>CM020513.1:13312500-14035000 GCA_009823395.1 Thamnaconus septentrionalis
ATAATCTTATTTTTTTGTTCATCTCTCCCCTCACTGTTTTCAGGAGAGGGGTGGGTTAAAGTGAGAGGGAGGGGGGGTATTTAAAACGAAGGTTAAACCAGGGGATGGTGTAAATGAATCCTAAATGTGTGCTGATGTGAAAACCTGTGTGAAATCATGTTCATTTCGGGTAAAATTGCAAAAGCCCCAGTTTTTTGAGAGGGTTTTTTTCTTTCTTTTTTTTATTATAAAGGTGCGGTAATGGAGAACCAATTTGATCTCCTGCACAAAGGTAAACACACTCTCCCAGACACGTGGGGGTTGTTATCAAAAGGCTGGAAAAAGCTCATTTAGCATCGATTTAATTGGAGTAAACGGTGCCAAATTTGAATTCTCCGAACTGAATATTTTTTTGCGCCGTGGCTTTTTTTTCTCTTTTTTTCCCCCGACAAAGATAAGAATTGCAGCTAAATGAAAAACACCTGCGTTTCTGGCACGATGCAGAGCGGAAAAAAACAAGAAGAAAAAACGTGGAAAAAAAGGCAAAAATGCCAACAAAGAGAAAGGCCGTCCGGTGGGAGGAGTCTCCCAGTGCCCTGGTGCACTGTGTGGCCGCTCACTCAAGGACAACCATCGGTGACAGTGGACTGGTGGACTACTGGGCGAGCCGTATGGACCCAGTCTGGCAGCCACCACATCCTCACCCCCCCCCCCCCGGGTGAAGCTCGGCGAGGAAACTTGAACCTGGAGCAGCGTCGCACGCCCCGGGGAGGCGGCGAGAGAGTGGTCTCATCTCGACTCTCCGGCGGAGGAGCGCGTCGAGAGACGCTCGCTTCGCCCCTCTGCTTCTCCATGTTACGATTAAATAGTGTCTGTCTGCACAAGTGATACCCAGGGCCAAAGGCAAGTCGCTTTGCCCGCACGTAATTTGTAAGCTGTCTCCCTCCCCGAGGACAGATTTGTTCACAGGCGGGGAATGTGTTCGGCACGGCGGCTCTGCCTCGCCTTTCGTCTTCCTTCAGCGTCACTCGCTCCCTCTCGTCCTCCCTCTCTCCCCTCCCTCCCCCCCTCCCGTCCCGGGTTTGAATGTTTCCCTCCTCGAGGGGGGGGGGCGAAAATAGAGGGGATAAAAACACATTTGAGAGGTAATCATAACCTCAGAGGGAAAAGCCTTTATTCACGTGTTTCAGGAAAAGTCCAGGGGAGGGAGCGGGCGAAGGAGAAGAAATAAAAAGAGAGAGAGAGGGAGAGAGCGAGCTTTGAAGTTATCAAACTTTACACTGATCACTCTTTAACCCCAAATATTTTAAAATAAGACTTTGATAAGGAGGTGTAAAAGCTGCGGCGCTTGATCTGACTGCACGATACGGCGTCCAAGTGACAGCGGGGACCATAACAAGACTTTCAAAT
The DNA here is from genome assembly GCA_009823395.1 of Thamnaconus septentrionalis. NCBI lineage: Eukaryota > Metazoa > Chordata > Actinopteri > Tetraodontiformes > Monacanthidae > Thamnaconus > Thamnaconus septentrionalis. The sequence continues at coordinate 13,313,890 of CM020513.1, forward strand.
AAGCCACTTTAAATTAAAGCTGACAGCTTAAAACAAACACGGGTGACTGCTTAATTAGTAAATGAAAGGAGATATTTCATTTCCTCTGCGAGTGCGAGAGGGCTTAGGGAGGCTCGTTTGGAGAAGGAGAAGGGAAAAAAAAGAGCCTTCAAAAAGGCTCCGCAGAGGCGGCGGCTGAGATCAGAAACACGTAAAGCGCATTGAGGGAATCTTAAATCTTTCTAAAGACGCGGCCGTTCCTCACACTCCGACAGTAAACACTCCACTATATTGGGGTTTCAAGGTAAAGACAAATGCAATAACCACTCTGTGTAGCCGCGATATTAAATCCAGCGCCTGAGCGTAATCCTGCCCGCTACAGTATTCATAAATACGCTGAATTTTCCTGCGCCGCCGCCGCCTGTTTGGCCACCGGTCGGCTGTTTTTTTTGTTTTTTTTCCCGAGCACAGTTGACCACTTTGTGCGAGCAGACATATCATGCGAGTTTCATCTGTGAATTAGCCCGTCCTTTCAGACAGGATTTGGCGGATGTGCCTGTGTTTTTAAAAGAATCTGGCTTTTTCTCGTAGCCCGGGGTCATCGCAGCAGAATATATTGAGCGCATTATGGATATGAATCCTGGGCCCAGACACGCAGCGCAGGGGTCATCGCTCGGAGGCTCGGCGTTCGCTCCACACTTCATTGCCATAAAGCAATAACACACATCCCTGTTAACTCTCCCTTCCTTACAGAAAAACTGTGGGGTGAGTGTAATTGAATACAGTGCGCTGTGGGGAAGTATAATTTTCAGGCTACTTAAAGATTTCCTTTTGCTTTGTTTGTTTTTTGTTTTTGTTTTTTTTTCAAGCGAGACACCGGAGAGACGCATTAATAATCATCATTTACGATTCCTCGCAAACAAACGAAAGCAGCGAAAATGACTGATGACTCGGGGCAAGAGTCCAACTTTGCCGTCGTTCTCGCACTTGTTTTGGCAGCGAGAGGTTGCGCTCATCATACCTTCAACTCTCAGACAACACCGTGCATAAATATATAATGTTTTTCCCCTGCAAAAACAAAAACACAACAAAACACAACAAAAAAGGGGGGCCTGCGGAGGGACGTCACCGACTGTTGCTCCTTAAATTGAACTTATAGATTTTTCAAAGGGCCGCTTCATCTTGGGGAACATTTGTAGAGTGACACTGAATACCCAGAGGAGCCGAGCGGAGAGCCGCATCCAGCTGCCTCGCCGACGTCGCCCTCATTTGGGATGCAGATAAATATTTCTATTTTTAGATGTAAAAAAAAAAAAAGGAGCTTCTGAGAGCGGAGACGTTCATTGTGAGCGCGTTTGAATGCGGGGTTGATCGTTTTTTTTTCGGTCGCAGCAGTTGAGTTGGTTTGCTGGACCAGGATTTTGCAGCAAAGACAAAGAGGTTTCTATTTTTGGGGTATTCAAAATGAAAAAAGGGGTTGTAAATCAGCGAAGACCGAGTGGGATTTTTTTTGTTGCACTCCAATCCAATGGAAATGTTTAGAAACAGTCGACCAATGTGTGCACCAACCCTGAAAACCTGAGAGAGACCGGATTAAAAAAAAATACCTTTTCGTCGTCGTCCTCGTCGTCGCCCGTGCTCACGTTCACCTAGGAGGGAAATAAAGGGTAGTGGGTGATTTCAAACGGACGGGGACGTGTGGGCACTAGAGCATTTTTAACAAACACCTAGTAATGAAATTTTCTTTGAGTACATTCACCCCTATTGGGAGAGGCCCCGTTTCCATAGAGACTGCATCACGGGGGTGACCTCGCACAAAAGGAGAGGTGAACGAGGGCCTTCCTCACAAGAGCACTGTCACACCAAAGCAATCTCATTTCGCCTCGACATAAGCGCACAGAAAAACACAACGTGGGGGGCGAGGGGAGGGGGGAGGGGGGCAGAGAGAGAGAGCGGGGGAAGAGGAGGAGAAGAAGAAAAAAAAAAAAAACCCCGCGCCGCACACATTTAATTTGGACGCCGTTGCCTAGATCACATTATATCAAGTCATCCCTGACCCCAATGTGGTGACTTTGCCTGGGAACAGAGCTGCGTGTCACTGCCTGGCCAGAGGGTCAGGGAGGGGTGGCACAGCGTAGCAGCAGCATGCGAGGGGGGCCCTGCCCGGGCTTTAACATTGCCCCGGGATGGCATCTCCGCCGGCAGCCGTAAACACCATCACCGGGCTGGGGGGGCGTGCGGGCAAAGCCCCCGGCCGGCCGGCCGGTGAGACGGCTCACGACACGATGGAAACTGAGGGGGCAGTCGGAAGTGTGAACGGAATTAACCTTCACCGGGACGAGTAGGACGGGAAATGTGTCCGCGTGCAGTGCGACTCTAGCAAACACACTAGGAGCTACACACACACACACACACACACACACACACACACACACACACACACACAACACACACACACACACACACACACACACACACACACACACACACTGAAAGTGATTTCCAGCGGCTGGCCTGGCGCTGTGTGTTTTATTGGGTCTGTGGAGACACTTCGGACTTCGTAAAACAGATGTAGTTTTTTTTTTTTTTAGAAAGCCACTCCTGCGTTGTGAAGCTGCTCACGGGCGCCTGCTAGCGACTGGAGTCATCAGGAGCGCGTGAGGGGGATCACCGCAGCAGAATGATGGCCATGGAATAGGAAAAAAGTCCCACACTGCAAGTCTCATGGAGTGAGTGACTTTCTATATGGGCAGCAGCAAAAACAGTCCACTATTATACATTGAAGTATATTTTATAATAATTTTAGGTATACTCATACGCAGAATATACATAGACACACATATGTATGTATACAGATGTACATAGGTGTATACACTGATGCATGTATTTCTATATTTGGATTATGTACCAGTCAAAAGTTTGGACACATAATTCTGATTACATGGTGTTCCTTTCTTTGTCATGACGTTGACATTGTGGATTGTCACTCGAGGACTCAAAACTATGAACGAACACATATGGAATATGGGTGATAAGCGTGATTGAACGTCTGTCCGTCACTCACCAGGTCCTGGCCGGAGCTGCTCTTCCCCGTGGAGAGCTGGAAGTAGTGCCATCCGAGCAGCAGCAGCAGGAAGAGGGGCAGCATGAAGAGCTCCCAGTGCCACACCGTCACCAGGAAGATCTGAGGAGGAGGAGACGGGACACGTCAGGCGCAGATCTGTGCGGCTCTCTAATCTCGGCGGGGCGGGACGGCGGAACAAAATATGTAATGGATTTAACCGCCGTCTTAAATCTCACGAAGAAAAAGCTTCCGCCGACTCTAAAGCCGCTGAGATTTCACAGCCGGCGGCAATAGATTTTACTCTAAGTGGGTTTTTTTGAGAGAAACAGACATTTGGGGGACAACTTTTTTTTTAATATCATGAAATCCTATTTATATACACCAATAACAGCAGGCTGGCAGACAGAGCCTCGCTGCGGAACAGAGAGTCTGACACGGGCGGGCACGGCGCTCCGTCTCTTAACTAGCACATCAAATCCTCTTAGACTCGGAGGCCTGCGACGCTCTCCGTCGAGGCGCATATGGCAGCCGGAGACGCATTTGCAACATTTACCCCCCCCCCCCCACCCTCCTCGGCGGCGGCGATGCCGAGAAGAGCCAAGACCCCCGGTAGAAATAAGATGGATCACGCTGAATGAGTAATCCCTTATAATTCCGCAAAGAAGTGGTGCTAAGCACGTTGCACAACACCCGCCGCACTGCGCGGCGGAGCGCTAATTGGACGGCCGCGTTTCAGCCGAGTTTAGTGACGGCCTAATGAGACCGTCTGCGGCTGCGGTCGTCAGGAATGCGTGAGGAGGATCACACCGGCAGAATGACGGAGACGGAATGAGAGAAAAAAAAAGTGTCCCCAACTGCAAGTCTAACAGACTGAATGACTTTCGACACGGACGGCAGCAAAAACAGTCCACCATTGTCCATTGAGGTAAATTTTATAGTCATTGTAGGCGCAATTACATAATAACATTCATTTATATACATTTTTTTTTTAAACATATATGTTCATATACTTATGTTTCTATATTTGAAATATTTCATTATATACATATTCACCATGAGAGCTTTGGAAGTCTTTAGTTGTTCACCCTGCAACTCACTCTGGCCTGCCTGCCACTCTGACTACTTTTATCTCAGTCTCAAATTGTTCACCAACATCTCTTGCACATTTGAAAAAAAAACCCTGTTCATTTGAATCATGTTTTTTTTCTTCACGTCTGGCCATCTTAATAAGGCTCCATCACTTCTTTGGAAGAGGTTGGAGGGGGGAAAAGGGTGAATGCTGGACCCACGCTGTGGCAGGAGTGCGCAGCTGAGGCTCCAGCAAAACCTGCAGGCTGCTCAAAGTATGAACAATATGTTCGAGTTAAGCCTCAGACAGGATGTGAAGCGCCGGGGCCTTCGGGCCTCCATAGCAGGCCTGTAAACAGCAGACTGCTCCTGTCATAGCAACCGCGGCACCCGTGCACGTTGCTGCCCAGGGGGGTGGGGGTGGGGGTGGAGGTGGTGATGGTGATGGGGGGGATGGGGGATGATGGGGGGCGCTCTACCTAGTGCCACACCAGGCTGAGGTTCAAACGGCCACCGGGGAAACGTGAACCGTGAGTAATGCAGGCAACACCACGGCGCCCCCGAGAGCCCGGGGCCTCACAGTGCGCCGCTTATCATCCCACCATGGAACCTGGGAGAGGGATGAGCCGGGCCGGGCGGAGTCGAGCCGAGCTGGACCGAGCCGAGCCAAACCAGAACAAGCCGAGCTGAACCAAGCCGGGCCAGGCCGAGCTGAGCCGGGCTGAGCCGAGCTGAGCCGAGCCAAGGTGAGCCGAGCTGAGCTGGGCCGAGCTGAGCCAAGCCGAGCCGGGCCAAGCCGAGCTGAGCCGAGCCAGGCCGAGCCGAGCGAAGGTGAGCCAGGCCGAGTCAAGTCGGACCGAGCCAGGCCAAGCTGGACAGGGTTGGGCCGAGCCAGGCCGAGTCGGACCAAGCTGTGCCGAGCCGGACCGAGCGGGGGCCGAGCTGAGCCAGGCTGAGCTGAGCAGAGCTGAGCCAGGCTGAGCACACCAACGCTGCAGGACAGCTGAGAAATGACGACCCACAAGCGCTAAGCTAAGCGCTCCTTTAACACACTACGCATTTAGAAACAAACCGGAGCTGGTGGGGGGATTTTCTTTTCCTTTTTTTTCAGGTAAACAATGAATATGCATGACGTGCAGCGCTACCTGCGCTACGCCTGCCCTGCGTTATGAATAACCTACGTCATGTGTTGTCACCCCGGCTCCCGTGAGGCCATTCAAAAACCGGCGTTCCTCTCACCCCAGAGGAATTCAGCCGGACAGGTAGCTTGTCACACTCCCGGCGTTCTGGCGGGAAGAAGAAGTGAGGAGAGGAGAGGAGCGAGGGGGGAATGTGCCGGCAAACTGACACGAGCCCAGCAGGAAGGCTGAACCCCCTTGCCCTCGCTGAAAAAAAAAAAGCGGCTGCATTAACCACTAAAGTCTAATTGCTTGGTCTCTGTCTTCCTGCGCGAGTCAACAGAGGGAGCCAATTCATTTCCACCCGGGGAGCCGGCAGAGAGAATCTGTCACAGGTATTCATAATCGCCCGCTAATGCAAATTTCTGGCCGAGCGCGTTCTGGCTCAGCGGACAAGATAAAAGCCCGCAGAAATACAATGCCTGGTGTCTAAACTGAGGGCTTAAATGAGGGTATAAACCAAAACTGTCAGAGAAATCTCCTCCATTCCTCCCTCACGGTGTGTCAGCCCGTGTGTTCGGGATTTACATCCTTTTTTTTCCTTCTTAAAACACTAATAAAAAACGGCGGAGCGGGAAACATCTGGGAAAACCTCTCAGATTCCTTCACTCAGGTGCAGCGGCTGAGGCTCCGCCGTCAGATATCCAGCGGTAATGAGCGGAGGCAGGACTATAAACCCCCCCGCCCCCAGCCCCCCCGTCTCCTCACATTCTCCCAGAGTTTCAGCCAAACGGAGACGGAGCTAATTCCCCGCTAAGTGGTTTATGTTTTATTAGCGGGCGGCTGAGTGATTAAAGGACATGTTGGACAAAGTGCAACCTTGCAGGCGTGAGAGTTAAAAAAAGAAGAGGAAGAAGAAGTAGAAGGAAAAAAAGGGGAAGAAATAATCCGCGTTTTAATTGCCTTCAAAGATGGGCTCCACTTTAGTTGAGGGCCTGCCTGCATATTTCATCATCTGACAGCAAATGACAAGCAAAAAACCCTTTCGCCTCCTGATGACGGGAAGGATTGCTAATGCAGGGAATGAGTTGTAAAGTGTCCGTCCGTTTCACCAAAAAAACAAACAACAACAAAAAAAAAAAATCGGGACACCGAGCGACAAACAAAGGCAATCGGCGAGGCGATAATTAATGGAATACCTGGGCATTTAGCTGGCCGCGCGGCGCAAGTGGATAACAAACGACTTGTAATTGAACAAGTGTTGGTTGCTGCGCTCTTGGGAGGATTGGGGGGGGGATGCACCTAATGCGGGGAAACCTCCCCTGACAAACACCATTTGGCTGAAAAATGCCCGTATGATTATGCGCCGGGGCGCCCGGGGAGCTGGTGGGGGGGAGAATGAATTAATAAAACTATTAGCGCGGCAGCGGCGGCGGAGGAGGAGATGATGGAGATGCACTCTCCTTAGCCACCTGTAAGCGCTCGGAGACGGGGGCCGACCCCGGGCAGCGCGGCTCCGCCGGCGGGGTTAAGAACGGCCTGACAGATTTGTTTTATGGCGCCATTAATATGATTCCGCTAAATGCATTCGGCGCCTTCTCATGCAGATCCCCTGGCCCGGCAGAATCCGGCACCTAATAATAAAGCACTCAGCGATTAAAAAAAAGTGTGAATAAAATAAGTTAAAGCTGAGCAAGCACGGCCGCTCCCACCACCCACGCTCTCCCCAGAGGGGGCGGGGGGAGAAGGGGGATCGGGCCGCGGGAACAAAGGGACAAAGACACCCTCTGAAACACTTCCCGCCATCCTGGAAATTGATTAGCGGAAGAAGGAGAAGGAGGAGAAGGAGGCGAGACCAGCAGCCAAAACTACTGAGTGGCAGACGCAGCATCAGACTGCAAGCAGTGGCGCAGCCAGAAATATTTCCTTAGGGGGGTGCTGTGGGGGTGTGAGTGGAGGGTGGGGTGGGCAGGGAGTGAGATCATAACTCACACTGGGGTGGCATGGTGGTACAATTTTTTTCAGGGTGACCTTGCAACATTCCTGTGAACTAGAGCAACAGCAAATTTTCACCTATGTCAATATTAATAATGAAGCTATATCAGCTCCTTCCTACTGTCCTCGGGTCAGTGTTAGCGGGACTCATTTCTAATTTCATCTTTGATTGTGTCTTGTTTTCACCAAGAAGAAAATCCAGGCCAATTATCAAGTCAGAAATACATTACACATAAATATACAGAGTCGGCCAAAATAATGTATCATATAATGTATGAATATTTATATCAAGAAAAGAAAACTGATATCAATACATCAAATTTATTCAGACGTCATAAGATGAATACAAGATCCCTATGGCCTCTACAATTACAAGAGGCGCTCAAAGTGGTGGCCACTGGCTTCCAGACATTTATGTGTATGGCAAACTACTGCCTGGTTAACGTTGGCCAAAGTGTCCAATGGGATTGCTGCACAAGCATTTTCAATTCCTCGTCTAAGGTCCGCCAACGTAGTCGCTTTCACTGTGTTATCATAATTTGATCAAACTTCCAAAGAGGTGTCTACATGTATAGAAGTACTTTTACATTATATAACTCATATTTACACACGTTTTTTTGTCCTGATGTGTGTGGACATTATTTTGGCTGACTCTGTATATTAATATATATTTACATCAATCAACAAAGATATGACTTGAGATGCTGTAGTGTCATATTATCCCTCCCATCGTGGCCGGGGGGGGGCACAGCCACCACGTAGCTCCGCCCCTGACTGCGAGGCTGCCAAACCTTCCCGCAGACCGACGGCTGGCTGGAAACACTGGCTGGGACCGTCAGCTTCACGTACTGAGGCGCCAGTTCAATGTAAAGTCGCAGCGCACAGGGCCACACGTGCTTCCTCGGCACAGTTGCTGACAAGCTGCTGAAAAATCCCCCCTTTTTTTTTTATTTCATTCACGGTCAACTGAAAAACACCCTCATTTTTCAGAGTGCCCACCGTCCGACAAACACCAAAGATTCCATCGTCAGCCTGCATGTATCGCGCTCCAGTTTGGTTGCGTTTCAATTGCGGCGCTAAACAAAGCGAAGAGGAGCGGCGGGCCGGCTTCATGAGGGTCGGTCATGGGGGCTGTGGGCGGATGCCAGACTATGTGAACGTACGCCGCGAGAGTTTCACAGAGCTGACTGCAGGCTGCAGGCTGCACTGCATGTGTGTTATCAGTCTGCATGTCTCTCTCTTATTTGGTGTGTGTGAGACAGTAAAGGACACACACCGTACAAGAGAATATGACTGAAATTTAGCCAGAATTAAAACACGAAAATCTTTGAAATTTAGAGGGACGTCTGTCATAAATGGGAGTTCACAGGAACAAAAAACTGATTTCGCCGAGGCCGTTTGCTGCGATTTCTGCAAAATAAACAGAGACGCAGATTCAAACTAAACCAGCAGCGCAGCCAGCAGTGGAGCTCATGTTCGTCTTGTCTTCCTTTTCCTCCCTCTTTGTTTTAAGGCTGAGGGGACAGCAGCGGCAGGGCTTTAAAGTAGCCGTAAACGCAGAGCAATGAGACATGTAATTTGTGTTGAGCCGGGGCCAGCGTGGGGACAGGCTTTCAGGGGGGTGTCAGAGGCAGAGGAAGCACAGATAAGATTTCTCTTCAGGGCAGGTAGAGTGTGTGGGCAGCCGCGGCGCTCTGAGCTAACGCTGAATAAATATTTCACATATGCTCAGCTCAAGTCGTATCGACTGGGGAGAGAGCGAGAGAGACAGGAAATGGGGGAGAGGAGAGGAGAGGAGGGGAGCAACAGAACGGGGAGAATGATATGATATTTATATTTTTCTTTTTTTTTTCTTCTTCTCAGTGAAATAAAATAAAATACAGCATTCGCCTTCTTCACTCGGGTCAAGTTTTCAAGCTGTGATTATTTTTGCGACTGCCGGCTGCATTAAAAACAAGAAAAGAAAAATGCATGAATCTGACTAAAGAGCACTTTGCGAAGGAGAAAAGTAACTACATGGCAGTTTATATTGAAAGACTTGAAACGTGCTCGTGTTTGGATGAAACACACCTTCAGCATGAGAATCACGTCGGGGGGCCGTGATGAGAGCAGAGAGGCCAACCAGCTGCGCCGGGCCAAACATTAGCATTCGCTCGCAGGGTCGTCGGCGTCGGCGTCTCCCCCGACCGCCTGACACATGCCAGGAGAAGCCGGAGAAGTAACCAGTGCGAGGCGGGGTGGGGAGGGAGGAAGGGGGTGGGCCACTCTGCAGGGGCCCCGTGGTGCCTGTCACCGGTCGGCCACGCTGACCCCGCACTGCGGCACTGGCCACTAGTGTTTAATCCGTGTCGGGAGCGTTAACACTGAGCGACCTCCTGGGTGACAGATCTGCCATGCAAGCCGTCCACCCCCACCCCCACCCCGAGGAGGGCGAGGGAGGGGAGTGGCACGGATTCCAACCCCCACCGCCACCCACCGCCCGACCACCCCCACCCACGTCAGCTCGGCTCACGCCAAACGCTTAGCGCGCCGGGGCCGAGACCGGGGCCCTGGAACCGCCACACAAGGTCGGCCCGGGGAGGGGTCGTCCTCTGTGTGGGTGGGTGGCGAGGGCCAGTGAAGAAGGCAGCCATTATGGGATGGCGCGCAACAGGAGGGGTTAAACACGTCTCCGGTGGAAACGTTAAAAGAAAACGTCTCCGGTGGCGGGACGGAGGCGGCGATGAGAAAGTTTCCTTCCCAGCAGCGAGACGGATACATCTGGCTGCTCGCAAATGAAATCACACGCGTTCCCCAAAAAAGTGACAGCCGTGTCCCGAGACGCAGAGAAACGGGAACAATTTCACAGCTTTAATGAGGTGAATATTAGGTGGGTGGAAAACATATTAATCCCACTGATGGGGGACGTGTTTCAAGGTTGCACATTGAAGAAGCTGAGCTACTGAGAGACACATAAGCATTCAGGGAAACTAAATAATAATAATAATAATAATAATAATAATAATGCTGTTGCTGTTGGTGGTCTCCTCACAGGGAGGCTGTGGTTTAATAATTGATGGATTTCAGATTAAAAGCATGAACCCACTCGCTGGCAGAACCGTCACAGTGCTTCTCCCCGACTTACATGACACATTCCCAGGCAGGCACGGAGCCAGCGGCCGCAACCCTCAGGAGGCCGGAGAAACTCACTCCTCCACGGCCTCCAACCCTCTCTTTTTTATTCATCTCCCTGCCGCTCTCGTCTCTCTCTCCAGCTGAGACAAAACAGATGCAGAGCAGAAACAAGGAGACAATTCACAGGCGCTCGCGGTCCTGCCCGTCCGTTCTCACAGTCGGCCGTCGGCGGCGAAACAGGCGGGTCCAAGACTCACAAAGCGTCTCATTTTCAGGGACGGTGTTAACAAGGACAATTATGACACTCTGATTACGGCTTTGATCCCGGCCGGGGCTGCTGTGCCGGTTAATGGCCCCGGCCGCCGCGGCTCTACACAGGTGGTCTCCCGGGACCCCTGGGAGCTGGCGCTGACCCCGTCCTGCCCTCATCTGGGGGAGACGGTGATTCTATCAGCCCACCGAAAAAGAAAGAGGAAAAAAAAGGGGGAAAAAAAAAAGAAAAAGTGCCCACCGCGCAGCTGCCAAGAGTGTTTACAGCTGCACCGCATCAAACATTCATCAAATGCCATCTTTACAGTGTGTGATGTGGGGCAATCAGCATTTCACAGGCTGTCAAATGATGTCTAAAGCGCTGGCTGGCTGGCAGTGTCAGAAAGGAAACGGTTCAAATACGCACACAAGGTATACAGGTTTCTTTCTAGTCCGGCGCCTGACAGATGAGGTACCTCGTATGTTAAAATATTAATTCTACTTAAATACTTAAAGCGCTCTAATGACAGCAAAGCTCAAAATCAGCTTTCAAGTGTAAATGATCCCTTTTCCTCTCTTTTCCTCCAAACTTTCATCCATTTCATCAAAATCAAAATTTGTTCTTAACTTGAAACTTCTGAAGCAGATTAATTTGGCTGGCTAATACATGCTTATTTAGCCGCCCCCCATCCCTCCTTTTTATGGAAGAAAACTTGTGTCTCTAACGCGCGGAATGGAGGATTTCACTGCAACTTGTACCAACAAATGGAAGGGAGGAGGGGGGGGGAGTAACTGATCTCCCCTGAGCCGCCGCTCGCGTTTCCAGCAGTGCTCTAGCCCCATCTACAGGTCCCGTTGGCGTGTGCAGCAAAGAACTCTGGTTGACCCCTCCGCAGTCAGCGCTGATGTATAGCACATTCATCTCGCTACGTCTTATTGAAAACGCACATCTAAAGGCTGTTATTTTATGAAGATTTTTAGCTGTCACATTTTCCCTCTCTCTCTCTCTTGGTCGCCGCAGAAAGAAACACAAAGTTGTCAAACTCTCGAGAAAGATGGAGGGGTGGGGGGTGGGGGGGATGCAGATGCGAGGCTCATTACTGTAGCATAAACAAAAAGAGGAGGGGGCGGGAAGGGGGGAAAACATACAAATTTCCTGCTTCTATTTCCATTCGCTGATGAAGACGTTTGTGATGATTTGGCAGAACTTTGTTAAATGTGTTTTTTTCCTCCCTCTTTTTCTTCCTAAGTTACCTAATTAGTGGAACTCTATCTTAAAACTTGGGAACCGGATGGTCGGGAACCGAGAGTGACTTCAAACAGAATGCGACTGCACAGTCGAACCAAGTAACCTCCTGTTCGTAAACAGCGAGCGAGTTCTCGTCTCACTCAGAAGCAGCATTAAAAAAAAATAACACACACACACACACACACACACACACACATAAACCTTCAATCTGTAAATGTTCAATCTATACGCTCTGGGATGTGCAACTTTTTCTGATTGCCACTGTTGAGGAGAAACTTTTCCTTAAGGGGCCAAACAAGCACGCAAACAAACACGCAAACAAACTAAACACAGGCAAGACTTCCCTTCTCTTTTTTCCTCCGGCTCTCGCGAGCAAACTGGAGCAGTGATCCCTTATGCACAAAAAATCTGAGCACCTCGCACAAGCACGCAGCAACAACCACTTCATAATGCATACATGAATCTACATAAACAGGATACAAATGCAGACTGCACGCTGTGCCGGGGTCAGGAGAACTGGCCTCTGGGACTGAGTGATATAATGGCTGAGTATTTCTGGTAAAGCACCGCACGAGCGTCCCGCAGTCCCAGTAGAAACCACGGCGGCAGTAATGCATTACAGGATGTATACGGTGTAAAAGGCTAGCACGGCCTGCCTGCTTGATAAATAATGTATTGTAATGTATATTAAAGCTGGAGCCGGGCGCTGCGGCGTTTCCTACCGCCGTACCCCGGGAAGTCCTGTGGAAAAGAGCAGACACCGGCGGCATAATTATGCACATGCGAGGGGCGAGCGGAGGCTATCTGTCAATGTCGGAATCAGTTACCTTATTACCACCGCCTAAAGATATAAAGATAGGAGTGGGAGCTGCTTTCATTAAGGCACGCGGTGCGCACGCTGCTTTTAGGGCGGCTCCAAACACTAACTTAATTGCGAATGATGACTCGGAGGAGGAAGAGGAGGAGGAGGAGGAAGAGGAGGGTCAGCAGGGGCTTTGCTGTTGATGGTGGGGGGCAGCAGACTGGGAATGACAGTCAGGATTTGGCCCGGCTGACTCTCAGATGCAAAGTTCACAGTTCCTCGTGCTGAAAGTTTCCTAATTGCACTTAATTTTGTTGCAAATAGTCATTCATGCACTTCTACTAAATCCCTATTTCAACTACTTTTTTGCACAGCCTGACTCCATACACACATATTTTATTATATTTACACTTGCTGCATTGCTTTTTTAAATTGCATTTTAATATTGCATAGATATAGTTTGGATTTTTTTTTTTTACCTGGCACTCACTGTAGACAGCAGTAATAAGAATCATGCAGTCATGACATCTTCGGTTGCGTACTTGCAGCACTGCGTGTTTTACTGCAGCTGTAACTTGCCGAGGCTTTAAAAAAATGAAACCAACAGCAAAAGAAAAAATGTCCTTTCCCCTTGTTGAACTTCCTGTCTGCTGATGAGTGGGCGACTACGCGTTCACCAAGTACGGCCGTGCCCGTTTGACACCAGTCGAGGCTTCTCACAGACAAAAGCCACTGACTGACTATTGTCTGCTTTGTGGGAAAAAAAGACAAGAGAGAAAAAAAAAGGTGAGCCGGTGTCGGTGTCAGAAACCACAGCCGCGGTTTCAATTGAGAGGACGGCGCAGCTTGATTTAACTTTAGGAAAATGACCATGTTGTCAGAGGGGAAGCGGGGGCAGCGGTAAAATGACATCAGTGAGCGTGAATCTTCTCTCGCCCAACTCCTCTCTATTTGTGCTGCCGACTCCCAAACAGCAGGCGGAGCGCGAGTGGAAATGAGAGATTAGAGTGTGCCGCCACACACTCCCGTCGCCTGCGGAGGATCTAATTATAGGCGGAGGGAGACGGACCCCCGTCCCGCTGACCCCCGTCACCTGTCAGCCTGCCCGTCCTCCTGCTCTACCTGCCTCCGACGTCTCTCCCTCGCTCGCTATCTGTCTGCTGGCCCGAGACCACACGCTCACCCAGAGCGTCTCGCTCCCACAACTTTCTTTCCTAGATAGCGGGCCGGCCCCGCGCTCCGTCCTTTCACAATCGTCCGCATTGTTCTCCATCTTCCTGTCTGTGGGTCCACCCGCCCGCCCGCCTGCCAGCCAGCCCGCCCGTCTTGCTCCTCTGATACCCTGAGCCCAGCCGTTGCCTGGGGGGGATTTGCGCCTCGGCATCAGTGAGAAGGGCTTTACAGAAAACACCAGGTATGAATTGCATGTCACTCTGAGAAGGAGCAGACAGACAGAGGAGAGGAGGGGGGAGAGGGGGGGGAGGCGCTGAAAGGAGAGTTCTCTACACACCCTGTCTGTGACCGCTTCCTCACCCTGACACGGCGCTGGCAAGTGTACACTCTTAATCATGACATTACACGAGCCGCGCTGAGGGGGGATTCGCGGGGTGATTTCAGATTATTTAAGCTTAGGACCCGAGATCACATAGCCTCATTAAAAACAGCTAAACAGAGACATTTAAACAGGGTTCCAACCTCGCAGGCAGGCTGTCATCCTCCGACGGAGGGAAGCCGAGACTGTGATCCCGCTCGCAACCGTCCCGCGGGTTAGCGGGCTTTGCTAAGAAGTCAGATGTACAAACGACCCAAACCCAAGCCCTTCAAATGCACTCTAATGTCATCAGAGCCCGAGGAGAGCCAAGTGGGGTTTGATTTAGGGGATAGAGCACATCCATCACGTACGCATGGGATAAAAACAGAAGGCAGTCATTGTTTTCCATGGGAAAAAGACGAGCGGAGGGAGAAAATGGCTAAACCAAAGATTCTCCCCCCTCCACCGTTACAACCTCAAATTCACATAAAATGAAAGCGTTAAAACCGGGGCTGCAGTGAAATGGGACAAAAATGGCTGGCCCCCGAGGCTTGAGGAGAGTTCATTAGCATGAGGCAATGACTTACCAGGAATGCTATTAGACTCCGTTGTATGCTCTCCCACTGAAAACAGCTTTTAATGTACTGCAACGTGTACAGAACTGCCGTGCTGATTTTTCGAACCCGGGCGATATTCTGGGCAAGAACCTAATAAGGAGAGATAATTAGAAGAGGAGCCGTTAGTGTCATTTGCGAGTGGACAGGATGGTTATGACTCGGGCTTATTGACTTTAAAACACCTTATTTGCTCTATGGCATGTGGAATATTTAAAGCCTATAAAACCGTTGAACGATGACTGTGCTGCGGCCACATCACTGCTGCATCAGTGGGACGTGGGGAGGACTTTTCCATCTGCTGGATTCTTCTGAAAACGGCCGTTTCATTACCTTTTTGGAGAACTTTGCGTTTTCTTCCATCAGTTGCGTCTCCTTGGGCTTGAAGGTTCTTATACCAGCTCTGACCTGGGACAAAAAGATTCATTAAAAAAAAAAAAATTGATTTAATTTTATATCATATATATTTTTATAAATTATATTTTAGTTCATCACGTTCCAGCAGCCTTTAAACATATTTGGCCCGATACTTACTTTGTTATATATGACATCCAGCACCAGCGTTATGGTTCCTTTGGATACACCAACCAAGTCTTCTTTCTTCAGGAGGAGACACACCTGCTGCCCATTCTGGACCTTTTGACAATATCAGAATTTGTCAGATTATCAGATATTACACAGACAGGCCTTTCCAATGAAACTTCATATATGCCACAGTGGCTGACTTACACTCAATAATGGGATGGCCAATTTCCCAAGAAAGTTTGGTGATTTGTCTCCATTATCATCAAGGACAGTCAACTTTACCACGTCATGAATGTCTTTAATTGGCCTGATGTGAAAGAAGTGAGAACTGGCATTCACATATGTGCGCGGAGGATTAAAAAAAAGGAAACACGTTCTTTTCTTGCCATGCAGGCCTGCTTACAATGTAAAGACCTTGCTCCACTCTGGATTGAGAGTCTTGTAGACTGTGTGAGTCTGAAGCCTGCCGTTACCGAGCTCAACGACGCACAAAGGGTTGCTTTTCTCTGCAGACGACAAAAAAAAAAAAAAACCTTGTTAGTGCCGAGCGTAAAGAAAGGACCCTGACGATGCCGAGCAGTGGACTGCGCTGAGGGATTACTGTTGTGGTCTGCTGCCGGCAGATCGTTGGCCTTTATGACTTTGACCTGAAGGAAGCCGACCTCCTCCATGTCGTGGTGCGAATTCTTCAAGCTCTGAAACACACAATGTGGCTCAAAGTTTCAAACGTAATAATGTTTTCACATTTCACAAGTGCTGCTTCCTCTTAGGTGCACGCTTACAAATTTCTCCTCGATGGCGTCTCTCTCGTCAGGTTTTTCCAAGGTGCAGTTTTCAATGTCACAGACGGAGACTCCCTGGCAGGGTCTCAGGGTGACCAGAAACAGCAGCCTTCCCTTCCCTGGGTCCAGCACATTATTGTAAAGCTGCCTCTCATTAAGTGGAAGTCGCGACAGGTCAATCTCAAACCTGAGACACACACACACACACACGCAAAAAGTTAAAGTGAAACACACGGAGACCGGCTAGCTCCGCGGCAAGGGGCCCAAAAAATTAACACCGCCCAGCGGGGGAGACACTCACATTCCCCACGATTCCTCGCCCTTCCTCCCCCTCTTGGAGAACAGCTCCACCTGCAGAGGCTCCTGGTTATCTTCAAACTGATTGAAGTCAAACTGCTCTCTCCACTGGGGATTGGCCTGAATGCAGAGGTTCTGAGGGGCAACAAAGACACAAATTTGTCAAACGCATACAGTAATGTGGAGCTGCGCGGTGTGCACGTGCGTGCGGGAGGACACACACACACACACACACACGCACGCACACACACACACACACACTCCGGGGCGGCGTGTCAGGTTTAATGCTTCATCGGGCTGAGAAGCTCCGGCATGACAGGTGGATTAAGTCTTCCTTCAGTTGAACCAGAACGAGGCAGGAGAGGAGAAAGAGTAGGTGGCTAGTGTGTGTGTGTGTGTGTGTGTGTGTGTGTGTGTGTGTGTGTCTCTCTCTCTGTTTCAGCGCGCTTGTATGTCTACACCCTGGTAGCCACTGTGGGATTGTAAACACTGACAGCTTCCAATTAGAATCAGCCTTGTCCGACAAACAAACAAGCGGGGAGAGAAGCGCAAGGGGCTTTACAGAGAAATAAAGCAACAACAGCAGACAAATGCGCCATAGAATCATTGGGGGGAGGTGATGGGGAAGGGACGGGGAGGTGGGGAGGAGAGGGGGGGGCAACAAGTACAGGTAGATGAACAGGGCATGCTGGGTATGCAAATGAAGGCAATGAAGCCCGGCGCCCGAAGCGCGGCAAGAAGTGAGTGGCAGCCTTGCCCAGTCTAATGAGCTGCCTCTGCCACGGCCCAGTGAGCCAAGGTGGAGGTGAGTCACTGACAGACACCTGCTGGGGAGGGAAGAGGGGAAGTGGGCGAAAGACAGAACGCATGAAGAGCAGCCATTACGAAACGGCGCGAGGTGTGGGAGAGAGAAGAGGAGAGAGAAAGGAAAACTTTATTAAAAAATAAATAAAATATACTAAAGTGTCCGACCTTGCTTTTGTACTTCTGGTCCCCGAGGCGGAAGCGGACGTAGATGTCCCCCTGGCCGTGCTGCGGCAGGTCCTGGCCCTCCACCAGGGCGATGCCCAGCACGCCGTTCCACATCTGGTTCCTCAGCTGGTTCTTGGGCCCCTCGGCGGGCCGCTGGGTCGGCGCCGCCTGGTTCTGCTGCGTACGGACAAGAAGATAGAGGGGAGGTGGTGGAGGGGCACACGCACATGTCAGCGGCAGCCTCCCTGTGTTTGAACGGCCCCGACCGCCTCAACCTGGCAACCTCATGGTGTTCACAGGGGGGGCACAAAGAAGTTTGCGCTGAATGCTATGTCTGTGTTAGCGCGTTAGTACGTCTCGGCTGACGAGAGGAGAGACAGCGAGCGGCCAGACGTCCCCACCCCAACGCCCCCCCTCCCCACCCTCCCAGCTCTGACAGTCCCACTCATCACTGCCTGCCCAGACTGGGTGCTAGTTGAGGCAGCACGCTCGCCATGCTGCGCCCGAGACGGCCGTCAGCGGTGAGTAATGATGCAAACCGCACAGCTCTCTTACCAGAGAATTGTGTATACACGCCGCATGCATGGCCTGCATCAGTTTACGGCGTGGCGGAGGAAAAAAAATGAGGAAAATCTTCCCCCGATTAAGTGATTTTAGTTAAAATCAAACAAAAGAACTCTTGGGCTCGGTGAACAATCCACTTCTCGTGTCACCGAGAGGGAGGGAGAGAAAGAAAGAAAGAAAGAAAGGAAGAAAGAAAGAAAGGCGGGAGGGTGGGGAGGGGGGCTTGATATGTTTCCATGTTGGAGTTCCCGGGAGGCGGCGCGGTGATAGGCCAGGGCTGTAAAAACAAACAGCGGCGAGGTTGTGTCGGGCGGACTGTAATTAAAGCGCAGGGCCGTAATCTGCTCCAGCCTCTTTGATTGCCCCGGCTCCTTGGACTGCCCGGGCGACGCCGCTTCAAACGCTCCCCCACCAACCCCTCCCCTCCCCAAAACTCCCCTGCCACTCCGGCCCCTCTCCTCCCCTCCGCTGCTGGGGTCGCGACCCGCGTTGCCACCCAATCCGGAGGGGATCAAAGCGCATCTCGGGGACCTGAATTAACATGGAATAGCACAGGCGCGGCCCTATAAATATCAACCCCCTTCAAAAGGAGGAGGAACAGAGGGAGCAGGGCGGCGATATAAAGCAGGCCTCGGCCAAGTCATCCCAAGTGTTTATCTTGGACACGTTTCTATCTCAGCGGCCAATAAAACAATTCCACTTAACTGTAAGTGGCCCCAAAAGGAGAATCTATTCCTGGGCCTAAAAGGAGCCGTGCGATTGCTTCCATATGGTGGGACAGCATGGGGACAAGCGCGATGAGCTCAGACCCAGGTCCATTTGGCTGGTACCTCAGTGCTGTCCGTCCACAGCTGTGATATTACATCCCAACATCTGGGTTATTGCCCGCCATGCCTGGGAATTATCAGCGCCGGCGATCTTAGGCATCCCACACTGGCAACATGCCTCGAACAGCAGTGGCGGCCCCACCACCACCACCACCACACCACCACCACCTCCTCGCTCCCTCCCTACACTCCCACTTCTCCCATACGCCACCCCTCGGCCCCCCCCTTCCTGCTTGAAACACTATCACACAGCAGAGTTTTACTCAGGCACTTGCCATTTGCGGTCTCTGCGGTGGTAGCACAGAGGGGGGAAGAGAACGATGTTCGAGGAGGAGGAGGAAGAGGAGGAGGAGGAGGAGGAGTGGAGCTGCGAGCTCCGGGTGTTCAGCACTTCCAGGATAGGTGTTAAATGCGACGAGATATTGTACGTTTGTCAGAGATGAAAACCAGGGAGGAGGAGGAGGAGGAGGAGGGGTGGGGGAGGGGGCGCTGAGATGGGATGGGATGGCATTGTTACATTGTTAAATTAGCGCCGCGATTTTAGGCAGCGGAACATTGCGAGGAGTCCCATCGCACATTTCCGTCTCCCTCAGAGTATCTTTAACCATCTGCAGCGGATAACCTGCGACGCGCAAGAAAATGGCTTCATTCCTTTGTCATCTAATTTCAAATTGAGACCGTCTACCGGACCATCAAGAGACTGAACAGTGGCAGATGTAGTGACTACATAGGTGTGAATATAAACCCACTCGCTGCAGCGTTAGTCCCAAACAGCGAGCCTCCTATTTCACTCTGAATCTAATTACAGTGGAGATATATTGAAAGCCACTTGAGGGGGAAAAAAAAAAACGGAACTTTGTTTACTACAAAACCAAATAATGCTCTTTGATTCCCAAGCGGTGAGCTCAGCCACAACAACATATTCAGTCATTGTTATTATTACGGTTTTGATTAGAATGTAATACTGTACCGCACTTTTATCTGAGCAGTGATACCACTGAAAACAACATGCGAGGCAAAAACAGTTTACAATGAGCCACAAAAGAAACAGGCTGAGCCCAGTGATACACACACAAAGCCTGGGCATACAGTTTGTCCTTTGTCACATTATAACGCAGTGTGATACTGCCCCCTAGTGTTTCCCATCGGGGTGACTTCAAGCACCATGATGAAAACGGCCTTATTAAACGCAGGATAACTGAGGCTGTTCTGGTTGGACCTAGAAAAAATGAGGTGTGTTGGAAAAAATTAAATTCCATACCTTGTTTTTCTTCTGTACCCATTTCTGTAAAAGAAAGCATTATAAGAATGAATGAAGCAGGGGGAAAACGTTGCTGCTGCAATTAGAAGTCACAACAGAAATTCTCTCACCAGGCCCTTTTTGATGGTGGCATCTCTAAACATCAAGCACACATCGACCAGAATAAATCCCATGTCATCGTCTTTCTTTTTTGGATCGGAGAGGCGCAGCTCCATTTCGTAGGTTCTGAGAAGAGAGAGAAAAGGCAAAGGAATAATGTTAGCGATACAATAGAGTTCGTTCTCAAGTTCTTCAAATATCCCCTTTCCCAAAGCAATGATTCTTTCATCACCTGTAAAGGTCCAGGTTTTTCAGGCATATGCTGCTGCAACCCATGAACTCATCCGCGGTACGGTTTTTATTGTAAACCTGCAATTGATTTACAAGCGTGAAAGATTGACATCCACTCTGCTTTTCTTGGTCGAAACTGCACTTGTGTTCGGACAAAGGATGCCCACCCGCAAATCGATGATGTGCTCTCTGTCTCGCAGGGGGTAGGAAAAAGACTCGTTCCAACGTGGATTCAGGCTTTTGTAAACCACTTTGCTTTTATAGAGCTGCTTTCCCTCCAGTTTAAACTTCACGTAAGGATCACTGGTACCTAAAAAATCAAATCGACAGGAGAAAAATCAATGCTGTGTAACACATGCTGTTAAATCTAAGGGGAAAAGCAAGGTGTGCTGCCACGAAGCAAACCATGCCAAAGCCTTGTTATTAAACACAAACTGTGGCTATTTTGTGTCGGACATATTAGTACATCAAAATGTACGCGGTCTGTGTAGGAAAACACAATATGTGGTAGTCACTTCCCACACACGCACGCACAGGGTGGGCAGAAGGATGTAGCTGTTTAAGTGGGAAAGAGTAGAAACACTGAGCAGCATGAGGCGACCAGCATCGCAAATGTAGAAGCAACCAGTGTTAATCTCCCAAGCCTGTTAAGAAAGTCTGTCTCCGAGAGGGGTGGGGGTGCGGGCCGTCTTTGTTTCTGCAATTGCATGCAAAATGACCAAAAAATGAAAGCCAGTCCCATGCCTTCATTTGTATAGGGGAATAAAGGGGTGCTTGAGACAGCCCGCAGGGAGGCTTGAATCACATGACAAAGGCCCTGTGGGGATGGGCTGTCAGGCCTGTCAGCTCCCCACTCCAAATGAACATCTCGCAAAGGCAGGCAGGACCCACAGCAGCTCCACCCTGCCAACCTGTGACAGGGAAACCTCCAGGCAACTTGACAGGAGGAGAATGTGGCAGCGAGCAACGAGAGGCTCTGGCATGACTGAGAACGGTGACGATGGAAATTAATGGGGAAAAGAAAGATGGCGGGGGGACAAAAACTAAGGAGTGGGGCTGGTGGCGTCCTTTTCAGGGCGCGCAACGACAATGTGTGCCACTGGTGAGCCTTTGGCGTGGCGTTTATTGTTGGCGAAACAGTGGAGAGACGGGGTTGCATCATCACGACGACCGAGAACTAATGAGGAACTATTGGCACCAGTGGGAAGAAGCAGTCCTTTGACCGTTTTAACGTAAGGGGATTTCCCAATGCTGAAGGGTCAAGCGGTAGAGAATCATACTGGTGTTGTCTGTCGGCTAACTGTGGATTTGAAACATTGTTGTGTCACGTTTCTTCACTCCCCCCAAAAAAAAAAAAAAAAAATTTCACCAAATAAACAAAAATGACCACGCCTTAGGAGACCACACACAAAGATATTGTTTTCCCATGGGTTGTAGTTCCAGTCATGCCCACATAGCGTCACTGTGTTCTAATGGCAAACTTCCAAGTCTGGCCAAAGGAAGAGACAAAGGCAGTAGGAAGTGAATTAGGTAGGGATTCGGTATTTCTCAGCATTTCTGTCATGAAGGAAGTTACAGTATATTATTTTTTAGAATTTCCGGCTTCCTCCCACAGTCCAAAAACATGCATGTGAGGTCAATTGAACACTCTAAATTGTCCGTAGGTGTGCATGTGAGTGTGAATGGTTGTTTGTCTCTATGTGGCCCTGCGATGAATTGGCGACTTGTCCAGGGTGTACCCTGCCTTCGCCCTAAGACAGCTGGGATAGGCTCCAGCAGACCCCCGTGACCCTGAATAGGAATAAGCGGGTATAGAAGATGAATGAATGAATGAACATATATGGTTTATATAATAAAATACATACAGTTTGTGAACTGCTTTAAATCTAGAGTAAAGAAGGAAAATTAAATTACATAACGCATCCAAGAGGCATTAAAGTCCAACACAATTCATGCCTGTGTAATAGTGTAACCGGAGTAATTAACAAAGTTTGGTTGGCTGGGGTTTTATGTACTCATCATGTTTTCTCTCTCATTAGAACAGATTGCTTTCTGACAGTGCGGTTTGTGTCCTACTGGTTGGACCGCATACTTTTCAAGTGATTTTCTCTTTCGCTCTGTGTACATATGCCACTCAACGAGGGACGTCATCGTTACAAGTAAACAGAGGCATTAACTGAACTAAGCCAATCGTGCCTTCATACACAAGTTCACATTTCCCATTCCCCATTCCCCGCTGTCATAAACAAGGAGATTAACAAGACGAATATGCGTTGCTTGTGCAGCGTTCAGCAAGAGGGCGAGTCCTTTCGCCAAAGCCAAGAGACAACACACAGGGACTGCATTCTTTTGAGGGCCTACAAAAAAACTGATAAGACATCTCTTTATCTGGACTGCTCCATCTGAGCCCAGTTTGAAAAATAACTCAGAGACAGAAGGTGACTGCATAACAGGCTGTGAAAAGTCAGGACTTGGTGATTAAATGCAGGCTGTTGACCTACCGGAGCGTTTGTCTCGGATTATCAGGTTCTTTCCCTGTTTCAGGTTGATGCTCAAGAGGTATCTCTGAACAGGTGCAGGTCCCTGGAGCTCTGGCCCAGTTGTCAAAACCTGCTGTGAAGAACCAATTCATATTTGCATACTTTGACAGCACATGCTTTGTCGTACCTGAATGAACTGACACAGTCTGGCGAGTACTCACAGAGTTTTCCAGAGGATCTATTATGCTCTCATCGAAGAAATCGCATTGTTCACTGGACATCTGCAGAGAAAAAAGGGGCTGTGTTGACATTTCATGGAGCATCTGCATGCAAACTGCTAGTTCACTGCGGACGAAACATCCATATTGGGAACACACATAAAGTGTCCAAAGAAAGCAGTGGAGATCACATCTATTTGCAAAATAATAATTTGTCATAATTGTTTTTTTGTTTTTCCTTGTATACAAATTAAAATGTGTCTGTCTTCACGAGGAAACAGATTGTTTCATTCCAAAAGGAACCTCAACCGAACCCACTCAACACTGGAGCAAAGGTAGTCATGTCAACAACAGGTGCAGGTCCGGTAAGAAGAAGAAAAGCAGTGAGTTTTCATCAATCACTTTTTTTTTTAAACATTGTATATAACTAGTAAGACAAGTTCTTGTGGTTTCCTCATAAGAGGCACACAGCAGTCTCTCTACATATATGTGTAAATGTATACACACTTACACATATACATATATATATATACATAAATGTATACACACACATACACGCATATAAATTTAATCTTGGGCTGAATTAATCTCGGATTTAACAGCAAACGTCCGCTTCAACTTATCATATGTTGCAGTAGTTTACCCACACAGTCAGGTATCTAATTGGTCAACAAAATGTTTACATGACGGACATTCACTCATGTCATGCTACTAAACAGATTTATTGACATTGAAGTGTTCACCATTGATCTAGGAGGGGTATTTTAAATGAAAGAATTCAGACCTCAAACACACCGTCCATGGCTTTACACTACAGAACCATTCATGCAGTTCAGTAGAGCTCTGATGAAACTCACCTCTGCCATTTCTTCCAGGGGATCCTCCAACTGGACTCCTTCCAGCATGTTCTCCTCTGTGGTTAAGTCTCTCATGAAAAAAGGGGAGCAGAGATCTCGGTCCAGGTCCTCTGAGTCTGTCGTCCAGGGCATGTTGAGCCGCTCCTCGCTGGGAGTGCCACAGGAGTCCAGAGAGATGCCATCTACGTTCTCCATGGGAGTAGCCAGAGTATCCAACACCAGGGTTGTTCGATCTGCAGGGGCTTTTTTAGGTGTCGGAGGGGTCCCTTTTTCAGACGATGGCCTTTTTTGCTCAGTTGCGATTCTCTTTCGTGTGTAAGGACTTATTTGTTCTGAAAGGGAGCTAGCTCTCATCAATGCTGCAGACACGGTATCGGAAACCACCCTCTCTGCTAGCATGTCTTCGCCACAGGGACTCCTTCTTTCTGTGACATCTGGCTTTGGCGATTGAGCAATAGCATTGGAAAAGACAGACCTTGGTGCAGGAATCGGCTCAAAATAAAATTTTGATATGTTGCCTTTTGCGCTCTTATCTACTTGTGCGTACATGCCTTCCAAATTCAAGTTGCTCTTTGAGCCTGGATTTACAAAAGGCTCTTCAGTTTCCTCCGAGAACAGGGTCCCCACTGGTGCACTCATTCTATAAGCTGCAGCGTCTACGTGAGAGGTGGGAACTTTGAGTTTAATTTCTGGGACTGAATCAGCGAATTTCTCTGTGAACACAGGGCCGTCAACGTTGGAGCCACTTGCAATAGAATCAGTATCACTCAGCCTAGGGGACATGCCAAAAAAGATGGCTTCTGTGAGAGTGGACTCCAAGCCACTCTCTATTGAAAATCCTTCATCTGACATTAAGGTCAGGTTTGGTACAGAAATACTGCGCCGATGGGCCAACCTTCTATCCTGCTTGTTAAGCGGCTTCTTGCGTGGCTTCTTCAGGTTGACCAACTTAGTTTTAAGGCGCAGGTTCTCCAAAAAATTCTTCTTTTTGGCATCCATATCGAGTGAAACCTTTGATACAGAAAAAAAAACCAAAACACTCATTTAAACATGCATGTCCCTCACAGTGGAAAATCACTGGCTTACAACATCACACAAAGATTACCATGGAATCACTTTGGCATCCAGTTTTAAGATTTTTTTTTTTTATGAGCTTTATGAGCATTTGTACGATTGTTAATTAATTACTATAATATGCAAGGATGCAAAAAAAGACCTCATTTTCAGTGATTTTATATTTTGACGATTTGATTTGTAATGACAAACTCGAGTAAAACTACCTTCATCTCCGTAGACCGAAAAGTGGTCAACTTCATTCAGCGCAACACTACTTCGATCAAATACTGAGATCATAGCCCAACCCTGTATACTTTCTTACAAATCAATCCATTTCTGATGAAATTCTCTAAGTTCATTCAGCAAACAGAAAAATGTCACACTGCTCACCTGCTCAGTAGGTCGGGTGTTGAAAAAGCTCGACCAAGTTCTGTGCTCAATCACTCTCCAACACGAGCAGAAACAAAATTCCAAAGAGACAGCTAAATCATCCTAGCTATGAGCAAAAAGAGGAAGTGTTACTGGTAAAACAACTCCATGGCAAGTCCGTGTCCCTGCTGCGAAACAGTGATTGGTGGAGAAGTCAGACTGGGTGAAACTAGCCATACCAGTCTCGCAAGGTGAGTTTCTCCAACGGTGTCAGGCGTTACCCAACAACTTTACTTAGGGTGAACCGTGATATAGTTCCACTTGCGGTATGTGGGAGTACTGAATTATAAACCTGTCTACAATGACAAAGATACAGAAAGGAGGTCGGCAAACATTAAATAAAGAGTTGAGGGATTAAAAAAAAAGGTGGGGCTGGTTATTATCGCAAGTTGAACAGCCTGCTTTCTACCAACCGGCCAGTCTGTTTGTTGTTGATTAGAAAATGTTACTGTCCCATTTGTGAAGCTTTTGTCTCATTAAAGACTTGTGTGGTTACACATGCTCTAATATGTGTATTTGAGTATTTAGGGGGGAAACATTCTTAATACTATAATCTAGCATGATTCTACCAGACAACAGTTCTATCTGCCCAAGACGGTCCCAAAATACTGTTGATGGATTCCACAACATGACTGAGGCATATGAAATGTTGGCTATCTATTCTTATTCTCTCATCTCTGATTTTCTTCATGGGTCTGGCGCTGGATGGTTAGCCTTGTCATACCAAACTCCAATTCTTTCACACAGCCCCATATTTGTTTACAGTGGGAAATGGTTTAGCCTAAGCTCATAAAAAGTGCATTTTATTTGCCGAGTATAAACTATAGCACTCTGTACACATAGACGAGCCAAAGCAACAGACCGACTGGTATTCACGCTCTCTCCCTGTCTGTGCACGGCAGTGGGGACTATATGACAACAGATGTGTTTGAGTCTGGACGGAGTCTCGTTCAATATTTGCTGGTGTCTTAAAAGAGATCAGTCCCACATGAAAGAATCCATACTTGGCTCCAAGTTGAAAGGCTGGGCCGCAGACCCAGAGGGGGCAAGGCCCGATGGCAGGTGGCCTGTCGCCCTTCTTCTCACACAACCCAAACAGTCCCAAAACCCCTGCTTTGGTTACACCACACATGCAGCTCTGGATATGTTCCAGCTGGTGGCACAGTTTGTCTTGTGCACAAGAAGCCAGGAACATGTACATAGGGACAACCGTGCTGTTGAGGATGGATGTCAGCGTTTGCCAGGGAATGAGGTCATACACCAAAAAAAGTTTAATAAAACCCTGCTACCATATATTTTTTTTGTTGTTTTATTCTGTTTTGTTCAAGAAGAAGTACAAGACAACGTGAACAAAACAAAAATGTGTGATAAAATAAATTGCAGTGGATTGACACTGGCCAGTGGCCACAATGATGAACTTGTGAAACAGTTCACGTAGCGAACAAAATGTTAGTATTGGTTGTTCTGATAACCAAACACAAAAAAAACTTAATAAAACTGAACACACAATATAACACATTTCCGTATGTAAAGTTAAAAAGGTATTAGCTTACCCCATACTTTCTTACTTAAAACATTTCCGGTGCAAATTTGTCACGCCACATACGAGGAATCTGTGTACATGTTGCATTGTTTTCTAAAGTGATTCTGTTGTTTGCTAAAGTGCTGTCTTTTGTTTTCTAGGATCCATGTACTGGTGACAGTTTCCCTAGTGATCATGTACGTTGGTATCAGTAGGGTTTTTTTTGTTTTTTTTTTTTTTAAAGTATTATTTATAGTCAAGAAACTATGAAACAGAAACTTCATAAATTATTAACCTTGAGCCCCCTAATGTTGTGGTAAAGGGAAAGGGATCGCCAAATCCTGTAAACATTACAAAAATCGTTTTTTGTAACTTTTTCCTTGCGTGGCCCCATTAGTCCATTAGTGAACCCGACTTACCTGAACTTCCGGGTGGATCGGCAGGCGGAAACGCATGCGTGGACATCAACAGTTTCCGTCACTGCTAATAGTTAATAACCCGCGGAGGTGTAAATAGTACACTGAGAATAAGAACGTTTTCTTGTTTTCCGCTAGAGTGTCCCGATACTTTCAGTGACTAGTCTATCTAGTACAACTAACTAAGGTTGGGCGTGTAACGCTCGAATTGCAAACATGAAATAAAAGCCTCTAAAAAGGTGTTTCCATTCGCTCTTTTCGGTGGTCTTCACGTCAACTGATATTAACCACGACATAAACAGATGCGGGATCACATGGGACACCAGGAAGCAGGGTCGAACTTGTTTGCACTCTGTTTTCATACCACTAGATGTCGCCCAACGACACAGATTGAACGTTGAACTGACTGGAAGGTATGCGCCAAAGCGTTAGAAGAAAAGCAGTTTGTAATGGACAGAAGAAAGGAGGACGAGACGTGGAGTTCAGATTGAGCATACACTGAGGTGTTTAATAAAGTTGACAGTTCTTACTGTTTGGGACTTCACAGAACAAATTCTATGTAAGAGTTGATTTTTTTTTTAAACTTCATTTTATACAGAAAGAGAGAGAGAGAGAGAGAGAGAGAGAGAGAGAGAGAGAGAGAGAGAACCTAAATTACACATTAAAAGCCAATATTTGTACTTTTGTGAAGAATACAAATTTTGTACAACAATATCTAGCATAGTATCTTAATTGTTTAATAAAAAGTTCACTTGAATATTTATTGTATGATAAAAATAAAATTACACATTCAAGGGAAATAAAATGTCGATTAACTTAAAATCGCTTCTTCTTCTGAAACAAATAACTTCATTGTTGGCAACAAAGTCCAGCTTGTGCCGCCAAACGGTTTAAGGGTTTAAACCGAAAAAACAGCTTCTTGAGTTAAGTGAACTATCAACTACAAACACTTACCAAACGTAGTTCTGTTTATAAAAGCCATGAAGCAAAGCGGTGTACTCTTACACAGCAAAGTGAAGAAAAGTCCTCTACAAAGTTTCATTGATATCGCCTTCCATTTCACATTCATTAGTTGTGCACAATTTGGACATGGACCAGGAGAGCAAAGTGTATCACGGTGCATTCAGGGTGCATTCCATAGCGTGGGTCTTCTCTGAGAGGAGTCAAGTCTGCTCCACTTTACTTGGGTGATATCTCCATTGTTTTTCAAAGCAAGAGGAACACAACCGCAGAACCTTTCTTTGGGATAAGGCATTTTCCTATCTGTGCATATACTGTCAAGAGAGAAACTACAAAATTCCCTGATACGTAATCAAGTGCTAAAAAGTATGTGCTCAACTACGAGGTGGTGCCGCCAATACCGGCTGACAATTTTTGTAGTCGTTTATTTATTATTGCTATTTTTCGCCAGCTGTGTTAGACTGGATGACTATATGTTATAAAAAGTGTGTCTGTCAGTGTGTGTGATCATGGACAGGGAGGGAGTGCGGAGGGGGTTTCCAAATCAATTGATTCATAAAGATGCATCATATGAAACTCATGATAATCCTGCAAACTACAGCCTCTGGCACTTGTAACAACGTGCTAACAGTCAGATCTCAGCTACTCTTCCTTTTTTCTGGTTTTCCTTCTTAAAAGTGATCTGTTATGACATCATAGCCTATGAAAGGATGCTGCGTTGATAAAAAAGAAAAAAAGAAAAAATAATAGAGATTAAAACAATGGAGAGCAGAGACCCGCGTCTGGACACACGAGACGTGGCAGCACAGAGAATGCAGCGTGATGCCCTTTTTTCTCTCACAAAGCAAACTCGTCGTACAAATGTGTGCAATCCAGCAGTGAGATTGAAGTCAATGACATTTTGCAGTTGGTGGTGTTTGTCATGATTTAGCTGCTGATTCGTATCTCTTTTTTTCTCTCCTCCCACCTCCCCCCTTCTTTTATGATGACGGTAAAGAAAGCAAGTCACAGCCACTGCTTCCCCCTCTCGTCACCTGACGGTCTGACCTTCCTCAGGTTCCTCAGCACTATCGTACGCTAAATGTAGACGGGCACAGGTGCACAAATGGGAGCCAATCAAAGAGCATCCTGGGACACAAGTCGGGGCGAGGTTTCAAGTAGAGCGAGATATTTACAAAGACGTGTGGGCGCGCGCCACGGTCCGCTGCTGTGTGTTACGGTCACATTAGTCGGCCTTGGGCTTTCACTGTGCAAACCCAACAACAGCATTGTGGGAAGGGCTTGTGGGACAGCGTATCTTTCAGTGGGGCCTCATGCGAGCACAATCGATGGTTCCTCAGAGTGGGGCTGGGACCTTGGCGTTTGAATGCTGGCAGTGTGTTCAGCAGCAGCTGGTATACAGCTAACACGGGCTAAAAATAGAAGGGCACAATTCCCATTTCCCTTAACCTCGTCATCATCCTTCACCAAGTATGAATTAAGGGGAACTTCCAACTCACGGCTCTGTTATGACACTATCTTCAGGACAAACACACACCACTAATAGAGAAAGAACAAATTAGGCGGCCAGGGGAGAAAAAAAAATACATGGTAGGTTAATGTTGGCTTGTATATGTGAACCAATTGAGAGGAGATTACAGTGAAATTAACAAAATAGCAACTATTAACCAGTGACTGATCTACTTCTCAAGGGTCTACTCTTGTAAACTTGGCTGTAATCCACAAAAATATAGTTTTCTCGAAAAAAACAAAAAAAAACAAAACGGAGGTTGTACAGAGCATTCAGCATGTACACACACCCGTGTGATATATATATATATAGATAGATATATATCTTAAAGTCATTATTTACACAGAAAGAAACCGAACACGTTTGGCTCAAATTTTCTTTTTTTTTTTCAATTATACAAACAGAACAGCGTACGTTCATGGCTTTAGATATCGACCCAGGATCTGGCTTTGACGTGACTTTACACTGCTCGCAATACAGCACAATAAAAAATAAAACTATGATGTTGAGAAACCGCGCCTTTTTGAGTGAGCTGTTAGGAAAAACCGCAGCAACTGTACAAAATAAACGACATGAGAAAGAACAGCTTTGGCTTATATTACTGATGACCTGTTACACAAACGTGACCGTGTGGAGTTTGTCACCAGTTCAGGTGGACAGCTTCGAATGACCTTAATTTATCCACCCAAATCTTTGAAGTGACAAGAAAAGGTTAAGATGTCGTTATTGCAATAAATTCTTGTTGATGTTGTATGCGTTTTATTTTCATTTCATTTCAAATTTTCTGTAGTCTCAGCTGTTGCAATTTCAATTAATCCATGTTTTGGGCGTCTCCTTGTGATGGCAAATTATGTTTCTAGAGGAGGCCACTTGAGATCAGGGTCCTGTGTGGTCACGTGGCATGACTCTAACGTCCGTGCAGTGAACACCATATACAAGGGTCAGAAGCCTGAGAGCAGCCGACCACCTTCTCCGATTGTTTGCGACTTGCCAAGCACGACAGCAACACAAGCAACTACATGTAAGTGTCTGACAAGACCAGTGACTACGATAGCCTAGCGCCTACAGTTCCACCATCTCTTCTCCCACCTGCCAAGGTTGTCTGAATTGCATCAAGTACCTGGTACCACCTGCTTGTGCATAAGTTTCACTCCAGCTAGCCGAGGTTCACCTCCTCTCATTGAATTTTATTTTTTTTTACTTTAGTTATGTCCTGACGTGTCTCGTAACAATTTTCCACTGAGACTCAAACAAACAAACAAACAAAAAAAAATAAATCAAAATGGAGTTGAATAATAGCATCATAATGATAGCGCTAAGGACCCTTGTTTCATTTTCTTATTTTCTCCTCTTTATTTCTCCACGTCTCACCCCTCTCCCTCACTGACTGGCTGGTGACTGGAGGCCCGACTGGGGATCTTTATGTCACCCACGTGTCCATGCGCAGGCGCTTGACCGAGGGGCTCTCCCTGTCCTCCGAGCCAGCAGGGGGCCTCCCCAGTCCCAGCGGGGAGTGGAAGTCCGGCCGGTGGTCCTCGCGGTCGCTGCCGTCGTACGAGCTGCAGGAGGAGCTGAGGCTGTCGGCGGGCGAGCGTCCCAGGGCCTCCTGCCGGCTGGAGCCTTGCTGCGGCTGCTGGGGGGGGAAGCCGGAGGGGGTGACGCGCTCCCGCGGCGGCGAGTTGGGCTCGGACTTGATGTTTATGTTGTGGCTGGTGTTGATCGAGAGGTTGGAGCTCTGAGGTAGGTGACCTCCGCCCCTGTGGGGACGACAGAGACGGTGTTTTTGCAATACACAAGGCAACAAATGGGAGTAGCAAGTGTGTGTGTGCGTGCGTGTGTGTGGTCGGGGGTAAAAAAAAAAAAAAGGAAAAGCGAGAACATGTAGATTTGTGATTCAGTGTGATATCAAAGAGCGCAGTGGGTGTTGCTTTCATGTGAGGGCGTCTGGAGAGTGTGCCTTTGTTTGAAAGTGTGTTACTCACACCAAAGAATTAAGAGCTGCCTGGCCAAGCTGATGCTGTTGCCATGCCGACATGGAGCCCAGCGAGAGCCCGGGAGAACTGAAGCCCTGTAGGGATGAGATCTCTGCGCTGCTCAGGGAGAACTCTGCCAAAAGACGACACGGCCACACACTGTGAGAGCTCACATTTCAGCTGCCGCGTCGACGTGACTGAAGGAAACCACGGCCGACAGCGAAAAGAGTCTCGCCGAGGCGGCACTCACCAGCGGGGTTGTAGGTGGTGGGCATGCCTGAGTACATCAGGCCCTGTGGGGGTAAGCTGGGAGTGGTGACAGACACGACTGGTGTGGCCAGAGGCTGGGTGGACTGGGAGCTGCTTATCCTCTGGGTGTTCTGCAACACACAGAGAAGCACATTGAAAGTAAAACACACCATGCTTGTTTGGAAACTTGAAGCTAAAGAAGTTTAAAATAATCTTTTGGAGTGTAATTTGTAAATTTGTTGCTTTCACATTCCTAATGTAATACTTCTGTTCACAAGGCGTATTTCAATTTTTTGTTTTTGTTTTAGTTTGGTTGTAAGAATAAAAAGTACCACTAGGGGGAGGTACAACTTCATGTGATTCAACACTTCCGATTTGGTTCGTCACTATTTCGTTTAAACTAATTTTTGAAGGGGAAAATAATGATGAAACGATAAGAATTAATAAAAGGCATAATAATGAAAGTTCTTCTTCTAAGTTCCTGCTGATAACTGTTAAGTTAATGAAAATGACATCTCAAATCTACATCAGACATTTCTGTTCAAAAGTAAGTAGTTGATTACATAATAGTTTTACAATTACAATAAGAAAAGTGTTTTTCATTACTTTAAAGATGCAATTTGGCAAATGCAGTCAGTGGACCAACCACAATGAGTTACATGCAAGTGCACAGCAAATAATTACCGGGGCGGTTCTCTCTCACTACTCACTGTTTGTTTATTAGTTAGTTAGTAATGAAAAACAACATGGTTATATAAGACACTGCAGGCAACGGATAGCAGTGATAAACAGCATTAATTCAAGGTGCAACACAGCCAAAGTCCGAGCAGTGTTTCATGTATTTCAAATGAAATACCAATCTGAACAGAGGGGGAGCTATAGGGCGCGTTTCAATACTAAGAGTGCTGAACAGAGAGCTCGAGTGGCTTCTAACGTGGGGAGTACACACAAGAAAACCACCCTAGTATGGTGTGGTCGTAAAAACTAAGCTACACACATACAGGGAGAGAGAGAGAGAGAGGGAGAGAGGTGTGTGTGTGTGTGTGGGGGACACGTGCACTCACAGAAAACGGCACTAATCAAAAGCAGACAGCTCAGAACAATACTTCAACAAATCATCAGAATGTAATGTCACCAACAGCTGCCAGCAGTTACATTTGAGGCAGCATTGCATCATAATCCAGTTGATGGCTTCCTTGTATTGTTCCAACACTCTCCGGCCAGATGACTTCATCCAACCTGACTAACTCACACCGTGATGTCATTTGAAGTGATGTAATCTTCTCTTCCTCAGAAAAAAATAGCAATTATTTATAATTTCACCCACTAAACACCTCTGTCAACGTCTTTAAGCCACTGTCAATAATATGACCACTAAAGTAGTAGTGATTCTAATTCCAATTCTAATAATAATAATGATAATAACAACCGGAATAAAAATCTGGGCCCATCTTTCACTCTCTTCCTCTCCTTCCAGGTGTTACCTGACTAATGTGTTGGACGTGTTGGAGGCCAATCTCAACAGGCCAAAAAAAACCAAAAAAACATGCAGTGACAAAACATTTATTGATTTAACACTGTCAGCAGTTGTGAGAGCCGACATCCGACTCAGGCGCTGTCTTTAGTGTAGCGTGCGTGACTAACAGACGCGTGTTTGCATCTCAGCCACTTTCAGGCATTTTAGTCCAAACTCACCAAATCCATTTCCTCCTCCTCCGACTGCCCTCAACAGAAGAGAAGAAGAGATTTACAAAGTTACAAAGAGGTGACTGGCAAACTGCTCTGGAAGGCCGCGCTGCAACGTCTAGATTCAACGACAAAGACGCACAATCGCATCTCGAGTGGCGTGACTTCCTCCTACAGTCCTAAAAAACACTTTGCTTCTACTGCCTGTGAGCCTGAGTGCTACTACTGGAATGTCTTTCTCTCGCTGCCAAATCAAAATCAACCGGCTTTTAAAAATGTATGAATGAACATCTGACGCTGTACTTGGTCTGTTTATGTGGTGTGATGGTAGATGTGGTTGGCCTGCAGGTTTCCTCGTGCATCTAATTCTCATTGTGACATCAGAATTCTCTCATAAACACCAGAAATTATATATTTTTTCTTCTCCCACGACAAATAAGACAGGATGGCCTTTGCGATGAGGCAAAAAAATGAAACCTCATCTTCCGACATTTTTATGCACCGCGCCGTCGCACAGAGCAGTGGCCGGTGCGACCGGGGCAGGGCCGTCTTAAATACCTGCACTCGATCAATGGCGGCAGGAAGACACGACAAGGGCGACAAGATATTATCTGGCTCACACCCCGGGTCCCTGATTAAGTCTTCATCTACACTCTGTCACACTGAGATGTGATTAATTTAATACCATTATGGCCTAATGACAGGCTATCTGCAGACCTGCCACAGCCGGCGCCCTGCTCGGCCTCGGACTGAGCAGGAAACCGTCCTCCGGTTGTTGCTCCGCCCCTTTGAGACAATCTTTGGTCTTTTCAGGGTTTTGTTTTATTTTAGTCACTTTAAGGTCCAGTGTGTAAAATTTGGCTTGATTTATGATTTTTATATTGGTAAAAGTTTAACATACTTCCCGTAAATAAATGAATAAAAAGTGTAAAGTGGGAAAGTCAGCTGGTGGTCCAGACTGCTTTTACAGCACATTCGAGTTAGCGATGATGACCTTTCCTTTTCAACGCAACGAACCCACGGTGAGCTCCAGGAGCTTCGCCCCGTGTGCCAGCTCCCTTGATTTGGGGCCGTCTGAAGATCTGAGGTGCGCTCAAGACACGGCCGGAGCTCAGCAAATGACTTCCCGGCCTCGCTTTGATCAGACTAGGTGGCGCTAACGCCAAGGGCGGACGCCCGGTTCTGCAACCAACGCCTCGGGAACGAAGAAGGCGAGCGAAGCCCACTTTGAAAGGGTCTTTTGGTGCTGACGTTTCCTGTTGGCAGCAGCTCCACACTCACCAGTGGGGGCATCATCCCCTTGCTGGATGGAGGGATGACCACCCGCAGGTCTGGCTTGCGGCCGCCCATTCCCATGCTCCCTCCAGGGGGCGGCGGCGACTTGGTGGGCATGACTTTGCCCAGGCCGTTGCCGCTGGGTGTGCTGAGGACGCCCGGGGAGCCCCTGGGGTTGACGAAGCCGTTTCCTGCAGAGGTGCGACAACCACAGAAAGACATCAGCGAGCCGCCCGCCGTGACCGACGACACACACACACACACACACACACACACACACACACACACACACACACACACACACACACACACACACACACCCCCCACCACCGCCACGCACAGCGCTAAGCGATTCCAACCCTCTGGGAAGTTTTAATAGGCTGGGATAATTATCCTGCACATTTACAAAAATAAAATGTCCATTTCAAAATTGATGAGCCTTTTATTTTTTACTGTGAGTGATTGGATGCAAGTCAGTTTGCCTTGCATCTTGGGATTGAGGAGCGGTTCGCTGACAAATGTACCGTGACTGTTTAAAAGGAATAGCTGCAGCTATTACGGCTTTTTGTTCAAAAAAAAGAAGAAAAAAAAAGAAACGAAGAGGAAGAAGAAAAAGATTGAAGTTGTTTTCCAACAAACAACGGTAAAGTTCTCGACACTGCCTTTCAACATTCACACCTAAACGCGCACCATCATTAGTCATTTCCTTATTTTGCAGAGCGAGAGTGTGACTCCCCACCAACATACATGAGAAACTCCCACCTGCGCTGATGCACCGCAGCAGAAATGAGGCCGTGCACGACGGCGAATACCATGGCTGCTTGTGGACGGAGCAGTTTAATAGAAGGTGATTAATAGTTTTTACAGCCTTGTTTAAATGTTGCAGGCCCACGCTGACGCTCAGTGAGACATACAACCTGAGCGGCGTCAATGTGAACCTTCCCATTTCTTTCAAGGTGACTGTGGCGCGTTCTTGCAATCTCAACAACAGCAACAGCAGCTTGGCAACGCTATCGATCCGACGCAACTCGTCATCAGCTCACTTCTTTGAAGGTTGCTCGTCCGTACTGTCTTGTGCCTGCTTGACGGTGTTTGTGCTGCTGCTTGTGTGAACTGATGCGGTCTGCTGAATTACACTGAAGCAAAGTGAAAGTTAAGAAACCTGCACATCTTGTTCAGCTGGGCTGGCGTTCATGTTTTTCTTTGCATAATAATTACACAAACCATAATGATTCAACAATGTGCACAAGGGCCAAATATTTCACGTGCACTCCACTCACAAAAAGTGATGCTTGGATTTTGGGAACAATTTCAGAGTGCTGTTAAAATGCACTATAACATGTACAGTTATTTGACCTCCTCTAAACTGTTGAATGCACATGTGCAGCTGTTGACTGTTTATTGAATTACATACTGTAGTAGAGTGTCTGGTCCATGAATGGTGACCACCAAGTGTTCTGGTTGAAGGTCAGTTCGTATTTAAAACTTTGTTTTCAATTGTTTGTTTAAGCAGAAGAAATAATCACTGCATGCCTCAATTTAAACAAGCTATTGCCTAAAAAACAAAGTTTTTTTTTCTTAAATTTCAACCGAAAGCTGAATATCTCTCAGTTTTTTGTGAGTTGTGTGCGTACTATCATGAAAATGAACACGCGCTGAGCTTAGAAAAAAATAGAAATTTCGCCCCAAACCTACAAGTGTTACTTGGAGGTTTACATGTCGAAGCCCAACAAACAAGGGGAAGACAGAATGAATTGTATCAGTGGCAGGCCATCGACAGATCACTAACACTTCAACAAGTTGCCGACATCGCCATTGTGTTTGCCGTATTCCAGCGAAACACAAAGTGAGCGCACAATACGCAGGCTCTTGCTTCGGGAACATAATGGAACAATAGGCCCTCTGACTGCAGATAAGGACGGCGACAATTCACGGTCAAATAAACAGTTATGATGCCGACAATAGTATCACGCAGCTGAATCAACAGTATATTCAAGTAGCCATCGCCGTGGGCTCAGGACTTTGATCGCACGAGACTTGGCCGCTGCCAGAAAACAATGTTTACAGAATTAGTAGAGTAAATGTCCACAGCCCTAAAAATAGCAAACCTGATTAAAAGCACTGAAGATGTCATTGAGCTGGAATTGGACACAAGTGCAAATACAATTTCACGTAAAACGGGAGGCAAAAAAACAAACAAAAAACAGCAAACGGCAGGCCAAGAGCTTTCTGATTACAATCAGCGAGCTGTGAAAGCTGCTGTCGGCAAAGAAAAACAACCTCTTTCTAGAACAGAGGCAGTGCAGCAACGTCTCAGCCACGTTTCTAATCCAGAATCTGGAAACTGCAATTTATTTGTCATGAACAAGATGAGCACAAAGATTGTTTTTATTTTTCTGAAACTATTTGGTGTTTAAAAAAAAGAAGTAGAAGAAAGTGTGTAAATATGGTAAAAGACACAGTTATGATGATTTGAAATGATACTGAAATAAAAAAAATATTAAACTTGCAAATTAATATTAACTGATTTCAAGTTTGACAATAACTTCATATCATTTGAGTGGAAATGATGTACTTCTCCTCAGTAGGCACAAGACTCATCTCCCAAAAAAGTGCAGCTCACTCCATCTCCTGCTCCAATGAATGGGAACAATGCCATCTTTTTGAAATTGTAATACTGTTTATAGGAACTGCACTGTGTTATGTGACACAATCTTACCCAACGTCAGTCAGAGCCATCGCATCACTCTGAACCAAAAACGCAGTCACTGACTGTTGGTGGTAATTGTTTGACTTAGGTTCATCTTCTTATATTCATGATCGAGTGAAGATCAACACCAGCAAACTACGCAGCTGTTATGACGACTCGGGCTGCTATGAGCGCGAACAACATGTCAAAAACTGCAGGTGGATAATTTTTCAGCAAGTACTGTATTTCAATATAGATTTTTTTTTTTTTTTCCCCCGGATGTCAGACATGTTTGCACGTCTTTATTGGCTTCCTCTTGTCAATAAATCCTTCCTGGCTCAAACCTTTGCCAGTCGAGAGGTGCCTGGTTTCACTGCGTGGCCCTGAATTATGTACAAACGCAGGGAAGGCACATTACATAAGACTGGTGTGTTTACGAAATGAAATATCTAGCTTTCATTCGAAGTTTGGAGGGCGGAAAAACCCAGCGAGTTTTATTGTCCACGGCCCACGTGTGCCAGGTTCAGACCCAAAGTCCCTCTGACCGTGAATCAGCCGTCAGCGAGAACCAAGACCTGCCAGAGACTCCTGGGGACTGAGGCCGAGCGCAATTAGAGGGCGGGTCCAAAATACATGGCATTCAAAAAAAAATGTTAATTATAGTTGGGAGACTTGTCACAGCGTGGAGCCCATCATCACTTTCAAACTTGATTTACTTTCAATTAAAAAAAAGCGATTTCAGACAGTACAGTAACGCCTTCGCCGCTGCACCATCAAGGTTCCATTGAATGAATAATTCACTTTACAAATGTTTCAAACACAGGAAGACGTGTCCGTTCCGCCGGCGAGCTCCCTGGAATGAAGAAAAAAACATCTGTTGCTTCTTGTTGCTCGCTCCGCTTTTCAGAAA
The DNA here is from genome assembly GCA_009823395.1 of Thamnaconus septentrionalis. Classification (NCBI taxonomy): domain Eukaryota; kingdom Metazoa; phylum Chordata; class Actinopteri; order Tetraodontiformes; family Monacanthidae; genus Thamnaconus; species Thamnaconus septentrionalis. The sequence continues at coordinate 13,352,461 of CM020513.1, forward strand.
AATGGGTGTTAAATCGCTCTGTTCTGGAAATGAGAGCCTTGTGATGTCACAGCAGACGCTAAAGACTTCAGCACAGCGTCTACAGCGTCTTCTGGATAATTAATCGTGCGTGGGGGAAACCGGTGGATTGAAAAAGAAGAGAAAACAACAACAAGCGCAACAGAAAGCACCTCATTGGCAGTTTGATGTGTTTGCTTTCACAAATAGCAAGATCGCTAGATCGCAGTCAAACTCAGGGACTCCCACTATTAATGTTAAAAAGGTGTTTCTATCAATGAGTGAAGGTTTCACGCGGCGGCATCTTCCACCCGGCCGCTCGCTGACAGGCTTCGGCTGTGGTCAGAGCTGATACTCGCCAAGAATCAGGACTATGTCAGGAACGGTCATCTGACAGCAGGGGCCCAGAGAGGCTTCTCCTCCCCGTGGCCTCCGCCTGCAAAAACAACAGCTGCAGCACCCAGAGACAGTGACGCCCCTGGCAGAGGACCTCACCCCAACCCCGGTACCACACCCTGCTCTGGAAACACACCCAGCATTCCTGCGCGCAGCCACTCCGACTGCCAACCACGGCAACCACGGCGAGTCACGCCAGAGCGAGCAAAAAGAAAAAGTTATCAAACATCTATTTTATTTTTTCCAAGTCGTACATCACGAGGCGCTAAACCACATCTAAGAGTTTTGCTGCATAACGCAGGTCGTCAGAAACACTACACGGAGCCGAGCTCCACCTGCCGCTGCCTCTCACGCAGCACACTGACAGGCAGTCCGGTCATTGTGTACTCGAGGACTTAGTGGGATGTCACGGCCCGAATACCTACAGGGGTTATGGCGCTCCAGGCATCTTGGTGGCCTTCTTCGGCCTTATAAGGCCCGCCAGAGCGGCGGGGGGTGAGGTGGTGGACAGATGCACCTGTCAGTAAAGGATAGGGGACGGGAGGAGGGAGGTCTACGGATGGAGGAAAACGAGCCCTTTAGCTACCTGGCTAAAAAGTTTCTTAATTCAAGCAAAACGCTGTCATCCATTTTAAAATCCAGTTTATATTTGGCTTGTGACGGCCCTGGGGCCTTTGGGTTGCCTGTCTGTCGGTGTCTGTGTGTGTGTTTCCCTCTGTTTCCCTCACTACCAGATACCTAGGGGGCGGAGCTTGCCAATCGGGAGCACCTGAGGCCATGGTTCTCAAGGCTATAAAGGAGGACTGGCCTATCTCGCTCGCTCTATCTCCCTGCCGGCAGCTGGAGACTCTGCCGGCGCCACTTTAACCTCTTTTGTTCTGGTTATGGCTTACTTGCACGCATTCTTTGGGTTTTGTAAATAAAATTCACATTTATCAACGCTCCTCCGTCCTCCGTTGGGCTAATTCTGTTGCAGTTAGTGAGCCGGGCCGTCACAGGCTTGATTTATGATTTTTATATTGGTAAAAGCTTAATATACAAAATAAAAAAAATAAAAAGTGTATATCACAGTACAATAAAAGTCTTTGGTTTTTCTACCAGTGTGGACAATCGAGTTCGCCTGAGAACGCGTTTCGTAATTCGGGTGCCTGCTCGTCTCCTCACATAAACCAACGAAGAAGACGTGGTTTCCAGATTTGTGTGCGCAGGCCACCGTAGCTCACTGGCAAGCTCAGGAGAGGGAAGGTACGTGCGCTGCAATCTAAAATGTAACCGCTTGACGTCGCTGTTTCTTCTTCAAAATCTCCCAACATTACACACTTAACCTTTAACGAGCAGCAGCAAACACTTCCTCTGTCAAAGAGGGCGCTACACACAGTGAAATTACACAGGGAGGAGCTCCATCAGCCGAGGACTGTGACTATTGTCTCGAACCAGCCACAGATGGACACGCAAGCCATCCAGCTCGCATGCTAAGCAGGAGGCCTATTGGGCAAAGCTACACAGAGCTAATGAATCTCTCCGGGAGGACTTACCCGCTGGGCTGGAGCCCACACCACTTGGCAACGAAAGGTCTGTGGTATCCAGCATGCCACCTAATGAGATGCACAGAGTGATATGATTAACCATCTGCATCCGTCGGCGGGCTAGCGGAGCACACCGCGCCGGAAGACGCGGAGCCGTCGTGTCGACGCCCGGGTTCAAAAAGCTCCGGCCAGCGTCCTCATGCTGGGGGATTTGTCCGCATACGATCAAAAGGAGTCCATATCAAGCCGTGAGCCGCTAATCGTTTGCTACGTTTGGAGGTATGGAGACGGGACATGCAGCGTATTGTGAAGACACAGCACCCAGCATGCAGTTATTAATTGTCTGGGAAAAACAGGTTCCTAGCGGAGGCTCTACCAGCCACCGTGTGAAGTCTCGGCCAGGCGTCCACCTGAATTAAAAGCACGCCATGCTGGTATTCCTCACGGACAGTAACGAGTCTCGAGCCTTTTAAAACACACTCAACCAAAAGGAACGTCTGTAAAGCGGCGTAAAGGAAATGAAAATGGAGTGCTCCCACTAAGTGATCACAATGAAGAGACAAACAGACGTTTGAAATCAACCCCAACACAAACGGGAAGGTGTTAGCCAGTTTTGACATGTGGTCAAAATTGAATGAGGCATTTCACACCTCGCTGCCTATCACTCGTGCAGCAAAACTGAATCTTGCAAAAAGTCACCCTGGTTGAGTCATTTTGGGTCTTACAAGCACAAGTCAGGAGTGACTTCATCTTTCCACGATGCAGATTCAGTGAAAGGTGTTATAATAATATTTTTTAAGTGTGGCAAAGAAATATGCAAAAACACCACTTCAAGGGTCTTCAAGGAGGAGTAGCTTTAATCCTTGTTGAACGACGCTTGTAATTTACAGCAGAAAATAGCCAAAATGCAAAAAAAATATATGCATATTGGTACCAGTATTAGCAAAACCAGTTGAAGTAAGATAAACTAGCTGGTACCACGAAAACCTTTCAACCAGTCGGATAGACAACACCTCCAAACCTCCTCCAATTAATTGGGGTGCAGGGATGATGAATTCAGACTCAATTCACTGATTGCTTGATTACTCCAAGTTAGCCAGCAGCAGCCAAGCCTGTCGATGCTATAGCACACCAAAACCACACACTGCACTTTTTCTCGTCAGGCAATTTGCAAAGTGTAGCTGAAGTTGGAGTCGATCCTTTAGCCAGGTTGCCATTTCAAACTTGAGCAAAACATGGGCGACATTCAGGCATATTAAGCTATCGGAAGGAGCACAGCGGTGGATGTTCTGAATTCAGAGGCCACTTCCATTGCAGCTACCAACTCCCTGATATCGAACTGTCGCACCTTTTGCAGAGCTTATCTTGCTTTTTCTTGCTCTTTAGCTTTTTTTTAATCTCTTGCCTTTGCTTTGAGATTTGCAATTTCCCACTTCTGACCACACATATTATATCATGTTGTTTTCTCAGGTTTTTTTCTTCATCTCAAACAGCAATGATGTGAATGTAAAAATGTTTTCGTGAAAGTGATGGGTTTTTGCCCAACTGCTGTTTTTTTTTTTTTTTCTTTTTGCAATTTTGACTAGCAGAATTATCATATTAATACAAATGTTAATGGAAACACATTATTTCCATTGACTGACGGTCGATGAAAAAATGAGGTGATATGGCTGTACACTACACAAAAGTGCTTCTGCTGTGTATCTTAAATGTAAGCGCAGTTCAGGTCAAAAAAAAAGTTCAGTGCTTTCAGTGTTTCTCCTCCCCTGTCAACCTCAGGCTTCACACTCAGCACGTTTAGTGTTGCTGGTCGCCTGCAAGGCATTAAGCCATGAGTGAGTTGCAAAGCAGATCATAAAGCCAGAAAGCCTGTTAATTTAAAAAAAAAAGAAAAAAGATGCAGTTCACCCAAAACTGCCATTTTGGGATTCATGTAACAATTCTAAAGACAAATTCCAACAATTCCATTACTAGCAAGATGATTTACTTGCATGCTTACTACTTAAACTTTCCATTAAAGTTCCACAAGAGCAGGGCTCCAGAACAAGTGGACATTTTGGGCAAAAAATAAATAAATAAACCAAAACAAATAAGCAATGGTTTTTAATAAGACAATTTGTAGACAAACTGTACTCTTCAGTCTTCTGTGCACCAGCGGATGGAGACAGGCTATGTTTAACTTGTGTTGTTTGTTTATCTTTCAGCATGTGGCCACCCTGGGCTTCTATTTCAGTGGCATTGGGGAAAATCAGTTTTCCCCGTGTGGTGTTACTGTAGATTAGAAAAATGTCACTTCACTCACTTTCCACACACCGGGTGAGTAGAAATGTGGTGAATTTTCAACTCTGGGTGAATTGCCTGGGTTGCCCCCCACTAACCTGCGCTGCCGGCGCTGGTGGGCCTCTGGGAGGCGCCGGCCGAGCCCAGGTTCCTGTGCAGGGAGGCGTGGGGCGGGGACAGCATCCCGCTGTCACTCAGGGAGGCGGTGGCAGCGGCCAGGGCCTGGCTGCCCAGCGTCCCTCCCGGCTGGTACATGGCATTGGGGTTGGTTACGGGCACTGCCACGTGCATGGAGAAGCTCTGCTGAGGCAGCGCCGTGGGCTACAGGAGGGAGACAGACAGAGGGGGCGCTCAAAACCAAAAATAAAACCTGACGGGTCACTGGTCAGTGTCACGGCATCATTAAGAGAGAGCGACTCTGCCATCCTGGGGGTTTGCTTTAATAGACAAATACATTGGTGTAATGCAAGTCGGGCAGAGCGCAATTAAAACTGCAGTACACTAGGACATACTGCAGTCAAGTTCATACTTTACAAACTGTTTCACAGTGATGTACAATTGGTTTTTACATAAAATTATGCAACTTTTTCCTCAGTAGTATGGCAAACATTTTGTAACACACAGAAAAACAACACAAAACACACAAACCACAAAAATCCAAAGACATGCATTCAGGTGAGCACTGTGGCATTGCAGCAGTCAGCACGGCGGACACACAACCCTCCTTTATTCTAACGGCACCGTGTCACATGTCTCTCGGCGCAGGAGGGGGGGCGGGGTTGCTCAAAGAATCGTGACTCGCCTGCTTTTCACCTCCCGAGTGCTGACTGCGCAAAGTGTGAGTGAGGATGGCAGGTGGCGAAAGTGAGAAAGTTTCATCGCGGCGTTAACCGATCGGCCGGCCGGCCGTCATTAGTTTTGTTACGTTTATGTCGTGTCGGCAACGTCGGGGGAGGGGGGCAAAAAAAAGAAAAAAAAGAAAAAGAAAAAAAAGGCTGTTGAGAAAGTGCTAGGTTCTCACACGATTCCAGCGTCGTCACGCTTGATAAGATCACAAAAGAGGGGGGGAGATAGTGAGCGACACTGGTGCAGCGCATCTCTAATTTCATCTTTCAGAATGACAGGTGTGACCGCATGTGATAAAACTGAGAGGAAGCAGGGTCCTCAGCTGAGGAGGGGAAAAACACTACCACAAAAAACAAGGTTTCAGAAGAAGTTGGCCCAAAGTCTGATTCTGGCAACTGGTCAACACAACACAGGAGGTGTTCATTGTGTATTTATTGTGCTTACAGATTGGAATTGATGGCTATTTTTGCAGCGAGCGCGTTCTTTCTTTCTTTTTTTTTTTCACCTGTTTACAGGAAATGTGATCTTATCAGGGTGTGCCGAAATATCGGTCAAGCGAAGGTAGTGACGAAACACAGAGTAAAACAAGTCCACGCCCGCTGCACGTGTGTGTGTGAGTGGGTGAGGGGCGACGATAATCTAGCGTGGCTCTGACAGAGGCCGGCAGAGGTTTCAGGGGTGGTGGAGGTCACAACAAAATAAAAAAAGCGGAAGAGTTAAATCGAAAAAATAAGAAAAAAAAGTAGTGAAAATCCTTTGAGCCACAAAGCCAAGCAAAGACGTTGCACTTACAGTACTTACGATTTTATGATTTCTCATCATATTATCAAACTCCTCATTAATTTTTTTATACTTTTCTTCCGTGTGAGGAGTGAGGACATATGAGGCATCGGGGTCCGGGCTATCGCAACCTCTGTGTTCTTTCTTGTTTAGCGCCTGTAGTGAACATCGACATAGAGACAGGGGATCAACACCAAACAGCAGGGGACGAGGAGGAAGTACTTACACCGCAGCGCTTGTACACTAAATCACTTTCTTCGCTTAGTTTGCCGAAATGGTCGTCCATGACGGGGCTGTGCCCGAAACAGTCCTCGGGATCAGGACTAGCACAGTCATTATGGCCTTTGTTTCTCAATTTCTGAAAAACGAAATTGCACAGTTACAAGGAGTGGAAGGCAGGATGGAGGAGGATCTGCGTCGCGTTGTCCACCTGCAAAAAAAAAAAATAACTGGGGAGGGGGAGAGAAAAGCAGTGAGATCGGCTGGTCCGCTGGTTCCGCATTGACTGGAGGAGAAGCTGCAAAGGGAAAGAAACAATTCTCCATCCTTCTTCTTCACCCCCTCCCCCACCATCTCCGTCCTCCCCCATCCCTCCTAACCCGAAACCCCTCCTCCGCCGCAAATGTGTGTTTTGCATTTTTCATTGTATCTCCCGTTATCGTGAGCCGCCCGGCCGGCCGGAGGAGGGAGGGAGAGAGAAAGAGGGAGAGAGAGAGAGAGAGAGAGAGAGGGAGAGAGAGAGAGAGAGAGAGAGAGAGAGAGAGAGAGAGAGAGCCCAGTGTAAGGGGATCCTCTTAAGGCTGCTGCCCCCCTCCACCCTCCATCCCTCCCCAGCTTTGTGACTCAGTACGGTTGTCGCGCCCCGGGATCGTATCGAAGCTAATGCATGTGGGGAAATCAAAAAAAAACAAAAACAGAGGATGATCTTAATGTGCTCAAAGGTGCTTATTTTATGTGCTCACCAAAGCGGGGCAACGAGCTTTGTTGTTGTGTCTGCGCTCAAAAGAGATTTTTTTTTCTTTTAAACTTTGGGGGACGAAAACAGACGACTAGACCAACAAACGTGTCCTGATACCCCCACCCCCCCCAACTCCACACACACACACACACACACACACACACACACACACACACACACACACACACATCTTCCTCTGCTCGCTCTCCTCTCTGCTCTGCGCTCCTCATTACGGCGCCGGGTGGAGCCGCTAACAAGACCCGGTGACAGCGTGTGACGGCCTGTGATATCGAGATGGCGGACATAAAAAAAAAAAAAATAAAAAAATAAAACGTGATTTATGTGAAGATCTCCACCCCCCACCCCCCTCACCCCTCCATCAGCGGGGCCCGACTCCGAGGAGGCCCCCGGCGTGAAGGCCCGAGGTCTTCGACTCCCGCCGATGCCGGGGGTCAGAGGTCACGGCGGAGGAGAGGAGCCGACGCGCTAATGAGACCTCAACGCTCTCAGCTCCGCGGTCTTCATCACGCGACAACGAGAGGGGAGGAGGGGGGGGGCCGTGAGAGAAACCCAAACCGTGCGAGAAGTGTGTTGGACGCAGCGCCTTCGGTGTGGGAACCACTTTTATGTCTTGCGTGCGGCGAGAGGTGCCGGCAGCGGTGGTGAGGGGAAGGGGGGGGTTGGTTGGCGGTGGAGGAGGGAGGGGGAGGGGGAGGGGGAGGGGGAGGGTGAGGGGGTGTCAGAGCTCCACAGCTGCTGCATCCTCTAAACCAGAGCTGCTCACCACAACCTCCACAAGCGCAACTTCTCTCTCTCTGAGCCTGATCCTTCGCTCGAGACGCTCGAAGACCGCGCTGCTCCTCCATCATACAGGGGCGGAGCTACATGGGGGTCGGCGGTGGTTGGGGGCCTTACACTTCCACACTGCAGCATCTCAAGTCATACCTTTGATGTATTGATGCATAGTATTTTTTTTTAAAATATATTATTAATATATACATACATACATATATATGTGTGTGTTCTTGATGGAAGCAAGACACTAAAAGAAGAAATTTAATATCACACTAACAATAGCTGTGATTCAAATACAGTTTCTTGGCAAAATAAACTTGATGTTTCTAAAATTTCGACAAAGTACAAGTATGATTTGCAGGTGTTTCCATTAAATGGTACTTGTAAAACATAATGCGCCACGGGTGGGTGACCAGTTCAAGGTGTTTCAATCACCAGTTTTTTATTGCAATATTTTGGTTTTACGCAAATATCTCAACCCTGTGGCCCCTCATAGGAAACATGTCTGGCTCTGCCACTGCTATCATAATTTGCACTATGTGTGTGTGTGTGTGTGTGTGTGATGTGTCTATTCTGTTTGTATTTAATTCACTGCTAGGCACTTCTGGTTGGATGCTAACTGCATTTCGTTGCTCTGTACTTGCAACATGTTCAATGACAATAAAGTTTAATCTAATCTAATCACGTCGGCCGCTAGCGCTCTGTGACTGCACTCAGTCCATCTCTTTGCGAGACCTTTGAGGAACGGATGTATTTTTGGGCAGAAAAAACAGAAAGAGAGAGAAAGAGAGAGAAAGAGAGAGAAAATGTGCAGATGCTGGCAGAAATGAGGAAGTTCAGAAAAGAATCCACAAAGCCCACAGGAGCTCGCGAGACAAAGAAGTCTCTCCGGGTAATGGACGGCTAGACCACTGCTCCGAGTGGTTGTGACATTCTTCTCATTCTAAGAAAACGCCTTGCTGGTTCATTTCCTGTTTACTGAACAGGCCCTCTTTAGTTAGGGTCCTGGAAAGGCAAAAAGAGAGAGAGAGAGAGAGAAGCTGGTGTTTACTGGGGGAGAAGCGGTGCACTTTCTCCGGAGCCTCGCCGCAGACCTGATCTCCACCTGCAAATTTTGAGCTCCAAAGCTGCTCATTACCAGAACACGTCGGTCGGTCGGTCGGTCGGTCGGTCGGTCGGTCGGTCGGTCGGTCGGTCGAGTCGAGTCGGGTCGGGCACGGGTGCTCTCTACTTTCACGAGGAGCCTGGCGAGGCCGAGCGGCCATTTAGGGAGGGTCTGCGGCTGCTCCACGGCGGGGGAGCGGGGAACCAGATAGCCGGAGATTAGGGCTAGACACACACACACACGCACACAGACACACACACACGCACCAGCAATCCTTTCCATGATACGTGACGTGACTCACTGCTCTACATATTATCTCCTGAAGCTCCCGCCTTTTAAAGAGCGCCACCGCCACCGCCGCCGTCGCCGCCGCCGTCGCCGCCGCCGCTCGCCGGAGTTTTTTCTGCCATTCCGACGCGCACGCACAACGCAGCTCTAATTCGCTACTTAAACGACTTGGCGCGGCCCGGGCGTCCCGCGGATGCGGCCCGCGGCTCCGGGTAAACGGATCACTAAACCAGCACATGGCCAAAACAGGTGTCTCTCTTCCAAACACCTGTCAGGACCTGGCTCCCGGCGCCGGCCAATCAGAGGCGACATGGCCGTAGAAGGGCCCGCAGGCAGCGTCCCCCGGAACGCCAACCGACCCCGGATCAACTTTTGCGTGCGCGCACGTGGGGTCGCTGCCAAATGCTGTTGACGCCGCCGGGCTGTGACCTAGAAAAGGCGGAAAAATGACGAGACAATCGGGAATGACGACGTCTCTGCCGTCTTTATGAGACAACAGGAGACTTCGTTTTTAGATCGAGAGTTTGAAGTTGGAATTTGCAGAACGGGGCTTCTGCAGTGGAGAGCAGAGACTTGCAGAGACTTGCAGAGACTCTTCACTGGCACTGAGAGATGAGAGGGAACAAGACCAGCTGCTACTTCCTCACTAAAGTCCAGACCTGCATTGAGAGAAAATTTGGCTCCGTCAACAAAAGACAAAGACGGCCGAGTGGTTGACGTCAAACCCCGACTGGACGCTATTCTGTGACCGTGCACATGCGTGCATGTGCATGCGTGTGTGTGAGTCAACTTTTCCTCAAACAGCAATTTCCAATGGCAGGAGGCTTTGACGGCCAAACTGGCACCAACTCGCCATTCAGACTCAAGAACTACCCTGGTGCGACCGGACTTCATTTCAACGGCCACAGAGTCGACGGACGCAGACAAAACTGCGAGCGTCGAGCAGACGCACAACTTCAGGGAGCGACGTTGCCAAGAGCAACCTAAAGCACCAAACCCCCCGCTGTGATTGGCTCGAGCCGGCTTCGCTCCTGCGAGTCCATTCAACGCCCCCAACGGACTCGACATCAGAGTCGTGTGTGCGAAAGCGAACACACATTGGCGGGGTAGACGACGGCTCCTCCTGCCTGGCCGCCCGCCCGCCCGCCCGCCTGCTCACGGAGGAGAAAAACACCTTCCACCTGAACCTCTCCGTAACCAGGGGTAACGCCGAGCGCAGCGACCGCCTCTTCGCATCGACACATGCAGTACAAAAGGTGCGAGTGGCGCGGTAACGCTGAATAGCCCCCTAGACTTGCCGTCAAACACAATTGTCAATCCACTTGTAAACTGCGCTTGAACAATTAGCATTAGCTGCTCTCCCTTCTGCGCGGGTAGGTCGACATCTAAACGTCGTATTTGCACTTTTTTTTGCTGCAAAACTGAAAAAAAAAGATGAAAAAAACGATTCCGCGGAATAAAAATAAAACCCGACCGGGTTGCGTAAGCCACCTACATCACCTGTTTCTTGAGCACTTCCAGTGAGATGTGCCCCAGCAATTTACTCGGCTGCCGTCTTGGAAAAAAGAAACCAAAAAAAAAAACAACAATTTTGCTCCGATGTTCTTCCCCTCCCCCTCCCCTTCACCCACCCACCTCCCCACTTCTTGGGTCCGGAGAGCTTTCTGCATTTCACTTATTCATGCTGCGCACAGTACTGTATGTGAATAGAAGGGGCCCCGTGAAAGCAGGGAGATAGTGGCTGCCTCCTCCGTGATGAAAGCTGGAGTCCGGAGCGCCGGGCTGGGGGTGGGGTGGGGTGGGGGGAGGGGGGGGTTGCTGCAGGGAAGATGTGAAAAGGCAGTTTTTCTATGCTCACCCCTCTCTCCCCCCCGCCCCTCCACCACGTTGTGCCTACATCGCTGAGGCTTTTACTTGCAAGCGGCTTTGACTGTTGGGCAGACGACCACCACCTGAAATACAGTGGCGCTGGACGGGCCACAGCTCTCGTACCCACAACCCCGCCCGCACCCACCCACCCACCTGAAAGGCGGGAACGTTTTAAGAGTTAATCCAAGCCCCACGGGATCCAAAATGGCGGCCCATTGATTTCAATGGAGTCGCTCAGCCAGCGCAGACACTGAAAAAGTGTTTGGCTTCCCAGTTGCTTCCGCATTATGCGGCCCCATAGAGCATGTAGTGCAGTGTTGTCACCACACATCAGGATGCATCAGCCAATCAGAACGAGCCAAGAGAGACAGCACGCACGATGTTGTGATGTCGCGCCAGGACTGAACTTTTTCTGGGGATTTTCTGGCCGTTCTAAAAATTTTTTTTAGAAAGATTAAAAGTCCATGACTCAAAAATGTACAATATAAAGATTTATCACGAACTGCATTTCAGATCCTTTATTTTTAGGTATTGCAGTTTATGCTGAAAACATTTGCTTGGGAAACAGGGGATTTTTGGCTGCAGTACCTCAAGTGGCCACTGGAAATGAATCATCATGCCGTCATATTGCCATATTGGGTGTTTATCTCGGGTTTTTGCCCTTCAACGACACCAAACGCCATGTTTTGACTGGACGGGTGGCGCAGCAACCCCCCACCCACCCCCACCACCACCACCTCGTTTCTGGTCGAGTCTCTCCAAGACTCGCGCCCTGCAGTGTAACGCCGCTGCGTTAGCCACGGATTGCCCACTGCTACACTAAGGCAAGGTAGCGTGCTAATCCTCATGACATAACTATTGTGCCCACGCCGTTCCACCTAATGTGCTTATCAAAGGGCTTCTTTGAGAGTGAATGCGCTAGGAAATCGGCATGGGGAGGCGGTTGATAGGAGGGCTTTTATCTAGCCGAGGAATATTTCTACCCTTATATAATATCTTAAGAGACTTTTCACTACCATCATATTTATTTTCCCCCCCACGGCGTTGTTGTCTCCGCTCCGAGCGTACAGAAAGATCTTTTTGGTTGGTATTTAGTACGTTTTTTAGCGACCCGCCAGCTCTCCTCTTCTTTTTGCTGAGGGATAAAAAAAGGCCTCTGTGATTCCCAGACATATCTTGTTTAATCTCATGACCGTAACACATCGCAGAGCAGACTGATATCAGGATATGAGGCTATGTTCATGTCCTTCCTCTGCCTCAGCTCCATTGTGCGGTATACACGGTGGACAGGAAGTGGCGCAGCAGGAGGGGAGACTTGCGGGTTCTGTTGTCTACATTTTATTTTAATTTCGGTGGCTTGCGGTAGCAGGAACGACTGAGCTGGGATCCTTTTTACCTGCAACCAGATTTTAACAAAAAGTTTCAAAATGACTAGGTTTTTTTTTTTATGAGAATAAATAAACTTAATTAGCGATGGCAAACAGGAGCAAACTTGATTTTTCAAATTTTGTTGATTAGTTTGCAAGTTCACTGTAACATAAGAACATCCTGGTTTCTGGCAGGACAGAAGGTTTTGATTCAGATTCAGCCCAGCTCTGTGCACTGTGTCCTTCAACATGCTCAGATTATTTCTATAATGCAGGACACTACAGCGTGACCACTGAAGTCGCAACTTGAGCCCAACATCATCCAGTCAAGTACATTTGGATGAAAGCGAGCTGACACCATGACATCACTAAGCTATTTGTTTCTACCTTCTGCGGGCCAGTTTTCTTTTTTTTGTGAGAACAACGTATATAGAATGTATATATATATATATATAAAACCTTTTAGTTTGCACACAAGTAGGTAGTTGATTTATGATAGAATGCTCATATTTATAAATAAAGAGTTTATAGAAATTGCAGCAACTTTCTAGACGTAAAATCTCACTGATTCCATGAAGTCCCTGCTAAATCCCATGGAAATTTTCATGCTTGTCCTCCAGCTTGCCTTTCTGTGGCATGTTTCTAAAAATTTCCATTCCATGCCCCTTTGCAACCTAACAAAATAAGCTTTAAAAAAATCCTTAGTGTGCTGCAAATGTTAACCTACACTGGGCTGCTTTGATGGCCAATTAAATATAGCTCATCCATTTAACAAGGAAAAAAAAGGCAAGCGCCGTGCTGTGAGCGGTCCCTTTAGAGTTTTCCTCCCCGAGACTGCGGTGAATGACTGATGTGGCGAAGCTATTAGATGGTGCAGTCAGTGAGAGAGAGAGAGAGAGAGAGCGGCGGTCTCAATCAGCGGACGGCATATTCTCAGCAAAGACGAGAGGGAATTCAACGACAAATTGAGGATAAAGGCAAACCAATGTCATCATTATCTACAGATTAAAGGAAATGAGAGCACGCTGCGCACAGAGAGCGAGGAAAAAATGTGGCACACGTCTAATCCGAATGGGATACAATTGGGATGAACACATCAACAAACAGCGATGTGAAAAACCATTTTTTATTTCACAGCAATTTGCCACGTGTCCCTCTCTCCTGTCTGCCTCTCTCTCACTCTCTTCCTCCCTGTGTCTTTTCTCTCAGGATCATTAGCCGTCAGAGCCCTTGTAACCAAAGCCCTCAACTGTGATCTCCCATTCCTGCTCGCCTCTAAAATATTCATAAGGACAATTAGGAGTTCCGATAAGGAGAGTACGGAGGGCCCAGCGACAGAGAGGGCAGGATGTGCCAGCAGGATGTCCGTCGGTCTGTCGGCCTGTCTGTCTGTCTGTCTGTCAGTCAGTCCTGCGACACTTCCCACCCGGACCACGGACCCCGTCCTCATGAGTCCGAGGTGCAGCAGCCCTCTCGCTTTTGCCCCCGCAGTCACGGCAGTGGCGCGATGCCAGCGCAACCCCAACGCCCCCGCCCCTCTCCGTCCCAGCAGGCTTTGCTCTGCCCTCGCCCCTGGGCTGCAGGGGGGTTGGCCACAGCACGGGCAGCCAGAGGCAGGCTGGTTGTTGCACCACAGTGCATGAGAGCAAGGTCTCACTTTCAGCCGCACAGCCCACAAGGTCAGCGGGCCACGCACAGCCGCGCACAGCCGCGCACAGCCGCGCACAGCCGCGCAGAGCCGCGCACGGCCACACACGGCCCGCCGCTTCTGACGATCTTCAACAGAACTAACAGATAATTCCTGCAAGTGGAACAGACCTAATCAGGTCAGCTTCCTGCCCCGGTCTATTTTGTGCTCTTTAATAGACCGTCGAGAAAGGTGTGCGGTTTCGGCTCTTGTGCGAGCAGCCACTCGCTGGCAGCTGGCAGCAAAAAGAACGACTCGTGGTAAAATTGCCCGCAAAGGTTCTCTGTCGTCCAGTTGTCTGGAATAACTCTGAGAAATCATGTCAAATTTGGAAAAAAAAAGACAATATAACTTGGGTAACAATTTAATTACTGAAAAAAGCAAATAGGAATTCAATTCTAATTTTATTTTAACTGCTAATCTACTACTAATCTTTTATACAAAACAAAATAGCTTTGGCTGAAGTATGAAAAGTGACTACTGAAACAATCAAAGTAAGAGACATTTATTCGCAGATTAGTTGGAATTAAACCATTGCTTTATTTTCATAAATTTGCCAAGCCGGTTCTACAAAACTCTGAAAAGTTTTAATATCTCAAAAAGAAAAAAATAATAAGAAAAAACAAACTATTTCTTTTGGGAAAAAAATGCCATCCCTATTTTAACATACTGGCAAAAACAAAGTGTATTTATAAAACCTTCTTTCACCACCTTGCTCTCTGCACATTCAAGTGTTTACCGAGAAAACGTCCTGTGGCCTTTTGCTGCAGCCTCGCATGTTATTATGTGCTCTCCCGGAGACTCTCCATCTGAAATAAGACATATTCAACGTGTTTGAGAGGGTGGAAAAAGGGCTCTGACGTCAATGAGGCATGACCTGCTAAAAGCAAAACTCTCTTAGCAGTAACCTGGTAACAAGCATCACGCAGCGGAGAGCCCAGCCACAATAAAACAATGAGATGGAAAGCACGCCGCCTTTAAAACCGCTCCTTCAGGAACCCAGTCCGGACCTCGTCGCACTGTGAGGATTTTAAATTAAACCCGTGGCTGGGAAAAAAAAATATGATTTGAACAGGCTGAGAATCAGATCTCTGTCAGCAGATAAGGACGCTCTTAAAGGGGACAGGAAAGCATGTGTTTTACAGACTCATTATTACTCTGGTGCGACGACAAAGGAGACGTGGTGACCCTTTTTCACTAAAAGCCCAGAGGAAAAGGAGTCCTTGTCCTATAAAAAGGGGCACTTTGAAACCCAGCATGTTGCTCACGACGGAAACATTAACGCGGCTCCACTCGCCGCGGTGAGACCTTTGTGACAAACCTCAGACGGCTGCTTCCAAACGCACACACGCGCCTACAAACCGCCGGTGACAGCGAAGAGTTGAAGTCGCACGTGATCAGGCTCAAACCGACGTCTGAACGTCAGAGTTTCCAGGAGGAAAAGGCCTCATCCGACAATATATTTAAGAAAAAATATCCTAATAATGCAGGTAATTTACTGTTGAATGTCTGAGCAAAGCCGGAAATAGGGAGCAGCTTGTCTTTACAACACGCACACCAACATGATGAGATGAATTCAAAGTATAGAAAAATAGACCTTTATATTTTGAATGATATTCGCATGTCATGACATTGGATGACGTTCGGTTGGAAATAAAGTATTTATTTCTGGCTGCAGTAAGTGAACAGGGTGGAAGAAAAACTCAAACATACTGATAATTGTGAAGTAAATTCAACTTTGGTTAAAAAGAAAACTCCCCTTGTCTGTGTGACACAGGGTTTAGAGAAGAGACGGGAGGAAAGTGATGAGAGGAAGTACTGTGTGAGTATTAGATCATCTAAGCTAATAGAAATCTAATGGAAACTTTTATTGTGTTTTAAAGGGCCAGAATTATTTTTTTTCAATGGAAAGCCATGCTGGGGAATCTTTGGAAACATTCCAAATTGGAAACATTCCATGGGAATTAAGGTCTTTATGGGAATTTCATAAATTTGTGGAACATATGGGAATAAAGTATAAATGTGGTGTAATCTAAACAAACTGTGTCAAATTCCAACATAAATATAAACTTCATTGAGATCAGAAGGCCTTTAAAACACATGACATTACATGAAATTGTGAGTAAATTTTTAAAAGTTTTAATTACTGCATTGAACAACCTAGTCTGTAAAACTACATAGCAGTATAAGTAAGTATATAAGTAATGTGAGAAGATATTTAGTTAGCTAAATATCCCAAAAAAAAATGAAAGTATATACAACCATAACACTCTATGGTTTGGAGTTAAACGTTAATACAATACATCATCAAATGTGTGGCTTCAGTAGTGCTGTGCTTTGGGCTCACAAGTGTGGCCTCTATAAGCCAGGGTTCTACAAATCATCTGTGCATGTGATTGAAGAATGCACAGTGCATGCAGGAGGTGTGGCCTCAATTGCCCTGCAGGAAGCTGTGCACTGTGCACTGTGTGCATGTGACAGAGGGACAGCATAGATATTCAAGTGTTCTTGCATCGAATCCGGATTTTCCATGTACTTATTATGCAGCAATTAATTTCACCACAACTATATTTAAGTTCCGTCTTGAGGGTAAACACTAAAATCCATAAAATTTCTGGTTTATTCTCGTTAATTCCAGTAGATTCATGGGAGTTTACATACATTGACCATGTACAATGTATCTCTTTGACGGGTCTTTCTCAAATGAATACACAATCAATCAACCTTTTTCTAAAATTTAGAATTTTCTCTGCTGACAAGCCAGTGTAAATAGACCAAAAATGATAATTACATGTTGATATGTGCAGTTCGGAATAAATCAATATGAACAAACCTATAATAATAACTTGCCATGGGTTTTGTCTTACCTTATGTTACAATTTCCAACAGAAGCCTTCTCTCCTGGTTTGCAGGAGAGAAGGTTTGACTTTGTTTCTAATTAAACCACTCAGTCACTTCGGCCCAGAAATAAAATCTATTAAATGCATGTTGACAGAGACAAACGCGTGCGTCTTGTTTAGATTGTGCAAATGATAATCAAGCACAAAGGAAATCTGTGACCTTCTCAGTTTAGCCGTCAACAGATGCAGAAAGGGAAATGATGTCATATATTTCTCAAAAAACAAAAAAACAAGAACACGTAAATGGAAAATTGAAAAGGTTTCGTGCATAAAAACACCTGCGTCTTAGTGCAAATTTAACAGCAAAAGTCTTTCCAGTGTTTCTCTAGTGTGCATTTGCATCGCTGTGTTAAAATGAATACAACAACATCACTTTTAGCAATTTTGCAAAATGTAACATTTTTTCAGCACTGTTTGAACACACTGTTGTGTTTACGGACACACAGTTTTTCATGTGCGCTCAGAAACGTGCCATGAAATATTCACACATATGCATGTACAGGCAAAATCCTCAGCAAACCGCAGGGTCAACGGAGCGCCGACCCACCTAATATTTGTCAGGCTGCAACTCATTTGCTTGTTGGAATATTTTATCATGAACTCGGCAAGAGAGAGAGTCGGGCTCAACATTCATTTGCTCATTTGTTGCTGCCGATCTTTAACGAAAATAAATGAGAAAGACCCCCAAAGCAGCGAATTAAAACTGCAGCATTTCTTCTAATCGAATCAAAGAGAGAAAGAAAATGATTTGCAGAACAAAGGTTTCGGACCATTTCCTGACCCCCCCCCCCTCCTCGGCTCTTTCATCTCTCATTCCCTTCCTCCTCCTCCTCCTCCTCCTCCCCCCTTCATCACCTCCACACCCATCTGCAGCCTCCATTTCCACTGCGCCACCAGCAGGACGATAATTGATCAATCATGCTAATTGAAGAGTCTGGACAGCTAGCCCACCATAGCAGATGTGCCAATTTGCATTCATTAAGATAAAAAAATGAGTCTTAATCACTGCTCAGGCTTTGATTGACAACATAAACATCCCCTTATTTGAAACTGCTGGTGCCCGTCGCGCTCGAAGCGCCGCGAGGAATCCAGCGGTGTTGCAAAGAAAACGTTTTGGTTTTTTTTCCCTGCAGCGAACCGCTGCTATTGCTCTCTGAAAAGGAACAATTCAACTAGGGAGCACGGACTCGGCCATTGTCTTTTCTGTTCTACAGAGACAATTAAAAAAATAAAGGTGTGCTTTTCTGGAGCTTGACTCCAAAAACTGATGACAGTTTTCCATTAAACCCTTTAGAAGCTACATGTTTTAAAGAGACCGACGCATTACTGAACGGCCCCAATCATGAATCACACTCTTAAAAGGAAATTTACTGCAGACATCACAGTGGTGCAGTGCTTAGCGCTGTCACCTCACAGTAAACAGGTTGCAGGTTTGATTCCTTTTACGGAGTTTGGACGTTCTCCTGGTGTCTGCGTGGGTTCTCTCGGGGTTCTCCGGCTTCCTCCCACAGTTCAAAGGCATGCACATTAGGCTAATTGGCAACTCTAAATTGTCTGTGGGTGTGAGTGTCAGTGCAGTGGTTATTTTCTGCCACAAACTAGTGACCCGTCCAGTGTGTAACCCCACATTCACCCCAAGACAGCCGGGACGGGCTCCAGCAACACCTGCGACCCAAGTACAGGAGTGATAGAACATGCATGCATGGAAATTTTACCTCAAATCAATGAAAATGGCCTTTGGTCATGAGTCATGACCTTAACTTTAAAGATTTTAAAAGAGCACGAAAACACACATCAGATTAGCTGCAAAATGACTCGAAGCATCTGTTTATTTACTTACTTCCTCACTCATCATTCATTATTCTACAGAAGTCCACAAATTATTTCAACAACTTTCCATCACTACCGAAATAGGAAAATAATTAGGATCAGAATAATTGAAGTTTCATTTTTGGTTGAACTCTTCAGGGCTGACTGAAGTCATTGTTTCGACTGACTGGAATAATTCAGAATAGAAAATGAGACGCTCGATGCCAAACTGGAGCCTTGTGGTCATTCAAGCCATTGAACAATTTCCTAAACCATAAAATGGCAAAATGTACGGTTTGACTAAAGGGAGCAGCCATTGACATTCAGGAATGGTCAGAATTTGCATATCTTCTGTCATTAATCCAGCTCCCTTTATAAGAGCCGTCGATAAAGATTGTGAAATAAACTCAAATGGAAATGAGCCGATAATGTTATGCACAGATTCCCTCACTGCCGTGGTCTTGTGAGAGGGGCGTTCCATCATCGGCAGCCGGCGAATTGTGTTTTCTGTGTGTGTGTGTGTGTGTGTGTGTGTGTGTGTGTGTGTTTTCTCCTCCCCGAGTCACATCAACAATGGCAACCCCCCCTGATTTAGAGCAAGATAATCAAACATTTCCCTATGAATGAAATGTTGTTTACTGTTATAAGTCATCAGGGTAAAAGAAATGAAAACACAGCACTCGCTGCGTTTGCATATTGTGCACTCCCCGTTACTTAGAGCGAGAAAAAGCAAAGGCAAATTGGTTCAAGGCCCATTCACAGCCTGGGATTTTATGAGATTACATCTAAGTGTGGACCGAATGTTGATTCCATGTGCCTGCAAACACGATTAATCCTAATGTATGCTGTGTACCGTAATCCTGTTAAATTGCTCAGTAAGGGGACAGGTAAACGGCAAATGAAGGCGTGTGAAGTCGCAATGTGATTTTCAGGGTTTCTACAGGAGACACAAGTGATCTTTGTGCGCGCCAAAGCCCGGTGTGAGGTTGTGCCGGATCATGAGCGAAATCTTATTAGCCCTGCTAGCAGAGAGGGGAGGAAGGGTAAATATTATTAGATTAATGTAATGACTAACGGCAGCGTTTTCATTTGCGGCACAAACAGAAGTGGGTGCCAAGCATAATAAGAACAACATCATTTCAATTGTAGCCGCTGATCTACTGCCCCCTCACAACAACAACCACGTTCACAGAGTGCAGGTTCGACAAAGGCTGCTGAATCTTTTCTCAAACAACTAAATAACAGACACGGACTTCTGTTCTACCAGTGTTTTAAGGGACTCAAAAAGGAAATTTCACCCACTCATTTGCTGATCCAGAGTTTTACAGACAGAGGGTTTACACCCAATACTTAGTAGCTGCATTTCCATAACAGTTTTTCACAAAATAAAAGTGATACTTGAAAAATTTCGACAAAGCACAATTGCGATTTGCAGGTGTTTCCACTGAATGGTGTGAAGCGCATAAGCCGTAAATCTCGCTGGAGGAGATTTTACAAGAATTACGTGAACTGGTCACGTGACCCCGTACGTCACGTCCGCTGACCTGTAAATGCGAATGAAGTGTTTCCATGACACTTTTACCTCTATATCGATACGTCGGAAAAACCTCCTCGTGAGAGGGTCGAAACCTTTTAGCCATAACTGAGAGGTTTTTCCAAGTTCAGATGTTTCCACTAGCAGTTTTTTATTGCCATATTTAGGTTGTGCGCAATTATAGTGGTAATGGAAGCGCAGCTCGTGGAACCCAGGAGTTTAACAAAAGTGAAACGTTAACATGTCGCCATATTGGTCAACGAGGTGTTATTAAACAGGCCAGAAGGGTTAGCATGTGCTATTTGCTAATGCTGTTGCTACATCCAGGAGCAGTGGCGGAACAACTCTTTACGTAGCCTCATAATCATGGAAATGTTTTGCTGTTGTTTTCTGTTTTTTGAGCAGCGCAGAGACATTTTTCAACTTCAGTACTTTGCCACAAGAACTTTCCATTGGCTGGAATTCTCTCCTCCTCCTCATTCGGAAATGTAAAACCCATAAACTATCCCTTTAAGAGAGGTTTGCGTGGCACTAAAAAGTGTGCCCGTTGTGCGACAGCCTTCATTTAACAGTTCACCTGTCGCCTGCAGAGCCAGAGCTCTGCCATCAAAACACGGCGACATGCGCGCCAACACACGCACAGTACAAAACAAAAAAAAACAAAAAAAAAACTGAGCCTACTGCTCCCCTTTGGATGGCGAGCCAAGTTTGAGGGAAAAGAAAAAAAAGTCCACCGCCCTCCACTGGGTTGTCACACTGCGGCCCAGGCATGCGTCCATCTGCGGAGAACACGGAGAGCGCTTCTTCCACACGGCACAGCTCGGCCCTTTTATCTACAGATGGTACTACTGGGCAGGAATGTGACCTTTGATTCAGTCCCTCTCACGGAGCGAGCGTCCGGTGCGGTGCGGTGCGGTGCGGTGTGCGACAGGGCTTTTCTGGCCAGCCCAGGCCCCCGCACAAATGAGCACATGATTGTTTGCACGGCGAAAGGGATTGGTCTAACGAGATTTAAGAAAAAAAATAGAAAAACAAGAAAAAAAACTGTGTCCTGAGTAAGTGTCCTCATGTGAGGCCCATTTCGCCTGATAAATAGGTGGGAGGGCTGGAAGTTTCCCATCAACACAAAAGACACCAGTCCCCGTTAGCACATAGACCCCCCACCCCCACCCCCAGTACCACTGTAAGCCCCCAAACACGCAAAACGGGCAGACATTCCCGATTAGATCTGTTAGAGATAAAATCTAATCACGGCCTCGGCCGGGATCATCGAGCTCCTTCGGCACCGGCTTCCCTCGTGAAAGGAGGCCCTGTGCGGCGACGCTGTGAAGTGGACTGGGGTTGGTTACTTCTGCTCTGCTTCTTCATTTCAGGACCTTGAAACACGTAGCCAGCAGGCAAGAGAGGGGAGGGGAGCGGAGGCTGCAAAAGATGCCGTCCCGGCCGAGCGGGAGGGTCGGGGGGATAACAGTGGGTCTGTTCTCATCTTTTGTACAGCGGGAGCATATTCCATGAACGTAGCCCGGAGCAGGAGGGTGAAAAAAAAGAGGAAGGGGGGTTGGGGTGATGTGATGTGATCATGGGTGCTGCGTTGCGCGCAACGTAAACATCGTACAGAGAAGGCTGACCGTGCGCATCGCGGTCCTCCTGACTAACGAGGCGCGGACGAGGAATCAACGACGAAGACGACGACCGACAAGAAAGGGAGAAAAAACAGTTTCCAGAATGGCGTGTTAAAAAAAAAGGAACAAAAAAAACAACAAATTTCTGGTCACGGTTACGTAACGGAGGAATGTGTCCATGTATTTTTCATGCAGGTGAGCCCCTGCTCGGCACTCAGGGCCCCTGATGGAGGGATGACTGCATGGGTCTACTGGATGCCAGAGCACTCTCCTGCAGCTCTGCCAAGCAGGTAATTCACAGGCAGCAGCAGCAGCAGCAGCAGCATGAATAAAAGATAATGGGCCACAGCTGACTCCTTTATGCTGCATGTAATTTCACTAATTCCGTCAAGTGAGAGTCTATTCCAAGGGCTGGGATTCTTGATTTCTTCATAATCCCACCCCCATCTCCAACACTTAATGTCAATTTTTCATTTTTTTTTTTAATAGGGATGTGTTTTCGTGGGCAGGTGGCAGTAATAACATCGCCACGCAGCTGTTTTTATGGTCCAATAAAAAGGAAGAAATCTTCCGAGAGACTAATGTGTTTCAGATAAGCGCCATAAAAACAAGTAGGCGGCTTTTTGCGCTATCCAGGGTTCGTCGGTCGAGAGCGGCAGACTCCTGAAGCGAGACGAGAGGAAGAAGAAAAGGAAGAAGAAGAGGAAGAAGAGGAAGAGGAAGCGCACGTGCGCCAGTCAAAGACGTTTGGAAGGGGACGTGTTCCCCAATCATTCTCATTTACTTTGGGCTCCTCGCGGGTCTGGCTGACAGCGTTGTGTGCTGGCATAACAAGTGGCTGACTCCTCTGCTGCCAGGAGAGGCGAGAGCTTGTTGAGTTTTGCCGAGTGCTCGGGAATCAACTAAGCAACGTGTGTGTGTGTGTGTGTGCTGTTTTTTTTGTTGTTGTTGTTTTTTTAACTGCAGTAACAGGCGAGCTGATCGGGCTGTGATGAGGAGGACCCGCTGCGATAACAACAGGTGCGATATCTACAGGAAACCGACTTGCATTGGCGCTCGGCTGCGGCACATTTAGAAAAGATAGGTTCTCCGCAGCGGCTTTTGGCGACACGGGAAGTTCAACTTATCAGGGGACGCAGGCTGACGGTCCCTATCTGAGCAGAGCCCAGAAGGAAACTGTTAATTCCTCTCCAGCCCTCCGCTCAGGGTCACGACAAACAAATAGTTCAAGTCTACAATCAATTTGAGCTTAAAGGTCCAGTGTGTAAAATTTGGCCTGATTTATGATTTTTATATTGGTAAAAGCTTAATATACTGCCCATGAATGCATTAATAAAAGTGAGAACGATCATAGAACGCTTCTAATTTATATATAAGAATATACAAAGAGCCATGCCTGACAGCGCGATTCGTATTCAGATAAACCAATGAAGAAGACGGTGGACGAGGTATCCAGGTTTGCGTGCGAAAGCCAACGTAGTTCACTGGCAAGCTCGGGAGAGGTAAGGTGAGCGAAAGGGCGCTGCAAATTAAAATGTAACCACTTGATTTTGTTGTTTCTTCTCAAAATCTCCAAATATTATGCACTTGTCTACTACGCATGACACAAGCAAACATTTTCAGACGTTGTTCTTTCTCTGAGGTGAGGAGGCTGCAGTCACTCACCTCCACAATGTCCGAGTTGGTTCTGCTCTCGTGGGGTTCGTTGTACTCTGTGTATTTCAGCAACACTTTGTCCATGTCCGTGCTGGCGTACTGAAACAGCTTGTTGGAGCTGTTGAAAATGATGAGGGCGATCTCACAGTCACATAGTACGCTCAGCTCGTACGCCTTTTTCATCAAGCCAAACTTCCTCTTTGTGAAGGTAACCTGGCGGAGCAGAGGGAGAGATGAAGAGAGATGTCAGTGAAAACAGGCTAGCAAAAGAACCAACGCTGCACCCTGTCGCGAGAGGCGCACTGGCAAATGCTAAAGTGCAGCCGTTATCCGGCCACATTTTCATAAATAACACAACTGTTCGTTAGTTTCAAAGAGTAGGAGGTGCCAACAAAAAAGCTGAATGCCTCCATACTGCTTGTGTGATGTGAAGTCGAGATTCGCCAGTTTGTCTCCGAAGAAGCCGCGTCCACACCGTGTCTTTAACCCAAATAAACACTGTGGCCTCAGAGTTCGTGTGAAGCTCCACAGTGCAATTTAGTCTACATGCAACTTGCCACACCTGCACACATTTAGGCTAAAAACACAGCGTTCCCATTTCAAGTCATTCGGGCTGCCAAGTCTTAATGGCACTTTGGGTGGATGCACATCACCAGCATGGGTATATGAACTTTTTAATTTGTATTATATTTATGTTGGAGGCCTTGCTCACAATAGACATTCACTGGGTGGTAGCAAAGACTCAGGAGGGGGCAGTACATGGTGAAATTTCCATTTTTTGGGTGCAACTTGTGTAACAACACGGCTATAACACTTAGTGCCCTGTTTTAATACTTGTACAGCCTGTATGCAAACAAACCAAAACAAACTACTTTCACCGACAGCACACCAAGCGTGCCGGCGCCAGTAAAATAATAGTATCATTACATTACAACGTGACAGTAACCAAGGTGACAGATAACAAGATCATTCCTCCTTTAGGAACCATTTCGATGACATAGTGCTTGTCAGAAATGTCTAGTTATCAGGACGGAGGTCAGGGTTACGGGCGCGAGTCACCCAGCTGAGTCAGACGTTCGGCAATAACAGGGGTCCATACATTACCGCAGCCCCTGACTCTGCGTACGGAGGGCCATCGCAATAGTGCAGCATAAGCCTTGTAACGTGAGCCCTCAGATGGGACCTGGGGGTCATACATCACTCCCGTGGTAACGCGACCCCTCTCTGCAGAGTGACTTTATGTCCCGCTGCACCTCTGCAGAGCCGTCTCTGCGGTCGTGTCAGAACCATGCACACGCGCATGTCATTATGTTAGAGGACCTCTACATGTCATGCTGCCGTCATTTTCCATGCAGAGAACATCCGTCACCAGGAGAGCAAACATGACAGTGCACTCATTGGATGGAGAAAATATATCTTTGAGATATGGTCCTTGAAAGATGAGATACAACTTGCTAGGACAGGGTTGGACCTCCTTGATTAGACAAGATCCTGGAAATATTCCTCAAACATTTTGGTGCACATTGACATGGTGGCACCATAGTGTTGGCGCACATTTGTCAGCTACGCACCCATGATGAAAATGTCCTTCTCTGACAACATCCAGAGGTGCTCTGCTGGATTGAGATCTGGTGCCTGTGGAGGACCTTAAAATAACCAATAACCAGAATAACCAGAGAATGGGGACCCAGCCATTTTTGTGTTCACACTGTCAGTTCATTTGAAAGAGGACTCTGCCTCTTTCTGGTTCACTTCAGCTCCATTGGGGTCTCAGTTCTTTTTTCTGTTTGCACTACTCAAACAACACTGCTCCAACATTCCAACGTAACGTAGAACGTCATCTATCCAAGACAAGCACATAGGGCTAAAATACACTGGCAAAAGGTGACACAAACCTGGAGTTCTTTGTGTTCACAATGCACAATAAAAACAAACCCTCACACGGACTTCTAGTGAACCGAGCTCAGTCCTACTGGACTGACTGCATATGCGCAAAAGATGCTGAGTCATAGGTCTGAGTTCACTTTGAGGGCTGAAAACGAGCAAGGGTGAAAACACTCTGGGATGACTGGCACTTTGTGACACTGCAGTAGGATGGACATGATCAGTAACAGTAGTTACGCACTATTGACTGTGGCGTTAAAACAACTCTGCCAAGAAAATCACCCCCCAAGCACACACCATTTCACCGACACCAGCCTGAACTGTCGATCCAGCCAGGATGGAGCGATGCTTTCATGTTGTTTACACCAAACTCCGAGTCGACCAGCCAAATGTTGCAGCAGAAATTGACTCATTACTCATCGTGACTCATAAGACCCCGGCAGCATTTTTCCAATATTCTATCGTCCAGTTGCAGTGAGCCTGTATGAATTGTCAGTTTCCTGACCTTAGTTGGCAAACCTGGCAACCAGAGTGGCCTCCTGCTGCTGTTGCCCACCTGCTTCGCAGCCGCTACTGTTTTCAGAGATGATCTTCTGGTCTCTCCGCTGTTTTCTCAAGTGGTTGTTAGAGTTGCTCCGTCTCTGACCTCCAGCATCAACAAGGCAGCTGCGTCACGTTCAAAGTCACCCAAATCTGCCGTCCGACGCTCGGTAGAAATTACGGCGGCTTTACACAACGCTGAGACGCTGCCGTGTGATTGGCTGATTGGCTGATTACGCACTTGCGTCCAAACAGCTTTTCCGTTAAACGAGGGAAAACAACCGGAGGCGCCCGATCGGCGTCGGCCTTCGCTTCACACATTCGCTGAACTGGGAATTAAAGGGCGCTGAGGCTGCGCCCAGAGCCACGGCGGAAACCGCGTGTCTGTGCTCGCCGTCAGTTTCGCTGACCTACTAACGGCAGAGTTGAGCAGATGACTTGGCTTTGTTCAAATTTTAATTGGTCACAGCTTGCGGCTATACCCTCATTTAAACAGGTATAATGCATCCTAATCCTACGCGTTGCGCGGCGCACGCGGTCGCTCGGGCAGCCGGGTCACTCCAACTGTGATAAATGAATTTCAAATCTTCCACACTACAGGTAATTACACGGGCTCGTTGTTCCGGGCTCCAGACATGGAGGAGCCTGTCCCCGTGTCATCTTCCATTTGGCGTCCGCCAGCTCACATGACAGACTAAAAATTTAAAATGACATTTCTTTTTTTTAACTTAAATGACAAGGTTTAGATACAAAAGGAGCCGGATCCAATGACATGTTTTCTTGCAAATTGCAGACGCATAATGTGAGAGAGTCTGCCGGCTCTGTCTGGTGTGTGTGTGTGTCCCTCCGCTGATTTTCTCGAGGTGGACCAGCAACACGGAAGCGGCCGCAGATAACACACATAACGTAACCAGTCCCGGGTTTTGTTGCAACCCACTTAGATCGCCTGAAGCCCCCTTCCAGATGACACCAATTTCCCCTGACTTTAAAAACAGCGGCTGCCCACTCGCTCGTTTTTGCCCACTTGCGCATTTGTTTGTTTGCCTAACCAAGTGGAAAGCAGGTGCCGTAATGGGGGCGAGAGGGGGGCATGATTAACCAAATGTATGCTCTTAGCAGATGAATGTGGCTGCTAAGCCACGGAGATGTCACCTTTCAGCAGGAAGCCCGGGACGCGACGCTGAGCGAGGGCTTTGTTCCACCTGAATGCATGGCAGAGTGCTGAGTGCAGGGCTGCTGACCCAGGCACCGCTTCATTTCAGCCTCAGCAGCAGCAGCCCCGACACTTGGTGCTGGCCCCAACCTCAGGAGCGAAAGCTCTACAGCATCCTGGGACTGCCGATAGCACGACTCTGTCCTCTCTAGGCTCAGAACGGCAGTCGCATCCAGAAACGCATTAAGGCAAATGACTGAGGGCAGCACCAAAGTATCAACAAAATCACGCCAATTGTGTTAGGGTCCATGTTTTGCTCTTCCTGTTATTCTAACTATATCTCCATCTTTTGTGCCAGAATGTTTCCATAGGTGTGCACCTCCCTTTGTGAGAGGCAAGCAAGGAAAGCAACGTGCCCTGAAGGCTAAATAGCAGCCAGAATCAACACAACAGCGATCTGTTTGTAAGTCACAGCCAAATCAACACAAAAGAAAGAACATTTTGACATTTGATCCTTACCGTACAAGGGGAACGATGTAAGAATCATTAAAAAAAACAACAATTGGTGTAAATAAGTGGTAATGTGTGTAAAAACTCAACAAAAATCTTTACAGATACAATAAAAGCTTAAAACGAGCTCCAAGTGGAGAGCCGGTCATCTATAAAACATAACATTAAAATAAAATGACTGCTCCAAGGCCATAAAAGGTCTAGTTACACAAGAGTGTTTGTTGCCCTGCACTTTTTTTTTTTTTTTTTTTACATAAACACACTGCTTAATAGAGAAATTCAATCATATTACATGAAACAGAAGTTATGACACAGACTCCACAGTCCAGCCCCTTGCTGATCAGTCATGATGAGGTGCTGCTGTTTAAAGACCGGTGTGACCTCCTCCCGCCCCCATCTTCTCTGGGGTGGCTGGTGACACACAGAAACCACAGACATCCTTGAGGTCAAGTGGGAGGATCGCTCTCCGAGGCTCAGCAATTCAAAGGCACCGACAAACACCTACGCCTTGTCTTAAATGAGCGCACTGACCCTCGAGCAAGGCACGGAACACAAGATCCAAGAAGATTTCCAGACTAATTCAATAGAATTTGCACCTCCAGATTAGCCTCAGTGGTTTATATTGCAACCTTAGTGGCCCTTCTCTCTCTTGTTGTGGAGACAAAAAAAAAGAAGTGAGCGAAACAATCAACTGGAGCGATTTTAACCTTCTTTGCTTTTAGTAAGGTCAATAGAACGTCTCACTCCACACCAGGTCCGTCTGAGAATATTCTAGCATCTAATTCTGACCGTGCCAAGGTCGACTTTTTGAAAGGTCAAGTCTAATCTCAAATTACACTTTCTTCAAATTCAACTTTAATTTAGCTTGGATGTGTTTTTTAAAGACAAGTGAGTACACCCAGCGCTGCAGACACCTAAGTGCTGCTTTTTGTTTTGTTTTAATTTGATTGAGAACTTCCTAAATGGAGACCTTAACAGAGACTTTTAAAAGATGCTCTTTCCATTTGGGTGAACACATTCAGTGAACAGTTTCTCCTTCATGAAAGTATTATGAAGGCATTACGTATTTACAAAAGTATTAAATTGCTAAATCCATCCTGAGACCAATCAAACTAACAAAATTTGTTATCCCACACATGTGCACGCCACGGAAATGTCAGAAACAAACCATTGCAAAGATTTTCCACAACACATCCTACTACCATGTGCTTTTCCACAATAGATAGCCTGCCACTGAAAACTATTGAGTATATAATAACATATGCTGGGGGGAAAAAAACAAAAACAACACAAAACAGTGCAGACTAACAGTGAGGGTTCGCGTGTCAATCACCAGGTCTATCAATAAATATCCCCAGGCAGAAGTGTCAAGATGACAAACAAGACATCTGGGACTCCGAGTGCAGCTGTGTCTGGGGTACGGCAGGAGATGCTCGAGTCACTAACACCTTCAGAGGGGTGAGGAGATAGCAGCCTTATTAGAACCCCATGTCACCTCTGATGGCCCCCGTGGCAGACGTGAGGGTGAGTTTTGTGAGTCGCGGAGGTCTGGCACCAGCTGGCAGAGTGACCCAGGCCCTGTGGCTGCTGCCCTGGCTACGCAGTCCCAGAGTGTGAGGGCCTGGGAGACAGGCCAGAGCCACCGTGACTGTCTGCCTGGATCAGCCTGCTCCGGGAGAATGGACAGCCCCGGGAACCTCATGTGGACAAATGAGTGCACAATGGCCTCGTCCACTGGGCGGGACTGACCTTGAAAGCGACAGTAGCTGTGACTGATACTGTTTGGTGCGAACAAGTGACATGCCAGGTAGCAAATGCAAGCCAGTTTCCTGGAAATATCAACTGGGATGCATTGCGGTTTAAGTTCACTGTGTTTTTTTTGTCGTTTTGTAAATCAATACTACATCTAAAATTTGAGGACCTCCAACACTCAACATCTTTAAATCCAGACCCCCTTTTTTCGGCTCATTTTGTGGAGCATTCATATGATTTTTAAGTTTGCACAAAAATGACTGCAGTCTAACAAGGAGACTCACGTGCCCTCAGGGAGAATCAGGTGGCGAGGAAGGAAGAGAACATAATGAGCCGACCTCAAAATCTGTTATTCCTTTGGCCGTCAGGCGTTTACACTCAGAAGGCAGCTAATTTATTTGACACTTACTTGTAGGCTGGGCTTTAAAATGATTAAACAATATCTATTCATTGCTATCTTATTTAAGTGGTTTTCAGTTCATTTTATTTCACTTCACCTTGTGCCCATTAACCTTTTATTATTGTTGGGTTTTGCTTTGGGGCTTTTGACAGGCGACACATTCATCTGTGGTGTGGCTGCAAATGAATTTTGAAGATACTCTGTATGTGACTGAGCCGGGTCTAACCTGGCTCCTGTGCTCTGTCCATGGCCAATCAACAAGCCCTACCTGTCAAACAGTAATGATGACTCCTCACAACTTCAGGAACGGGTGAAGACTGTGAAATAGAGGTACGCGCTCTGTGTTGGTCCCTGGAGAGACAGTAAGAGAGAGCACGCTGCACGGTGCCTAAAGGCATCTGAAGAGCCGGAGCAAAATCCAAAGTGAGTCACAGCAAGGGCAGGCAACCCTCGACCCAGCAGCAAAATCATCAAACTTTTAATGACTTGGGCAATTACCCCCACTGTGCTCGCTTAATGGCAGCGAGAGGACATCATGAGGCACCGACTGCTCTGCTGTGCAAATCTTTATCTACGTACCAGGCCTCCAACATTTACTCTTCAGTTCCTTGCACAGCTCAGTCTGCTCGCCACTGGTTCTTCTGCTGAGCCTTGCTCACAAAAATACCCTGACAATTGTTCAGACAACTTTGTGTGACGCTGGATTTTTGAGATTTCAACATCCATCTTCAGCATACAGCGTTTCAGTTGGCTAGATTCCAGATTCCCATGTGGATGGAAATTTTGCGAGTTACTCAGGTAAGATGAGACTGCTCCAAGCTTCTCCAAGCCACCAGACAAGACCCTGAAGGAGACGTGACTTGTGAAGAATGTCTTCTGCTAACGAGATTAGCATGGATACTGAAGTCATTGCAGTTTGGTCAAACTGGATAACATTGTTTCTCTTTGTTTGGTCCAAAATGGCCTTGGCAACTGTTCCATTAAAGACACAGGGACTAGCCGCGGGTGCTAACTTGAGGCTAATGTCCCAGAATAAAAAAAAATCTCGACATAGAAGGTTTACTCAGTCACTATCCACGTCTTGTCTCTCCTTTCCAAAAACCTTTCTATGGGCTCTCTACCAAAGAAATGCATTGAAAAATATTAAGAATTGATTGACGTGATTTTTCTATTGCGTCAGGTTAAATTTCTGTCAGGCCAAAACACAACAAATGTTGCAAGACCATCTAATGTCACTGCAAATGTTACAAAAAGTTGCAAAATGTTGCAAAAGTTACTCTGGAGCAACCCAGATATGTTGTAAATACAAGATGTTCAGCATATGTTGATTTTGTGCACTTGTCTTCCTTGCAGCAATCATTTGCAATCAGCAAGTCAATCTGGCTGATGACTGTGATGCTGCAATGAGAGACATTTGACATTTACGCAGGGAGCAGTTCAGGAATTGGGAACTCTTTTGGCTCATTGCCTCATTTTCACCTTTTTTTTTCTTTCTTTTTTTTTTTTTTTTACATTAAACCTGTTTCTAACCTGGTGTATAAAAGAATCTATAATAATATAGATATAGATAATAAAGCTAAACTGAATATAATCCTGGGGGGAAATAATATATATATATAAAAAAAAAACTAATAAATGAAAAAAAATCACTACTTGTCTCAGCTTTCATCTTACAATCCCTGATAGATTGTGCAATTACACGGCGTCTTAACCTTTGCCCTGCTCTGTATAATAAATCCTGAGAGGTTAACCGCCCTCCTCTAACCCTTGTCGAGGTAATGCAAGGGAGCAACCGCTGTTCCCCCACAACATCCCATTCAGCCAAACTGCCTTATTAGCCCACTAAAGGGCTTCTTTGATTTGAATGCCATACGAACAGATAGCTAGCAGGACGGCTACATGAAGGTTTCAAATTGTTTTTCCGACATTGAGAACCATTCGCTGATGGCTCTTCCCCCTCGGAGAGCAGTGAGCTCCATGGCGGCGACACTAAGCGGTTCAAGACCCATGAAAAAAAAGAAAATACGTGAATTAGGCAAAGTTTTAAATTGAATGCAGGCACTGTAGTTTGAAGGCGTACAATAAACAAATAAGCTCTGTATTTTTTTTTTTTATTTATTTGCTAAAGATGTCAAAGATTGATGAGGCTAACTAGCTCTTTGAGCGCGAGCGTTGTGCTTCTGCATCTTCCTTTTCCCAGCTGCCGCTGGCCACTGCGTGCAGTGTAGACGCCGGCATTGAAACACAGGTGATTCTCTCCTGCCACCGTGTTTGGATCCCACCCAAAGGCAGGTGTTACACTGATAATCAGCCCACTGTGGACTGTTGTTTAGCAGCTGGCTGACCTGCTAGACTCGCGGCAATGGAGATTATTACTGGTGCCTGAAATGGGCCTCTGAAGATGAAGCCGTTAATGTGTGTGCACGGCAGCAGTGGAAGGAGCGGTGAAGAAAATTATTCCCGTTCTGCTATGTAAAAGCTGTTTGTTTCCATTAATGATGTACTTTTATTACTCCATGGCTCGGTGGAGCTAAGGAGGCGCATGAGAGACAGGAGCGCATGTGGCCGTCCAGCTAAAGATATCCAAGCCCTCTCAAAACAGGCCCAGACTGTTTTGTACAGTGTTCTGCTGTTAAAGAGTTTAAATTTAACGCGAGCAGACAGAGTGAATTCCAACTCTGGGGCCAGTGTAGCCGCGGCAGAGAAGGACGCTGTGTGTCCCGCTGACCCGCCCAGCAAATGAGAGGGTGCTGCGGTGCACTGGCTGCTCCTAATTACAACCAAACAGCTGCAAACACACGGGGCCACAGCGAAGGGGGCCCCAGCCAGGCCCGCCGGTCCAGGGGACGAGGCCAAGAGTGTGGCCAGGCCGCAGGCGGGGCCCCCGTCGCGCTCTGCGCTCGGCCCTCAGGTTCACTCCCACCCGAGATGCGACCACGACAGCCCTGCTCTCCTGCTGCCTCATCAACTTGTCGGGCCGAAATTGCAGGGCGGCAGGGGGAATCACGTCTGCGAGTACGACCGCACTCACAAAGAAATGTCACGGTCACCGAGACTTCGGGGAGGGAGGTGTGTCCGCTTAGATCCGCGCACATCATGACAGCCGCTGAACTCTTGTCCGTGGTGTGGTGGATGGGGAGGGGGGGCAGGGGCGGTGGGTCTAAAAGAAGACTGGAACCTCCAGACAGGTTGAGAGTTGGGACGTGTGCGAGTGTTATTTTTTACAGCTGTGGGTGAAAGTGTTTGGACACCTCATGCATTTGTGATAATGTTGCATTATGGATACCTCATAAAGTCTCCGAGTGCATTTTCCTGCAGTTACATTTTCCTTTAGTACAGTCACCCTCAACCCAGATTCTTCCTTCTGCACTTCCAACCTGGATCTGCTTGATCAAGCAGGATA
This sequence comes from Thamnaconus septentrionalis, assembly GCA_009823395.1. Lineage (NCBI taxonomy): Eukaryota > Metazoa > Chordata > Actinopteri > Tetraodontiformes > Monacanthidae > Thamnaconus > Thamnaconus septentrionalis. Next base: position 13,385,518 of record CM020513.1, read on the forward strand.
AAACTGTCTCTTGCAGGACACATCAAGAAGTTAGTTTTTTTTTTTTAGGTCTTGTTTTTTTGTTAAAAACAAACAAAAAACTCATTTGCATTTTTTTGTCTTTCAGATTTTTCCCACAAATATTTTATTATAATATTTAAGATTGTGTAAAATTTTAAGACTTTATTTTTTCATCCATTACTATTCAGTGTGATCTACATCCTGCAATTTGAAATCTAAATTTGTCATTCAGACAGACAGACAGACAGACAGACAGACAGAGAGGTGCATGGCTCGGCAGAGAGACACTCACCTGCCTGTTCCTCTCATCCATGATCCGGGTGATCTGGATCTTCTTCCGGCCCATGGCTGCACTCTTGCCGTTCTCTCCGACACCTCAACAATATCAGGACAACACGATTTCTGTCTCCGCTCTCCTCTAGCACATTGTGCAACAACGCTGTCTTCTTGTGTAGGCTCTTTTCTTCTTTCTTTCTTCACAGCACACTCATAAGCAGACTCTGCGTATAAAAAAGGGAGAGAGAGGAAATCAGACAGGGAGAAGTTCAGCAAGAGTGTTTGCCCGACACTCAGCGACATCTATCACGGCTTTTCAAAGCGCCGAAGGTCTCCGTCTTCTTTCTCCAGCACGCTCGGAAATATGAGAGCCACACGTAGCCACAAGCTGAAGCTGCAAAAGACAATTGGACGATTTTGCAGGTGCACTTCACCTTTAGTATATCAAAGCATGCCAATAGACATCACATTTCTTTTGTCAATTTGCAGATATTGGCACATTTGAAAGCCATCAACAGGGGCCACTTCATTTAGGATTCATTGACGAACATCGGCTACTATTCATGGAAATAGGCAGTCAATGATGTCAAACTAGACACCAGCAGCAGCTTAGCTTACAATGCAGAACTGATCCAATCCATTATTTTATTTAGCCATTATAATCTAATCTGGTTTAGTGCACCATGGTACTGGGTTCAAACAAATTGTGATTTATTTATTTTTTAATATTGAGACCAAGTTTGTATGAGGTTGTGGCAGCTTTTAGAGCACAGATGACTGAAATGCCACTTTCTTTGCCGTTTGCGTGGCTGAGGGCTGGGGGGGTTGTAATTTGCACCTGCACGCATCCACTGCCTCTGCCAGAACTTTTCCAGCTCGCATGTGTCAATGTGCATTACAGCCACCTACTGTATAAAGTGATGCTTTCTGAAGGTCATGCACGAGGAACAGCACACATGCGCAACCGCAGTAAACAGGCCGTAACCATAGTGACAACAGTTGCATGACACAAACTCGGTGCTCCGGCTTAAAACAGTGTTCATCTCAGTTCAGTCTCCAACACATAAAACAAACAGAATCACTGTCAGATAGTGGCCTCACTCTGTTTTTATGGTCGGACCAAAATACGCTGCGGGAGCTGCACCCTAATCTAGTCGACCTCACGACAGAAATCTACATTTTTGTCCCTGTACAAGGAAACCTGCATTTTTTTTTTTTCACTCTTCCTCGGTCGACTCACTGCGTTGGCCGCTTTGCACTTAGGATGATTGAGCGAGCACCCAGTCTGGGGTTGACAGTAGTTAGAATCTCCTGGGCTGCAGGATAAGCAATGGGTCCGAGGAGGGCTGGGGATATATTCCCACACGGGTATCGTAACCGGCCAGTGGTTCAGACTGCCCCGTTCCCCGGGGAACATCCAACTCCGTCCTGTCTCTGCTATTCTGCAAGAAGAGATATAGCACTTGTCCCTGGAGGTGCATCCATCACGCACGCCCAGCAAATAGAAGCTGTCTAAACAACTACATGCCCGCTATCAGTACAAATGTATAAAGGTTAACAACCCGGGCCATTAGATGCAGTCAGCAGTTGTGAGGCGAGGGAGCCAAGGACCGAATTGGCAGTGAAAACGAAAATGACCAGTTCCAGTGGCACACGGTCATTATGGGTTACAAATGGACTGGTATTACGGTGTCTGGCTGTCTGAATCGGGGCTCCACTGTAGGCAAACTTTACTGAGATCACCTCGCTAACTACCCACGCAAGAGCAAGTCAGAGCCTGGAAACTAACCGCCTGAACCCCTGCGAAGAATTTCCCAGAAACCACATCATAGCAAGCCCGGTGCGGTGACAGCTTCATTCACTATTTCACACACACTAACACGCATCAGAGTTCATTTGAGTAAGAGTGCAAGGGCTGCGGTCGAACTCCTCCAAAAGTGCACATAAGCCGTCCGGGAAAATGACGCTATAGTACAGAGGTGACGGTGTACGCAGATGACACTTCACAATGGACGATGTTTAAAGTTGATATGATGTCAAATGCATTTCTCCTTGAAAATATTAATTTTTAATTTTATAATTAGGTGCACACTATTTTTTTAAGAGCAGAAAAGCCCACAGCCTGACATAAAATCAGAAAATGTGCTGTATTCTATTTTATTAAACCTTTAGCTGATGGAAGGCGCCTTGATCCGAAGGTTTTGGTGTTGAAGGAAAGCATACATGAAGTGGAGTCATCTGTAAGCATCTGTTGGGGCCGATTTGAAACGACCAAAGCAGATTACAGTCTTTGAGAATGTGTGCATGAAGGAGCACCCACTCAAATTAAAGCCACTTCTTCACAGCGATGCCTCGCTTACTTCGTTACAATTCCCCTGGATCCGACCGTCAGAATGGTCTCATCACGCACATCTTTTCCCGTCTCCACGAGGAGATGAGATGTCACAACGGCTAAGTTCGAGTTCGGAGGCCCAGCGGAGCACGCTGCTTTTTTTTTTTTTATTTCTTACGCAGATACAAGATGACAGGCCGAGAAGGCATTCAGACTGCAGGTGTGCCACTCTTCCAACTCGTTGTCCGAATTTATCAAAAGTCAAGAGGCGAAAACACTCGCTGTCCAAAGACTTTACTTTCAGGACTGAAATGAGCAGAACGTCCCAACAGACTTTGCCGTCAATGAGACGACGACGAGGCGTCGTTCCATACAACTAACGTCGGAAACATTCAGCCGGCCACAGCGGCACCTGCACCTGCACCTGCACCTACACCTGCAGGCACTGACAGACACAAACAATGTGCAAGACACTAAGACTTCACCAGCACCGGACATAGCATCTGTTTATGGTAAAGAGTCACATCCCCTCTGTTTTTGTGGGTGGATGGGTGGGAGTGTGTGTGTGCGTGTGTGTGTGTGTGTGACTGTTGGCCAAACATGAAATGCAAAAGAGAACTGGAGGAAACTGAGCCTAGGAGCGACACTAAGCCACCTCAGTACATACTGTATGTACGGCTGCATGGCTTTAACATTGTGTATATGATGTAAAACATGAAGCGTGCAGCAAGACTCACCTCAGCAGCTAAAGTGTAATTTTGCCAATAATGACATGTTATTGACCTTGTTTGCTCTGGGTTGCATCATCTCTAATGGTGGTGCACAGAGCAAAATCTGAGAAGAAAGTCACATCTACTTTCTGCCGGTGCAACATGGTAAAATGGTCTTATTAAAAAAGAAGGAAGCAGAGGGAATAATCTGTTCTTTCATAGATTGCCCCCAAAACAGTCATTCGGACCTGTTTCTCAAAGACTGTTTGGCAGCCCTGCCTGGATGGATTTATCATGTGTTGAACAAAAACACCCAGGTTTGACATTACAGCTTATTAACAAGCCTTGAAGCTGGAGAGAGAAAACATGACTGTATGAGATACGCCGTCTAACAGGTTGGCATTGGTCTGGAAAAACAGACCAAACACCAAGTAATTACACTTTGAGAAGTCTTTTCTCTGTGTGGACGGACAAAGGAGTGCAAGTGCAAAATGAAACCTGTGTGCTCCAAGGCTCTGGGTTTTCTGAGGTCTGAGCATGTTCACAAAAACTAGCAATCACACAACACCAGCGCTGAGTTCTCCTATTAGACAATGCTTAATGGCGCATCTGCGGCTGCGTGGTGCACACGGACACCAGCCTGAGAGGTAACAATGTGGCAATAGCAGAATTTACACAGAAAACACTGTGCGGGGGGGAAAAACATTTCCTGTTGAAAGTATTAGGAAATATAGAACTCCATCCTTGAGAAAAAATATGAGTGGAGTTCCTTTTAAATCAACAAGTTTGGTAGTTTTAATGATTGTCTTTTACTATTACTATTGCTACATGTACCACAACTACTCAATATAGGCAACATTGTTGTCTTTCTGTAGAGCTTAATACGCATAAGAGTGGACGTTATTTCACTGAAATTCAATTTTAACAGTATTAGGAAGAAAAAAAATATTATTTCTATATTAAAAGTAAAATGAAAAGGTGTTTACTAGTACTGACGATGACAAGGTCTGCCTGAAGTGTTTGCAGCCCAGTGAGCTACATTTTTGACTTCATATTTTTTTATACAGACTCCGGAATTACTTTTATTTTCCTAACCTGAAGAGCCCACTGCTATAAAGTTCCAGCTTTTGGTTATTACTTCTCGATCGTTTTTCCTACTTTTTCTCTGTGTCGCCCTCAATATGCCCGACCACCTGCACTCCACCTGTACTAAGTGGCCTCTGGAAGGTTTCTAAAAATATTTGTTTTCTCATTTTTGTTGCAGCCGGCCTATTAGATTTGTTTGAAGTGCTATCTGTTGGTAAAAACATATAAAATGCATTTCTCCTGTGCAGTGCAGTTATATATCTCTTTTATCATAAATTGAAACCGTATGATTACAATTACAATATTGTAAAGGAGGATATTGCCATTGAGGGGGAGTGCTCAGTGAGATTTTTTGGGCAAAAATAAACGCTGGTACTGTACACATTCGGTAACAAACTGTGTTGCCGCGTCTTCCCGATGCTCGTACCCGATGCCGACGTTTTTCCCCTAGTTTGTCATTTTGTCACACAGACATCAGACGGACTAAAAAATTTCAATTTTGGGTGAATTTTCCCTCTTTACCATACGCTACTCTATCAATTCTGAGAGTTGGCTGACAGGGCCCTGACAAAACTAAAATCAATGTGGAGGGCATCGGTCGCCACAGGAGCCTCCAAATCCCCTCGGCAGAAAGACAATATACACCCCGCAGACCTCCGGCTCCACCTTGGGCGGCCGCGTCTTTGAAGGCAACCCGGTCATTTCGCCACCTGATCGGCTTTGTGATTCGCAATGACGAGGTGCGAGACTGGAAAGAAGGAGCAGCCGGCCTCCTCCTCCTCCTCTTCCTCCTCCTCTTCCTCCCTGAAGTCGGACTGTGTGCACGCAGAGAGACGTGGTGACAGGGCCGGCCCTTTCACAATCAATAAAACATGCTCAACTCCCAGTATAATTACTGGATCCAGCACGTCCTCTCTCCCTCCCTCCCTCTCTCTCTCCCTCCCTCTCCTCCCTCTCTTCCTCCCTCTCCTCCTCCCCTCGCATGTAAAAGCCTGTGCGCCGCCTCCATTTGGTCGAGGCATGACTCTCCAACTGTTGTCCCAGATAGCGGCTAACGAAATTACGAGGCAAAGATTGACGCTGGAGTGCTTACCTAATAGACAAAATGTGACCGGCGTTATCTCCTCTACTTGTAAAGCAATAAAACTCCATCACATAAATCTGTTTTAATCTCCTCTCTTTGCGTCCCTCGCGTCCAGATCAAATCAAATACAATAGATGTTATTTGAAAGTTGTTATCCTGACTCGTTGTGAAGCTCAAACACGCACACATACACACACACAGACACACACACGCACGCACGCACTCACACGCACTCGACGTCCTCTTGAAAGTGACGGACAGCAGCAGCCAGAGCCTCGGCTGGAGCCGTGACAGTTGCGCTTCCTGTGCGATGCAGCGTCAGCCTCGCTATCCTACCGCAGGCCGTGGGCAGACAAGACTCGAACTTCCTGCCCCTCCACTTCCTGTTATTCAGGACCCTTCTGCGTGCCCTCGGCGAGGGGGAGGGCAAGGGTGGGGTGTGGGTGGGGGAGGAAGACAGGGAGGGAGCGTGTCAGGGACGGCCTTTTCGCCGCGGCTCTCGAGCCTCAGACTAAACAGCAACAATAACAACACGCTCCTGCCGCCCTAATTGTGTTTACCGGAGGAGGTCGTCACACGGAGCCGCCGAGCGACGGGGCCGAGCGACACCTCTCATCGCAATTAGCGTGCGGAGACCTCTCCCTGCTTTTTTTTCCCGAGCACTTGAAGCCGTTACGTAAGTGTGAATCACGGCTCCAGCAACATGACTTACTGCACACTGAAACAACATGATGAGGACAGAAAGTGCGCTTTTCTTTCTTTTTTTCTACTCATGCGTGCAAATCTTGATGAGCATTGATACCGGGATGCAGGCACGATAATCCCCGACGCCGTCCTGAAGTGCGTCGAACTCAAAGTGTCAACGGCGTCCGCGGCTGCGACGCGTTTTTCGCCACCGGGGATGCAGAGCGGAGCAGCACGGCCTAAATCCACACTTTCTTTTCTCTTTTTTTTTGAAACAGATTCGCTTCAATGCAGCTTTGACACTGGCGCGATAGGAAGCGAACGCGCAGCCCCCCTCCCCCCCTTTTTGTTCTGGCTTTCATCAGGAGGTGCCGCTACCTGTAAAAACGGGGCCGCTGGCCTGAGGGGAGTGGAGGCGAGCCAGCCCTCTCCACGCTTTCTGCCTCTTCCCTTTTGTGAGCGCACGCTTATCTCCCTCTCCAGCAGTGAAAGGCAGGATTGTGGCCTCGGCAGCATCGCTCGTGTTAATGTCTCCTGATGCTAATCTGACGCACGGCTGATCCCTCAACAACCACTCTCCGGATCCCGTCTTTTTTTTTTTCCTCCGCCTCCCCGCCCCCTTGCTTTTTCCTGCTCTGCTCTCTCTCTGTCTGTCTCTCGCTTTTGGTTTCTTGAGATCTCGCTCTTTATTTCTTTCCTTCTTTCTTTCCTTCTTTCCGTCTTCCTCTCTTTCACTTTGAACTGGCGTTGCACATTTCCTCACCTCGGTTGCCACAGCAACTAATGAGGGGTAATTAATAAGAGCTATCGCAAGGGCACGCGAACACAGAAGTGCAAAAAAAAGGGAGGCTTCAAGATAAAAGTGGAGGCGGGGCGGTTCGCCAATACTTGGACTTTACAGTTTCCTGTAAAGCGTGTCAGCTCTCAAACCGGCGGCTGATTCAAATAACCTTTAAGTGGGATATTAAGTCTCGGTAATGTGAAAACTTCCAAGGTGCTGAAGCTAAATCATCATCTGCCGAACGGAGCAGCCTGCAGGCCCAAATCTAGACGGTTTTAAAATCTTTAAACGGGTCACGGTTCGACAAACGGCTCGAAGAACTGAGGCATTTCACAAAGAATTGTGTCCACGCGTCCGCAGGAGCTGCGCCGCACGGACAGCAAGCGGTTAATCTGGCCTGATGACTCGGTAGCTCGGTCCAACTCTCCACTGACCCAGCTGTAATCCCACATCGGATCTGTGCAAGTTCAAACAGCCCTCCGTGCTGCTAGCACCTCGCCCGGGCTGGGGGATGGTGCGGCGAGGCAGCTACCGGGAGGCAGGAAAGCTACTTATCACCTCTAAAATGACATCAAAGGGATGGATGTGGGGGGGGACCCCCGAGGGAAGAACCTCGTCCTCGCTGGGAGAAACGTAGCAGCGACGCGGCAGCTGCGACGTTACACGACGGTCGACGCGGACGACGCCGGATATCGAGGCTGCGTTTGGGATCTGCGACTTGCAAATGATAAACGCGGAGATGGAAGAGTCGGTGGAGGCGCAGGCAGCGTTGCCAGACAGTCATCCTCCATCTCATCTCACTCCCGCCGTACCGTCTGGGGACGAGAGGACTCGGCAAGGTGACTTTGACGGAGCGCCTTGGGGTTTCACCACAAAACACCATTGACATTACATTAATTTCATGTCTCTTTCTCAACTGACTTAGAGCCGCAGAGGCCTGGATAGTGAGTCCTTCCCCGCAAAAAAAAAAACCAAAGAGACATTTTTTTGCCTTCCGCTTGGAGGCAGGAGGGCAGTGGAGATCGAGAGCCTCGGGAAGACGACACGGTGACAAACTGCAGCGCAGTCCCGTTTTTTCCATGACTCTGAGGGGCAGGACGGGCCGAAAAAACTGGGCGGGAAAAAAGTGTTAGTCAGAAACTTTCCACTGCGCTGCTCGAGCTGTTTGGGCTTGATAGCAGGTGTGTGCACGAGAAAGAGGCAGAGAGAAAACAAGGGGATGGAGGGAGGGAGGGAGGTGGTTGGGTTTGACAGTTTGCCTATGTTAACTAGGAGGAAAGATGTGAGGGAACAAGACTAAAAAGGAAAAACGCCGAGCGCTCCGTCCCATCCCATCCCCATCCCATCCCACCTCGGAGGTGGTGTGCGGCAGCTCCGCGTTGTAACATAATTACTGCTGGGACGCGTCTATTCCCAGCGATCCATTTGCGTCAGTCAGGTTCTCCAGCTCATCCGACGAATGGATTTTCAGTTTCTCAAGGATAAAGAGATGACCCTCTCCGAGCGCTTATATCCATTTCATGCAGGGGGGTCTGGCCCGCTCAAGGTAAACCTCTGAGTGAGCGCAACTTTTTTCACCCCGTTTCATTTTTTTTTTTTTCTCACGAAACAAAAAAGAGCAGCGCCGACAAGCGCCTCGATGCGGCGCAAAGGATGATGAATTATGTCTCATTAAAAATTAACGACAGCTGAGACATGGCGGGGGCTGCTGCAGTACAGCTGCTATAGTGTCCTACTAGCCCATTTGTGGCTCCCGAGCGCGCGCCGGTACATGTGAGCTAAGCATATGAGTTGCCCAAAAACTTCATCAGCCAGTGATCCCCGACCAAAGCCTGGAGGGGTTAGCGTCTTCCGAAAAGGTGGAACACGGCTGACCCGCGACCTGTGCTCAGCGTGCGTGTAATCTACAGCGATTCGTGAAATTCCATCAGCATGTCGCCGATAATTTTGTTGCTTTTTATGGTAATAATTTACGAAAAACGCTGGTGAAAGAAAAAACAGCGCGGCGAGGACAGACGCCTGCTGTGTTTTACCCCCAAAGCCCGTCGAGCAACTTAATTAAGCCTCTTTTACACGGGCCGCTCAATGTGGGCCTGTTCAGCGTCAACACAAACGAGAGGGAGGGGACGGGGGGTGGAGGTGTGGGGAGGGTGAGCGGCAAAGTTTTCCATCTCTGTGATGACAGCGGAGGTGGAAACAGCGTCAAAACAAGATCCGTTTAAATGTGTTAGTGAGCCACCGGGGCAACGCTTTGATATTTTTTCTGCCAGAGAAGCCAGAGTGGTCCCAGTGTGAAAATCCTTCAGCTCTTCAACGCATCTCTTTTGTGTTACTGACGCACCAAGTACGGAAAATTACAACTTGCGCGTTTCTAGATGAGGCTGGACTTTCTATGTCACAAATCGAGCTGATTACCGCAGTCACAGTGACATCACCAGTTTTGACGATGCAATCGCTGCATCAGAGCAAATAGTCAACTTCCCAGTGAGCAACTGGCCAATCAAGGAAGTGATCAGTTGGGAGGCAGGGGGAGAAGAGAGCCAAACAACTCCAAACTAGTAGTTTTTTGACCAAACAATCCAGGTTTATTGTTGGGAATAGACCACCAAAATGAATTCATTAAATGTGGAAACAGCCATGATGGAGGCCACATGCAGCCATTAACCGCTAAATTGCTGAGGCGACTGAAGGAAGCAACTTGAAAATCCAAGGACAACATCATCGTTCACTTCATAAAAGACACGATGAATCATTTTGGAATGCTGATTCACTCTTTATCATCACATCCGTACATTTTAGTGCTTCCTAAAATGCAGCACATTTTTTTTCTTGCTTAATCAGAGTGAGACTTACGTGTTGCCAATTGCTCACTCTGAAGGGAATTGGAGTTGAAGAAATCTGTGAGAAAAATGCAGAACGGTAACTTGTTGTCTATAACAGTCATAATGTCATTTACACAAAACCTTTTATGTAAATCTACGCGATTTGCATCGAGTGAGTGAGACGCACATGCAACTAGTCCCAAACTACTGAGATTACGATGCTTTTGGACTCTAACGATGAATAAAACTTTCAGTTTCCAGGAAAAAAAAAACTTCCTGACCTCCTTCCAATAAAGTCAAATCTGTAAGAAGTAATTGACAGATGGACCGATGTCTTTCCATTCACTTCCTATGACAGCACTGGTAGCGGAGGCCGGACAAACCCTCGATCACCGACATCCCTTATGACAATATGTCAGTTTAACGAGTCCGTGTCCTGACACACCGTCAGCGATCAGCATTCTTTAACAGTGACTACTTCCTGTGTCACTGCCGTCCTCTGGCCAAACAGCGCGTCGCCCTGGGTTTCGGCTCCACGCACAGCCGTCTGATCTCCTATTCTGTCTTCGCTCGGCGCCGGGTGCGTTCGCTGTAAACTCTCGCCAGCTTTCATCCGGGGTAAACACTCGCGTGCGCTTTTCAAAACTCGTGAAACACGCAGTTTTTTTTACAGATCTGAGCCGTCAGATGGACTCCTCACCAGGGGAACAATAATAATGGCGGCGCGGTGGGGGAGTAGGGGAGAGTGTAGGTGGGGGAGTGAGGAGGGGGGCTCCAGCCCCCCTCCGCCGACTTCCACCCTCCCAGGAACCCTGCGAGCTGTGTTAACTGCCATGGAAGCCTTTTGATGTTGCGCAGGCCGCATCCCAGAAATGGTAAACAGCAGAGATGAACCGAGATCTTCCCTCCGGGGGGAATCCGCAGTGTAAGAATATTAGGAACGTCATGGATAATGTGTCTCAGCGGCGGTGCACTCGCACGATCTCGAACACATCTTTGGGGGGAGGAGAAAAAAAAAATCAGATGCATCAGATTAGGCCCTGAAATTCCAGATACCCCCCCACACGTCCTTCCTCCCGCCGCCGCCTGGTGCTTGATGATCAGCAGGCAAACCCCACTGAATAAATAGAGACGCATGCATTCGTTGAGTTGAGTCGCCATTGTCGTAGCTTTCAGTGGACGTCTGCTTTTAATGGTGTGGGGGGGGGGTTATTCAAAAAGCTGAGAATAAATATTTGATTTTCTCTTCCCATTTTTATCTTCCACTCGATGCCTCTTTCCCACAGTGTTCCATTACATAAAAGGTTTATGCAATCTGAGCGGTGAGAATGGCCATGAGTCATAACAACAGTGAAAGAGGCTTGCTAAAGTAGTATTGATTTTTCTCCTTGGTTTTTTTTTTGGCCCTGACAATTTCATATTGCAGAATTAGTCCGCTAATGATCTCGCGCAGGCTTGTTATTCGCATTTTTTAAAAAAACAGAAAAAAAATAGCTTCTCCTCACCTGCTCCTGTGAGGACGGCGCTTGGCTCCAGCGAGTGGAAGACGACGCTGCTGCAGCGTCTGCCACACTGAGTGACAGTCCTCAATCTCAATTCTGGGAGCCCGCTCCATGAATGATGCGATTTAATAAACAGGGAAGTGTGTGTGTGTGTGTGTGTGCACTCATGTGTATGTGTGTGTGTGTGTGTGTGTAGGGAGGCGGCAGGTTATTAAATACCAGACAATCTCTGCATATCTCCATATTGGGCAAAATGCAATGCGACTCGTCACATCCTGATCACTCGTAAAAGCAGAAATAGATCTTCTTCCCCATCTGAAACAATTTCTAAAAGAAGAAAAGTCTGCCGACATCAATGAGTGGCATTCACCGAGTAAATAGTGCGAGGGGGAGGGGCCGGGGGGGTTCTTCAGCTTCAGTGCACAGTTTCTCCCAAATCAGATGATGTGTGCTCGCTGTCACATGGAGGCTGTGTGCAAACAGTGTGATAGAAGGAGATGGAGACAGACAAAGAAGTGAGAGAGAGAGAGAGAGAGAGAGAGAGACACACACACACACACACACACACACACAGACAGGCCCTGCTGCTGCTCACGTCTCCAACAGTCTTTGCAGTCAAACCACTGGATAGCCTCTAGTCCAGAGTCCCGAGGCCTGAGGCTGATGATGGATGGATGCCCCTCACCCTCCTCTCACCCTCCACCCCCCCACACAACTCAATCCCAGGTCTAGGCTCTGGATTCCCCCAGCAGTTGGACCAAAGACACAGAGGTTGTGGAGAAACAAGAGCAAGATCGCAGTGGCCGGCGACGACTCGCTCTCAGGGTGGAAACGCTGCGGCCCTTTTTGTTTCATTATTTATTTGGTCTTTTTTTTGCGAGGAGATTTGCAGCCCTGCGGCACACAGATGGAAAGTGAAGCGGCAGAGAGCGGGAGGGAGAGGACAGGCGGGCAGACGCACAAACAGCGGGGCAGACGCGACACCTCACTCAGCGTCACAGTCACACTGTGGCGAGGTGGGATCTGGAGGCGCAACAATAATTTGTGAAGCCCCCGCCCCCACCCGCCGCCTCCCCCACCGTCCATTTTTCAAAACACAATCGTGGCCATTTAGAGTGCAGCGCTGGCCAAATGGGGACGATGGCTGAGGACAATCGTTGCCTGGTCTCACCCCACTAGAGTCTGGAAGACTTCAGAAGGCTTTATTGCCGAGTGGGTTGAGGCTCCAGCGACAGTGTCCAAGCTCCACACTATTCCTTTGTTTTGTGATCTAAGGCCCCACGACATCCCTCATTTTTACCTCTTCCCCTCGGACCCTTTCTGCCAAAGATTCAACCTGCTGCCCAGTCGATCTTATGTATCCTGTCAGGGCCATAGGCATCTGTTTGTCACATGACAACTGTGACAAAGTACCAGGCAAGGTTTGGAAAACAACATGAGGAATAGGACAGTCAGGCTGAAATCAGTAAGAAAAACACGTAACATAGACGTCATCTAGCACTAACGTCCCAATAACCTTCACTAAAGAGCTGCTGCGATACTGGGACACGACAAGAGACTTTCTCTTGATTGGATGGGATCTGTGATGAAAAGGGCCGTAATCCATTGATAGGAGTTTTAACTAAGACAAGACAACGCATGTGGTCAATTAAAATCTAACAAAAAAAATAACATTTAGTTGTCGTAGCAATAGATTCTCAATGCACAGTCTGAGTCTACCTCTACTCATTTCCTTAAAAGAAGACCTACTGGTCTTACTGTACAGCTGTATGGGAACATGCTGTGTTCTTCTTCTCGGCTTGTGTTTCGCTTTTGAAATCACTCAAATGTGGCCGAACTAACAATAAAAAACCAACACATTCTGCCCGCACTCTATGTCATCCATTATCTAATTATCTTTTTTGTTGTTGGTTTTTTATATAACTACGCAGAAACCAAGGTTTCCCCCATGGGCAGCCATATGGCGACGGGGGTGAGAAGGGGCGACTATTGCGAGACGACGGCGCGCACAATTTGGAAACATATGTCCCCGTGACAAAGAACTTGAGCGGACGAGGGCTTTGTGCACGCAACATGCGGCGCAGGGCTCCGCCCTCGCAGCGGAGAGGAAGGCAACTTTGAACTTGCGAGTCGGAGCCCCCGCGGTGGCCCCGGAGCAGCATCCAGGGGTCACTTCCCTTACCACTTCATACGGCCGATGGGCGCTGCAGAATAATGGGAGGAATCGCATCCTCCCCAGCTGCCCCGCTTCTCGGAGGCTCCTCAGACAAACACCAAAACACAACACTATCGCAGGCCCCTCTCTTCCTGCTGCTCAGGGGGGCGACGGGAGCCGCTCCAGCTGCAGGAGATCCAGGTCTTCCTCCCGCCAGCCACCGCCGCTCACAGCTCTCACAGCTCTCACAGCTGTATTTATTGACGTCTCGCGCAGACAACGGCCTCCGCCGGTATTTCAAAAAGCGCCCATTTCACCACTGGGTAAACAACGAAGTAAACAGCTCCCACATGCGGAGCTTAGCAGACTTTGGAGAAAGTTTACTTTGCACATAATTCGATTGTTTGCCTGCACGTGACCGCTCCCCGACAAAGCCAGAGAAGCCGAGTCTCCAGTGAGGGGCGCTTTTTAAGATCTACAGTAGAACATCAGAGATTCAATACAGCGGGGCATATTAGCAATCATGGGAGATCTTTTGATGTAGCAAATTAGATTATAATATATTCCTTTGATTTATGTTTTTTTCAGGGTCTCATTAAAATGCAGTTAAATGCAACTCAGCAAAGAGATGTCTTTCTTAACTTCCTTTGCGGCGCTCGGTTGAGCTCAACGCGTAATCCAGCTTCACAATTTCACCCGTCGGCTCCTGTGGCGACGGGGTCCGTCTCCGTCGCACCTCCACTCGTGCAAATGTGTAGTTTCAGACGGCTGACAAAAAGCCTGAATAAGAGTAACTTGCCAAAACCACAGGACACACACGTATCTGTGAGTGTGCGACACGCTCTTTTGCGTGTGGTTTTGCACTACAGAAACCAAAAAAAAAAAAACAAACAGGAGGAGGGGGCATCTTACCAAGGTGCTAAATGACTTGACTTCTCAAAGTCATCACCTTTGCCTCACTGCGCGCTTCCGCGTGTGCAGGAGCTCTTCTTGCAGCTCGCTGTGACTCTGACACGGCTCTCAGAGCAGCAAATGAAGTATGACGCTTTCATACAGGGGGCTAAAAACCCTCATGAAAAACTAATTAGGAGCATGTGATATATAAAAAAAAGCAATTTTACTCTAATGCTTATTTGAAATACCTCTAATAAGTTGTGTTTGTCCGTCTGTATTTACAATCGCAGCCTTGGACGGGACCTTAGATTGCAAACAGGGTTCGAACCGCAGCGGCGGAAAGCAGATTAGCAGCAGATTTAGAGCGCGGCTCTGCTCGGAGGAATCGTCCCACTGATTCTCCCGCCTGGTCTGGGCTGAAGAGGTGAAGAGACCGGCGACCGCCGTCAGGGCTCGTTTGGAGCAGCGCGGCAGACGGGACAGGAAGGTGTGGGTGCGGCGGCGGCGGCGCTAAGCTGCTCTGCCCTGCTCAGCAGCACATGTGCTGAGTGAGCCAAACGAGGTGGCTTACCACGAGAGGTCTCAGTCAAGGGCAGGACAGTTGAAAGGTCGCTGTGAGCTTTCCCACTGTACAAACAGTTGCCCGGGCAAGTAACAGGTCCACCCTCTGAGTCCGAACGTGGGGCCTCCGGAGAGTCCAGGCAACAAACACTGGAGTTTCTGAACAGCTGCACCTTTTGAACAGCACCTCCATATTAAATGTGGACTTTTAAAAAATGTTTACAACATTTACTAATTGTTTATTTCATTTTTGAAAAAGTAGTTGAAGTTTGTTATGAAATCTTTCACACTAA
Organism: Thamnaconus septentrionalis; assembly: GCA_009823395.1. NCBI lineage: Eukaryota > Metazoa > Chordata > Actinopteri > Tetraodontiformes > Monacanthidae > Thamnaconus > Thamnaconus septentrionalis. Next base: position 13,400,698 of record CM020513.1, read on the forward strand.
CACATCAAGTAAGCCCAGCACCCAGAGCCAGGCCTGACCAGACTTCACTCTGACACGTCTCACAACCTGCTGCCACTGCTGTTACTGCTGTAACAGTAACAGCGGTGGCTGTTTCTTGAGAAACAGGAGGGTCTGCAGTGGGGCTTGTCACAATCTATTCAACTTGAACCCGGCTCAGAGAACAAAAAAATTTGTTTGTTTACAAATCCACTTGTCTGGAAATCCACTTATCAGCTGTTTCAGTTGCAGATACGAGGCCCGGTTTTGCTGTGGAACAGCTGTTTGTTTAGTGTACAGAGGAGAGTCCACAGCGAACTGCAGCCTTAAAAAAATTATCTGCCGGGCTCAAAATTCTGCATCCAGCCTCCAAGTCTCACAGGAAAACGCTGAAAACTCCATATTGATGATAGCGCTCCAATAAACAATGAATCATGTTACCAAGGCGCCTTTGTTGGGAAGTTAACGCCGAGCTAAACTGTTGCTATGTGACGCTATCAGCGGGATGCTTTCTGTTTTGAGTGAGGTTGAAAATTTCTCTTTGAAAACAACTGTTAACACGTGAAATAAAACAGGAAAATAAAATAAATGAGCCCCGTCTTTATACAACTAAAAAAAAGAAACTACCTCTCGACTGCTCCCTCGCCCAAAAAACAGAAAAACAAGAATAAGACAAACATTTTGTTCAAATAAAATGTCAAAAATATACAGAAAGAAATCCTTACACAACGGTACAATCGATGCTATAATCTTGGAGCTATATTTGCAGGACAAAAGAACAACTTGACTCACTGAGCAATCCAATGACGCTTCCCTCTTTTTGGAACCAGAATCATCTCTCTCTCTCTCTCTCTCTCTCTCTCTCTCTCTCTCTCTCTCTCTCTCTCTCTCTCTCTCTCTCTCTCTCTGATATTTTTTTTTCATTCAATACAACACTGGCCTTTAGCTCCCTGCTTTTTTGGTCTTCCTTGGAAAAATGTCCTGAGAGGAGGAGGAGGCAGAGGAGGAGGAGGAGAAACACTTTCACTCAGTGATTCAGAGGCATCCTGTAAACGCCAGCATTCTCTCTCTGACAACCGGCGTTAATTGCAGATCCTACTCGCCCACACACTCCACATTTCTCCTGGAAGGAGAAGCCGAGGCGCCGAGACTGAAGTGGGACGAGGAGCGCGGCAGAGAAGATGCTGCAGCTGCCCGTTCCTCGCGCCGCCCGCCGCCCCTCTCTCTCATTTTTTCACTTCTCCCTTTCTCCTGCTGCGAACTCGGGGCCGAGGCGCCGACCCTCGCTCACGCTGGGATGCGCGGGGGCAACGCAAACACGCGCCGAGCGGTGCTAAAACATTTAATAAACGCAGCCAGCGTGGGCGAGGGCGTCTGTCCAGGCGGCACCGGTGATGAGACGGGGAACTCGAGCGACAAACCACTAAGCTTCCGCGGCCGCTTGTGAAGATGTCAAAGTTCAGACCTTTTGATGTCAACTTTCAAAGGGAAACCAGGCACCCACACACCCACACACACACACACACACACACACACACAACAGCCCTCGCCAACGTCACATCCAGTGCATTTGGCTAATGCGCGGCATGAATTGTTAAAGCGATATTCATTTCGAGCGGCAGGCAAAGAATCCTTCATGCACACGTCGGGGCATAAGAACGCACGTGACGTGGGTCGTGAGCAACAAGGCCCATTTGCCGGCGAGGCCCGGGGCAGCGCAGAAGCTAATGACTGCAGATTGGAGGGTGCTTTACTGCTTCGCCGTGCCTTGGAAATCACTGGCAACTGGCTGGTACAGTAATGCAGGAGCCGTCGGGACGGCGGCGGCAGCAGCAGCAGCATAGAACGCAAGTAGGCTTTGCTAATAGCAGCATTCCCCAACTTGACCTGGTAACTCGGGCACATGTCAGAATCGCAGTTCAAAGGTTAATGCAAAGGGTGCCCAGCACTTTGACAAAAGGCCAATAAGCACATGTTGTTGTCAATTTTAGAGACCACAAAAGCGTCTCAAAGCCGTCATGGATTCAGGGAGAAGCAGCCTTTTTCTTGACAGCTGCAGTAAGGCAGAGAGGAGAGAAGTGGGATGTACAGTGACCAGTGGCTCGTGCGTGCCGATTAGCCGCTGCACTATATGCTCACTCTCACGGCTCCAGCGGAAGAGTGCAATGAGGCACAGCATGACCAGGCAGAGGGCTGGCGTTGCATGGAGGAACATTTTGGTTTCAGTGTTTTTGTCCGTTAAAAAATGTAACAGACAAAAAAAGGAACAATCTATTGAACTTGTCAATTTGACAACCAACACTCGCACTGCACTTTTTATGTCACAATCCAATTGAAGTTATTGCTTACTAAATGTACCTGCACTTTCTCCTACTTAATTAAAAATATTACAATAAAAAAAATCATACCATGATGATTTCCAATCACTGAAACCCTGTACATATTTTTTTTAAATGAATACTTTAGCATGCATTTTATTGAGTGCCTTCTACAAAAATATCCTTCTAATCAGCAACACAGAGTTTTAAAGTGCAATTGAAAACACTAGACAGTCATTATTGCAACACTTTCTGACAGGGCACCAAATGAAAAGATATTCTCGTCACACATGTTTAATTATACCGGTATGGTATAGAGATACTGTACTGCAGGAACATTTGTCAGGGTCAGGTTACTGTTGGTCATCAGCCACCCTGGCGAGGGGTTAAGGTCATGAGAGATTCCCTGAGATTCAAAGAAGCAGCGGACAGCTGAGACCTTCTGTCACTTCACCTCCACGGTGCCAAGTTGAAATTCCAGCTGCTCTGCCTTACAACTGGCACTCGAAATGACAAAATAAAAAATAAATAAATGACGGAATCATCCCGAGTGGCGTAAAGATATCGACGTAACTTTCCCACCAAAATTTAAACAGATCATTATGTTATTCTGCAATTCATCTGCACTTATTTCAGCTTCCATCCTGCGTCCCCTACACAACACAAAGAAGTGGACTGAGCAGTTCTGGATCGTTTTAACAACAGCAAAACAATCAATCAATGACAAATCAAGAGGTTATTATAGTGGAAGATTAAAATAAGAATGTTGAGAATTTGTTATTATTCCTTTTAAACGAAACAAACAAATTGTAGGCAGCATTGTAAAGGGGCTGACAGCACCATCTAGATTTCACAACCAACAATGTCAACGACCAAACCCGTCCAACTACAACTAATCAATTTTAAATCAAAACATTATGTATTAGTTTTTGTATTTTTTTTAACAACATAAAATATATGTGTACATGTACACGTATCATGTAGCCTACATAAAGAGATATTTGTGTGTGTGTGTGTGGGGGGGGGGGACAGTAAAGTCCATCTAAGTGCAGTCTGCTGTTGTTGCGACGCCTCAACCGTGTTATTACAAGCACGCTGATTATTATTTGCGCCCGGAGCGACGCGCGTGGTTCACAAAAACTACACTTTGACACAAATCAGATCGACGGACGAACACGGCGATGACCCACAGACGGACGGACGGACGGACAGACGGACGGACCACCGTGCCGTGCCGTGCTGTGCTGTTCTGTCGTGTGCCGTGCCGTGATGAGAACCCATCTGCCGGCGCGTTACTGTAAAAGTTTTCCCACCACCACCACCACCACCACCTCCTGCCCTGTCAACAGCTCTGACTGCCTCCCCTTGAAAGAAAATAAAAAAGAGCCCCCCAACAAAAACACACCGCGGTCACACAGTGCCGGGCACCGTGACGCCGTAAAGCCGCTGCTGCGTTCACTGTCTCCCGAAACACACTCGCTCTTGTCGCGCTTTTCCACTCGCACTCTGCCTCACTCGGCACCGTTGCTCACTGTGCCGCTGACACACACGCAAACACACATACACACTCACACGCACGCACACTCTTCTCTCTCACACACACACACACACGCGTACACACTCGCACTCGGCGGCGGCACTGTTTCTATTTCCGTTACTCACCTTGACTCCCAAGCCAGTCGCCGGGTATAGACACTCTATATCGGCGGCTCCAGTGGATAAACGTAATTTCGGTTCACATTTAACACGCCGAGTGCTATTTCGGGGTTGGGGGGAGCTGACAAACTCAGGAAAAGCGAGGCTCCCTCCAGTTAGTGACAGACTCCTCCCCCTCAGACAGACAGCGGACTGCCTCCTGCTCTCTCTCACACACACTCCGTTCCTCTCTCTCTCTCTCTCTCTCTCTCTCTCTCCCCCCACCCCCACCCCCCTCCCTCTCTCTCTCTAAACGCGTGCACGCGTAAAGACGCGCTCCACCCGCCTGGAGCGCGCGTCCAAGTGGCTTTATTCCCCAATAAAAAAACAGTTTCGCAGTCAGTCTGAGAGATACGCCACGCAGGTTACGCTGCTACTCGTGATTCTTGTATTATAACCTGCGTAGCTGTTGACGCACGACGCACTCCAGGTGGCGCCCACACTGTGAAAACGCCACTGACAAGACTGACAAGCGACAATCATGTCGGTTGTGTCACGTTGAGCGCAACAACTTGCGGTGTCCCATCAGTTTTTCCTCCGTCTGACTTGGACAACTTCTTCCCCTCCAGCCTGCAGGGAACAGCCGCTGACGTCACATCTCTAAGACAACAGCGATGGAATTTGGTTTAAAGGGCGGCCCTCGCAGCCAATGGGAGCGCGCAGCGCCTCTTGAGCCGCCAACCAGAGCGGAGAGGGCGGGGTCCGATCCGATTCTCATCACATTGTGTCACGTGTATGTGCAGCGCCGCCGCTGTGGTTTTTCTGGCCCCTCGAAGTTGGTATCAAATGTTACAAGTTTGTTTTGGTTGTGATAAAGAACAAAGTGCTGGACTGATTTTAGGAGATACGTGCGTTCAAGTGGGCGTCAGGTCACGTTTGCCAAAGTGTTGTGCCCTGAAGCATTTTTTGATGAGGTTGTGGGATTTATTTTTTTTCCCCCCAAACTTTAGAAATATGGGAGTTTATCAGGATCATTAGACTGCATTTTTAGACTTGTGTGCACAACTTCACATGAGTCCTTGACCCAGACACACTGCCTGTGACCTATTTTACTTATTTAAAAATAGCTATTAGTTCTTACGTGTACTTTTCTCAGAATATTTATACCACGAGTAGAATTTTATAGGTGGAATGTGTTATTTCGAGTCCAATATCTAATATATAATATTGTGTCAATTTAAAGAGCAGGGGTTTTGCAACAGTTACACTTAGGCCTCAAAGATGTTCTGGCAAGCCGAACTGGCAAGTGTTTGGTCGGCTGACGGTGGAGGAAAATGTTTTCAAGCCATGGGTGAATCAAGGCTCTGGGAGTCTCTGCATCTTTTCATCTACTAGCAGCAGTTACCTCATTAACCTGGTGCCTGGGAGTTTGTCCATTCGGTGTGACATCAGCCATCGTGGCCGAGTTGAACCACACCTTTGAGGCTGAGCATGAGCTGAGCTGATATGCAAAAGCTTCAGATTTTCTGAGTGTGATTTAGAGCTTAATCCAAAATTCTAAGGCTCACCTCCTCACCTCTGGCTTACGGATCCGTGCAGATGTTTCCCATAAAATTTTTGGCTTTAGAAATGTGTGCTGTCGATTCGATTTTAACAGAACCTGTCAGAAACGTTCTTGTTCTGTCTTCTGAAAACACAGAAAACAATCAATTCAATTCAAAATGTATATGACCGAGTAGAGGAAAAAATAAAAAAAATTATTTACTGTATGGCACCATAAATGCTGGTAGTTCTCGCCAACATCACACATGCAGGAGAGTTGCAAGAAGTCCCCGCCGGTTTTCTTGAGGTGTTTTCAGCCGGTAAAGTTTCCGCACTTTCTGTGTTTGGCAGTGAGTTTGGGCTGATGCAAACTGACAACAGTTTAGAAACAAATTGCTCTCAGCATCACCTCCCACACACACACACACACACACACACACACTCTACCCATCACCCCCAAAGTGGCGGTGACAAAAAAAAAAAAAAACACTCATGCGAGCAAATCAGCACTTTTGCGACACAGAAACAAAGTGCTGCACGGCGAGGCAGCAAGTGGTGTTGAATTCACACAATCAGACACGAGGTGAATTACTGAATCAGGCATCACAATCTCGTCATTCGCGTCGGGGTCCCACCTGCGTGTGTCTCACCTGTGCAACGGTGCGTCACAGACGTCTGCACACAACCTGCTGATTCCGCTCGTCACTTTTTTCCTCTCCACGGTAAAAGTCTTCACTTTCTTTGTGTCTCCCTTCCGCTCCGTCTACAACACTTGGCCTCCCTTCTGCTTCCTTTGTGTCACTCCGCCCATCGATTTACCTCAAAGCCAGACCAGCTGGCTTGGGATGCTTCCCCCGGAGGCCCTGAGAGGCCCGTCTTCTCACCCCCGTTCCTCCACTTGTCCCTGGGTCTCTCTGCCGGCAGAGAGCAAGAGGGTTGCGCCGGTTTGAAGGGTCGGACCCCAGATGGACATAGACATGTCGGGCATGTGTTATGTGATGGGCTTTGGCTCAGGGCTCTCTGGGCCAGCCACAGCTGTCAGTCATAACTGCAGAAGGTGTTGAGGAGCTTCCCTGAGTCTAATGTGCGTCTGGTGGAGAATAAAACAAGGAAGTAGTGAGTTATTTCTTTACAAAATCCTTGTGAGAGAAAGTGGCTGTACTTTACTTCCTGAGAGGACGATCTTTGGCAAACGTGAAAATTAAAAACATCTGATTGAAGCATAAATTATCAAACTAACACACAGCGTTTAAACGAAAGAGGAGGGGAAAACACATACGCAAGCACACTTTGTCAAAATGATAGTGATGTATTTCAACAAGTTGCGAGTTGTTAACGGTTTGTTCCAGCGAGGCTTTGATGCGCGACAGCTGGCATTTTCCAGCATTGTGCCAGACCGCAAATAGACTCAGACGCTCTTTCCCTCCAATTAAAAAAAAAAGGGACACAACGAGCATTGCATGCAGGGAGCTTTATTAGGCAATATAAGTTTGATCTGCATTACAATAGCGAGGGAGGAGGACAGAGAGATGTTTGTTTTATAAATGAGAAAAGCACAAGCAGGGCTGAGTCACAATTTCTGGGAGACGGCGGGTGACCACGGCGCTCTGAAATAACGCTTAATTATCTGGCGCTAATTAAAACTGGCTGTCTGAAAACTCAGTGACCAGACCCTGAGCCTCCAGATCCTCGTTGATGGGAGAGAAAAACAAACCCAATCAGTTTTCATACTTGCCAATAGCACCCTTTTCATTTCGAATTACCACATAATCACCGCTTGGGCTTATTAAACAAACATCTGATGAGTTGTGCAATCGTTTAAAAAGGGGGTAGGCAGAGGAGCTTTATACTTTTAAAGTGCTGCTGCTAAAACACGCGGTCCGGGGGGATGTTAATCACATTGTTGAAAGGTTGTATCCAAGGGAAAGGGAGACAGCAGCAATGTTTCAGATAATCAAGATCTAAAAATACCTTGTGTCTCAGCGTCTGAATCTCCTCTCTCATTACACGTGGTAATTAAAAGTAACCCAGGCCTGCCACTTCCACACGGCAACGAACGGCACTCAGCAGCTAACGTGGATGAATTACATACACTCACATACGCAAAAAAAATTGAAGCGGCGCAGCTAACGAAGAGTTCTGAGAAGCGGGAATGTGTGTCACCGGAGACGAGTCCATACAGTGGCTACTGTAGCCACACTCTGGCTACATGGACCGGGAGCGCAGCTGTGTGTGGCATCGCTGGCGAGAAAAAAAGATCTGACTGCTGGGACACTAAAAAATGAGTTTATGATTACGCTTGCTGTTGTTAACGGGATAGTACAGTCCATATTGAAATTTCGTAGTGCATAGAGTGCATCCAACTATCCAACCATCCACAATAGAATTGAGAAGGCAGTCAAGCTGACTGAGGCGGATGGATGGATGGATGGATGGATGGATGGATGGATGGAGTATTTCATTGTAAACCAAGACTTGGAGTTAGTTGATAGGAACAAGAATGCAGCGGACAGGGTTAGATGGAGGTATGTGATTGGCTGGCCACACCTGAAGGGAACAACCCAAGAAGAAAAGAAGTCATTGGAGCCATTGGAGCCACATTAGAGTCACAATGGGTGAAATTTAATCCCTCCATGCAAAACCAGGTACATTAAAATGGATTAGAGTCTCCACTGAGTTTGGGGTTAGAAACAAATGGGTGAAATTCCAAATTAGGTTAAGTCTCCCTTTACATGATCTTTTCGAAAATCAATTTTTAATTTTAAAAAAATGTAGCCGCATTGTATTTGTCACACAGGTTTAATGACGGGAAAAGTTCCCAGGTGTTCTCCTGTGATGCCCCCCTCCCCACCTCCCTTCATAACTCACTTGTGTAGCTGTGACACTCTGCTCTGTGGAGTGTCTGTGCTTCTCCCGAGGCGCAGAGCGACAGCATTCAGCAGCAGCCTTTATGATGAGCTGATGATCTCTCCTGAGACTTCCCATCTCCTGGGTTTCTGATGGCGCTCGTCTCTGTTTATCGCGCTCCAGAGCGCTTGTCAACTGCAAGGTGAAGTCGCCTAAACCTCCTCCTGTCTCCAGCTGCTTGATGCGACCTCTTTTTTCCTTTATTCTTTATTCTTCTTTTTTTTTCACTTTTCCTGCAGGTACACGGAAAAATGACAACACAATCTTTTAATTATCTGTATAGAATTTCAACGCCAGCCTGCATGGCTCCACTTCTCCAAGCACCGAGCTCATTAAGAATTGATCGAGGTCAAGATTGAAAACCCCTCTTGCCATTATTCAATTTTGTCCCCAAGCATTTTTATTAATAAATCACCAAAAATGACTTAAATACTTTACAGTGTCATGAATTTCAGGGTGATTTCTAGACCCAGAGGCACAACTGAACTGGCCACTTTGATTCTTTATTTTGCAGCATTGATTGTAAATGAACATAAATAAATGTGATATTTTCTGCTCATACAAACATCTCATGTAAGAGCACATTCATTTTGCATTTCACTGTTGGAGAAATTCACAGATTTTCTGACTTGGCGATTGCATCATAAGCAAAACAGGGACTGCTTGCGTGTGCGTGCACGCTCGTGTGTGTGTCTGTTTGTACGTGTGAGCTTCTGACATCGCCAAGGCCAGTCAGCAGGTGCCATCACTTCTCATTCCCACCATCCACGGTGTAAAGCCTCGGCGAGCGCGAGCGGGATCAGGAGCGTCTGCGATGGGGAATGTGTGGGAGACCATGGAGACGATAATTTCTGCCTTTCAGCCAGTTTCTTCCTGGCATTTCTGCTGCAAGTCCACACGGCGCCAACGCCAGTGTAATTCACTTTGTCAGACTGTATAGCGCGCATGCTAAATATACCTTTAATTCCAGGCGTTTAAACCACTCACTGTTTTTCTTCCTGCCCTTAAAGGATTTTAAAGTGACACTTTTGGACTTTTACCTACTTTTCACATTTGCCCTCTGTTTGCTCTCCTGCTTGTGAACACCGAGCTCGGCATCCCACCCTCACAATGCTCTTTTTCGCCGCGCACACTTGATGTGTACAAGAGCTAACCCCGGCGCACAATCGTAGGTAGTAGGTGCCCAGTTTTTCACCGAGCATTATGACTCACGCCAGGCACAGAGCAGCTACCCAACTCTAATCCGCGAGAGATAATTTGGTATTCATGTTTTACAAATGTGCTTGAGAAGGGGAGAAAAAAAAATCCCTAAATCTTTTTTGGCAAGTGCAGCGGAGAAAGTCGCGGTGAGCATGTCATCCGGCGTGAAAAGGCGGCAGGACAGCGACGCAAAAGGGGGCTTTGTCTCCGGAATTCAGGCTGAAAGACGGCGTCATCATCAGCTCCCTTTTTGTTGCAGACTTTGTCTTTCCCGCGTTTAACTGCTTTTCTCGACGGTAAATAGAGGCTGGACTCAGCGGGGCCCGGGACACATGCAGTTTAGCTACAACAGGTAATAAATTTGCGTGTCAAGCCTGCGTGTCACAGATTAAACATGCTTTGTTTGGGATGATTTATGGGCACGCCGTCGTGCCGGGTGCATTTGGCTGCGAGGGGCCGAGGGTGTGATGGTGGCGAAGGCGGCGGTGGGGGTGGAGGGGTTTGGGAGAGAGCAGGTGGGGCGGTGGTTCGGAGAGTGTCAGATTTGTCTTACAGGAAGACTGATCTGTAGCTGCTCCGAGGGTGCCCGGCGCAACACACACCTCTGCCATTAATCACGCGCAGCCTCGCAGTGCAGAGTGCTTTGTCTTCCCCTCCTTTCACGCCGCCGCCGCTGCGAGCTGTCACCAGCCTGAGGAGCGCTCACTCCGGAACAACCATCAGGAGGAGTAAGAGGAGCCGCCAACGCCACTCTCAAACCGCAGGCGAGGCAATGCAGTGCAGCAGATATATGTGTGTTTGCAGTAAAGTTGCAGCCCCTGAACCTGACACCACACTTAGGATCTCTGACATACAGTAACTAAGAGTAGAAAGTTGCGTAATTTCATTACAAAATAAAGATAATTGTAATCAGTTACATTCCTGGGAAAAATGGTACTTATGGAATTAATCATGAATACAATTTTAATAACATCTGACCAATTTTTTTTTTTTTTTTTTTACAAAATAAAGGCTGGGCTTTATGTTTAACAATTGCATTTTTGTTGCTTTGTCCAGTTTTTTCATGCACTGAAAGATTTTACTAAAATAAATGGTGCATTGAATGAGCGCTTCCAGATTGCATCCAGTGACCAGGCACAAAACCATATTATGATCTATTCTTTGATGTAGGTCGACGCTTCCACCAACTGCAGTGGACAACAACCACAAGCTATAAACTAGCAGATCCTTTGTCAAAGGAGCTTCTGTGGCTTCGTCTAGACCTTCCCTGACTAAAATATCTGCACAATTCTAATTCTGTTCCTCCTTCTGAGAGGGCTACATAGATTTACACACTTGGGATCATTTATTCTCCAGACAAAGAAGGGAAAAAAGGGCTGATTCAGCGAGCAGCAAAGCTAAAAGCACGTCCACCTACTGGATTAGAAGTACAGCTGATCAGTGATGCCCCACTTTCTCCTGGTCTCACACACTCACACCCTTCAGTTTGGGCTTGAATTCAAACTAATTAATCCCAGAAGAAGAATTAAAGCAGTTTTCTTGTGGGTAATTGGGATGGGTTTTTTTCCCTACAACATATTTCTAAAAGTCAATGGAAACAATGCGGGTACACTGAATATAGCTTTTATTTATAAAAGGAATGATGTCATTTTTTAAACCTTTTTATAAGGCCCAAACTTTAACCTTGATTTGTGCCACTTGGAAGAGAGAACGACTGCTGGACAGATAGTTTCTCCATTTGTGATGTCTGAGAGAAAAGCCGCTAAGACCTTTTTGATAAACCCAAACGCTTCCCGAGCAATTTATTGTGTGTTTTACTGGACCTAATAGGAGTAATACGCAATGCTGCGGTAGGAAGAGAAAGTCTTTTATGAGAGCGAGAGAGGTGAAAAAAGCCAAAGAAGAAAGAGCAAGAATATGGTTATGGTTTTCATTCTTGGCTCTGCGGTTCAAGAGTTGAAGTCCTAATGAAAGGAGTATGACAGAGAGCAGAGCAAGAAAGAGCAAAAGTGCAAGCCAATCTAACAGTTTTGCCACCGGCCCACATTTTCCCCTCTACAGACAGCGTACCTGCATCAGACTGGCGGCCGTTCTGGGTGTACTTTAACGTGGCCAAAAATATGAAAATAGTCTGTGAAATTCCAGTAAAACATGAGCTAAAATTTGCATCCACATTAGGCCCCTACCGAGCGGTTTGTTTGTAAATGCGAGTTTAGGTGGTCGGGGGAGAGAAGTAGCGATCTGTCAAAAAAAAAAAAAAGTCCACAACGTGTGCTTTCACAGTGCGGAGGGCCGGATATGTAAAGTACATAATTGCACGCACTGTTTAACATTTATTACATTCGCGACATCATCGAGGTTTGTTTATCGTAACACGGCGGGCAAACAGAGCCAACGTGTGCCCGGGCAAATATTTGCGGCAGTCTATCAAATTCAGCCACCGAATGGAGGATATCAGAGGGGCCAAGCAGGGTCACGTGTGGAGCGGCAGTGATGTTAGAGCGTCCACCACACACACACACACACACACACACACACACACACACACACACAGATTGCCCTATCACACAGCGAGCTGAAGTGTTTGCACACAGAGCTTTGCCGCCTGCAGGCTTATATGTTACACTGTGCCTTATTAAGAGTTTTAACAAAATCTGGCTTTCAGTCCCCCCCCCCACACACACACCCCCAACTCCTCCCCACCCCCACCCTTAGTCACAGCCATGAAGGCGGCAGTCTTCAGGAGCTGTTTGCGCACAGCCCCATCTAAACGCTTAGCCCCCCCCCCCAACCACCCACCCACAGCCACACACGCACAGACACACATGCACAACCAATCCGACCAGTAAACATGTGGCGGGTAGATAAAAAGGCGAGGAGTGGAGATATTCCTGCTGCGTTGTATAAAGTCGTGGCAGAACCGCTCGGCGCTAAGAGCTGCAGGAGATCAGACACACTTTATTGGATGTCATGGCTTGATGTGATTCAATTATATTTTTCCAACATACTGAAATGCCTCTTTAAATGTGCGCTGGTAATAAAAGAAAAGGGGAAAAAAGAGGAAAACCTTAAAGATTCAATAAAGGCTTCCTGCTCGCTCTGCTCTGTCCCCTCTTTCTCGACAACATTCTCGCTCTGCCATCACCGTGGGGAGCGCGTCGTAATGGCCTCCCGCCGTCTCGCCCGTCTGACAGACAATCCAGTTTTATGCAAAAGTAATAAGCGGCGGTTCGAGAGAGCAAAACCGCTGACCCGTAAATTGATTATCTCCAGCTGCACACTGACCCGCTGCGATGACTTCACTTTTTCACAAATGTACAAAGTGATGTATTCTGGGTGTAGACCAACTGTGTCCGATCCCTTCCGTCACCAATATAGAGGACTCCATTTTATTATAGCATACTGGGAATTCCCCTCCATTTCCGCTTGCTCTTGACCTCCCACTTTCCATTGTATGTGCTGACGGCGGGTGTGGGGGGGGTGGGCCTGGAGTCGGAGCAGCAGCTCTACCAGGCTGACAGATCGGCTGGTCATGCCCTCTGCTGCGCGGTCTGCACTGCGGCTCCATTGTTCTGCCCTCACAGACGGAGCTGCGAGGCAACTCCTCATCATTGCGTCTGACAGACCTGCGACCAGGGAGAAGGCGCCTGCCTGCATCCCCGAGGAGCCGGCATGCAGCATGATGTGTACACGTGCATTTACGTCCCCGTGTGTGTAAAATTTCGAATGGGGAAATTTAGTGGATTCCATTAAAAAGACGTATGTGCCTGTGTGTGGTGAGCGTAACAAAATTCTATTCCTGCCTCGCCGGCTGAGGCAGACGACAGCGAGCGCGCTGTGGAGAGCGTGGGAACAGGAAAAACTCAGGACTGCGCTGGAGCGCGACATGCGTCTACAAAGGTCCCGGGCTTCTTTTTAGTGGGAAACTATACACTCACAGTCATATCTTGAGTGCGACAAGAGGAAGACTGACATCTTATCTCACCTCCGCAGAGAAATGGAAAAACTGAGCCTGAAGAAGCCTACAGTGCAGACACAACAGCCCTTACACATCAAAGCGAGCCCCAGCCACGCTGAGCATGCCGTTGTGTGTCACTGAGGAATAGTCCTCTTTTTATGTAACACACAGATGATTAAAGAGTTCAACACAGCAAGCAGACTAATGACTCCACTGGGTTGCAGGGGAGCTCAGGAGAGAAGCAGGCAGGGCCTCTGGAGAATACTTGCTGAAACAGGGATAGGTTCTAAAATATACAAATTTATTCATCAGAAAGAAAGTCTTTTTATGTCATCGATGTGTGGGTTTGCTGCACGCGCGTGCAGAGGATGGATGTGAGGTGGAAGATGGGGATGAGAAGGAAGACGGAGATGGAGGGTCTGATAGCGCGAGCCTTACCGTGTGTGCCGAAATGCACAAAATCAAGCGCCATAAAACCGCGATGAGAAGAGAAATTCTACAACTGTGCCACAATAGCGACTGCTTCCTCTTCACTTTCTTTGCGCTTGAGTTTCTTTCTTCAAGAGGGAAAAAACAACAAATAAGTTAAATTTCACCAATGGATAATCTTGTACAGTTTCAGCAGGTGCAAGGGAAACCATTTTCAGCGCAGATCAGATGTGGTTTTCGGCAGCTACAATGTATTTGATCACTATCACATGCTGTCACACTGGAGGCCAATGAGGCTGCGGGAGCGCTGACAATCATCACGCTGTGTCTTCTCAGAGTCCGTGTCTGAAGTTGACACCAGCACCACTTTGAAACAGTTGTGGCTGCCAGTCATGCCTCAAGGTGATTTACACATCAATACACATACACACAGACACACACATACACACAACACTGGTGGAATTCGGTGTGAATAAATGGTTAAGCGGGGCATTATACATAAAATTAGAAGTCCTTGTGTTACTGCAATCTTAATCATCATATATGGAATTATTGAATTTGCCCAATCAAAAGGACTGGTCTGAGCTAATCTTTGCATAATAGACGTTACCACATTTGTCAATTGACAAATAGAAGCAAGTGTTTCTAGAGTCACAAAAAAAAAAATTGGATGCAAAATTTGATTCAATTCTGAGATGCACCACATTTAAAGCTTCAGCAGTGTTTTTTATTTTGCAACAGCAACAACAATAAATCACGGTAATAATAATAATGAAGACTATAATAATAACAGTCAGCATTCTAAATTCATGTGTTCTCTTTCAGCTGAAGACTACTCTTTATGACGTGGAAACAACTAACGCATTCTACAATAACTCTTCAAGAATTAATGCGTTGAGTGTTTATTGAGCCGTGAACCAAAAACAAATCAACAAGCTCCGGCTCTGGTTGTTTCTGACGATGAATGACTTGTGTGTCTGAAGTCACACGCTGGCGCTCGTGTAGCAGATACCACCCAGTCCCTCCTGTTTGGACTTCCTGCCTTCATTTAGGTTAATGCTATTTCCTCCCACTCCCCAGAGATGTGGCACTCCCTGGTCACATTCAGTGTTGCCAAATCTTAACAACACACTTTGAGGAGGCACAACAGAATGGAGGCGTTGGAGATTTGTTAAAAATAATGGAGCATCACCTCAGTGGAGTGCGGATCTGAGTCCTGGTAGGCCAGGCCTCCTTCTCAGAGGACTTCACACAGTTAAGTGCACAGTTTATGCACATCAGTCCTTAATGGACGATGTTGACTTGCCCTTTCGGATGTAGATTTGTCTCAAGGTTTCTTCATCCTTTAAACTTTATTTACCAAGTGCAGAATGTACATATTCAATCATATAGGAGGCAGATGGTGGATATGTAAAATATTGTTTGATACTGCTGTACACTGCAGTTTTTAATGACCTGGTATTTCACTCTACCTATCTGCTTTTTAATCATGTTGCCATGAGAACAAAGGCCGCTTTTGTGAACAATGACAAAGTCGTGCACCTAGAATTTTGGGGAGATTCCACTTTCTCTGCCGCTCCTGTTGACACAACACTGAGGCTGCAGCAGACTATTGTGCTCAGGGAGGAAACATATTCCGCCCTCGCATGGAGGTGCTATTTTTACAGGTAACCAACAGAGTCGTGGCGAGGCCCAGATTACGGCCAAGCTTTTAAAAGCTTAAAGCTGAGCACACTGAAAATTGTTTAATGAATTAATTAATTAATACTGCATTGGATCTTTTAGGAAAATAAAATGAATAGAATATGATAAATGTTCCTGCAAAAATTTTAGACTGGACTGTTTATCGAGTATTTATATGCTGCCGGGGCAAATTAGTGCAAGAAAACACGTTTTGAATTCCAAACTACAGAATAATTTAAATCTTTTTCTATTCAGTAACCCTTCATATTCAAAGAAGTGCTGCAACCATCTCCCTTTGGTTCAAGACCTCTTTTAGGAAAAAAAACATAATACCCATAACTCACATTGTTTTAGTGGGAGAGTCCCTCATCCCTTGACATGGTGTTGAAATGGTAAGTACAAATCCAGTAAAATGGTTTCCCCTCACGGGAGCGATTCAGCAGGGGATGACAACATAAACAATGGTGCAGATAGTCGTTTAAAGCAGCTGCACGTTGCTATTGTTAGGATTAGCATGGTAATCTTGGTGCTGAAAAAGCTCACTGTGGAGACACCTGATCAGCCAGGATGAATGTGTTTGTCCCCTTTTTCATGGCTGATCCCCATTACAAAGAGCCCATCTCCATGTTGTGAGGAACATTTGAGCCGATACGGCTCGAAGCCGCGGATGGAAAACTGAAATTCGGGAGCTCCGAGGACGGACACAATGCCAGGGAAGGCGAAGACTTTGAACCAATGAAAGATTAAGGAGGACGGAAGCGCAAAAGGGAAGGGAGTAAGATGTGAGCTCGATTTCTTCCGGATGGGCATACGGCCTGCAGAGGTTGGCGAGGAGCCTGCGTCTAACAGCAGCTGTGGCCTCAGCTTTACATCTTACGGTGGTGCCTCAACTCCACACCGGGCTTTCAATCTGTGGCTCTCGTTTTTTCAATCAGGGGGGACCATAAATTATTGTCAACAGTAATCACAGCTGTCCAACGCGGGCCCGCTGAGGGGTGCCAGCCTGTCCGGCTGCATCAAGTCACCCTGCGTCGGTGGCATCTTCTGACATGGGCAGTGGGAAGAGCCTCCAAGCAGGGTTAAGAGTCAGGAGGAAAGTTTAAAAAGAGGTGTTGTTTACCCGAGAACCTGAAGCATATGAAATCGATCTGCGGCCGGGTTGACGGCTGGATGATGACTTGGAGGAAATCATGATCATTTTAGATCTGTGTCACCATCTGTGGCACCATACTTCTGCCCTCAAAGCTGAAAACTGACACACCGCTGCAAAAGATGGAGGTGGGAAAAAAAACCGAAGGATACGACTGGTTGATATGCCAGCTGTCCTCAATTACCCTGGAATACATTCCCTCTGTGTGTGTCTGTTAATATTTTTTTTAACAAGCTAGTGAGCTGTGAACTCTTGAATATTACATTTTTCGTGAACAATTCCTTTTCATTCTTTAAAGTTGGAAGGCAGCACAAAACGACAGACTGTACATCTGTGACTGAGCATGATTAGTAATTGTTGTGCTTCGTTAATTTTCATTAAAAAAAAAAGTGGTAACATTACATTTAAGACTAATTTAAAAAAAAAATCCCTGTTATATTTCAATAAATGTTGGCATGGTTCCCATCACTGAAGTCGCACAGCACACAAAGTGGGCTTCCCTCCTTTCTCCCATCCGCAAAAATTCATTTGCCTCCTCTGGCTCGCTGCCCGGGTAATCGCAGCCTGTGTTTTTTTTCCTTCGAGACAGCGCTGTTATTTCGCTGTGAAAACTCGCAGCACGGGGTGGCACACCCACCTCTGGCAAGACACTGCTGTCACAGCTGATCAGCAGAGAGCAGCCTTCCCTTTCAATTAGCCAATGTCTGTCTAAGAACGGGGCCGGGAGCGAAGGAGCCCAGGGCGACCGGCGGAGGAACAGCAAGGAGAGCAGGTGGGAGGAGAGGAGAGAGGCCCCAAACCTCCAAACGGGGACTGAAATATTGTCCAGTCGTCTGCACTCAAGTCCCTGTGTAGCAGGAAGGTCTCTGCCATGGCACGTCACGGTAAACACGGGCAGGCTCCATGGCAACGTGGCCATTTGGCAGGAGAGCGCGGGATGAGATATGGCACCAATGAGGCAGATAATTCCCTGAATAACTATATCTTCTCCCTCATGTGCTATCAGAGTAATGAAGAGTGAGGGTGCGCGCGTGTGTGAAAGGGAGCGTAAAGCGGGCGGAAGCGTTGCAAAAAAAACATTTCACGTCAAATGTTTCCCATGGAGTTACTTAAGGAACAACGCCGCGCAAATTGATACGCCACTTATCGAGGCACAAATGAGGGGTTGTTTTTGGGGAGCTCGCGAGCAGTGACTCGGGGAGGAGCCCTGGGAGTGGGGGAGGAAGAAGGTGGCAGCCGTGGCCCGAGGTTGTTTATTACAAATGTCACATCCAGGTGGGATTTAGCCACGCCGCACCCAGGCCGCTACCTTTTCCCCGGGTGGAAAGAGCCTGAGGTGGAGGATGGTAAACATGGGCAGCTGGAACACAAGCTCAAATGCCCCCCATGGGCTCATTTTGGGCTTTTCAAAAAGGGGACAACGCCAGGGGAGAGCGCTGCATTGATAACCTTATCAAGTCTAGAAGAATTTCACCGCCGTACGGCAAAAGCCAAGAATAGCTGAGCTGCAGCTGCCGCTTTCAAAACCCGTCTCGGCCTACAACACTGTCTCTTCTTCAAACTTTGAGACCCTCAGCAGCTCACCAATCAGCCCTGGGGTGAGGGGAAAGACAATTAAAAGACACAGAGAAAAGGTAATTTGGCAGTGTGCCATTTTCCCCCTAAAGATTGAAGAGGCTCTCCACTGTAAAGAGTATCATCTGTTTAAAGCCCTTTGTAGAGGTTCGCAGAGGGCCATTGTTCATATAAAATCAGCAGAGTATATCCTGGAAAAGCCATCACAGACTAGAACTTGTAAAAACCACTGTGCAATAACAAAACAGTATTTCCCAGCGTGCCCCTCACAATTTCTTTCTTTTTTTAATTATTATTATTTACAAAGTTCTAGTTAACAGCTGGAAGGTACCTGTTATGAACCTGTCCATCATATTACCTGATCTTCATCAGTAAATGTCTCAAACAGGTTAGCTGACATGGTATTAAGTTCATGTACTATGACGGAAAACACAGTAAAAACTGTATTCAAGTCAAATGTCATGAACGTCATTAGTACATTTTATTTCTCCCCACTTTGTGCATTGCAGCAAATCCAGTCTATCACTTACAATATCAGTGTGCTGCTTGTCAAAACCTCTAAAGATGCCCATACATGGGCATTGCTCTGTATTAATGAGAATGTAAAAGGTTTAAGCTGATGTAATGCAAGGTATTATCGATCTCACACTGCACTGTGTTATGACTGTTAAGTGGCACGGCTGGCTCTGGGGGAGCGTCTCTTTTATTGCGGGCTGGCCTTAAGTAAGTCAGCGCACTTTCAAGCAAAGCCAAGCGTTGGTTCCACGTGCATCCTGTCCAGTCCATATGCAACCGAGGATATAGCGCTGTCTCTTTGTTCTTCTGCCATAACAATGAAGGACATTTGGGGGATATTTACTCCATCCTGAGGTGGTCAAATTTATGGTGGGAGTATGGTTTGAATTTCACAGCTTTAAAAATTGTTTTTTATATATATATATATATATATATATTTATACATTGTTTTATGTATTATTTTATACATTTTTGTTCTGAAGAACAAATGTCTTACCAGGTGATCTCTGTTTGATTAAAGCAAAACTTGTTTAGATTCAGTGACATTGAAAATTTACATCACAGCATTTACTACTCACCCCTACGTTGCAACAGGCTTTAACGTTATTTTCTGATCCACGTAACTTTTCGTGGAGTTTCGTGGACCCACTGAAAGCCTCATAATATAGAGGTCCAATGGAAAAAAACAACAGAAGGAAAACATAAAAATGTCTGCAGCTTCCATGTGATCCAAGTGTCAGGAAGACGCAGCAGTCAAATCTGAGTTGAAATGCAACGCCACGCAAACACTGTTTTTATGCAAAATGTGGTCATCATCTCATGTACTCTTTCATGAACGTTGATTCCTGACTATTTTTCTGCAACCACATGCAGTTAATGTAAATTTATGACTCAAGCTAAACATGTTGATGTGACCTTGTGAGCAAAACAGAGGAATCATGTGTTTTCCTTATGTTTTTCTTTTTCTTTGCTTCAAAGAGATTATTGTAGGTGAGTTGGCTCTTCCCATGTGTGAAGCTCCAGAACAGTTACTTGGTTTAGAAATATCACTGAAGTCAATTACAGTGTCTTGGTATTTTATTAGGTAAAATGTTCAATTGCTTGAAAACACAAATAGCTTGTCAGCCAATCACATGGCAGAAACTCACTCCATTCAGGCATGTAGATGCGCTGAAGACAACTTCCTGAGATTCAAAGCCAGCATCAGAAGAGGGAAGAAAGAGGATATAAGGGACTCTGGATGTGGCGAACATGGTTGTAGACGGCCAGACGGGTTGGTCTACTGGGAGTTTCACGCACAACCATCTCTGGGTTTACAGAGAATGGTCCTTAAAAGAGCAAACATTGAGTCAGTGCCAGTTGTGTGGAGGAAAATGTCTTGTTGGTGTCAGAGGTCAGAGGTCAGAAGGGACAGAGAGGTTGGGGAGGTTAGAAAGGCAACCCTAACTTAAAGAACCACTGGTTACAACAGAGGTTGACAGGATAGCGCCTCTAACGCACAACGCATCCAGCCTTAAAGCACCACACACGCGCGCGCACACACACACACACACAGACCACTTGATTCAGTACCCAGTAACGACAAGGTGTACCTAAGCAAGTGGCTGGCGAGTGAAGATGCAAGTAGCAAATGAATGAAAATTCAATTGTGGGTGAATAACCGCCTTTAAAATCCACAGATGAAAATGTGATAATTTTCCAAGAGGTTGTCGCTGAGCATGTGGCAGCTGCTCCTTCTCATGTCACGCTGCCAAGGTAAGCAAGGATACGCGCAGAGCAGACGCACACATTTTCAAGATGGACATTTCGCGGAGTTGGAGGACTTGGAGTACGCTGGGAAGGACAACGTCGACTCTCACCTCTCCCAGCTAATGTGTGGGACGAAGGGCCCCTTCGGTGAGCGCTGTTGTCAGCCGAGACAAACTGCAGCTCTCGGGAGTGCCCCAGATCTGACAGAAACCTCCCCCTCCATCAGTCACATCGTCTGAGTCAGTGAAGGAGTCTGCGCCGCGCTTGCGGTCACACTAACCGGGAGACACAAGCTGTTCCTCTCCAGGTGCTCATTAATGCACTTGTCCTTGATACCTCCGCCGCACGGCAACACAAAGACAAACACACGCCCGTCGTGTTCTAATTACACTTGCGCTCGCACACCGGTGGGGATGTGGCACCGTGCGTTTCACTGAGAGACTTGCAAATGTCAAACACTGGGAGACACCCCTTCACTTCCCCCTGCGTGCCGTCACTCCACTTGCTTTCTTGGTTTTTTTTTTGTTAGAGTGAGGTTGGGAGGCGGCGGAGGGGGAGTTTGCACGTACACAGTGATAGTGACTGCTGTTGGAAAGTGAAAAAACGAGACGGAGGAAATGCATCGCAATGTAAAGATGGTTCGAGCCTTTGAAGTGGAGGGGACATTGGGGACGGCTGATAGCAGAGCTGCTACTGGGCTCCAGGAATTCATCAAGCTTCCTCATCACTTAGCATATGGGCCTAATTATCATATGAAACCAATCCTTCCGTAACAAGCCACTGCCAACAATACGAACTTCCTATCCTTCTTTATTATCGCCAGTCCCACTAAAAAATGGCCAGCACGGATGACCCGCTATTGTGTTATAGTTCTCCTCTCTCAAGTCTGCTCGAATAACTACCATAACTCCGATGGTCCTTTTTTCCATTATGCAGTTAAGCCAGACAGTTAATTATCCAGGAGCAGGGAGGCCAGGTCTCTTCGCAGGCTCCGATAACGATATGCTTTGCTGGGCAGAGAATGAAGAGGGCCGGCCCGCAGGGAGCCGTGCTGATGTCAGGCGATCTTTCAAAAAAAAAAAAAAAAAAAAGGGCGGGCAATTAGATGCACCAGTGCTACCAGGGATGGCTGGTGTTATTGAGGATACTGGGCTAGTCCGTCTAATGGGGGTATTTAGGGCAATTATGATAAAGACGTCAGGGTGACCTCCCTGCGTTGACGGCTTTTACAAGGGGAGCTCCTAAGTGCAAGATCACAGGGCAGAAATAGGGAGTGAGTAAAGATGTGACCAGTCCCGCGTGGAAGTCTCGCCACCAGCACAACTGCACTTAAGACTCGTCTCATGTGGTAAATAGTGCCTGGAGGTGCTAAATGGGCTAATCTGCCCTCATGGTTGAGTTTTCCATGGGAATTTCAAAGTCTATTGTGACAGTCTCAGGAAAGTAAACACTCAGATGTGCAATTAAGTAAAAAGCCTGTCTGATTTGTTTCCATTTAGAGCCAGAGATTTCGACACATCTGGCCCGGGGAGAGATGGGAGCTCTGTTATTGTTTAATGGACGGGGGAAGCTGACCATCTGTAAGGTAGCAGAGCCCCTCAAAGGGGGCCTTTCATGTGGCTACTGTTAGACAATGTGTGTGTCTGAATTGTTTCCATATACACGTTAGCCTCAGTCATCGCCTCCCTGCCACTGGCATCCACCGCCTCACATCAAAGTTACAGCTCAGGGACGTAACCGAGGACTACTGGTCTCCACACAGATACGCACACACACAGAAACGATGATATCCAGCAAGCCCTACTGCAATGTTAGCATATGCCATCCACATGGCTGGCATGACACGAAACACACGCTGGCTAATGTTTGAAGTAAGTTCAAAGAGGAAAAGTGCAATGTGGTTGCAGCGTGTATCCCTCGCTGCTTCTCCAGAAAAACGCCAAACAGCTGGCCGTGTTCGTGCAAAGTGCCCCGTACATCGCCGCGATTGTTTTTGCAACGTGTCCGGGGATAACGCACCATAACTCCACTCCTGGTAATAACCTCTATGGCTGGGTGGTAGAAAGTCAGGAAAGAGCAAAGCCACCATCCAGCTGGAGAAAAGCTCTTGAGTGAAGCACATTCCACAGCTAAGTGTTTCTTTCTGTTGCCGTTCATGGAAAAGAGCCACGCACTACTCGAGAGAGACTAGTGAGATTAGATATGAAATTTAATGCAGTGGGGCTGTTGAAGTGCATGAGCCATTATGACATTGTAATGGATGAGTGTCGGGGCAGAAAAGGAGAGCAGGCAGGAGAAATGAAAATTATGCAGAATGAGAAACTTTTTTCATCCTTGCCGGGACTGTGAAGCGTTGTCATCAGGGACATACCTGCACATGGATCACATGATTTTACGTAAATTCAGTTCCTCCTTGGATCCATGTCTGTGAATGCCAACAATTATTACATGAATCACCACATTTGGATAACATTTAGCTTGTAGTACTAATAATAGCTGGTTGCCAAACACATTCGATTAGGACTTAAAGCTGGAAACAGTACACATGTTGTTTTATTAAGTCATGTCAGGTATGACTTTGGACATTTGTGAATCTACACAAATACAGTGAGTGGATGACACAGTGGGGCAGTGGTCGGCATCCAGGACCTTTCTGTGTGGAGTTGGCATGTTCACCCTGTGTCTGTGTGGGTTCTCTCCAGGTACTCCGGCTTCCTCCCACAGTCCAAAGACTTGCCCATCAGGAAAACTGGCAACTCTAAATTGTCCGTAGGTGTGAGTGTGAGTTCAAATGGTTGTATGTCTCTCTGCTCATAACTGTAATAAACTGCTGACTTGTCCAGGGAGTACCCCACCTTTTCCCAACCGCTGAGACAGAGAAAAGCCGGGCTAGAAAACAGATGGATGGATGGAGAACGGTCTGTTGCGGTATGCACCAAGTTGGGTTGCAAACCAACAGTACACACGTCATTAATTTAACGGTTTAACTATATCCATGTGCAAACTACTACTGCAAGTGGGATACTGATTGTGGCTATTTTGCCATCTTTCCTAATTCAGCATCAACCATGTACAACATTTGTTTTATTTAGTTAGTTAGTATGTTTAGTTTAGTTAGTCTGTAGTTAGCCCTTGACGGTTGGTTGAATGATTTTACAGCAGCTCACCACCTTGTTTAGGTTGCACTTAACATCTATTTAGCATTGTTGAATTCATTTTCCCCAAAGACATGAAATTACCTATATATATTTTCTGCTTCTTTGTGGGTCACACACAGTAAGGTGCTTTTCATGTAAAAACTATCCATCTTCACATTGTATTATATACAAAAGGCTGCCAATGCATCCCAGCATCATACACAAACAAATGATGATTGTCTGTCTGAGATACTCACCCATCAATCAGGCCTGATCTGCCCCTCTGCTGCTACACGACCCTGTGCCACACAGCAATCAGTCACGCCCCACCTCCACTTGTCTTCCTGCCTATTTTACCAGCTTTGAGTTCATTCAACAGCAAATGTGTTGAATTATCATGTTTTCAGACTTCTTTCAATTCACTTGACAATGTTCTTTTTTTCATTCCCTGCTTTACAACCGCAGAGATGTAAACGTGACCCTTGATTTTCCATCAGACCAGCGTGACAATTAGCTCTTCATCTTATCTCTTTCTTTAGAATATATGCAAGGAGGCTCTCTAAGTGTGGAGCAGACCAGACACCGCATTATCTTTTCAAAGAGCTCAAAGTTTCCATACACATTTTACAACAAGGTCAAATAAAATCAAAGCTTTTCAAGACCAAGGGCCACTTGTGAAAATGCAATTTATAATGTGCTGTTTCCGAAGAGGAAAGGCTTCACAATTTGATTAAAAAAATGTCTGTATGTTCTCCAAGGTAAGGTCACTTTTGAGGCTGCTGTGCTATATTTTGCTCACAGCCAAGAGCTGGACTAATCATCAAACAATAATTTCAAAACTTGAGTGATTGTTTAAGTGTTTGTTTCCATCTTTCACTGTCGGTTGTTGTTGACTGGTAATGTGAGTTGATGTGGAGCTTCTTCAACCATCTTCATGGTGTTCGAGATTTAGGGTGCTCTTCCCAAAACAAACTTGCATTGCAAGAAATGCATGCAAAAAATGCTCAGGACCACAGTTACCGTAAAAAGGGGTTGTCTGCTATTACCGGGTGCGGCACTGCTGCTGCCCACCGCTCCCTCAGGGGATGGGTCAAATGCTGACGACTAATTTTGTATCCTTCGGGATGTGACAATCACTGGGACTTTAAATTCAACAAGCTGGAGTACTTAGATTTAAACTCTGATAATTGTCTCTATTAGTTTTTTTTTACACTTTGAAGTGGTAGTCCCCGGTACCAGGTACTATTTAGTACAATACTGACCAGTGTTACGAGCTGAGTTGAGCTGAAAACGTTACATCAACAGAACATATAGAACATGAAAATGTCACAAAACACTTTGTCGGGCAAAATTGTTTCATTTTTGCTTCCAACCAGCCAGTGGGCAGTGAGACACTAGTTCAAATGTTGCACAACAACAAACATTCTGATTGATCCACTTGCGTGCGTCAAACTGAGGGTTTGCGTAAATATTTTTCAAGTTTTGCCTCTTCTTTTTAAACACCTTCTATGGGATCTATACCAAGATGGAAATGTTACAAAAGATAAAGGTAAATTTCAAGAATCCAGGAAGCTTTCCCTCTGGTGACTCGGGTTAGCGTAAAACAGTCTGACTAGCAGACGTATTTTTCCTGACAACATCTAATTATCCTGTATAGTCGTGATGAAAGGTTTAAAATGGTGTAAGTGATACTGCACCATCAGGAAAACACTAGAGTTCTGATGTCAGATCACATTTGAGACAAGAGCAGGAGAGCAAAATCACTCGGCTGCTGCTGCACACGTTGTGATCCTCTGTTGTTTTTGCAGTCCGTCCGTGGGCAACCGGACAGCGTAAAAAGCCGAGGGAGGGAGAGAGAACAATAGCCACCATGTTTTCAGGAAAAAATAAGGCTAATTTGAAGGTCATTGAAAGAGCGGCAGCCGCTGCTGCTCAGGAGGGGGGCCTCGAAACAAGTGCAGGGAGAGCGGCTCAGGTTGCAGCGCTGTGCGGTAGGCACTCTACCGCTTTCCCTGGTGCTCTTCATCAATCTCTTCCATCCATGGAGAGCCTCCTCTGACCCACATAGCAGCCAAAGAGAGGCAATAGCCTTTCTTTCATTATTGATACCACTGCATCACACATACTGCGCCTACCTCAGCCCAGTCGGCACAAGAGCACAAAGGTCAAAGAACCACTGGGAGACGTTTAGTTTTTCATTCACAGTCAAAGTCAAAAGGTAAAGGTTTGGTGTAGTGTTTTATTTTAAAGAGGACCCCAAACGTACACCAGTCTGACGCAAAGTTTGGAACGTTTTGAGAGAAATCGACAATGTTGGACACTTTTCAAGGGCAGGTTGGAGGATACAAAGTGGTACACAACATCAACTGTTGAATTCTACCATCTGTTTTTTTCCCCCACACATTGGTTTTCACAAGGCAGGAGCACAAGTAATCTCACTGAATATCAGGCTGTGTTTGTTATGAAATTACCAAACTTATTAGGAAACTGTATACTAAGACTTAATTAACCCGAAAGAAAACAGGTGATTTCAGTTAGGATTTTAGTTTTTTGTTGCCCTTTTGGCCAAATGTGCAAGTTGAAAGCACTTTTACTCTGGTTTCCCCTTTATCGCAGTTTTTGTCCTGGAGAAGCCGCTGAAAATGTATCCAGAAATCTCTGCAAATCGCTCGAAAATTATATATTCAACCCTCTGATCACAGAATTCTGAAAAAAAAACTTGATTTTAACTACCTCCTTTGTACCCTTCAAGCTTACAAGGATTAAACAAGGGAGCCATGAGGAAACAAAAAACAAAATAACTTTTGTGACCTCACAAAGGGTTGATTTCTAGCTTTTGTGTGTTAGCGCTGCACTGACAAAATAAAGGCACATTGGAAAAAAAAACATTGAGAATTTTGCAAAGTGGGGAATGATGAACTGAAGCGGTCACGACTCAGGAGGCCGGCCCTCTGTGTCCTTGAGCAAGACAAAGAGGCAAAACTCTATCTTGAATATTTCCGTGGGAAACTGTTTATGTAACAAATTCTCATTCTTTTTGAAGGGCACACTTTTACAGATGAAACATGGGTCAGTACCTCTCGTGGTGGACAATTGTCACGATTGTTCGAGGCTGGCTCAGTGGGCACTGAGGACCAAGGACCTACTGCCTCTTCTCATCAAATGGTAGAACATCCATGTTGCCATGCTACATCCACACAGCAAGAGTGCATCAGCGGCCGCCAGCATACACGCCACTGTTGAATCAGTAGAAGGATGATAAAAACGTGTGCGTGCTGGTAAACCTGCGCAACATGCCACGCCATTTTGAATTTTTGTCTGTGAAGGTCCTCAGTCGTCTTAGTGTTGAAGGGGTTTAGTTGCATCAACTTAGCCCTTCTACACAGTTCGAACTAGTGAGACAAAGAGTTTGACGAATCGTGTTTTAGCAGCTTAATCGCGGTGCCACAGGAAGAAGATGAAACTCTGCCATACACATATCTCCTTGACACAGCGCTGCTAAAAGCGCGAATTAAGGCGAAATGTACACGCCGTCGGCGCACAAAACACAGTTATTGGTTTACGGTGCCATTGTCTAAACAAAGAATGGCGCGATCACCTCCAAAGCTCTCTGTAATCTTTGATTTTGACATTGAATGGGGGGGTAGAAGAAGCTTTGGCGGTGGAACAATGGCAGATTTGTTTTCTGCGAATGCATCAAATTAGGCCATGGTTTGGGTAAGGATAAACACGAGTTTAAGCCATTCTAAGTCTTTGCCATAGCAGAGAACAATCACATTTGAATACAACGGCATTGTCGAGCGAGGCACTGGCATGGTGCGATGCTGCCGGATGGAAACACAGCTTATCTTATCGCTCAAAGACTCTCACTTCTGTGCTGTGGACAGCAACATTCGGCTGAAAAGAGAGGGGTGTCTGGTTTAAAGAGCCAGGCTTTGTCTCTACCTCCAAGCAGCAGCATTACTTGCTTTGACTATAACACTTTGACTACAGTTCAACAAAAACACCTTTTTTTCACTCTGTGTGCAAATAAAGTATGTCAGCTGCGTGGATGTTGGCAAGTCTGCTGCGGGTCACAGTAGGTGGAAACACTCGTGTTATTAAAGGCCAAAGAGCTGTGCCAGTTTCCCCCAAGTTTTGTATTCCATTTGAAATATATTTAATGAGGCTGAAACAAGAGTATCGGTCTCAGGATGCTGACGCTCGCTGCTGAGCGAGGGGATGCCTGTGGGTTAACTAACACAGGAAGTGGGGACAGCTGTACAAGAGCTAGGCCCTTCTATGTGGTTAAGAAATAACTGCAGCATACACACAGATATTGTAAAATTCTGTTCCAAGTCCACAGGTTGTCTTCATATTCAAGAATATAAGTAAGTGCTGGACAAATAAATCAATATAGATCTGTATGCATGTACTGTATATGAACCCCTACATGATATAAGACTGGCACTGAGGAAAAGATGGGAGGCAGAGTTGAAAGAGGCAGAGATTAAAATGTTGAGCTTTTCTTTGGGAGTGACCAGGACGGACAGGATCAAGGGTGAGAACATCAGAGGGGCAGAGCATTGTTGGAAGTCTTGGGGGTAAAGCCAGAGAGGCCAAACTGAGGTGGTTTGGACATGAACAGAGGAGGGACGGTGAATATATCAGTAGAAGGATGCTGAGGTTGGAACTGCCAGGCAGGAGGTCAGGAAGAAGAGCAGAGAAGAGATTTATGGAGCTCGTGAAAGAGGGCATGAAGTTGGGTTGTGTGAGAGAAGAGCATAGGGGGAGAGGTTTTAGCCAGAGGCACGTGATTGGCTAAAGGTAGCAGCCCAAAGGAGAAGAAGAGGTTATCTAAAATAAATCAATTACTAATGTCTAAAGCAAACTCTAAAATCTTGCCAGCCTGATACCAAACCATGAGTTAAATGGGCCATTAAAAAAAAGGCAGTGGAGCAGTTTTGCTTCACCCTATTACTTGAATGAGAAAATATTATTGGGCTCCTGTTGATAATTACACACAGCCGCTAAATTGGCAAAAGCACTGTTGTTTTTCAGATTCAGCTCAGTGAAGACAATCACGCCGTCAGTGATGTGAATCATGCTGCGTGTTGACAACACGGCTCTGTGCCTGTGGCAACATTCTTGTTCGGCAAAGGTTCAAGTCACCCAAAACTCTGTGTGCACCGAGACAAGACATCGTTTTCTTTCATAAGCTGATGAATATCTGCTATTAAAGAGTGCTCAGCAGCTGGCGCTCTGCACGTGAATGTCGAGTCTCTTCTGTTACCACCTGACGGAAGTTTTGTTGTATTTCATCAGACGTTTATGACTAAATTAAAAATCTCGCCCTAAGCCATGAGGATAAGTGCGTCAGTGCCGGAGAACACAATTCTCCATTTAAGTGTCTAGACACAGTCGTTAACAGTACAGGACTTCGCTCACAAGGGACCACAAAGAAATGAACCGTCTTGTTTATATTCAACATATTTTAAAACCTGTCCCAGTATAAACTATGGAGTGTTATCGTATTAAGACACCTTTCTGGGGCCACTTCCGCCATCCAAAAAGGCTTCAATAAACGTTTTTAACCGTCAGGGTTTGCTGGAAAGGTTCCATGGAAAGGGGAAACTTTTGAATGTCTGTGGTGCGCAGGGTAAACATACATGAAAAACAAATAGCTGTTTTTCTTCCGCTGCCTGCGTGGTTTGTAACTCAATCTACAGTGCGAGTGAACTCTGCACTCACATGTGCAGAGCCAAATGCACAGATCCAGCGAAGCCAAACAGAAACAGCAGCAAAATCAACTATTACAAGACAAGTTAGCTCAAACAAGTGTAACGTCTTTTTTATTTTTAAATATATTTTACATTGTTGTTAGTTGATATTCTTCATGGAGTTGACATATTATTTACATTTTAGATTATTCAGCCGGGCCTCTCGTAATCTATTATTCAACATCAATAGCGAGTAATAAAGATATTTAGCCTCCTGTTTACAACCTTTCGCAAAAATACAGGATTTTACATTCCTGCTAAAACTGAAGCTCTGCTCAAAATTCTACATCGCTAATCCAGGAAATGTATACAACTGCCCTTTGTGACGTCACAAAGAACAAGGTTCCAGAATTGTGTTTAAACGTATGTTGCCTGAAAGGTGAAGTAATATGTTTCTCTAAGATCTTGGGAGTTTGTTGACAGACTAGAAATACAGATTTTTGGCAGAAAAGCGAAAATTGCATAATATGGGACCTTTTATGTAACATCTGCATTGGTGTCTGGGATTTGAAAAAACGAGAATTACTGAAAGAGTCAACAACATCTATCAGCCAAACACTCTAACTCAACTCAAATAGAAACTCCACACAGAAGGGGTTCTACTCATCTATTATGCACTAAAGCAAAACTATACTAATGCAGTTACAGTTTCATCAATTTTAATAACAATAAAAAAGAGTCAACTTTTGGGGCTGGTATCCCCAGGAAAGATCACAGGTTTCGATGTAATGCTTTGATTAGTGCTCAGAAAGAATTGTATATCACAGGGGCTATATGCTGTTGATGCCAGGCTGAAAAAAAGGGCAGAAAGTAACATGTATGGTGCATGTATATGCAATATTAATAATAATTTGGCCATTTTCACCAGTACCACAGATGCACTTAGCAGCCTTGTGCGTTTGGGATAAAGCGAAAGAAAGATGAGAAGTATTTCACTGCAGTTTGGCAATCGTGAGAAATTTTAAGTGCTGACGCTCCACCCCTCGACATCCACCCACACACACTCTGTGAAATATCGAGGTATTCTGCACATACACACAAGATGTCAGTGAGGTCTGAGTGATTCTGCCCCTGTCACTGCACTAGTGCACGCTGTGAAAACAGCGCCGGCCCTCCTCCCCCTTTTCCTTCTTTCCTCACCCCACTTGCCTCCTCCCTCCTCTGGACGCCAGCCTGACATACCAGACCTTGTTCGTTAGCACATATTTTTACCCACCGTTACTAAATTAGGAAGCCAGAGGGAGCGAACGGAGTGAGGCTGCCAAGGCAGAAGAAGAAGGGTCTGATCAGGCCTGGGTTTGCTGAGGGCCCATGCCAACCCTACAAGCTTCATTAAGAGCCACTCGGGTTTCAGAAATAGAAGCCCAGCAGGGACGGAGGCCAAGCCGAGCCCTGAACGTCCAGCCAGAAACTCACGGGACAAACAAACAAATAAATGGGTTATCTCATGGCCTGCCAGAGTCAACCGGCAGCAGCCATCCCAAGGAGCCATAAGAAGTTGTCATAGGTAGCCTTACACGTAAAATAGGCCCTGCCCTGAGTTTTAAAAGTGGTGACAGTACACAGACCGCCAGCCAAAGACAGAATGAATTAACCTAGAAAGCTGCCTCCGGAGACCAATTTCTCAAAGCAGCCACAGAGACATTACTCCTTGTTTATTTGGCGTGGATTTTGAGCAGTGATGTGAGAAAGAATATTTTCACAAGGAAATGTACATTTCCTCCTCTCGCTTTCAGGGCATTTGCGTCTATAAAAGTAATGAGTGATGTGGTGCACAGAAATTGCTTCTCTTTTTTTTATTCTTTAACTGCGTTATATTTCAAATTTGAAAAGGCCTTACAGTTCTCCTTTCCACCCTCAGAGCCAAACTAGTGCAACATTGTACAAACTGGATAGACATTTCAAAGCACAGAATTACGTCTGACGACCTTGTGTTTTATATATATTAAAAAAAACAAAAAAAACACACACACACACACAAAGCACGTTGAAGAGATAACGGAGCATTTATATGATAAGTTCTACAGGGATAAACCAGACAACTAACGTTATTCTGTGACATGATACTTTCAAAGAAAAACACCGCCCACTGGGGAAAAGACTATCTTTGAAAGAGAGGGGGGAAGTTTCAGAGCAATAAAAAGAGCATCTTTAAGGTTCATTGTTTAACATTGTGTGTGACAGCCAGCTCACTTCACTTCATTTAGCGTCCATCCAGTAAAACTAATGAGCTATTAGCAACCAATCTTGTACAACTTAAAGGTTAATGTTGCTACTCTCACGTTACCTAATGGATGCAGAGAAGGTATGTAAGTATCTATATTAATTTTTCTATTATTTTTCAGAGAGAAAAACCTTTCAAATTTCTTTTCAAACTGTTGGCATTTCTAGATGACCGAATTACAGTTCATTGAAAATAAGGAACATTTTAAGGTCTTCAGGAAAAAAAAAAAAAAAAAAAAAAAAGATTAAACAGTCAGTCTGATAAGAGCTGAGGATGCATTAAGGATCGCCTATGGGTTCGCAATCAGCAGCAAAAACACTTTGAAGTGTGGGCTCCCAGAGGAAAGGCCAGAATCCCAGCCATCAGATCTTTAAAGAGCAAAACAACATCATAATATTCCCTGAAGACCAACTGTGAACCTTGCTGTGGTTCCTACAAGACGGCTCGCGTGTTTCAGTCCTGACATCTCGTGGTGAAACAAGAGCATTGCCGATCAAATGTTCGAGAGAGTGGGGAGTGGGGGGGGCGGGGGGGGGGACAACTAATGCGCAATGTTACAAAACGCCTTGCGATTTTCATGAGGGTTTGTACTTGAAAGCAGCAGAGGTGGCAAAGGCATTTACATTCTGTACTTACGTACAAGTACAGACACGTGTGTAAAAAATACTCTGGTAAAAAAAAAGAAAAAGAAGTACTGATTCAACTCCTTTACTCAAGTAAAAATATTAAAGTACAGGTTCTGAAATGCACTTAAGTAAACAAGTAAAAAATGTTGTTGTTTTTTTTAACGACACAATACATTTGTTGTTTGATATGATTTTGCAAAATGAAAACGTTGTGACAGAATAGCCCGGGCTGAACTGACAGAGGTCTCGCATGAGCATCTGGATCATTACTACATTTTATATTTAACTACAACACAATAGCATCGTTCAAATAGCTGAACTTCAAAAAACAACATATGTACTATATAATAAGTGAATTACTTTGAACAGAATTTGTTCATTTCGTTGTTGTTCGTAGTTCAAACACAAAAGTAATAAACCTGTTTCCAATAAAGAAGTAGAAAGTACAGATACTTATGTACAAATGTAGGCAGTAAAAGTCGACAGCAAAAAGACATACTCAAGTAAAGTACAATTACCTGAAACATCTACTGAAGTACAGTATTGAAGTATTTGTACCTTGTTACTTTCCACCTCTAAAAGACAGGCGCTTCTCATTTCACTTTATTCTGAGTACAAAGAAGGATGTTGGTTTTAGAGTCAGTGCTTTATAAAAACAATCTCTAACAAAGCAAGTTAAACCCACACATTATTGTTTCTGTTTTTAAACTGAGATGCGATGTGGTACAGTTCACAAACTTCATCGAAAAGAAAGAACGGCTCCTTAGAACAGCGCCCTGGTCCCTGACTCTGTCATGAGGTTTAATGAGTCAGCTAGCTAGAGCAGAGGTGTCGGTTTTTGTGTCATCAGAGGTGTGATTTGTGCTGCCACAAAATAAGGTGTGTGTTCTTGTGAGAAGGTGCCAGGCAAGCAACCACAGGCCAGACAGGGGGGCTATGTCAGCGTGGCAGGGCAATTTAAACTAATTTTAAGTTAGAAGTTGAATTGTCACCTTTACATCAATTCATACATGATCAAAATGAAACATGTCAATACTGTAGGAAGGTGGAGTGACGGCAACGGTTCTTCCTTTGTCGATAATCTAATAGCCTGTAGTAAAACATAAGCAAGTATTGAAGTTTGAAACGTTAACGGATGTTGATCTTTAAATCACATGAAATATGGTACTGTGGTTGTTGTTACGCATCATCTATGCCATGATTTTTTTTTATATATGTATGTATGTATGTATGTATGTATGTACGTGTGTGTGTGTGTGTGTGTGTGTATATATATATATATATATATATATATATATATATATATATATATATATATATATATATATATATATATATATATATATATATATATATATATATGTATATATATATATATACATGTATATACATGTATATATATATATATATATATATATATATATATATATATACATGTATATGTATATATATATATATATATATGTATATACATGTATATATGTATATATATATATCTATATATATCTATAGATGTATATACATATATATATATATATATATATATATATATATATATATATATATATATATATATATATATATATATATATATATATATATATATATATATATATATATATATATATATATATATACATATATATATATATATTTATACATATATATATATATATTTATATGTATATATATTCTCTACCGTGGCAGAATAACTATTCCCCCGCTTCTAAACAGTGCGGTTCTTGAACACACCCCACTTCCTGCTTAGCTAATAGCATATAGCTATGCCTCCGATTGAGCAGACAGGAGTTTTCGTGGTCTTAGCCCACAGCTAAGAAATTATACTTTGTATGCTGTGTCGCGTACACCATGTATATTATATCACAGCGGAGTGGTGTTTGGTTTCATACGGTATCTATCATTTTAGCTGTGCTATTTCCCCTTAAAGGCTCCCGATGGTCCCGCGATGCTAGCGTTAGCCGTGTAACCACGGCAACGAGATCTAACAACAACAATGGCGTTTCACGGCGAGGTACACGTTGACGCTTGCTAGCCTGCATGTCCATAACGAGAAGTTTTTGTTTGTTTTGTTTTGTTTGATTGTTGAAGGGTGAACCTTTTAAACTTTTTTTGGAGAATGGCTGGCACTCAGGAAACGACAAAAGCGCGACCAGCTTCCTGCGGCTCCCCAGTTGAGTAAGTTATTTTTCTCCAAACATTTTCTTTCACCGGCCTTTCTTGCCACGAAATTACTAGTTTTCAGCATAATATGAGCTCAGATGGGTTTTTGGAAGCCGGATGGTTTTAGACAAACGTCTTGACTCAGCCCTACCTTGTTTGACAGTGTGAGAAGCCCGGACGGTGGCCTGGACGGATCTGCTGCAAGTGACTCAGATGTGTTGAGTGTCTCCCTGCCAGGGACGGCAAAAAAGCAATTTATTATGATGACACCTGAAGAAAAACTGGAACACTTCGACCGTCGTGCCCAGGCCTATGAAGACAACCAGGAGGTTGAAAAATTGCTTTGCAGTTTGTCATGGATAAAACATAGTCTGATATTTAGATTTGCATATGATGAAGCCAAATAGTGATTCAGAAAGGTTTTGCAGTGTGTGTATAGCAGCCTGGCTGCCTGTGCGTGGTCTGCTAATCAAAAACACTCTTTTTTTAAAGGCACATTTTTGTTTGTTTGTTTGCTCAGTTTGATGCTTGCATCCAGGACCTGGTGCGTTGTGTGGCTCTGACCAGATTGGTATATGGGACGGGACATCTGAAACTGGCTCAGACCCATGTCAGACTGGCCAAAGCATACTTAATCTTCAAAGGTAATAACAGTGTAAACAACATATTGAATATGAACTAAAGATAATAAAATATTTCTTCAATAGTTGAGTGCCACATCTAGAAAATTACTAAAGAATGATTTTTTTTAAATGTACTATTTATTGTTTTCACAAATGCCTCATCGCTTGTTTACAAAATTATTTAATGAATGCAGCTTTTTTTCTGCAATTTATTACCAGGTTTTGGACTGCAGGCACAGAAGCATTTGGCCCTAGCCAAAGAGATGCTGCCTCTCTGGTGCTCCTGCAGAGAGGAAAAGCTGGAAGTCCTCACATGTCTCCTGAGCATACACCTCACACATGGAGCTGCCTGTGTTATAACAGCCAAATATCCTGACTTTTTCTGAAGTTTCACATTTAATGTTTGAGGCTAGAAAGGAAACCCAACATTGAATACAAAAAGAGACCTTGACTTATTTTTAAATCAGCAGATGAGGCTGAAGCATCTTTCCTAGAAGCAGGAAAGACCCTTGAGGGGCTTCATCAACAAAGTAGCATCAGCCTGGAGGAGAAGACAAAAACTGAGCTGGAGATCTCCACTGGTCTATACAGGTACAAAAATTAAAACTTTCTTTTATCTACATTTTAGCATTATACATTTTAACATGTAGAGATAAATATACAGCTAAGTAACCTGTACCACACATTCTTGCCACTGGTTTAGTGACCAAATCCATCCAATAATTTTATTGTTAGTGTCATCTTCAGACTGAGCAAAATAACCTCATGCTATTCCACAAGAATGAGCAGTTTGTGTATTTTATATGATATACAACGTAACTTAAGGTAAAGATACAGGATAAATGATTAAAAGAAACAATAATACGTTGGTAATACAACATTATTATTATAATAATTATTATTTATTTATTTATTTATTTATTTATTTATTTATTTTCTTCAAATATTGCCATTTTAAAATGACGCTTCTCAGGATTTCACCACAAGAGGGCAGTGCATTCTTCAAAATTAGTCCGTTTTCGCCTGTGGCTTTTTTTTAGTCATTTTATGTTACCTTTGGGTTTCTGCTTAACAACTGCACAGCAAAGGCACGTGTCAGGCATTCCTCATTTTGAAAAGAGTTTCTCCTCTTTCCCACCAGCCTATACTCCCTTCTTAAATGATAGCTCTTGGAGTGCGACAACAACACATTGCTTCTACATTATGGTTATTGAGGAGGTCATAAAATTCTGTTTTATTGTTACCTGTCAGCTGCTGTGTTTACCTCTAAGTACTACTTCAATATTATTGACTCAAGCCCTGATTTACATGTTGCGCTTTTATTGTAATGGTGGTATTGACAGCAAAGGTCCCGATGCTTAGCGGGAGATTAAAGATTTCAGATCCTGGATCTTGGCGGAGGCCTGGAGCTTTGACATTGAGAGCAGGAGAGAGTGATGGAAACTGTGGCCTGGCGGAACAAAAAATAGCCGTCCCTTGTTGTCCTGAGATCACCGTGGCTGAAATTAGAAGT
Organism: Thamnaconus septentrionalis; assembly: GCA_009823395.1. Classification (NCBI taxonomy): domain Eukaryota; kingdom Metazoa; phylum Chordata; class Actinopteri; order Tetraodontiformes; family Monacanthidae; genus Thamnaconus; species Thamnaconus septentrionalis. The sequence continues at coordinate 13,437,420 of CM020513.1, forward strand.
ACAAACAGGAGCTGGGATATGGTCAGCAACATAATAAAAAAAATAGCCACCCCCTGGTGTTTTTAAATCACTGTGACTGGAATTAGAAGTACAACTGCTAGCCAGAGCATTATCATTATCTTACAACACATACCACTGTACACACACAAGGAACGCAGCAATTCAGTGAGTTAATTGCTACAGTACACTGAGATTTACCAAAATAGTATATCTCTCTTTATAATGCTTGTGTGGGTAGAGGTCCTTCTATTTGGGTTTCTTTCAGTAATTTATGTTTTCTATGTGTGTATTTCAAACAAGAACAAGTTGATGTTGTATCTAAGCCTTTGCAGCAGTAATAGTGTGCCTGTTAATAGTGGTTTCACGTCAAAGAGTCAGAGTTTGTTGACATGATTCCTGTAATTGGAAAAATGTGCAGACTCTGGCTGGTGTGCGAGCTCGATAAACCTCTTTTGTCAGATGATGACTAAGAATTTGGCATGCGTCTAAAAGCTCTGTCAGTCAACAGTGTTGTGATGGAGGGGAATGTTCCCACCAAAGCCCAGAAAAACAATCTAAGCTCAGCTCTCGTATACATCCTGGTCCAAACACTCTGCTCTGGTTTTATGTTCACGCTCGAGGTGTACATTAACTGTCAGACAAATATGTTTGTTTGTTTTTATAAAACAAAAAAACTTTATCACATATTAAACTAGGCTGGAATCCCTTTTCCACCACTCTGTTCAAGACCATTCTGAATGTTGTATAAATTTGTATGCTATAAAAATGATCTAATTTAAAAAGTATTTTTCTGTTAAATATTGATAAATATGGCAGTGATTATAGTGTATGTCAGTGAGAAAGCCATTTGCTCAAATTGTGCCAATGTCCTCACCATGTTAAAGGTTGTTTTTGTCCCTCTTCACTCCAGCCTGACCTTTCTTCCTCTTTTTCCGGTGCAAACGTTACGTCAACTACGTTATGGAAAGCTTTACAAAAGAGGGCTGTGTGGCTTGTTTGGCACAACTACCTGAACCTCAAATATACTAATTCCCTGCCCTGTGGTAGTGGACTGTAGCAGGATGTGGCATATCGCCGCTCTGCCAGGAAACACATAAGGATGCAGAGTGAATGAGAGGATAGAGGGGTATTGTCTCCGTTCGACCATGCAGGCAGGATGGCAGGACTCAAGCCATGCAGGAATGTAGCTCCGCTCGCTCCAGCCGTCACTACTGCCCTATAAGGACCTGAAGTCTCCATGAAACTTATAGGAGAGACACTCCTGGATCCATCTTAGGCTATGAGAAAAGAGAGATCCGAGAAAAAAAATCACCCATTTCATCTTTTTTTAACCTACGACGATTGGCATATGGCACATTAACACTGTGCCTTATATACTCAGACTCTTATGACGCTTGTACCATTCAACCATATTCAAAATAGGCCAAACAGTTCAGACTTAAGCTTCAGGTAGACTGCACACAACACAACCTTAAATATAAAATGGGATGCTTTAAAAGATGGAATGCAGCAACAGCTTCCCCAGTACACTGAGGATGTGCGATCCCTGATTTGATAGAGAGCGTTTTAGACCCATGTACAGTTGTAGCAGCGGAGCGAGAGGCTGCACTGTGGTGAAGTGTCCTCTCAGGAAGGCCATCTCCTTGACTGGAGGGCTGAATTAAATTTAGAATCCATTAGATGCTTTGAGCTGTTAGCAGAGTAGCCTGATGGATCCGAGAGCCTTCCAGTGGGTAACCCTGCTGCCGTCTTGACCCCTTCCTCCCACTGTGTGACTCTGTTGGAGCCCAAACAATATTGAAGTGCAGTATGGAAGTGCGTCCATTCCAAATAAAACACTAAACTGATGAATCTACTTATCAAAACTTGACGGTGACTGCTCTCCCATCCTGACCTTGTATACTGTAACTATCCTTATTCCTTAATTTTAGGCAAATTACAGTCAACATGAGGGCAAATTGGGGAGTGCAACGTTCTAACTGGGGGATGGTATGTGGAGGAAGAAACCAAAGAGCAATGTGCATAATTTCCCTAATATAGTATGCTTTCAAACACACTGCATTGCTTGGCCAGAGACCAAACAGCCACTTTGGAGATGGTGAAAAGACTTGCTGCTATGATGAAGCCACAATTGCATTTGTTGCACTCGACAAATGACACATTGAAATTGAAAAAAATACAAAGTGATAATCTTTTAGTATCAATGGAATGTTTATATTAGGGAACGGATACAAACAGCGATGTGGCTAATATCTTATGAGCTTGTTGGACATTACGGCAGTGACAGCTCGGAAGTCCAGGACTTGATGTTTAAACTGATGAGCTGCCAGTAGGTTTCCAAACAGAGGGACAAATGGAAACCACGCACAGCCACGTTTCAATCACTGCTCTTCTGTGCTGCTTTGTGTACAACACTGCACTGTTGACTGTCTCGATACACGCCTACCTGCGTCTGACAGCCTGTCTGTCCACTCTCACTATGTCCTTTCCTCTTTGGAAAGAGTCTACAAGAAACAGAACAGACCAGAGGACGCATTAAGCCAGTGCGAGAGCTCTCTGGGACTGCTAGCGGACGGTGGGCAGCCAGAGAAAACCTGCTCCGTCTACCGAGACATGGCCGCCATCGAACAAGACCGAGGCCGCGTGGACCGAGCCATAGAGCATCTCTCCAAGGCAAGAGCGACGCAACGTCTGCAACACAACATAGCACTTTAAAATCCATCCATCCATCCATCCATCCATCCATCCATCCATCATCTGCTGGAGTCGGGTCATGGGGACAACAGTCTAAGCAGAGACACCCAGACTTCCCCGGCCCCAGTCACCTCCTCCAACTCATCCGGCGGGACCTCCAGGCGTTCCCAGGCCACCCTCCAGCGTGTCCTGGGTCTTCCTTGGGGTCTCCTCCTGGTGGGGCATGCCTGGATCACCTCTCCAGGGAGGCATCCAGGAGGCATCCCAAGTAGATGCCGAACCAGGAGGAGCAGTGGCACTACTCCAAGCTCCTCCCGGGTAACTGAGTTCTTCATCCAGTCCCTAAGGGTGCGCCCATCCACCATACAAAGGAAACTCATTTTGGCCGCTTGTATCCACGATCTCGTCATTACCCAAAGCTCGTGACCATAGGTGAGGGTATGAACGTAGATTGACCGGTAAATCGAGAGACAGATCGGTACAGCGACCGCATCACTGTAGACGCCGTACCGATCCGCTTGTCCATCTCGCACTCCACCTTTCCCTCACTCGCAAGATACTTGAACTCCTCCACCTGAGGCAGGGTCTCTCCACCGACCCGGAAAGGGCAAGCCACCTTTTCACAGTCAAGAGCATTTTTAACTGACGTACATAAACACAAAAACACCTGATCTCCTCTGGTCACTGGATCCGAGCAGATTTCTGTTATCTGGCAGCGCAGCCACGCCTCTTACTTGGTGACGGGCGATCTGTTTTACTTTGCCTCTGTTGTTTCTGCTAGGCACATGCCACTGCTATGAGTCATGGTCCAGAGCAGCTGGAGGCAGCTCAGATCTCCCACAGCCTGGCTCTTCTCCTTTCTACTGCAGCAGAGCCCAATCATAACGGTGAGTTTCTTCCAAACACAGCCCCACCCCACCCACCACCACCACCACCACCACCCCCGCAGAGCAACATGCACGAGGCAATGAGGGGTTAATTAGGGCCGAGTCTCCCATTGTCCTCCTATATGTGAAATTCTTAAAGGCAGAGTAATGGAAACAAGATGTATAATAGTCGTATTGAGGAGAGGTCTAAGCTTGGACATGTCTGAGGGACCACCAGCTAGTTTGTGGCATGTTTGTGCTCTGCGTTGCACTAAAGCATGTTTTGGAGCAGAAAAAAATGACTTTAGGAATTAGTCCTATCTCAGCTGTTCTGCTGCTGCATGTTAGTTACTCTGTTGTTATTTGCCTCTTTGTCGTTCGTGTGCTCCTCTTTATCCCGGCATAGAGTCTGCAGGTCAGTACTTTGAGCTGAGTCTAAGTGCGTACAAAAACAGCGCAGGTCCACACGATCCGGGTTTTCTGGCTGCCCAGGACGATTTCTGTCGACACCTCCTCTCCAATGGCCACCAAAAGGTTAAACACACACACCTGCCGACCGTCTGTACGTGCAGAAAGACTACTACATAGCTGTGGTACTCTAATCTAGCAAAACAGGTGTCATGAGAATATTTACAGTTTCTTCTATTTAGAAATGTATATTTTATATTAACATGCATTTTAAAATATCTAAAACTTTTTTTGAAAGCCAAATTGAAGCATTTTTCTGAAGATAGCTATGTATTAGTGGACGAGGCCTAAGTTCCCTGTGTACCACTACAGAGATGTGTGGAGATTCAGAGAGCTTCACTCGCATCAAAGAGATCTACGTTTGGTGACCTGAGTGCTGAGGTGGCCGACACCCTTCAGCTCATTGGGAGTCTGGAGATGTCTGGAGGCTCGCTGAAGCAGGCGCACAGGACCTTGACCAAGGTAACGCCACCAACAACAAAAATAAACAGAACAGATGATATTTTGACTTGGTCACAAGGCGTAAATGCTGTGCAGAGTAGACAATCATTATCCTCCAAGTCATGATGTACCTGCCAAAGTATTTTGGGAGAATTTAATAAAAGGCCATAAGTCAGTAGGTGTGTCCCTCTCCACCACTCAGAGGGCTGTTCAGAGTGTACACACACACACGCACAAAGTCTCTGTCATTGTGAGATGAGCTATTTCTACCGTCCTCCCTAAAGCTCAGTGCTATCAGAGTCGCTTTCTAATCTTAGAAAGGTGCTGTGTGCAAAAACTGTTTTGCTGGTGTTAAATATCACACTGTGCAACCTGGTGTTTCCCCAGTCTGGATGGAGCCTGACAGATAAGCCGCATGACTCAGAAAACAGAAAGTTCATCCTGCTAACTGCTGTCAATTAAAGGGGCAATGACAGCAGCTTAGTGAGGCCTTCAGAAATGTCCTTTATCAACTCGAGGAGTTACCTAACAGGCATTCAAAAAAACAGTTTTTTGTTAAAAGATTATCTCAAATTCGGGGTTTCCTTTTACATCACAGTGAAGTAGTTTCACATGATTATGCAAAAACTCCATCGAGAACGTGGCATATATTAAGCCCTCTGTTTACAGCCATCCACAGGATGCAGTTTTAACATCCTACTAAATTGCTCCTTTGTTTTACCTTCCCAAACCAGGCAGGTGTGAGCAGAACAAACATTTGACTCACCTGGGAGAGGTATCACTGCTTTTTGTGACATCACAAAGGGGTGATGTGCAGAAAAGGTGGAGCAAGCAAAAGCAAAGGGTGAAAATCTCTCATTTCTGAAGACTTCACTGACAAAAGGGAAAAAATGTGTTTTTGATTAAATGGATTTTGCATTATAGAGGCCCTTTAATGTAATTGTGTAGCCATTATATCATTCAATAGAAATAGTGAGGTGCAGTGAACCAGTAAATAGATTTCTTTGCGCTAGCAACAGCATGTCTGAATGTTAAGGAGCCTGGTTGCCATGTTGTTTTGTTTTGGGTCCGAGTATTAAGTTCCCTCCCACTGGAGGGGTGTATCAGCACCAAGTCTCTTGACACTGTGTCCAACTCGCAACCTTTCCAAAGTTCACAGACACACAGCTGATACGTGAGCATTTGTTTTTATATTCCTGACACCACCTACATCCGGATTTTTTTTTTCCTTCCCCAAGAACATCTTGCTCACACAGTCTGTACAGTACATGAGAGCCCCCTACAAAAAAAAAAAAACAAAGTGAACAATGGTGCAATACACAAACGGAGATCTGATTTTCCCCCTTGTTTCTTCTGTAGTCCTGCTTCAAAAAGGCCTTCCATGACGTCAACCTTAGCAACGGTGAAAACATTCGAGGGGCCAGATGGATCTGGTCCAGATTACTGAGTGTTTCTTTCCCCAGCGAGCAAGGGAAAGTTTTCATGCTCCCTCTCTCCTTACTTATACAAAGTTCTCTCCACATTTTGCTTATTGTTGCTGCACCAATGGCAATGTGTGTGCACATCCAGTATGTATTCCAGTCAATTTTGTAACTGATTAAAAGGCTTTAAGACCATTAAAAAGTCAGGGTGAAGGAAATCGATGAAGTGATCCATTAGGTGGATGAATCTAAAAGTGGAGAAAAAGTTGTATTATTGGGTTTTGGTTTACTGTCAATCTACCAAGTTTGTAGGTAGGAAACACCAAGTTTACAGCACACAGGTGACGCAAAACTGTAGAAGAGGATGTTTTATGCATTCATGTGTTGCTAAGAAATCAGTCACTCGGTTTACAATAATTATTTCTTTAAAAACATGTATTTTTTTGGAATTGTAGTGCCTAGAGACTCAACAGTTGTTGTATGGTGCTCAACATAAGAAGACTAAAGCTACACAAAAAGCTGTGGAGATGTTGGCAAGGTAATTCTGCATGACAATCATTGATTTCAGCTAAAACATGTTGATGGTAAATAACAAAAAATTAACAAAAAAAACAAACAACTAATGTAACCGAGTGTAATTTGTGTGATTTGGTTTAGCATAATGCAGCTTGTGTGTTGCAGGGCACCACAAGTGGCCAGGAGACAGCAGAGCCGAGGCAGAAAATCAAAACCGGACACATGTTCAGCTGTAGCGCCCACTGAAAGTGAGGAAAACTCCATGTCCGATTCTTAAAAATGCTCCTTTGTTATGACTGTAACCTGCCATGTTAAGGTGACACATATGTCTACAGACTAGCTACACTATGTCCATATGCATAGTGTTATATTCCAGATCAGGTAAAATACTGAAGAGAAGATGGCTTTAAAAAATACTCATCATAAAGTTTTTTTTCCAGCAGGTTTTATTTCTTGTAATATATTTATAATAATTTCCAATGAGGGCTGGCACCTTTTTTCTTTTTTTTTTAAAGCAAGCATGTACATTTTCATAACATCAATAAAAGCAGCTTGTGAGTAAACACTTGGTGATTTTGTTTTTGCTTTTAAATGGCACAAAGTGTACATTCCGTTATGTAACCTGATTTAACATTTTAACAGCACACGTCATTTGATTCAGCCATTACAATTTGTTGATGAGATAATGTGTAAATTACACACTGCATGTGGGCATTTAATGCATTGAGCCCTTTTCAGAAATGATCAGAAGTGACATTAATGCTAAAGATCAGGCTGATGCGTGAAGGTTTCGATCAGTGAGTGAGTCTTTCAGCTACTTGCGTAAATGTGTAAAGCGCATTACCAACTTGTGATACTAGTGGATCGTTTTAGCTCCTCTACCATGTACGTAACACAACAAACTATAATCAAAAGTCAATGTTGCCAAGCTGATAATCCAGAAATAGTTGCAGTCAATAACGCGCTCTGCCTGACCAGAGGTGAATCTTCAAGCCAATAATGTGACGAGTCATGCTTTACGTTACAAACCGTGACATTCAAACATTGCAATCACTGAAATCCTTTTGCAACATTTTTTGTATTTCCATTTCAAGAGCCATTTTTTTCCCTTAGGGGTATTATGTACTAGTGTGAATCTCACTAACCTACAAAATAAAAATGATGGAAATTTTTTAATTACACTGTAAAGACACACATTTTACAAATGCTGTATCTTGAGGATGACATCAACTGGACCATCTAAACCAAATGTATTACCTGGTCTCAAAAATGAATTAAGTCATGTTAAATTTGTTTAGATTAAATTCTACTTAGAAATAGCTAACTGTACGCTACCTCACCACCACTGTAAGGGTCACATCCTTCTACACCCCACACTCTGCATATTCTCAGAAAGTTATACTAGTTATCCATTTCTGCACCCCCACCACAACATACTTGGCTTCAACCATAGCTGTATACTAAGCATTGCTCCAAGAACTACCTTATAGCAAATCTACAAAAAAAAGTGCACAACAAATCAGAAATCTTAAATGTTGGCTTTGCATTACCTTGTATATCTTGCAGCATGGTAGAGACAGCAAATATGCAATAGATAGGATGGTAGACATCTGTAAACTCTGTAATAGGCTAGCTAAGCTGTAGTTGCATAGGTTAGTATAAAAATAGAGAAATCCAAAGGGGTGGGCACTTTTTGAGGATGAAATTTGGTTTGGCTATAGAGTGGAGCAACGCAAACCATTTTCTAATTATGTAGATGTTTACAACAGTACTAAGCCCAGACTAGTTTGCCCTTGGTACTTTCATGGCAATGTTTCAGCAGCCACTAGTACCTGTGTTAACAAATAATCCATATCTGTTTTTTGTCATTTTTCTAAAACAAATCTGCCCCAATTTTTAGTCTGGGCACACCAAGTTTTGTTCTCAAGACAGAGACAGCAAAAAGAACGGCAATGTATTAGACATACATCGGAGTGAATATGCAAGACTTTGTGTTCTGGCAGCTGTATCAGAAAAGATTATTTTTGTCCACCTTCTTGCATTAAAAAAAATAAAATTGGCAGGCAAGAGGTTCAAATCTACTAATCACCTACTCGTCAGTTGGGCTTTCAAGGAAAACTGTTGCGATTCGTTTCTCTTCAGTAACCGTTGCTATTTGAGATTGCAGGTCCGGTGCCTCGGCATGGCTCATCTTGAAGGTAAAGGACTTTTTGGATGGACCCAATTTGAGATTCTCTCCTGTGATTTCAGATTCACCTTCGTTTGAGTGTTGGAAATCTTCAAATGTAACGGCCTCCTCGGTGGAGACTTTAAACCTGTATTCTCCTCCTGCTCCGCCCTGCAAGACTTTCTCAAGCCCCAGATCGGAAGACTTGAGAGCTGCCATGATCTGCTCTTCAGACAGATCGTTTCCCGTCTCCAGCAGCCCGGACTCTTCAAGGGTCTGGGACACATTCAGTTCTGCTACTATTGTGGTGGTGCCGTTGTCATTTGATTGCTGCACCTTCTTGACGTCCACTGAGACATTGTCTGGACTTTCGCGACTCATTCTTGTCAGGAAAGCCAGCTCCTCCTTCAGTGGGACTGAGACCGAGCTTTGGAGCTTCTCCAGAGCTCCCTTCAGCTGCTCTTTGGGCTCCAGAGAGTCCTCTCTCAGGAGCTCAAGCACTGACTCCTGCACCACAGGAGAGACACGTACTTCTTCCTCAATGATGCATTCTGGGAAACTGTCTTTGACAAACGAGGCACTGCCCGACCTGAAGTCGTACTCGTCACTTTCCTCCACAATGACTTTTCTTGGCAGAATGCTATCATCTTGATAATACCTCTCATCTGACAGATCCTCTAAAATACCATAATGGCCATAGGAGGTGATGCCACCTCCCTCTTCATGGTCGGAGAGATCCTCATCTGGTGTGGAGACAAAATAGTCATGAGGGTCCTGGTCGTGGGAAAAATAAGACTTGGGCTCGTCAGAAGGATCTTGTTCTTGCACAGAACCAGCTGTTATCTTATCTGAACCTATCATGGATGTTTTTGTAACTTCCGCTTCACCTCTTTGAATCTGAGCTTCATGAGAGACATTTTCAAGCTCCTCGATTTGGAAATATGTTGTTGAAGGCTCATACAAACTGGACTTCTTCTCCATTTCAAGCTCCTCATCACTGTAAGTCTCCACTGGTTCCTCAATAATCTCCACGTTTACAGACTTATTTCCCAGGTCTTCACTTTCTTGCAGGCCACTCAGCAGGTTCTTGATCATGAGCCCTGTAGCTGTATCCTTGATGTCCTCCAGTGATACCTTCTTGACACCTTGACCAAGTACCTCATCTAGCGCTGAGCCCTGAGAAACATCCAGCTCTTCCTCCACTTTGGACTCAAGCACAATTTGCATCTTAGTCGTTCCATCCTCTTCCTCAGTTTTTTCAATATGATATTTAATATTTGATTCTCCTAAGGAGCACCCCTTGCCTTCCAAACTCACAGGTTTGATGACTTTCTCAATAATCTCCTCTACAGACACAGTGTCAAACACTTTTTTCTCACTCAGACTTTTCCTAGACTCAGGTTTCTCCTCTTTCTCCCTTCTTTCCTCAATGCTATCATTCCCTTTTTCATTTGAAACTTGTTTTTGACCTCCACTTTCCTTGTTCGTGCCCAAGCTCATCATTGGTGGAGACACCACTTTCACTGATTTGGTGTTATCCGTGGAAGACTCAATAGGACTGACCTGGTGCGCTTCCAGAGAGACCTGATAATTTTTTCCAGCTTTATCCACCACTGCTTTTTGTGCATGTATTTGGTTTTCCTTGTGGCCCATCTGCTTATCTTTCATGGTTGTGGTGAAGTTGGTAGATGACGAAGAAGAAGACGAAGTGGCAGCCTGAGCTTTGGCAAATGAGATCATGTCCCTTCTGCTGGATGCAGAGCTCTGATGCCGGCCTCTGCCTGAGAGTGAAATAGGAATGACCCTCGACGGACTTCTGGACCCAGAGGGAGGAACAGGAGATCTTCTCAGGTTTGTAGCTGATGGAGTGTACCTGATATCCATATGTTGTCTGGTGGTCAGTGTGGAAGCTCTTGGGGAGTATGGCTGGGCAGGCATCTTGATATCTAAAGTGGAAATTAAGTAGCATGTGACTTTAGGTATTTGAAGTAATAAAAAAAAAAAAAATAAAAAAAAAACAAAGGTAGAAGTGTGTGGTCTTAGATGACAGGTTATATCTTTAATGGTGTGAAACTTTTCATATGTTACCTTTGAAAGTTAAATCATGTTGAAAGAACTTCGTTGGTAGCGGGTGCAATTACATTGACTTATTGGATGTAACAGTGCCCCTTATCAAAATGACATCATGCTAACACTCAGTTTCGATTAGATTGGCCCAATCCAACTGAAATTTGGACTGAACTGAAAATCAAACCAGAGGAAGAGGTGATTTACTTTACTGTTACTGTTACTGTAGTGTTACTGTTCTTTATAAGATCAGATGTAAACAGCACATGGAATGCTTCCCATTGTTGGAGCTTTGTGCGCATAAGTTTGAAGATGTTCCTTTGGCGTTGCAGTTTCAAAAGAAATACCAACATGTGGGATCATCTGCACAAACAGCCAACGTCACAATGCATGCCATTATGGGAATCCACATATTAATCAAATTACTTCATCTAGTGCTCATGTAAATGGGACCATCTGATCCCTCAATTTGAAACAATACATTCAGATTGCCAAAAGGAAGTGAGCATGTAAACATGTCTACTGCTAACTTTTGAGCCTGACAGAGAAATAAGGGATCAAAAGATTTCATGCAAATCTACATGTTTACTGTGTTTTATCAAGGTGATTCGATGGAAAACACTTTGGGAGGCTCTGTTGTTTTAAAAATGTTCTATAAATAAGTGGGGTTGGGGCTGGCTTGGATCAACCTGACATTGAATGCTGTAAATGAGGATTTTGCCCGCCAGCGTTGAAACAGTGATTGTTTATAATGAGCGCTCTGCAGGCACTGTCGTCTCCTGCTATTTTGCCAAACAAAATGCAGTTGATCTAAAAAATATAAGCATGTTGTCAACAGGAACACAATATACTTTTATGAGAAAATGTTAGGTTCATGCTGATCTTCTCAGCCAGCTCCACAAGAATGCCACATGCCACAATGATAACATATTTTAAGAAGGTACCTATCACTCTTTCTCTCTGATGCTGATTCATTCTCCTCTGAGCATCCTGAAGACCCACACGCTCCCCTTCCAAAAGAGCCCTAGAAAGAAATAAAATCAAGAGGTAAGAAGAAATACAATTGACGCTGAGATGAGAATCATTACCGTTCAAATGTTATTTCTTTAAAATGTAAAAAAAAAAAAGCATCATCCACTAATATTAACATGAAAGATTGCAGAACAATACCGTACCTCACAAGTCGCTGTAACTCATTTACCTCCTCCATTTCAACCCCGTAAAACTAAACGCAGCTGGTTTACAAGTATCGCCTCCAGTCCTTGTCCATGTAGGGGAGTGATCATCAAAAATACAAGTCGATGCAGATCTTCACATGAGTAGCCTCAACAGTTTGCCTCTCTTTGGCTACGATTGAACAAAGCTTAAACCCTATTGAGAAAACCAAAGTGTCTCCAAAAAAGAAGCAACCTCCCCCGAGAGTGCCTCCTGAAAGACTGACCTAAAAATACCAGCTAGGATGCAGGGCGGTCCATACTTCCCCAGGAATCCCAAAGCAAAAGCTGACTCGTGACACACACACAAAACACATGCCGCTGCCTTGTCGCCTTACAGTCATTCTGTACATTTTAAAAATTCAAAACAAAACCGATTTGCCAGAGAAGAAAGTGTCTCTGGCCACAATGAAGTAGAATAGATGCCCATTCACTGCCTGATAAACAGGATTACATGTCTGGAGAATGTTGTGTAAAAATAGTTTTCACTAAATGCTTTATAAATAACTTTCCCTTCCTGTCACTATTTGCCCTTGAGAGATTATAAGAAGACCATGGTGGCTACAAAGATAGAATGTGGCTTGCACAGAAACTTAATATTTCCTTATATAATTCTGGCGGGAGGTCCTTCCTTATACAAAACTAATGTGATAACAACAACAGTAAAAATAATAATAAGTGTGTCTCACTTATAAAAGCACAACCCAGAAATGAGTCCGTCTTTTATGTCTTTTGCTTTGTTCCGCTTTTTAAAAAAAAGTGTGACATCACAAAGGGGACAAGTCACTGTAAAATGTCCCACTTTGAGAAATCTTATTTTACTTGGTAATTGAAGTACAATAAGCTCATCACCTGTAGGCAGCCACTTCCATGCCCAGATCCATCTTCACCTGGAGCAGGTGCTGATGTTCTCGCATCTTCTCAGCAATTGTGCCAGCCATCACATTCCTCTCATGTTCCAGCTGCTCAATAATCATCTGTAGGGAGAAAAGGGTGCTTTCATGATCATTATAATTACATTTTGCAATAATGTGGTGCCTATATACTTAATACTACAATCATATCGAACCCTTAATTCTCAGCAGTATTTTCAGCTGCATTAAGGATCTGTTCTGCATCTTAAAAAAAAAAAAAACTCAAACAAATCTTTTTCAATAAACAGAATAATAGGATTTGATACAAGCTGTGTGTCTATCAAGCTGCAATGCATGTCATTTTTTTATTGTCGCTTTGTTACATTTACATTTTACTCTGTTATATTATCTGTTCAATTTAACATCCATGAAAAACAATTATTAAAATTTTAATCTGGTCTCTCAATCAGTGCTTGACCAAACGCCCGTCATCTGTCCAAGATTACACAGTAGCACAGCCAGGGACAGCCATCACACTCTCTAATAAATGCAATACGCAGGCTTAAACTGGGAAATGCTGCAGTGTGTGTGAGCACAATACTGAAATCACAAGTACAGGAAACAGCGGTAGTGTAGTCATTTGTAAGTGTCTGACCCGCTTAGGGCTCCATCTTTAGGGTGGCTAATAAGGATTTGTCAGTCTGACAGCTAATTGGTTTAAGTGGTTTGTGTAATCTAGCGGCCACAGAGTGATGGGGAGGTACAATGACATTGAGACACCCGGGCGGTGCAATCCTGTTATACTCAGGTCAAATGTTGCACGCAACATCTCAGGCTGGACTGAGAAGGGGAACACAAACCTGTCTGCCACCACTTACAGCAGCCTTGATTTAAATTATGTAACAGCTGCACGGGATGCTTTGCTTTAAGAAAAAGAAACGTCAGCTACCAGCTACCTCCCTGTAAGCAGTGGGTGTGGCAGGTCAGAGAGGAGTGGCCTGTCCTGCAGGAGGTTGATGCACTTGAGAAACACTTTCTGCTCAGAATGTCTCTAAAACATGACACGAATGTCATCATTCACTTCAATCACAAGGCCCTTCTCCCCCCTCACCTGGTACTCGCTGCAGTCATGGTGGAATCTGTCTTGCATGTGCATCAGCTGCTCCTCCAGGCGCACTTGGACCTGCCCTTGCTGCTCCGCCTCCATGCTCATTTTGTCCAACTCGGACGCGTACATCATCTTCTCCTGCTGCAGGTCGCGCAACGTGGCCTGGTCCGCTTTGATGGCACTCTCCATCTCCTCCACCTTGTGCTGGTACATGTCAAAGGTGTCGATCCATCCCTCGGACACGCCGCGGGCGTACTCGTGCACCTCCTCCACCGTGGCGGCGGGAGGCCCGCGGTAAGTTTGCGCGATGATGGGCGAGACCCGGGACTCCACCTGCAGCCGGAAGCGCTCCATCTCTCGCCCGTGCGCCTCCTCCAAGCGGCCGCGCTCGTCTTCGAGTTGGAGCAGGCGCCGCTGCAGCTCGGTGTTGGTCTTGTGCGCATGCTGGAGCTCCTTCTCGCAGCCGCTCAGCTCGCCGCTGACGCCCCGGCACACCTCGGTCTGCTCGCAGCACAGCGACTGCACCGTCTGCAACTCTCGCCATAGCTGCTCTCGCTCCATCTCGGCGCAGGACTTGTCGAACGACAGCTGGGCCACCATTCTGCGCAGCTCCCGCATCTCGTCCTTGTAGCGCGGCTCCCGCTGCGCCACGCTGCCCTGCCTCAGTTTGTTGATCTCGGCGATCAGGAGCACATTTTCCTGCTCCAGCTGCTTCGTCCTGGACAGATACTGGTGTAGCCTGGCGTTGAGCTCCTGCAGCTGGTGTTTCTCACTCTCAAAAGTTCTCTTGAAAGGCAACATCGCGGCATCAAAGTGGTAAAACAAAGTGGTGTTTTCTCTGGCCTAGCGTTCTGAGGAGGAGGCAGGGTTTGTAAATGTCATCTGCGTCGGAGAGTACAGCCGTGATGTAACAGGCGACCAGTGGCCTCAGCTGTGTCAAGTGCAGGAGGAGAGAGGAGGAGGAGGAGGGAGGAAGAGGAGGGCGTGTCCCAACTCATGGGATCGTCCCAAACACGTCCTCGCCTGGCAGATGCTACGCTGCATTTGGTGGCCGTCGGAAATATTAACTATCGCAGGAAAACGTGTAGTAGTAAATATGACAAGATGTTCAATAAACCAAGCTATGCAAATTTAATGTCTACACTGCTCGTGGAGTGGGCGTGATGGGAGCTGTCGTGCCTTTGCTTGCACATTAATTACTTAATTCTTATAAAGTTATATTTTTACAAATGTATTCCAATTTAATGAAATAACATGTTTTAAATACATTTCTGTTCCATTTTATTTTTCCACTTAATTATTATTATTATTATTATTATTATTATTATTATTATTATTATTATTATTATTATTATTATTATTATTATGAACTCACTTCACTGAGTTCACCTTGTGAAATGCAACATATGTAGTTCTAACTAAACTAAATATAAAGTATTTCAATGTACTGTATGAACGTCCGTATGTTTTGGTATTGAGAAATATTGGAAATTTTGATTCAAGTATCTTCTTTAGTGCCTCATTTTAAGAAATTATTATTTGAAAGTAACAGCTTTATGGCCTTTTTCTTGGAAAGGGCGCCCTCGTGTGGACAAAAAGCAAAAATGGAAAGCGAGGAATGAAATCGTTGACCATCGTTGACCATGACTTGCAAAACAAGCTGCTCTGACTGACAGACTCACTCGGGAAACAGACACGCAATGACTGGTCGCGATGTCGTGGTCGTTACAGGTAATTAAAGCAATCTTTTTTCCTCCTGAATATGCTGCGACCTGAACTGACCTTTTCATCCATTTAAAATGAACCTTTCAGGCTTTGGACCTTTCAGGCAGTTCTTTGTAAACCCCAGCTGGAAAGCAGCCCAGGTAGGTGTTTTTTACCAGCAGCTGTACATCGCCCTCTACTGACCACAATGTCTCATAGCGTGTGTTCTATTTGCTGAGGGTCTGGCTGGGGTTGGCTTGGGAGAGCAGATTGATGTTCACATCAAGGAGCTCCCAGTGAGCTATGTCAAGACCCAGCAAATCATTAGTGAAATCTGGGAGACTCTCCTTCCAAAGGTGAGGCTATCATTTCCACTGTTTAATCATACATAGAGAGGATCTGTCTGAATAAACCAGTCTTGTTCAGGGAAATGCACTGTAAATGAATGACTTAAAAAAGAGAGAATAATCTAAAAGGAAGCCATTGTTCTTGGTTATTCATTTTCTCTTTCCAGTGATTCTTAACACTTGTTCAAACACTCTTCCATACAGCAATGAATAAAGTTTAATCTTATGATTCAACATCAAGGTACAGCAAGTCCAATCAGAGTGAAACTACACCAACTACCTAATATAAACCCAACTGTTACCAAAGCGTCTGTGGGAGGTAATTGAGACCACCATCTCTCTCTCCCTC
Organism: Thamnaconus septentrionalis; assembly: GCA_009823395.1. Taxonomy (NCBI): domain Eukaryota; kingdom Metazoa; phylum Chordata; class Actinopteri; order Tetraodontiformes; family Monacanthidae; genus Thamnaconus; species Thamnaconus septentrionalis. Next base: position 13,453,636 of record CM020513.1, read on the forward strand.
TGTGTGTGTGTGTGTTGGCACGCACGCTAGTTAGTCGTACATCTGGGCATAGCCAGAGGCTCTGCTGTCATCATTCTAGAGCAAACGGGAAACAACAGTGGATACAGAGACAGAGACGTGTGTGGCTTCTGCCCTGAGAGCCACTGCTGTGTAGGAGGAGGACCAAACAAGCTGGACTCGGACATCAACATGAGGGCCGTGTCCAAAGAGATGCGGCGGGCAGGGGTGGACGTCCTGTCCTCCAGAGACGCTGGCAGGTAGACGTCTGTCCCCGTGCGCACTGTGTTTCAGGGCAGCCCAGAGCCCTGACACAAAGTTGTTTTCTGGCCTCATCCTCCACAGGTACCTGTGTGACTTTGCCTATTACTGCTCACTGTACCATGGTGAGAGGAGAGCAGCGCTCATCCACGTTCCCTCGTCTGGCAGCCTGGCCTCGGCTGACACACTGGTTCCTCTGCTGCAGGCCACCATACTGGCCATGCTGGAGCAGCTGAAGGACCCCTCAGACAGGCAGCCACAGTGAGCTAGCTTGTCTTCCAATGACATTTTACACCCAACTATTAAAGACAAAACTGAACCTTGATCAGTTCATCCATCTCACCACCTCACAGCCTTTGTTTCTTTGTATTCCATTACTTATCAACATTCTCTTTTACTAGACAAAAATGAAAAAGAAAGTGCCACAAGCAGCCCTTAAAACACTAGGAGAAGATGATGAAACACAGGAAGTGACTGGAAGCCTAGCTTCAGAAGCAGCTGTGGTTAGTCAGTACGGTCTTCCTCACATTAAAATAGCAACAACACATTGCACTGAAGGCTCTTTTTTGCCTAAAAGATTTCCACTTTTTTTCTAGGCTGGAGAAAAAAACTAAAGTGAAGCGTTTCTGGCTTGACTTTTGTTCAATGAAGTTGTCTGCCACAAGGCGGCGATACAGCGCTACTGTAGTTCCTCTCAGCTAATGACGAGGATACACGGCGATGTGTTCATCTGAAGGTATTTATCAACATCGTGTAAAACTACTGTCGTGAGAACAAGATAACTACGAACATAAGAAAACAGTAGGTTGTATAAATCATGTACAAAACAATGTTCTCACAGAGAACAAACATATCAAAACAGTAGCAAAACTAGCTTAAAAATACGTAGCTTACATACCTTGGTGGCCGCCTGTATTGGGCCGTAGATTGTCTGGTCAAACACTGCAAGTCTTCGAAATTATTTCCAAGTGACTAAACAACCACTCCCGTGACCCTGAACAGGAATAAGCGGGTATAGAAGATGAATGAATGAATAAACAACCACCTCTTCTCTCACAGGTGCCTCTTCAAAGCACGATCACCATGAGGTGTTGAAACTATATAGGCCCACGCAACCTGGCTCCAGAACACTAGTTCCGCAGCTAATTGCACATTTAGAAGCTTCCTTGTTTCTGATTATTTATGTCACTTGCCGTGTGTGTGTGTGTGTGTGTGTGTGTGTGTGATTTAATGTTAGATTAAATTGAATGACGGCAACTGCAGCTAATGAAAACTCAAGGTGTAGCATCCTCACTAAACTGACTAACCATCATGCCAATAGCGAAGGTGTCAGTGTGAGGTGTGGCAAAGAAAATTCACAGCCAGAGTTCTCATCCATTTATTTATTTAAAATTTCAGAAAAAAGAAAATACAAGAAATTCTCAGATACACATTTAGAGATGGCATTTGAAAAATACACCATCTCCCAGCTATAGGTGGGCGGGGAGGGGGGGGGGGCTTTGAGGCCTCAGACACAGAGCATGAAAAAAAAACAATCTATTGAAGGACTTTTCTTGATTATTTCTCTCCCCAATCAGGTAACGAACACAGAGATCTTGTGAAACTATTAGAAAATAGTAGTAGTAGTAATAGTACTAGAGCAAGGCCCCCTCAGAAGGTAATAGGAATGTAAATCATAAAAACCGAGGCATGACAATGATAAAACCTCAAACTCATTATTGCAGTGTGAATGCACTGATGCATCCTCCATAAACCTGAGGTTCTCACAAAGAACATTCTGAAGAATTGAAAAGGATAAGGATGACTACTTTGAGCGTTTCTTCATTTAATAGCTGTATATTTACACTGAAAATCTGCACCTATTGTGAAGCTGTAAACTCTGGCCTATCTCCTCGCTAATAATGTTATTTAGTCCATACCAAGACTACCCGTATCTAATCCCTGTCCTCTACATGTCCGAGTGTTTATTTGAAATGTGTGACTGTTCTGACAGGGTTTTGCGATCTAGTGTCTTTAACAGTAATCCACCTCACAACAGGGCAAAATCAATGTTGAACTTATCCAGAACTGAAAGGTTGAAATGTGTTCTCGCCTACAAACTGTATAAACAGAAGGAAAACAAATGCACAGATATGTAAAGTACACAAGCTGCTTGCTTGCCAGTGGTGATTTCTGAACTGATGTGATATTCAGCAGCAATCAGACTGTCAGTCAAAAGGATCGGTCACTCCTGCGTTTTCTCATATAATCCACTTACATTTTAGATCATGTTTTTACCCAAAGGCCTTTTTTAAAATGCAGTTTTCTTTCTTTATTTTTATTGCTTTTGTCCAAACAAGTTGGGCACAAATACCTTTAATCACTCCGAAGCCCTTGTACCGAGACAGAACTCTCCCTACGGGTTCCGTTAATATTATCATCATCATTATTATTATTTTGAAACGAGACGCTTTAAGATGTGAGAAACTCCATTGCCACTTTCACATTTGACGTTTCAGGTGACAGTATAAGATCCACTGAGGTGACTGTTTGAATCAGCAGCATAGAGTTAAACAGCAGTACAACAGGGCAGAAAAGGCGTGTCAAGTTCACTTCCAAAAAAATGAAAACAAAATCGTTTATATATATATATTAAAAAAAAAAAAAAAGATGAACCAGAAATTGGCTACTCTCACAGCCAGACACTTTGGCATGCGTTGATGGTGTTTGCACGGACACAGAGAGTTTACATGGAAGGAAACAAACTCGAGCCCAAAATGAAAAATAAAAATACATAAATAATAACAATAAAAAGGAGTTGCGGCATGGAGGTTTTATGCAGGGAGTGAAGATGCATCCTTGTTACATTCAAGACATGTAACTGAATGTCATTATTTGAGTCACGTGTGCGTGCGTGTGCGTGTGTGTGTGTGTGTGTGGCAATAAATCAAAGTTGTGAAATGAGGGATGGTGCTGTGACCCTGCAGCATTACAGACTTCAGGTAAACAGCAAATACATTTTGTAGTAGATCATTAAAACATCTTTCCCTTTTTAAAAAATATTTCCCATGGTTACTGTTATAAATGCTTGTTATTCAGATAAGAAAATTAGGGTTTCTATGCGTTGAGGGATTGAGGTTGTGGCAATGTGTTAGGAGTCAGTGGAGACGCAATGTTTGACATGATGATGTTGCTTCGTAATTTGCAAAGCTCCCAAAGGCTCAGATGAGCTGAAGTTTAGGTTGGCATGACTTTTTATGAACAGTTATTTCTTTTTAACCTCTAACAGGCAAACAGTTAATGTTTTGTCCGCGTTGTGATGAGCTGAACTTGCAAACATCTCCGCAGACATTCCGTCTCCAGTCCTTGTCTGCTTTGTGAGGTGTATCTGAATCCCTGTGGGTTCGATCCAGACCAAGGAGTTTCTGTACAAACTGATGAGAAAAACCATACATTGATATTTTTTGGAAAAAAACAAAAAAAACAAGAGTGAGGTAGATAAATACTTGAAGGAAAAAAAATATATAATGTAAGTCCTCCAGTCATGATGCCGAAGAAAATACATTTCTTTTAAAAAAAAAAAAAAAAAATCCAACTTTATATTGAATCCTGGGGCATTTATACAGTGATTTAAACTGACATCACAAAATTAAAAAAGAAGAAAAATAAATAAATAACACTCCTACAGAAAAAAATAATTGTGAAAGAGGGGGGAGGGGGACGGGGCGTTCACCAGGCAATATTTTCCAAAAGGAGAAATCCTTCAAAAGACTTAGCACTGATCAGCCCCCATTTTAAGACCTTTTTCCATCCCTACAATTGAAATGTGTTCCCTTGCCTGTACGTTAACCCATCCTGCATTGTTTTTTTTTGTGTTGTTTTTCAACGATAAGCAGGGAGTCAAATGTGGTGAAATTAAGCAACACAAGCAGGAGCGACGGTGTGTTCAGCGGGAGTGTCAAAGTTTGATTTGAAGTTTGAACTTGATGAGCCCAACTGGGTCAAGACGAGGCATGAAGTGGATGGGTTAAAATAGCAGATCTGGTTTAAAGTCAATTTCTCGGGGACGGGAGGGTTGTGGGGGGGCTGGTCCAGCATGTTGCAGAGAAAGATGATGGTGGGGTTGGGACGAGTACAGGACAATCAAGAGAATGTGTGGAGAAAGCAAAGCCTTTACTTTGACCTGAGATTGAGTCGCACCTATAGCACATTAGGCGCAGTGCTAGACAACAAGTACAAAAAAAAGGGGGTGCCGAAAGTACACACTCACACATCGAGCTAAGGTGTCCAATTCAAATAATAATAATAATAACAATAATAATATTAATAATAACAATAATAATATTAATAACACTATTATTCATAAAAAGTAATAAAATAGACATCCACAATACAAGAACTGGAGGAAAGTTCATAAAGTAAAAGGCAATGAGCAAAATATAACGTTACAGAAAACCTTTTGGGGTAACAGAAAAAAAAATGGTTTCATATCATCTTATTTTTTGTTGTTCTTTTTTTTTTGTTTGTTTTTTTTTGTTTTCTAAGAGTTTGTAGATATAAGAAACAGGCTGTAGTGGAGACCTTAAAATACCAAACCTGAAGAATTTCATTATATATAACATCCAAAAGAGAAAAAGAATAAAATAGCAGCTTTTCTGTACAGACATAGAGGCAAACATTTTTTGAACCATAAAAAGGTTTGTTTTCAATAAAAAAGTGACAAAAAACCCAATGATGTGTATAAAAACGATCCTGCAGTCGAAAACACAACTGTAAGACCTCTATATGCATTTGAAATGTCCAGGGACTATTTCCAAAGGAGACCTGCTGTGATTTTTAGAAGTCGATCTGATCTGTCTCAGGTGTTTTGGCGCCATTCAATTTGAACAGCAGCATCGGCGAGTGACGGTCCGCTCCCGCCAGCCAAATGTGAAATGTACACTTTCAAAAAGAAACTTGTCAGATAGCGTCTGGGAAGAGCTGCAGTCCTTGACTGCAGTTGAAGATGAAGGTCAGTGAGATTTGTCAAATGGAAACACAGGCAGAGCCAGGCTGTGATTCAGAGTTGGAAGATTAACATCACGTGCGAGCTTTTGCTACTTTAAATTCTATCGTGGTCAAAGTTAGTCGGTCTTTGGATGAGGCCCCTCATGAGCAGAAATATATATTTCTGTCTTTTTGATTCAATCATATAAAAAACATGAGGCTGCAATCGCTTAGTACTCACAGTCACGTGACTCGGTGAACTGAGGGAACTTTTCAACGAGTCGCTGAAATGATGGCTAACAACTCGCCTGCCGTCACCTCAAAACTGTAAAGCAGCAAGTAACCCCCCTTTCGGTTTTCCAAAGAATTTATGATGCCAGTCGTCAAATTGTCTCGACGATAACCCTGGTGTAACCTCTGAAAGCTAATCACCGCAGGCATGTCACTTTATGTCATTTACTGGAGCAAACAACACAAAGTGTCAGAAATCCAGATGTTGGACTTGCACATCGGTACATCCAAGTTATGTCATTTAAAGGAATCACTTTGATCAAAGGGCACTGTAAAATAGAGTGCAAAAAATATTGTCACTGAATTTCTGCACCAGCTGCACTGTAAGTTCCCTTGTCGAGAACGTCATTTCTTGGCAGCGGTTAAATAAGACTGATCAGACTCGTGCGATCAGAGTAGAGATTTCTGATAGATTGTTATTTGGAATTTCAATGATCACTGGAGTCAAAGTGACTCAATCCAAAAAAAGGCTAAATCATAGATTCTGTTTTAGAACAAAGCGCGAAGCGTTTCCTCAACAGACGCATCATCTCAACTCTACATCACAGCCTCTGACAAAGAGCAGGCAGGACCTGTGTGAAACTGAGTCGTTTTTCTTTTTTAGAAAAACAAGCTGGATTTGGCAGAAAGTTTGGCAGAGACACACCAGGCCCTCCTCTTTCACTTCATCCCGCCTGTGACGGGATTCACCCCTCGAGAAACAACCAACAGCAACGTGAAACAAACAATCTCAGTCCAGACTTCTTCTTCTTTTGTTTTGTTTTCTGACGGAGGTCTCCTTGCAATCTAAGAAGAAACTGAGCTGTAACCATATTATAGAGAGAATCGCATGTTTGTATAAATACACAGTCAGATATCCACAACATCCTCTCTGAAATCATTCCGGGTGGGGGAGGGGGGGACAAAAAGTGCTCTTCTGTTGGATTTGCTGGCAGATATGCAAAAAAGAAAAGAAAAAGAACATTATTTCTCAGTCCAGGTCCAAGCCTGTTTAAGTCCAGGCGCATCGCCTGTCGTGTTCCTCCTCAGAGATTTAAATGCTGCACAGAAAGTAGTTCCTCGGCGTCAAGTCCAAACCACCGTTTCCCGCGCTGTTTTGTTCTCCTTTCTGTCCTCATCCTTCTCTATCGTGTCGCCCTGGAAGCAGTGGAGAGAGAGCTCACCTGCGACAGGCCAGAGTGAGAGAAGGGCTGCTCTGATATCAGCAGGCCGACGACTGGGGCAGCGGCAACGCCCGCTCGTTCTTTCTGCCGCCGTTCATGTGCGCGTACGGCTGCAGTTCGTCAAAGTTGGGCCGCAGCACCACCACGGGCCCGTTGGCCGACACGTGTCCTGAGGGTTTGTCCAAGGCCCGGCCCGGGGACGCCAACGCCGAGGCCGCTGGCGAGGAGGGAGGCGCCGGTCCCAGCAGGGGGGTGCCGGGACCCTGAACCGGGGACAGCTGGGTGGAGGGAGGCGGCGTACCGGCCGCACAGGCTGACAGCGGTGAGCTAGCGACGGCGGCGGAGGCGCAGGGCTGCCTGGTGGACACGGAGTCCAGCGGAATGTTCTCCATGTTCTCCACCTCCATGTCCAGCTCCTCGGTGTCCGGCGGCTTGTTCTCCTCGCTGTAGAAGAAGCTGACTTCCCTAAAGCCGGTGTCCAGCTCCTCCTTGATGCTGTTGATGATCTCCAGGAAGGACGGACGCATCTTGTGGTTGTACTGCCAGCACATCCTCATCAGCTCGAACCTGTGCCAAGCAGAAACAAAAAAAAGACATTCAAGTCAGCGGTGCGCAAGATTTCCCAGGAAAAGAGCATTCTTACTGTTCCCACCAGTAGGTGGCAGAAGACTCTGGAGTTTAAAGGTTATTTATGGCTTATTTTTTTAGATTTTTTAATCCTATTGCAGTGGCGCAGTGGTTAGTGCTGTCGCCTCACAGCAAGAAGGTTGTGGGTTCGATTCCATGCAAACTCTGTGTGGAGTTTGCATGTTCTCCCTGTGTCTGCGTGGGTTCTCTCCGGGTTCTCCGGCTGTGTGTGTGAGTGGTTGTTTGTCTCTATGTGGCCCTGCAGTGAACTGGCGACTTGTCCAGAGTGTCACCCTGCCTTCACCCATTGACAGCTGGCAGAGGCTCCAGCAGGCTCCCATGACCCTGAGCTCAGGAACAAGCCGGTATGGATGGATAGTAATCCTGTTGACCGGTGTTTCATGATCAATTGCTCAAATATAACTCACAAGAAAACATTACAGCCTAGGGCCCTAGACACACTTTTAGCTTCCTGCTAACCAAATGCTATGTTGTTGTTGTTGTTGGTGCACTATAGGTGGTGTCCGAGGGTGGAACCAACACCTAGCTGAGTGTGTTGGCAAAAATAGGAAAGTTATCAGTGCCCTTTGTGACATCAAAAAGTGCTGTTTAAATACAAATGTACTGAATACCATGGAAATTAAGTGAGGACTTTTTCTCCCTTCTTGTGCCTTCACTGTCTGACAGGCTAAAGAAGTGAAGTCGATGCACCTGTAAACCAGTCATCCTGCCAATTTATTCTGTCCCAGTCAAAGCAGGAACCCAGTTACATGCTGTTAGTTGTTAGTTACGTTTAACTCGTGTTGGCTGTAAATCCGGATATTTTGTCTGTGTAGTGACTTCATGTAGCCTTGACCTGACGTGATGTGATGTGACCTCTGGCTTGGTTTCATAAATGTCGCCACTCTCAAATAGATGCCTGGTCATTGAAATAGTACCTCTTCGACTTTATGTAGTAAATCAAAGATAGAATGTTCAATTTTACAGCTGCACTAATATGACACCAGTAACGTAATGTTGCTCTTTACCCCGCGGCTCAGTAAGTGATAACTAAGGTCACTGTGCCAGGCCCGCAGTCCAGCCTCTGAAATGTCAAAACAACACCATAAAACTCAGTATTATTACAGTTTGGTGTTTGTGACACCACACGCCGCAGCTTCAATTCCACACAAAACAAGCTAAAAATATTCTTGCAGGCCGGCCGACAAACACCTCAGACACCACCACCACCACCACCACCACCCTGCTTCTCTCACATTGATCTCCTTGCAGCCTGCAATGCACTCTGCTGCCGGGTGCCAATGTGCTGCTGAACTACGGGCAAGAGCGTTCCCAAGCATTCGTCCTGCCGAGTACCCGCGAGCAGGGGGGTTGTGGGGGGTGCTGGAGGGGGGCAGCTGTGGCTTGTTTTTCCAAAGTGTTTTCATGTTGACGATCGCGAGTCCCAACTCAGAACTTTGCCGGTGTTCTCGAACAACAACATGTGTCACAAGCCTGTAAATGAACTCCCAGGAATAAAAAAAAAAAAAAGTCCACCCTGTTTTTGTTTTCTTGCCCTACTTTTCAGGGAAATTGCTCCTCTGAAACACACAGCTCTTCAGATCAGCGTTATCCAAAAGCTGCATATGTTGTTTTATGGAGATCTCCAGATAGTTTGGAAACTTCATTTAGCTAAACTGAGCTTGATTAACAAATATCTGAAAATAGTCATGACTGACATGGCACCTTTAAACTGAACATGGAGCAGCACCTTTACCAGACAGATGGGGGCGCTCTCAGATACCATTTCACTTTGTCGGTCGATTTCACACTGGGGTTTAGTGAAGTTTATTGTCCAGAAGAATCCAAACCCTTTTGTTTAAACAATGAGTGTCCTTCAATGAACCTGCGGCTCCAAACAAGCAACTTGCGTAACGGTGTTGAGACTGAGCGAAGACAGAGAGCCGCTCGTATAAAAGAAGGGACTCCACACATTAGCTCATCAGTTACAAGATATGCAACATGACCACCAGCCTAATATCAGACTTTATAACAATACTTGAGAGAGAATGCACGCTCCACAGTGACTCCTAGCTGGATAATAATAAGAAGAAGAAGAAGAAGAAGAAGAAGTGGGAAAAAAGGAAAGAAGGGAGACAATGCACCTCTGTCAATAGGGAACCCTGGGGAAGAAACACGGGAAGCCCAATCAATGACCCTCAGCTACAGGACCATGGGAAAGACAAGGAGGAGACATTCAAAGCTCTCCAAACATGACTCATCCCCAGTCTTTCATCCTCCCCGCTCGCTCCTCTGCGATCTGTCTATTCAGCCTTTGTAAGGGCATTCTGGCTGCGCCGCTCTCACTCCCAGCACTCCTCTGGAAATCTCTGTTAAGTCACCGCGGCAGAGGGCGACTTCCCCTGCCTGATTTTTTTTTAACCCGCGAACTGAGCGGGAGGCGAAAATCCCACCCACCCCTGCGCGCCCCCACCACCCACCCCGACTCCGCCGCCACCTCCGTAACACAATCCACACACTCCTGTAATCAGGACACAACAGTCCCGGGCTGCCATAGAAACCAGATGTCTGTCTGCACAACACTTCTCCTTCTCTCCGCCGCTCTCTTTTTAAGGTGAGGTCAACCGTGTGATGCGGGAGTGGGAGAGGGAGTTGGGGGGCGGGGGGCAGGATGCTTGGTTATTGAGGTCACAGAGGGTGGAGGGAGGGGTGGTGGTGGTGGAGAGGGCGGAGGGGAATAAATGTATATCTGCTGCGCTGCGTTGTTCGCCAGGCGTTATTAAAGGATGAGTTCATGAGTCTTGTGTCTCCCACACACCCCACCCTCCACCCCCACCTTAGCTCGGGCCCCCCTCATGACCCCGTCCCCTGCCAGCGGGAATGGCGGGCATCTTTTGTACGCACGGCGTGGCATCCCTTCTATGGGCCGACGGCCGAGGAGTCTCGTCCCCGCTGCCAGCTGACTGTGTCGTCAATGGGACGCATTTAACCGCTGACGTTAATGTCAGACTTCACCCTGGCCGTCGCTGCAGCACACACACACACACACACACACACACACATTCACACAAATGATATCCCACACACACTTAGTGCCCCGACTGAAAATAGACGTGGGACAAAAAAACAACAACACTCAAACAGAACAGAAAAGCGTGCAGCAGCGGCAGCGGCAGCAGCAGCAGCATCCCGGGACAAAAGGGCAGAGCCTCAAAGCGTGAAGATTAAGGTCTGAAACGGGCTGCTGGTCACACAGGTATGCGGGTCAGACTCACAGCATGTCGGGGCAGTTGTCCGGCTTATCCAGGAGTCCTCCCTCCATGACGAAACGCAGCACTTGCTCGTTGGACATGCCCTGGTACGGCTGCTCGGCCAAGGTGGCGATCTCCCACAGCACTACGCCAAACGACCTGCGAGTTAGAGACAAGGCAGCAATGAGCAGTCAGGAAAGACGTTTCTGCTTTTTGATAAGATAAGATAAGCGTTTAACGATCCCCCCCTCGGCAGTACGGGAGTAAGAAGCAGCATATAAAGAAGATTCGCGGAGCGAAGAGCAAAGGGAAAGTAAGAATACTATATGCAGAAAGGAATTTTTAAAGCACTGTACACACGTTGGCTAGTGCCTTACTACTGCTGTTACTTATGATTGCAGACAGGCTCCATCGAATGCACCAACCCATAATTCACTAATTATGGGTAATGCACCATACACTGCCTTCTGTCAAGGAGACAGTGTTGCAAGCACTATTTATTCTATTATATATATGTATGTGTACACATGGTGAGCTGGCGGCTCGTGTAGAAATGTTGTGATTGCAGCCACACCTCCACAGCTGTCGCTTCATTCTGCAATTCATCATTCTTTACATTGTCGCGTGTCATAACAGCAGCTTCGCTCGTATAAATGCAATGCTAACACAAATGTGCATTCATGCCTCAAATGCATTATGTTACCTGAAACCCACAGCAAGTTAAAGGTCCCATACGATTTACTTTACCAGCGCACAGTAATGTGTTCCTAGGCTGCGTCAATAAAGTACCCAGAAATGGGAAAAAAATGTCCGGTTCTAGTTGATCTCACCTCTTATGTGAAGTGCACACGGGGAAAAAACACGAGCATTGCCCTTTGTGATGCCGCAGTAGACACTGTGACTACTACTACCCCAACATCCTGCAGCAGCTGTTCACTCCCCACATTGAGACCACCTTGAAGCCACCTTGTTTCTGTCCCCTTCCAAACATGCAGAAGGTACAAATAAAACATCACTTTTCTCCTTCTCAAACGTCTAAATAAAAGCTTTTTTTGTGTGATCCCACTGTAGAACATTTCAATTTTTGTTGTTGTGTTTTTAAGCGTCTCTGTTTTACAGCTCAGCACAGTAAAACACTACTTTAAATGTTTGTTTATTTATTTATTTTTTTTTGGTGTGCACCAGAGACTAGTAGCAAACGGTCAAGCCTCAGTGTAGTAAACATTACCTCAGTTTAACCTCCGCTTCTCTCTGAGGTAAGAAAGATGAATCTATTTCTAGGTGACTTTTGCATCTTTTACGAACAAAGGCCGCAGTGTGGGTTCAACTCTTGCCCGTCGGACGTTGTGCGAGCAAATTTCAGGCTACGTCACGTCGCCTGCAGACAAAGACCGAATGAGACAGATTTTCCCGCTCGGCGAAATGAGAGTCTCCTGCTCGGCTGTGGATTCCCACAGTGCCCCGGATGGGCTCGACTCGCAGTAAAACCTCATCTGCGCGACATCAAAGAGGAAGATGGAGTACACAAATGTGGAGGTGGGTTTGTGCTGGCACTGCAACCTATCATTTGAGAACATCTGGAGCAGTTTAAGCCCACTCTTAGAGACTGACCCGTGGGACACTCAGAGTTGGGAAACAAGAAAAAAAAAATCTTGCAAGAGAGCTGGTAAACACTTGTTATTTCTCAACATCGATATTGCTCCAGATAGAAAAGAATGTGGCAGAACTGCGAGCTGAGGTTTTACATAGAGCTGGCAGAAAGGAAAAAAAAAGATTTATCTTGTTGTATTCTCATCTGCCGCAGGGAGGAATTTCCAGAAGGCCGACTGGAAACCACAGGATTTCTGATGGTTTTTGAAAATATGAACTGTCACAGCGCGACCAGGGTGGGAAATGCATGTTCACATTGCAAACTAAAGAACCCAGTGAGGAACACGGTGCCCAGAACACGTCTGTGAGTTTGTCCGGACGGCATTTAAGCACAAAAGAAAATGCCGAAAACATTTGTGGAATTCTGAGCGAGACTCCCAGGATTTGGGACGATTCCCCACAGGTCTAGCTAGCGGTGTCGGAAGGCGAGCGATTTGCTCTCATCATACCAGACATCAGACATCGTGGTGAAGACGCCGTCTTTCAGCGACTCTGGAGACATCCAGCGGACAGGCAGCAGGCCCTTGCCTCCTTTTCTGTAGTAATCCGTCTCGTAAATATCCCTGGTCATGCCAAAGTCTGCAGCACAGAGGGAGGAAAACAAGGAAACAGAGGTTGGGAAAGCCACTAAATATTGCTTATATTCGGCGTGGGAGAGGAAGCTCCCGGACGAGAGCTCATCCCTCCCCTTCGCACCCTCCCACCTCCCTCCTCCTTCTCCTCCCCCCGCCTCCGTCCGTCAGCTCTAAGACACCACTGTTCCGGGCAACGTTCGTCGACATCCAAACACTTCACGTAAAAAAAGCCGACTCACCTCCGATCTTCACCGTGAAGTCCTCGGCCACCATGCAGTTCCTGGCGGCCAGGTCTCTGTGGACAAATTTGTTGGCGTTCAGGTAGGACATGCCGTCGGCGATTTCCCCCGCCATCTGGATCATCTTCTTCAGCGGCGGCAGCACCTGGGTGGTGGAGTTCTGCAGTAGAGGGAGTGTGAGGTGAATAAAGAGAAACACCAATTACCCCCTCCTTCCCCTCCCTGTGTCAACGCCCAACCCATGGGGTTAGAGGTCAGCGCTACCTGGGGGGGGGGCTCAATCACCCACACAGAGGTGCCAAACACGCGCTGACGACTAACATATTTCTACCTATGGCAGCAAATTGAATTATTCACTTTTTATAAAGATGTGTTTTTGAATACTTTTTTAAAAAGAAAATCATCATCTGCAGACTGGAAACAAGGACTGTATAACTTGGGTTGCTTTTGCGTCAAGCTCTTGCCAGAAATCGCGTCAGTTTACAGAAACGGTCTCCAATATACAAATACTGCTTTTATTTTGTGAAAAGCTGAAATGGTAACGCAGCCAGTGTCACATTTGGGACAACACAACCTATCTCCATATAAGTCCATTAGTGTGTGTGTGTGTGTGTGTGTGTGTGTGTGTGTGACAAAAAGCTGCTTACTTCTTTGCGCAGGGAGCGCAGGTGGCTCTTGAGATCACCGCGGGTCATCAGCTCCATAATCACCAAAGTTGGCTGCCCCTGAGAGACCACGCCCAGCAGTCGCACCTGCACCAATCACAAGACAGCACGAGGTCAGGTGCACTTCAAGCAAAAGATGTTCACATTCAAACTGCACATAAAACTGTTTTTTGAAAATTGAAACTTTCTATTTGTATTGAAAACAGATAAAATACTAAATATTTAAATTGTATTTTAAATAATGTTACATGTAAGAACTGGATTAGAGTTAAAACTATAATTTCATCATTTAGCAACCAAACTCTTATAAACAGTTGCACATGTGGAAAACTCTGAAGAAATCCGTTTATTTCAGCGCTGATCTCACTAATGAGGAAGAATGTACACAGTCTGAAGGAGGCTGAATTCTTCCTCGGTCAACAGCTGCCGGAGTATAAACAACCTTTACATATTGTGTCCTAATTAAACCTGCTGACCCTGATCATGAAGGTTATTAATAGGCAAATATTAATGTTTCATGCACGTCAGCACGTCAGTGTGCTATTGTGTAAAAGGCTAAGACCTCTCCACCACCTGACCCCAGCCCCACCCACCACATGGTGACAGTTGAACTCCTTCATGACGGAGGCCTCGTTCAAGAACTCAATGCGCTCCCTCATGCTGGCCGACTCGTTGACCGTCTTGATGGCCACTCGCGTATCGGGTTCGTCTTTGACCACGCCCTTCGCGATGCCCTCGTACACCATGCCGAAGGAGCCCTGGCCCAGCTCCTTGTGCATGGTGATCTTCTCCCGGGCCACCTCCCACTCATCGGGGACGTACACTGTGAAAAAGAGGGGCAGGGGAGGTCACCAGTTAACACAGCACGCTCGGAAATGTAGAAGCGACGAGTGGGACGGCGGCGGTTCTTACTCTCTGCAGCACTGAAGTACTCTGGGTTGACAGACGCGTACAGGACGCCGTTCCCCAGCCTGTCGCTGTTCCTGTTTATACACAGACAGTTAGTGTTTGGGCAGCTGCCACTGCAGACACCATGCTTCATGGTTCTTTATAGGACCTCAGCTCTCCAGCTCCAGAAAAATCATTAAACTGGTCATTAAGTTTGATGAGCGAGGGGTTAACAGCAGCATCAGCACTTTAATCGTGACTTTTTATTTGTTTTTTGTTTATAGGGTTTTGTTTTGTTTTTGTTTTTTTGGGTGGGTGGGGGGTTACTTGCCTCTTTTTGGTCACGAAGAACAGGATGGCGATGAGACCGACAACGAAGAAGGTCGCTATGATGGGGAGGATGATGATCAGGTAGTAAAAGACGCTGTCATCTCCTGCAAGAAAAAAACAGGGGCGTTAAAGAGTCTGTGACCAGAAAGTGTGTCAGCAATTCTGTTCACTTCAGATGGATGTCAATGAGAATCAGAGACGACTCGTTTTCATTTTTTACACACTGCAATCTTGACTGACTGGATAGCAAGACTCTTTTAACTGTTGCACTTCAGGTACTTCTAAGATTCTCTGAGAATTTTGTGTGTTTGCTGTGTTGCTGTTTTGTTTTTTTCTGTGGCTATCCAATAGCCATGAGAATAAAGATGCACAGAATACATCTAAAAAGAAATCAAAAAGACAGTTTCATCTTACATTGATAATCTACAACAGATTGCTAAAAGCAGCTGGAAGTAGCGAGAACTTTGCCAATGTTCAAGAGAGAAGCGTCGAGTTACGTTTGGGTGGAGGCACGTAGAAGGACACGCTCTCAGTCCAGGATCCGTTCCCTGCCAGAGACGTCACGCGCACTTTAGCCGAGTAGTTCCCGGGCCCCAGGTTGTTGAGCCGAGCTCCTCGGAACTGACGGTAGTGCTGCCGCGACACGCACTCATGTTTCTCAGGCTGAAAAAAATAACAAACAACACACGGGGTCACCAATCACAGACAAATACATCTCTGGGCCTTCCAGTACAGATTAAAGTCTCTAAAAGGTCCAGTGTGTAAAATTTGGCTTGATTTATGATTTTTATCTTGGTAAAAGCTCAATATACTGCCCATAAACCCATTAATAAAAGTGTATAATCACAGTATAATAAAAGCAATTGGTGTTTCCTACGCTTCTCTGTTCTCATATATATAAGAATATACATAAAGCAAAAGTCTTTCTCCTAGTTAGCTGCCATCCTA
The DNA here is from genome assembly GCA_009823395.1 of Thamnaconus septentrionalis. Taxonomy (NCBI): domain Eukaryota; kingdom Metazoa; phylum Chordata; class Actinopteri; order Tetraodontiformes; family Monacanthidae; genus Thamnaconus; species Thamnaconus septentrionalis. Next base: position 13,469,486 of record CM020513.1, read on the forward strand.
TGCCCCCATTTTTTAAGGAAGCCTGGTTTTCAAACACTCAACCTTGAAAGTCCCTCAAAGTTACTCACCTCAGAGCCGAGGCGGAACTTGATCTCATACATGAGGATGAGTCCGTTGGGCGTGGCCGGCTCAGGCCAGTGCAGCACCACGCTACGCTCCATCTTGTCGACCATCTCGTACACCACCTTCCCTGGGATGTCATCTGACCCCGCTGCAGGGAAAAAAAACACACAAAAAGGCCTGAGTCTATGCAGAAAAAGGAAGGTGCGACAGTGCAACCTTGGACAGCGTGCGTGGGTCACTCTCCAACCTGCCGGTTTGGTCCTGGCGAAGACGAAGGCGCCGGCGCTGCAGCGGCCCAGCACCTCGTTGCAGGCGTGGAGGTCGATACGGTAGACGGTGAAGGGCCTCAGGAAGGGGATATCGATGGACTCCACCATGACCCTGTCCTCCGAGAAGGGGAATTCCCTGATGGGGGGAATGCCTTCCGTGCTGTTGTCCCACGTGCCCAGGCTGGAGTTCCCGCTGCCACTGCCCTCATGGAGAAACGTGCTGTTGGGGAAACCAAAGACGTCCCTCCGGCGTCGATCCGGCGGCCTGAAAAGCAGAAGAACACGTTGACAGAGCGTTGAAACTGAAACCAAAGAGTTTGTGTGTATGAGTCTGGATGCTTCTAACTGTGGAGCTGTGTGTCGGCATGAAGCATCCAGCAAGAACTGGATACTGGACTGGTCAATTTTTCCCCCAGTGGCCACTCGAGGTACTGCAGCCAAAAACATTGTATGGCCATATTGACACAATATAAAAATATACACTTGTAAAACAGCTGACAGGACCCCTTCCGACCTGAAGTGCGTTTCATAATTAATCTTTCGACTGTATAATTTTCAGTCATGGACTTTAAAAAAAACAAAAAACATGTAAAATCCCCAGAAAATAGTTTATTCCCAGCGTGACGTCACGATGTTGTGACGCGCTGCTTTGTCTCTTGGCTCGTTCTGATTGGCTAATGGATCCTGATGTATCACGTATGTAACAGAGGCATGATGGGAAGCGACACGACTGCGCTAGATGCTCTATGGAGCTACATATGCTGAAGCATCACGGAAGCCAAACACTTTTTCCGCAGTCTGCAATAGCGGAGCCACTCGGGCCGCCATTTTGGATCCAAGGGATAACAGTCTGACGGATCAGGCAGATGCATGGTGAGATTCTTGCACATTAAAAAAAAATGTATTAAAAAGGCATGAGAGCACGAGGCCTCATAGTGTGAATCACGAGCTGCAGGGCCGCCCAGCTGGACAGTGGCAGCGGTGAAACCAACAGGTGGTTGGGAAGCTACAACCGCAACGGGGCGGTAACACCGACGACCCTCTCAGACAAGGGCCGCACATCAGAGGGCACGGCGAGGTGGAAAATGAGACGCCGCAGACGGGGCGGCGGTAGGATCCTGAGGTCATTTGGTAACGTAACAGGGAGAGCGGCGACAGGTGGCCGGGCTCGTGTTACGAGCACGCACTGCTCGTGATTTAAAGGTGGCATCAGGACAAATCAGCCCGGCTCGTTTGTTTTCGCTTCTCTGCGTGTTGAAGGGGCCGGTAAACACGGGTGAGTCATTTCCGTGTTTTGTCGCGGAGAGGAACTCACTTGCACCTGCGTGTTTGCTTCGACTTGTTTTTTCTCTTCCATCTGTCGCTTCGTTCTCGTCGTTCCAACTCCAAAAAGAGTGAACGAAAATTTGAAAAAGGCGAGACCAGGCTGATTGTTACATCACACGGATGTCTGCATAAAGCAGCTCAACATGAAGAAGAGTTCATGTGCGACATGCAGTGGCAGAGCCAGACATGTTTCCTTGGGGGGGCAAAAGTGGGATTATGACTCACACAGTGGTGGCCACAATCAGTAGATACATGAAATGGCTACATGACTGTTTTTATTATTCAAATTGTTACTGTAGTTTTTTGTATTTATGATATATTTTCATTTGGTAACATTAGAACAGTCTGCCTGCCACCATTCTTATGAATTAGAGGACAGCAAATCTTCACCAATGTCAATATTAATAATCAACCTATCTCAGCTTGTTCCGACTGTCCTAGGGTCAGAGTTAGTGTGACATTAAGTTTCTTCTTTGAGTGTCTTGTTTCCACCCAAGAACAAAATCCAGGCCAATTATCAAGTCAGAAATTCATTACACATATTAAACACATATTTAAAAATACCACACATCAATCAACAAAGATATGACTTGAGATGATGTAATGAGGAAGCGTAAGGCCACCACTGGCCACCACGTAGCTCCGCCCCTGGTGGCAGGAGAGTCAGAGGGGTGAGCCAGGGCGGCGCTGACACCCTGCCAGCCAACTGCGGTGGCCTGACCTTATCGCCGACCGGCGTGCCACGACAGTTAGCGTTCTGACGCCATGGGCAGATACAGCCCGTGCGCAATGGGATCCGGAGAGGAAAGCTGCGATTACGCGTCCAGGCTGGGGCACCTCAGGCCACGATATTAACACCTCGCCGCAGCGGCCAGCTCCGCCAGGCTCTCTCGCTGTCTGGGTTGCGTGTCGTCCCCCGAGGGAAGAAGTACGTCTTAATCTGGTGTACATCGTGTACCCTGCATGAAATAAACGCCGCAGCCAGTGGACAGGACGGACGGACGGACGGACGGACGGACGGACTCGCAGTAAATCAGCCCCACTCTTTACTTTCCTCCCCTCGTTCATCTGAAATTCCATTTGGATTCGCTGTACATTTCCCCGGCAGCCGTCACGCTCCGGAAGGGCAGAGAGAGAGAGAAAAAGAAAACACGCACAAACACAAAAAAGAAACAAAAAAAGCCAGACAAAGGGAGCGTGCGAGGGGAGGAGGAGAGAGAGCGGCGAGCGGAGAGAGGTGCAGGGGGGGGAGCCCAGTTAGGGGGGCCAGAATGGAAAACATTTCCTCTTCTCTGTCTTTCTGTTTTCAGCCGCCCCCTTTCCCCTCACCCTGGGTGCGGGACCCTGAACGATTGAATAAAAAAAAAAAAAAAATTGAGAAAAGCCTCCCCGGTTTGTCGGAGGGCCTTTGCCTGGAGTGATTTGCTATAATGCCGCCTCTGTTACTGTGGAGAGTCTGTGCACACACACAGGCTGAACCCGTGTGTGTGTGCAGAGCCGGGACCTGCCACCCGCACGCCTCCCTCTTTCCTCGAGAGCTGCTGCAGCGCAACAAATCAACACAACAACAGGCAGGGAGAAGAGGGACTGGGGGGGCAAATATGAGTTCAATTACAAAATAAAGCGCCTCGTTCTTCCTTTATTTCCGAAAGACACTGTGATGTAATTAGACCACGCCGTGAATTAAAGAAGACAGCGCGATCTTCGCTCGACTGAGCAAACTTTGGTTTTGGAGGCTGCGGATTAAAGGGAGGGAGGTGGGAGTTGGGGGGGGGGATCTGGGTTTCCATGGTGAGAGGAAGTAAATCAAAAGGTGTCCGTATTTCACTCCTGACAGATGACTTACGGCGGCGGCTCACCAGCACAGTGTGTTTGTTTGTGAGGATGCAGGAGAGCGCTGGAGAAGAAAGCAGCGGGAGCCTTTGAAACAGCGAAACATCCTTCGCCACGAGCACAAGTTAAACGATAACACAACACAGATGTCGGTCCCCATTGTGGGCAACAACAACAACAACAAAGGCCGAGCGGCTACGAGTGAGCAGCCAAAGCTGGGCCCTTCAGACTCCCTAATCACGTCTCTCTCCTGGGTTTGTTTGTGTTGCCTAAATTGCTGCCTGCTAGGTTCCCCCCACAAACCCCCCCTCGTCCCCCACGCAAGCACCCTCCCCCCCGCGCCACTGTTGCTACGGCAACGGAAAGCCACAAGTGTGCTAAGAAGGCTTTGGATCCTGCTCAGCGTGTCTCTCCTCGTGTGCACCTTGGGACAAAAAAAAAGGGGGGGGAGGACGGGGGTGCAGGCCAGCTCCGCCTCAGGCTGGGGTCCCAGTCACTTTCACAGAGGGGCTGTCGCCCGGTCGCGCACTTCATACATCGTTTAGCGTCTTTAAGGGATGAGCTCCGGGAGGATTGGGACGGGCCGTACCTCTGCAGGAAGATGGAGTTGTGGAGGAAGTTCTCGAAGCGTTTGACGAAGAGTCTCTCGTCCTTATCCCGGTTCTTCTCCTCCTCCGTCTTGGGGCAGGCACAGCACGGGCCTTTCTCCGAGCCCGCCAGGTCCGACTTCGTGCGCTTGGTGTTCTCCTCTGGGTCCAGGAGCCCCGTGGCTGGGATGCGGATCGGGGTCTTGATCTCTGTTTGGCACAAACGTGAAGCAGCGTATATATAACACACGGTCAGCGTTCCCGCTCATGTTCGCTGGAAAAACCTTTTCAAAACTTTTCCATGACCTTGTGTAAAATTTCCATGACCTCACTACAACCTGAAAATACAGACTTTGCATACTTAAAAGACATGTGAAGCTTTGCTAATGACCTTAGAGAACAATAACATCGGCACTAATAGGTTATGTTTGGATTTTGTTGTGGCTTTTTTGTTGTTGGTGATGCCGACCTTTGGTGCAGTAGTTGTGCTGGTAGAGCTCTCTGTCCTCGGGCTGCTGCTGCCAGCGGATCAGGTAGTAGGTCAGGTTGCCGTTGGGAAAAGCCGGGGGCGACCACTTCACCAGCAGCGTGGTGGAGGAGTTGGCGAAGGCGCGAGGCTCCCTAGGCATTGATGGCACTGCGGCGGAACCAGAGTCACGTCAGGATGAGTCGTAACGTCGGAAAGCGGCGAGAGGAACGGCGTCCGTTCGCTCGGACAACTTACTGGACGGACGAGTGCGCACGTAGACGATGTCGCTCTTCGCCCCCGTGATGTGTTTGTCCTCCACCTGCAGCGTGATGGCCTTCACAAAGATGGCGTACTGGGTCCAGGGCTTGAGCTCCTGCAGGCTGATGTGCGGGTCGCTGCTCCGGTCCTGGGGCAGGTCCACGTCCACCATGTGCCAGCTGTTGGAGCCGCAGCCGTCCTGGCCGTCAAACTCGGTGATGTTCTGGGAGGGTCTGGTGAGGACACGCAAAAGTTCCATAAAGCCTCACAGCAGGGGGGAGTTGATTAAAAAAAAATAACAAAAACATCCACTATTATCATCCTCCTGTTGGTTTCCAAAGTGGAAGAAAAGGAAACAAAAGAAAAGTGTGATTCACCACATTGGGCCAATGGTTTTAGAGGCCGTCCATTACAAATATTACGCGCTTGACAATTTGCGACTCGTTTACCTGTCCCCTCCAGGCAGCCGTTTGTCTCAGTCTTTGTTTGTAGCGGTTCAGGAAGGCAAGAAATTAGATCCAGATTTCAAATAATAAACAGGCCCAGTGCAGTGATTGCGATGTTGTAAATTTGGTCCTTTGTTTTCCATTAGACTGATTGTTCTACTGAAATGCGTCACTTCTGAAAGCGGCACCGCTGTGTTTTTTCGGAAAAATGGTTCACAGCAACGGCGAGTACACACAGCTCGTGTTGATCGGGGCAAAAGAGTCAGAATCGGATGGAAGATTTTTTTTCTTCTTCTCCCATTTGATATGTTTGTGAATTCAGTTTCAGCTTTCAAAACACGTGACAAAGTCCGAGCCGCCCTCATGCAAACTCACGATTCCATGTAGTAGACGATGAAACTGATGAGGTCCGTGTAGCCTGGAGGCCTGAAGTTCTCCCAGGTCAACCTGATAGAGTGGCTTGTTGTGACGTTGGACGTGAACTTCAGGATGTGACTTTCACCTGTTTTAAGAAAAGACGGACAGACCTTTTAAACCGACCATTGGGCTGAATGTGAAAAATTCTGACTTTCCTGAAGTTCGGGGTTTTAAAAGTCAAGTTTTATGAGCAGGCTAACCGCACAGATACTAGAACGCGGTCAGCGTGTCGGGATGGACTTACAGCTGGCCCTGTCGCCGTTGTTGCGGAAGTCGCCTTCCTTCGGCTTCACGGCTACGCCCGTCTTTTCCCACATCGTGTGGATCTCCGACATGCAAAGCTTGGGGTTGAGTTGGAAAAACAGCCGCCCGTTCAGAATGGTCAGGTTGTGCTGGTCCCAGTCCCACAGGTGCTGCAGGTGCTGGTTGTTGATGGCCGAGAACGCGTACATGCTGATGAAAGAAAGGAGAGAAAATGACAAAAAGAAATAGATTTTGACTGCAACGCCTCCAGGCAGCACTTGCGTGTTGCAAAACAAGGAGTTTTGCCACCTGGTGGCAGCATTAAGCGCATGACAGGGCCTATAGTCACATGAGCTCGGGTTTCAACTCTTCCCGACAATTAGAGGAGCGGGTAGAACATGAAACAGAAACAGCTCCGAGGAGCTCCGGCAGTCCAAGTAACAGCGGGAAGGGAATGTCTGCCATCCTCAGCAGACATTCCTCTGACTGAAACCCGACCCTGAGACAAACGGCGGCGTGAAGCGCTGCAGAATTTCCCATGACCACCCCGTCCTCCCTCCCCCCTCCTCCCATGGATATGACTGAAAAGAGACTTTCCCCTCCTTTTGCTAATATCACAGCCGGGGCTAAGGCGCTCCAAATTCTACCACGCTGACTGGAAGCAGCATCTCCCCGATCTATATTTAGCGCTGCCGGTTTAACATGATTCCAATCGTCCGCCGTGCGGGGGCCAGACTCATTCAGCAGGACCGCACAAACTGCGACTACAAAGACGGTGCCGGTGGCAGCCGTCCCGCTGGCCCGCGCACTCGCCCCATGTCCTTTAATTCCCTTCAGTCACCACGCGCGCACAAAGCATGCGCGCACAAAGCATGCACGCACTCGCAGGCGCGACGTGCCGACAGACATCGGCAGACGACGGCGGGCCATACTTGTCGATGAGATCCTGCCCGTTGATGTAACGCAGGCTCTTGAGGAAGGACAGCGAGCCGAGCGCGTGGGAGTGTCGAATCTTCACATAGCCCGTCACTCTCTGGATCAGTCCCATGAAGCTCTCCAGTTCAGACGCAATGTTATCTGGGGACAGGAGAGAGGGGGTGGGGGTTAGAGAGGCAATTTGTTTTAAAAGGCGGCCCCGAACCTGCAGCTGAGACACCCAGATGAGCTCTTAATGCAAACAACCCAACGGGCGCCGCGACGCGTGAGCTTCGTCGTGCGCGGGGATTAGCATGTGAGCCGCCCTGTCTCAGCTGAGTTAATAAATGGCATTGTAGCATAAAATGTGATAATTGGTTCTGGGTACAGCAGATGGCTGTAATGTTGGGTGGGTCATTTACTGGGAAGGCTCGTCCATATGGGGGCGTCCATGGCAACGACGGAAAGAGTTGATTACTCATCATTATTAACATGACACAATATACATGTAGACCATTAATCTTATGTGTTGTATCTTTTTCTTCAATAAAACATGTAAAATCACCCAGTTACTTACTTAAAAAACCCTGACATAAAAAATAGGTAAAACTACTTTTAATATGTGCACCAATAATAAGCACCACTCACAAGTTAGGGATATTCAATTTACAGGTGAATTTGTGGAGAAAGTTCATGCTACAGTAGAATTATATTACAACAACAGGGCCTTTCAGTAGAAGCATGCAGTGGTGCAGTGGTTATCCCTTAATCTCAAACTATTTAATGAAACACTAGCCGACAACAATGGTGGGTGTAGCACAACATAAAATGTTGATAGCTCAATAAGTTGTCATGTTGCGTTCTTGTTAGGTGTCGCCCTTGTGTCATGATGTCAAGGAAGACTGTTTAAATCCAAACCATGAACATTACCGGACACTGACATCAGATTTATGTCATATGACGCAAGTATTGAAACACTGAACAGTTTCGCATGTGGATTCAAAAGTTTAGAGGTCAAATTAAGTTCACTTGAAAAGGTTAAAGTGCTTTTTAATGCCTTTGGAATTTTATCCTGAAAGCCCAGTATCCCTAACTTTTTGCAAGTGGCGCGTTTAATTATATATACACACAGCGGCACAAGACAGACGGCCAGTATTTTATCGGACTAAGTGAAGCAAGTTGAATATTGAATGTGGGGCCGGCCAGCATTCACGACAGGTGCGTCGGCGACACTCACTTCCACGGCGAATGTTAATGTCCAGATTGCCATCGATGATGGTGCAGTCCTTCAGGGACTGAGCGGCATCCACCGAGTCGATGACGGTGCCTTTGCAGGGCTTATCGCAGCGGCCGTTACAGGCGCTGCAAAACATTCTGCACAGTGGAGAGATAGATAGATAGAGAGAGAGAGTAAGAGAGAGAGAGAGAGAGAGAGAGAGAGAGGAGACAGAGATTGAAGAGAAAGAGTGAGCAAATTCCTACTTTTCTACCTCCCCCTTCAGAATAATCCGTCCACTCCCTAAGTCTTTCCAAAGGATCAGGGCCAATAAATACACTATGTGATTCTCGGCATCGCTCATGCAAAGAGTTTAATCTTTTCAGGGCCCTCGTTTGAACTCATGAGAGTGTGACTGAATGTGCTGACCTCGGGGACAAAAGAACAGCGATATATCCAAAAAATATAGAGAAACAGAAGCATTACAGACAGAGTAGGGAGCTGCTTTAGCGACATAAAGGAAAGTCTTTTATTCTGGAAAATGAAGTTTGCAATCTCTCACTGTGTCAAGACCAACACCTTTCACCCTCCCCCAACAGCGTGGCCAGTCCTGAATCATTTATAGTCTGACATGTTCTTAACCTTCCAGCTTTGAGAGCTATTTCAGGAGAAGGACTCGTGAAGGGTCACATAGAGTTCACCTCAAGGATACTTCATGCAAATAAATTCTTTATGCGGGAGCAAACGGTGGACACAGGTAGTTCTGGTAAGAGTGGAAAATGGAGGCAAACCACTCTGTTTTCCGAGGGTACGTCAGCCAAGAAAAATAAATTGTCTCAATTTAAAGCTCCCATATTAGATCTTTTTCTTTGATTTTCTATTTTTTTTAAAAGCTCGAGTCGAGAAACCTCACATAATTAAACGTGAAAAAGAAAAACCCTTCATTTTTAGCCTCTTTATTTGAATTCTCCTGAAATAAAGTGAGTTTTAGCTTCCTGTTGAACCTGAGTCTTTGTTGTGTTGGGGTTGGCCTTGATTCAGTGTTAGAGGGCGGAACAAGCCACTGGCCAGGGAGTGTTTTCAATGACAAGGGCAGGGTGTTGTCTCCTCTGTGACATCGCAAAGGCTGATTTCCAGAAGTGTACTTAAGAGCAGACACTTTTTTCAAAGAAAAATTATGCAACAAGCAAAGAAGTAAATGATGGACTGAAGTCAGTTGTGGGGAACATATTCTGGTTTTAAAAATTGTATGATACCAAACCTTTAAAATAAAGAATAAAAATCGATATTCGTCAATTACAAGAAGAAACCAAAAACATCAAAAGTCTTCAGAATAATGTTTTCTTTTGCTGTTTCTTTTTGTTTGTTTTTAAAAAAAAGCTAGAATTATAAATCATCATCTGAACTGAGGAAAACGAGGAAACGTCTTTACTGATTAGTCTCGTTGCGTGTGAAGCCGGACGGGCAGTCGAAGATGCACTCCCTGTCGTGGATAACAAAGTGGTTGTCGCCGGGCAGGTGCACTTGGGAGCACAGGTCCAGGGTGATGCAGCGCCAGCCCTCGAACTTGTAGGTGCCCGCAGGGCAGTTGGCCATGCAGCGGCCCTCGTGGTAGGCGTGCAGGCAGGCCGAGCAGGCCATGTCGTTGCCGGGCTCCGTGCAGCCGCCCAGGCACTGGCTGTGGCAACACTCGCCGCTGTCGGTGCAGGCCAGCCTGCAGTGGGCCGGGCAAACTGGAGGAGACAGAGGAAGACAGAGGTCAGGATGAGGAGCAAGGGAGAAGACACAGGGGCGTCCATAGAGGTCAATGGCCATAAATAAATCCTGCGTTAATCCTGAGTTTCCCAATTAAGTATGTGGAATATGTGCGTTTGTAAGCTACAAAATGTGTGAAATTTCCCTCTGGGATGAATGAAGCATCTATCTATCTATCTATCTATCTATTTATCTAAACAAGCAAACATACAAATAGATAAATATATAAATAAAAGAATAAAGGAGTAATAATTGCGTATTCATGACTGATAGCGAGCGATTCAAATGGGATGGATGGAGACAGTAGCAGGCGTGCTGTTCATCAAATGCAAACAAACAGCACCACAGCTTCTTCAGTCGACCGCGCATTCGAAGAAACACTCCGGAAAGTTTGAAGCCGAGTACGGCTGACAGTGGGAAGAGGCCTAAATACCCAGAGAGAAACCTCACAGATCCAGGAAGACCACACAGAGTCCCTCACAACCTTCTTGCTGTGTTAGCAGCTCCACCCCAGCAGCAGTCAACCTACTTTAACTCCTCCGTCCACTAAACCCAAACCTAATTATCAACCCACCGATACTTTAATGTAGGAGCTAAATTTACTTGCACCGTCGCCACCTGAATGGACAAGCAGAGCAGAGCAGAGAGAAACAGCCCTCACATCCACAAGCTGTTCAACATTTTAAAAGTGGAGACTTTTACAATGAACAACAACAGGAGAAAAGAGACACTCGGAGCAACTTGTGCACGACTCTCCCTCCGTCTGTTACAAACCTTTTAGCAGAAGGCTAATTGGACACACTTGCCGACTTTGGAGAAAAACACACAGCGGCACAACGCCGGGGTGTTTCGAATTAAGCTCGACGAACGTGAATTATAGAGGCCGTGTCTGTTTACTCAGCATCACCGGGAAACCGAATCCCACGAGAACGCGACATGCACGACGCGCTGTCTTTTCCCACAGACGCTTCGCACTCGCGACCAGCCGACAGCTTGCTCGATTTATCCAACAGTGCATACAACTGATATACGGGCCTTGGAAGCAGCTGAAAATGCATCTTTTTTTTTTTTCTTTTTTTTTTTTTAACAAAGGTTCATTTAGGGAATTAAAAGCGGGAAAAAAACGTGCTGCAGTTGCTCGTTTGCAACACACGTGACAAAGTTTGGGAACCAGCAGATCTGCAGTGAAGATTCCCCACTGCTCACCAGCGTCCCAGTTTGAGTGCGTACAAAAGGCACCCGGCGTGTGTGCAAAAGGCGTGACAGTGACTGTAAAAGGACGCAGAGACAAAGAGGTTTTCGCTAATGATTGCTGACGATTGTTCCCCTGTTTGAGGAGTTTTGCGTGGAGACAAAGGGCGCCTGAGGTGACGTGAGCACTTGTGAATGTGGAGCAGCGGGAGGCGTTGGTCCCGCGTGTGGCCGCGGCCTCCTGCCGGATGTCAGACAGCGTCTCGCCAGTCCGACCCAGCTGCCCCAGCTTCTGCTGCGTGCATTTTCGCAGCTTCGAGTGTTTACTATTTATTGTTACGCTCTTTGTTATTGCAGCAAAGCAAATTTCCCCACAGGGGGCAATAAAGCTCGAGCTGAACTACACTGAACTCCGCTGGAATAAGAGGCACAGCACTGCCGGTTCCTTAGCAACCGCCTCCTGGTGCAAAGAGCCGGAGCTGGAAGAATATGCACACACAATAAATCCAAAACGCACTCAGACAAAAGTGCCCCAAATACTAAATTTTCCGCCAGCCTTTGTGAGCGCTTTTTATTTTTTTGGAGATATTTTTGAAAAAGAAAGCAAATTCCAGACACGAAAGAGCCAAATGCTGCAGTGGCGTGTGTTTGACGGGAGGCCCGTCGCAATGTTAATGTTTGCGTCAGAGCGGAGAGGAAGAGGACGAGCGGCCTCGCTTGTTTATTTGTCTTTAAATTAATTAAACGCGGGTGTCGGCTTGGCTTTGTGACTCGCTGAGGAGAATTAAGCCGGCTGCTCGGCTAATCTCCCCTTGAATATTTCACGTCGAGTCGCAAAAAATAACTCATCTGTGTAGGTTAAAGGTGTGAGAGAAAGGCAGGGTGGGCTGATAGGGGAGCGTCCATCCTTCCTGCAGACCTCTGATGCTTCGTCTTTGAGTCGCGACTGTTGATCTGTACGGCCTCGGCTGTGCTAAGCTACAACTCATGCAGCAGTTTCTCACTTGTATGTGGTCCGTACAGACACACACACACACACACACACACACACACACACACACACACACACACACACACACAGGTTCTCGTATGGCAGCTGTGATTTAATTGGAAATGTGACACTGACATTAGTGCATTTAAAAGCAGGGAGGGATTCGAGTCGCACATTTGTAGCGTGAGGAGTTTAAAGTGAGAGAGAGAGAGAGAGAGAGAGAGAGAGAGAGAGAGAGAGAGAGAGAGAGAGAGAGGCATCAGCGTGGCTCGGTTCTCTTGGAATCCTACCAAAAGGGGGCAGCCAAGGCAAACTGTACCAGCGCCGAGTTGGAGGAGCCCCTACACGCCGCCCCTCCCCCACCCCATTCCTGGGGTGGCTTCCACAGATTCCTCAATGAAGAGAAATTCCAAACATGCGTACCTTCCGCCAGGGGAGGGGGGATAAAAGGTGGGGTGGGGGAGGGGCATGGGTGGGGTGAGGAAGGGTACTAAGTGGGGGCAAGGGGGGCGAGGTGGTGGGATTCTAAAAAAAAAATAAAATAAAAAAAATATATATAAGTCGACCCGGTTTTTTCACGGCGTGGCCGAACAACCTGCCGCATCAAGGATACAATCCTCTATTTATAGTCGCTCCTAATGCCAGCGTGTTTTCCACGCCGCCGCCGCTGCTGCTGCCGCCGCTGCTCTCCGCACGCACGCAGCTATGCAGCTATGGACCCATTGTGGGTTTCCACTACTTCAAAGGAGACGCTCCGACCTAATGAGTGGCTGCTCCTCGGAAAGAGACGTCATCGCTGCCGACGTCCTCCCCCTCCTCCCCCTCGGGTGGCTGCGCGTTTAATATAGGCGGGGCTAAATTAGGCACAGCGGCGGGCTGGGATTTGACCCTATTTATACGCGTGTCACATTTAGGCGAGCCGCTGCAAGTCAAGACTCGGAAAGGAGTAAAATGCAAGAGGTTGTAAAAAAAATGAAATAAAAAAGTGACAATGACATCAGATGCACAGTCAATGTGCTGCAACCATGAGGTCAGGGGCTTTCTGGGGGTTGTGATGTTGTTTCTTTCCGCCCCTCCTGCCCTGATTCCCCGCTTGACTTCCGTGAGCCACTCACGGGCCGCAGACGCACACATACACTGTGAGCTCTTGTGTGTTTTTTGTTTGTTTGTTTTGTTGTGTTTTTTCTCAGTTGTTGTTGCTCTAAAGGTGGCCTGCAGTCGACGGTACTATGCCAGGAATCTGCAGAATGTTTCGGTTCCGCAGAGGCTCGGCGGGGAGAATGTTAATCCCTGCAACAACACAATAACAACTTTGGGAATCACTATGGAAACCCGGAAAAGGGGGGAGAGGGTTTTGTTTTGTGCGGCAAAAGCTTGACAAGATAGAAAGTCGTGAACAACCTGGGAAGCGGAGAACGGAGAGAGGACGGTGAGGGGGAAAAAACAAGGGCCGGTAAATTTATAAGAGAGAACCTGTGGCTGAGAAACAAAGGGGGGGGGGGCTGGCCTTCCAGGGTCATGTGACCCGGAGCCCCTTCCAGTGGGCTTAACCCCGCCCTTCTCAAAATGTGTGTGTCACAATTAAAGCAGCTTCAAATGGATAAAAAAAAAAAGATCGGTTAATTTGAATGTTGTCTGGTTTCAGAGGGGTGTGCGTGTGTGTGCGTGTGTGTGTGTGTGCACATGTGCACATGTGCACATGTGCACATGTAAGTGAGGTAGAGAGAGAGAGAGAGAGAGAGAGAGAGAGAGAGAGGGTGAGTGGGTTCAACATTGGAACGGTTGAAGGAATGCATTATTTTGCTGTAGCAACAAGCGGAGAGGAGGAGGATAGCGCCGGCGCCGCGTGCTCCTGCCACACGCTGTACGGGAGGAGTACTACGCTGTTTACGTCGCGGGGTGTGAGGGTGGGGGTGGGGGAGGAGGAGGGTGAGGCGCTCTCTGCCAGCAGGCCGCCACCTCATTCAGAGGTGCAGTACAGAGAGGAAAGAAAAGATAAAAGGTCGCTGAACGGATGGATCTGCATCTTCACCATGACGACTGAGGTATAAAAATAGATGAGGCAAATAACACACACATATATGTGTATATGTACACATATATATGTACATATATATGTATATGTATATGAATATATAGAAACATATATAATACATAGATATATATTTCTATATATATAATACATATATAATACATACACACATATATGTATATGTATATATATGTATACTGTATATATATATACATAAAAGCACAGTGTTTCCTCTTTTCATGGACAATAAGCAGGAAGCATGACGTGACGGACAGTTGGGAAATCATTCATTATTCACAGTGGGGCTCGCGGGGAGGGACCATGGGGAGGAGGGTGTCGTGTGGAGAGAGAGAGAGAGAGAGAGAGAGAGAGAGAGAGAGAGAGAGAGAGAGAGGGGTGGGGTTCAAGCGGGAGCCATCTGCAGGACCAATAGCAGGTGGGCAGGGGCGGTGCTAATCCCGATGATTGACATGTTATTGAGTCTGGAGCAGAGACGGTAAACAAGTCCTCTCTTGAGCGGGGAGGGGAGGAGAGGGGAGGAGGAGGCGGGGGAGGGGGAGCGGTAACCATGGTGATTAAGCACGGCTTTTCCACAGATTCGGGAAACCAGAACTCCAGGGGGAAAAACCTGAACAGACGTCGCCGGCGGTGATTAGCGCTGACCCATGACTGTAACATCAGACGGATGACAAAGCGTGATTAGGTTCCTCACGAGCGAGGTTACAAACACGTTTTTTATTGTCCCTTTTTTTTTTTTCCCCCTGTGGGAAACATTGAAATTATGTGAACAATTTCGAGGATGTGAATAAAAACCAGGAGAAAAAACAAACGGTGCCCTTTCACTGCACTCGCTTCGGCGAAATGACTTTTTTCAGAGGGTCACCGAGTGTGTCACACTCCCTGACCTCGCTCCTGCCACATAAACAGGGGGACGTCGCTCCGTCAGGGATGTGATGAAATGTATCTCCACGTCGCCTCCATTCACCGGCGGAGTTCCCTCAGCTACACGCCGCGTGCAGCCCGCCAAAAGTCTCTCCGTCTCCGCTGCAGAGTTCAGGTTACGCCGGGCCGGCAGCAGACAGGAAGGTAGCTCGAAAAGGAGAGCACAGTAGCAGACGCAGGGGCTCACCGCAGCCAGAATCACAGGCCGAACCCCCCCAGACCCCCTCAGACCCTCCGCCCCCTCCCAGATTCCCCGAGCTCCATCAGGCCACATCCTCATCCGGCAACCCAATCCTCCCCCCGGGGCCTCCAGACACTTGTTTAAACCACATCAACCCAGACGGCCGCAGAGAGGATGACTTCCTCTTCCTCCTCTTCCTCATCTTCCTCCTTCTCCTCCTCACAGCCAGAATAGCAGCCGGACAAACAGACTCAGGGACACCTTTTACCCGTGGGCAATCAGGCTATTAATGCCTGACCCCTATCCTCACTGTCACTTGGAATGTTGTTGTTGTAGATGCTTATTTCTACATACTAATGTATTGATTTATTTTACAATCTACTTCAGGAGGAAAACATTTTAGTTTTTTTTCCGTAAAGCTCAAAGGTGGGACCACCTTCCACTCCCCTGCCCACTGAAGACCAGCAATGTGTTTTTCACACAACTATGTGCCGGTCTGTGTGTTCAGGCATGCGTGGCATCCCCCCCACCCGCACCCCCCCACCACCACTTCCCGCTCACTCTCACTCACTCCGCATTCACAGTCACAACAACAACAGGCGCATACATACACGCACGGCCCTTCCTTATACCCGCAGGCCTGCGCTACCTCCCTCCCTGCCTTCCTCTCCTCTCCGCAGCTGCTGCTGTTGTTGTTGTTGTTGTACCACCGTGTTGTCGTCGACGGCGCTGACTAAACACACATTTGAGGAGCAGAAAGTGGAGGATCGCACGGCAATTAGGACGGACAGTTTGAACAAGAGTTGAAAGCACTGGACTACTGTAAAGCAAAGGAAAGCCAGCGAGTGACGCTAAATCTAATTTATTCTTTCCAAGAAGTTCCAATGGAAGTTGGATTTATATTTTCAACTGTACAAATGTGACCATACTTCACATTTTGGTTTAGGTGAAGTCGAAAAAAAAATACATAAGCGTATTTATCATGAACACACATTTCTTCCTCAAACTGAGAAGATCACCAAAAGCAGCAACAACAAAAAAAGACGAAATGGCTATCAATTCAATTACGAAATGTCTTGAAAGATTTTCAGGGGGGGGGGACCAGGGTTCACAAAAAGTTCAAGAAAACAAACAATCAGCATAGTGTAGTGTATCTTTCTAAAAAAGACCAACTTTCCTGGGAATCCAAAGCTTGCGTGCGACTGACCAGCAGGGTCAAACTGGATAGATAATCATGAACCAAAGCTGAACTCCTGAGTCTCTGGAGGCCAGACTTCTGCTCGTCTCACAGTCCCAGAGTCTCAGTTCAGCCCTTCAGAAGCTCTGCTCCACATCTAGTAGCATGAAGACATCCATCGTAAAACAAATGGTGAAGCAGATCCACTTGGACTTCAGCAGTTCAAACACAACCACAACAGTTTAAATACATGGATTGTCTAAATTGATTAGTTTACACCGTCAAATGTTGACAGCAAGTGTTTGGCTCCAGATGCCGAGTTGCCCAGTTGAAGCAAAAAAAAAAGTGACAGTTAATAAGTTAAGCAGGTTCTTAACACTGACGTTTTCTCGTGTTCAGTCCCTAAGTTAAGGGGCACAATGTCACTTACGGACATTCATTTATTTCAGAGTTATGCCAGCGGCAGCCGCCAGTAGCTACGCAGCTAAAAAAGAAGCTAAAGTATGCAACAGCGTGGGAAAACTTTGTGGGAATTTTGGATTATTTGTTGTTGTTTTTTCCATACAATCTGCCATTTCTCCTTACTGGAACGGCCCGACTTCCAAGACCTGCTTCATAAAATGCAGCGTGTTTCCTGGCGCTGCTGTTTTACTAGCCGGGCGACAGGTCTGGCTTTGGAAAAGTGTGTCAAGCCCTCAGCCTCCGACATGCCGCACACTAATTCCTCTTGGGAATGCAGCCGAGACGCCCAAGAAGACAATCACTCAAAGTCGGTGTTCAGCCGCTTGTCCCAACGGTGGTCCGTATCCAATAATCTGAGGCTGTACTAACCGACGCTGAAAGGTACCGACCACGTTAAAAGAACAACGTCTCGCCTCACCGAGCTGATGTGCTGGCTGCTGAGACTCGCACCTGTCTGGTACCGACGCACCCAGCAGAGAACATCCCACCACGTGGACCAGCGCTGATTGATTCATATGGGCCGCATTGAACATGTGATGGGAAAATTCATTCTCGTACCCTGAGACTTCCCAAAGACTTGATAATCAAAAGTCCAGTACAATTCATATATCCTTGGGAGATAAATGATGCACATTTGTCAAGTTAATCGGGGGGAGTTTGTTGAGACTAATTTAGAAAATAGTTTGAATTATTATTTTTGTGATTATAAACAGCTACATTTAAGTACAATTATTTAGGATTGAAATATGTTTTTGCTGTCCTTTAAGTCTAATTGAAAAACTGCCTTCACACCTGTGATGAACAGCGCTTGATTGTGGGTTGGAGATGGGGTGTGGTTATTTTTTCTGTTCATTCCAGGTGCTGCCGCTGGTTGGAAGGAGAAGCAGGATCGATTGTTTGTTAAAGAAAATTCACAAAATAAATCCTCAGGTAATTCTACAAACGGATTCCAGTATTTTATTTTGAGATTTTAACACCCTGCTTCCCTCAGACACACTGCAGCACCATTTTCAGTAATGTGCCGTACCTTGTGTAACATCCCTCGCATCCAAACTTGGTCCAATCCTACCATCATCATCACCGGAGCATCAGAATAGTAGTGGCTGCCGTGCCAGGGCCTATTTCTGTAGATGACCATCTGCAGCTTTGCGGCGCACCGTGTCCAGACTTCATCCTGGCAAGCCGTCCGGACTACATTCCCTCTCCTGGCACGACGTCTGGGGTTCGAAATGACACATCTTCATTTCATGCTGACTGCTAGACTCCCTAATACAGATTGAGCAGAACGACATTCGCCGCCAAAAGTCACAGACGGTTCGCGTGCAATTGACAACATTCGCACCAGGCTAAAAACCCAGCGCTGAGCAAAGGCTGAAGCTATTTGTTTGCTAACGCGCCAGCAGCCAGAAATTGTCTCGCACCGCAACTTGATTGCTCAGGTTTCATCGCCGACATCTGGCCCCTTCATCCGTCTTGCCAACATGCAATAAACAGCATTTCCAATTGGTTCTAAAAGTTCAGTGGATCCCATAACCAATCAGCTTCCTTTACACGTAAAGAGGTGTGACTTATGAAGGAGGAAGCGGCTCCTCTGTGCTGCTCTGAGACGACAGGAAATAGAAGCTGCTGCCAGATGATGAGCGTGGATGCTTGTAGTGTTGGCTGAGTCTTGGCCGGTCTTGATCAAAAATCCAGAGTCCGAGTAAAAATGCCTCCCAGCCCGAGACGAGATGAGACCCTTAAAAAGTGATCTGGAGACCAAGACCAATCTTGAGTATTACAACACTGCCCTTTCCTTGCACTTTCAATGGACTGATTGCCGTATGGAGACATTAGATAAATATGAATATTAAACTGAGTGAAACAGTGAACTAAGCTGTTGTCTCCGTGCCAGCCAGGTGATAGCGTCTGGTTTCTGGCACACACGCCCACAAAGACTGTGGTGAAATGCTGCTGCACAGCCTCTTTCCTCCAGTCCAGCTGCCACCCCGACACGCCCCGATATCAAAAAAAATATGACATCCAGATTCAGTATTTCTTTGTTCTTGCCCACTTAACTTCATTTTCACAGTGAGTTTCGTGAATGTTCTCTTAGTGAGGGAGCGCTACGTCATTAAAAACAACAAGCTGCGTGTAGCCCAGAGCTAACATCTGTTACAATGGAACACGGAGACTCTTCCTCTAGAATAGGAGCGCCTGAGCTGAGATTTTAGGGCCACACCCCAAAAAGTGCAGTGTTTTCATAAGACACCAAATTCCCAGAGGGCAACCCAGGATTCGTGCAATGCATCAGACCACACGAAAGAAGCCTGTTTACCTTTGGTTTCAAAATCACATGGATGTTTCACCCACTTCTCAGTGACTCAGCTGGTGTTTGCACCTCACCGATTTTCTAAAATTCTTGATTTTCTTGAAAACAATTGATAAGCCACTGTGGGAAAAAGAAAAGTTGGCAGCACATCCCATTGCTCAGGTTTCACTTGGTATTTCTTCATAAAGTCATCGCCCAAATCCAAAGAACGGAAAGTATTACCTTAAACATTTCCTTAGGGGCTGCGGTGACATTTAAACAGCCAAAGCAAAATGTCATGTTAATGTGTAGGTATCTACTTACAACTGTAGAGCTCTTCCCGTAAAAGAAACCGCCTCATAATAAAAGGTGTTTAAAAGTGGCCCAGTACGTACAGCACCGAATAAGGTGTTTCCGCACAGCCGGCGCGGCTCAAGTGTGGAAAACGTCATTGTTTACAAGTCTCAAATTGGGGGTTAAGTCACCTTTACTCTCAGGCTCAGCACTCACAAGGCTCCTCAGTTTGGTGCTAATCAGATTTTATCGTGACGCAAGTCTCCCACTGACTCCTGCTCTCATACACAGGAGGTACAGTTACTCTGCATAGCGCCGGACGACCATGGGAAATAAAGAGCGCAACCTGCTATCTAATCCCCCACCTAAATTACTCTGAGGGGAAAAGGGCTTTCTGTGACGTGCTGGCCAACGGTGTTGATTCCAGAAGGCTGGAGTCAAGAATGGGGAAGTCTGCAACATCAAGGCCAAGAAAAAAAAATATATATCTGAGTGAGTTTTAGAGTGCTGGAGGCCACAGTTTGGGTAGAGTTTGGAGAAGAAAAAACAGGTTGGGTCTCAGTGTACCCACAGCGGAGGAGGGCAGCGGATGTGGATGGAGCAGGACAGCTGACGGGCCCTGAACAGTCCCCAGCCCACACTTCCCATTGGCTGTCGGTGACATCATGGTTGTATCCCCATATTTCACCTCCTCGTTCCAGGGTGGGCGGAGATTTTAGTTATTCCTCCTCCTCCTCTTCCTCCTCCCCCTCCTCCTCCTCCTTCCCTCCTCTCATTCTCTACACTGAACCAGGCCATGTTTCTCTGCCTCACTCTCTCTCCCCTACATCACACACACACACACACACACACACACACACACACACACACACACACACACACACACACACACACACACACACACACACACACACACTGCTACATTTGCCCCTTTTAGGGACCTCAGCAGCTAACATGGCCACTCTCGTTCAGGAGGGAAGAGAGAGAGAGAGAACGAGGAAATAGAAGAACAAAAGATCTATTAGGCAGCTGTGCACTGCACTCACTGACACACACACACACAAAATATAAACACAAAGCATATGTGCCACAATCTTTTGAAGACGCTGATATTCAAGTCCTTGTTAATCAATGCAATCCATTATTTTTCTTTTGACAAAACGCTCCAGTACAGTTTGCAAGTGAAGTTTGACATTTTCATTAGTGGACAGTTCACTAAATGATCAGCTCAGCCACACTGAGAGTGTCTGCGGTGTTAAAAGAAAAGGGGTGCGAGCAGGGGAGAAAGGCAGAAGGAGACCCTAGAAACAGCACAGGGAAGTGATTGCTTAACATACAAAAGATGTGCTGGGAGGAGATGGAATTCAGGCCGTCGTCACATCTGCCCTATTCACGCACACACGCACGAGGTTGAACGTGGATCACGCCTGTATAAAGGCTGAACCCTGTCATAGCAGACAGGTGTTCCATGCGTCGTGATAAGAGTGCAGTCATAGGACGGCAAAGCCTGTTAGAGTGGTGGCTTTAGGAGTGCCTCATCTGATTTTGATGACCTTGATTTTTTATTTATTTAACCTTTATTTAACCAGAAGAAAGACTAAATAAAAGACAAACTGTGAAACTAAATGAAGACAATTTTACATTTTAACGTGTAAATTCGAGTAGTGAATATTTACACGTTGAAAGTAAGCGGCACGTGACTTTACAATCCCCAGCTGACACACGATCTGTGCATCACAACTGACTCTTAGATGCATTGCGTTAGCAATATTAGTTCTTGATAATTAAGTGTTTAATTGTGTTTAAAATGTTTGAGAACTAATTGAAATTGTGGCAGCCAAACGGATTGCTGTGCTTACAGGAGTAAGCCATTTTATGTTGCCATGATATTAGCCGGTATTGTAAATAATGAGTAAAATCTGACTTGCATGTTAAAAAAAGGAATATTTGATGCATTATAGTGATTTATTGGAGCACAAATCCAGGTTTCAGGGCCTGGGAGACAGACTTTCGTAAGACAAACGAGGAATTGGTGCCTGAAGGTTAGATTAAAAAAATAGAAGGCATCCCACAGCAGCTGATGAGGGCTGGACTTGGAGGAAGCATGTGGTAATGTGGTCTGCAGGACAGAGATCAATAACTATAAACTATCTTCCGTCATATTTCTGCTGTGAGGTCGGTTGCTGAAAGGCTCCAAAGGTGTGAGCACCATTGTGGAGCGCGTGCCCAGGGTACGACACGAGGCTCTGAGCCCCAGACGGCAGCGCTGAGGGGAAAACAAGCCCTCCTCCCACCACAGGAAGTTCTGAACCCCCACCATGTCAAACATTAGACTTCAAGAAATGATGGAAAACAAAGATACCCACGCGTTTTCCTCCCAAACAAACAACGGCGGCCATTGTGCGAGGCCGTGGCACACTCGCGGCCGGGCGAGACATGAAGATGGTTCGAAAACTGCCGGCCGCATTCCCGTCGCCTCCTCTCCCTTTTTCTCCTCCTCGCAAGACAACTTTCTCCTTCAGCTCGGACATAAAAAGGTGGCTGCGTTGGTCGGGGGGCCGGGGGAGGTGCCCCCCCGCCCCCCGCTCACAAAAATATGCCTTTGTCCCTTTTGCCGTTCTGGGCCTCACACGACTCAACTGACCGGGCGAGCGCACATGAAACAAATCCACCGGGAGTTTGAGGCCTTTCATTACTTTTTCATCCTCAAGTTGAGGGCTTCCCACAAAAGGCAGATAGAATATAACAAAAAAGACCCAAACTTTGCAAACATCTCTTTAGAAAAAAACATTGGTCTGATGTTTTTCTTCTTCATCACACAGACAGGTTCCTCCTCCTGCTGTTCATCAGTGCAGCACAGGAGGAACCTGTGAAAGAGGACACTGCAGCAACTGCGCAGGCTGCGTGTGTTGCGGGGGGGGCAACTGCCATCCCCCTTCCTGACCCCAGATGCTGTAATTTGTTGCAGTTATTTGCATAACTGTCTTGTTAGCTATTATTGGTCTGGAAGCTGCCAAATTGTACATCACAGACTGGAACAATTGGAAGACCTGCAGCGACGTCCGTTCGCTGCTCCACTGGCGCAGTCACAGAAGAAAAAAAAAAGGACCGTCATCCCGCCTGGTGACAGAGGACGCTACTGACTCCACTGTTCAATGTGTCGTTATTCACTTCTGCAACCTCAATTCATTCTCATTCATACTCGTTTTTGCAAGTGATGGACTGACAGGGAGAATTTGCAGCCCTGCTACTGACACAGCGTAGGAACTACATACAACAACAACTGGACCAATTCTCTAAACAGCCTGATGCTGGCCAGGCAACCCAAGTTCTACTTCTTCAGACCAGCAGGGGGCGCTGTGTCAACAGAAGGGGTGTGCCGCTCTCCCCGCATCAAGTCAATGAATCATAAGAGTCGCAGGAATCCGTGTGGTGAATGATCCACCTGAGTCACGTATCAATACTTAATAATTATCTCCAACCCGGTGTTTGGGGCCGGCGTTAAGACATTGCTCGACACGAAATGCGCCGAGAGTTACACATTATCCAGCAGCGGCAACGAGCAGCTGGACGGAGAGGACGACCTCCACCTGCTGGATCACGTTTTTCCCAGCAGGACCGCAGCTAGACAAACACCATTGTGCACGCGCACACCCACACGCGCATTCTTCGCGAGAGCCGACACTGAAGACAGCCAGGGGACGGTTATCTGACTGGGAGGAGGAACGGGAGCGTGCTGTGCTATCAATGAGCCATCAATCACACACACACAGGCAGAGAGTTAGAGAGCAAGATGGGGCAAAGACAGGAAACAGGGGACCATATCCTTCAGCTACCACTTAAAAAGAGAGCCATCAAAGTGCTGGCTGCAGCTCAGGGCCTTTTTCCATGGCCAAATTTCTCTAAGCACAGCTTTGTCTTGCGCTGGTTTGATTAGAGCTGCTATTACTCGGAGGAAGGCCCCTCTCTGAGGAGTAGTGTGAGTGAGTGCGTCTGTGTGTCTGTGTGTGTCCCATGCAAGTGTGCGCTGCAGCACAACAGTAATGCACTATCCTAGTGAGCTGCTGCAGGGCCTCACTGTACTCTGCCGAGCACTCAGACAGAACAGGGTTGTGAAAAGGCTGCCTAGGAGTCGGAAGCTAACGTATAGTCGCCCACTTTTGGCTCTTTGTAATGCCTGAGAGGGAGACAGGGCGGGGGGGAGGCAACCCTGTGTGTGGCTGCATCCGGTGATTAGCATCGGCCACATAGAAATCTGCTTCAAGTGAATGTTGTTTTTTTTTAATACATATAAAAAATAAACAATGAAAATACACGCTACTGTGGGATGCAAAGCAAAGCAAAGATGATGTTCAATTGCATTGAATTAACCCATAGAATCACCAAGACACAGATAGAAACTTACATGCCATGTGTCCATATTAAAGCTGTTGTTATGCAACCATTTTTCATCTGGGACCGCAGTGGAGCTTTATTCAAAATGCACTTCAGGTTTCTCGGTAACAGCATATTTTACCCTCTGTTTATAACCACCCACCGACTCTACTTGGGTTGAGCTTTTAACCTTAATAGTTTGTTGTCTGTCGCACATGTTTTTAGGAGGACAAAAACAAGGCAGGCAGGCAGGCAGACATCACGTGGCCTCCGACGGCAGGACAAACACCTGCCTGGGGGGTGCAGGGCCGGTCCTGTAATAAACAAGGGCTGCTTACCAGAGCTGTGTGTTTTCGCACACGCTGTCTGAAACTCTCTGAGCAAGCAAGGGAAGCCAAGCACCGTAACAATTCCTCTGGATTTTCACTTAAAAGATGGAGGCACGTATTCTTGGAATTATGTATTATATGGGACCCAAGTAACCTTAATTTTAGACTTTAATGCAAAATCAACGAGCGAAGCAAAAATAAGATAAAATCTTATCTTGAAAAATCTCACAAGATCTATCATGACAACAACAACAAGGTCTCCTTTACAAACGATTAACTTAAAGTGAAGGGAGCTTGACTTTGACAAATCGTCCCGGCGCAGCCTCGGAGCCTCAGCCAGTATGAACACAGACAGTCTTCTGAGGAATCAAAGGAACGTCGGACCATTTCATCCCGGCCGCATTCCGCCTGCAGGAGCGCATTCCAGCTCCAGGAAGGCAGCAGCAGGCGCACCTGAAGCATGTTATTAATGCGCCATCACCTGTCCTCCAGGGCTGAGACACACACACGCACGCGCACGCAAACACACACAATTCACCCAGACAGGGTTTTGGGTCACATCCAAGCAGTGGAGCTGCTCCTCCTCCTCAGCAGAGTGAATGTATGGAGGGCAGTAAACAACACAGGAGCGGAGGACGTCCTTGTCCTCATGGCTGCTGCGCCGGGGCGACGGCATGTCCTCCTGTCGCCGCTGTCACTGCCGGTCAGCTCTCATTACTACAGAAACACCGAGCCAGCAAGTGACTGACTGGCTGGCTGGCTGGCTGGCTGGCTGCTGGCTGACTAATGGCACCTGCGACCGCCTGCTGTATGAATAACGGGAAGCGCAGCTTGGATCACAGTTACATCCCGGAGGCTGCACTTTTACTGACCTCGGTCACGTGAGCCGGCATTGCTTTTAGAATGAATTATTAATCAGATGACATAAAACGCATGTTTACTCAACTGTTCAATAGTTAAAACAAAAACCAAAAACGTAATGAGGTTCAACAGAAACGCTAAAAGGCTGAAACGACCTTTTATTTAACATTCAGTCGAGCAAATTCTCCAGCCGCCGTGAGTTATTTGGATATAAGGTTGTGGGAGGGGCAGAGCCTCCTCTTTGGTTCCCATCATGCATTAGACAGTGGTGCACACTGGGCCCGGCGCTCCACGTGGACCCGGCACTGCGGCGGCGGTTGAAAAGCAGACGGTGCGGCGGCGAGCAAGCAGGTCGAGGGGATCAATTCAGCCTGGCAGCTTGAAGCCTTGTGTCACGAGCATCAGTGCATCAGTCCCACATTACATGTATGTTTTTTTTTTGTTATCTTAAGCAATCGTGCAGCAAAGCACCGTGACACACAACTCATGCTGGCAAACACAAAGTGACTTTAGCAGAATGCGGGGCCTTAAAACTTCAAGGTCAAAGAAAAGAGAAAAACTGGAAAATCGACTCGGCTTCTGAAATCAAACTTCACCGAAGGACTGAATAAAGAATGGAATAAATTTGTTTTCAAGAACACAAAACTGGATATTGGAACTGAAGGGGAGAAAACACGGTTCAATGAACATGAACAACACTTGAGTAAACACTGCGTCTTCTCTCTCTCAATGAACCAGAGTGTTTGGAAACGACAGGCTGGATTTTTGCGGAGCAACAGGTGAAGCTCTGAGGTGTGGCTGCTCTGGCCGAGGCGACAGCGAAGGGAGCAGCGGCTCGGCCCAGACTGGCTCTTTGTTTCGGACGGCGCGGAGCCTCGGCGGACGCATGGGGCAAAACACAAACACACAAAGCCTGAGAGGAGACTGAAGTGGATGTGAGACCTCCTCCTCCTCCTCCTCCTCCTCCTCCTCCTCCTCCTCCTCCTCCTCCTCCTCCTCAGCCTGCGCAGATGAATCCACCACAAGCGCCTCTGAGCCGTGTCTCGCACACCCACCCACACACACTCACTCACAAACACACGCACACACACAAGCGGACTGACCCGCCTCCCTCTCTGACTCTCGCTCCTTCCTTATTCTTCTCCATCTCTTCCTCCCTCTCCCTCATTCATAAAATGGCCGCTTCACGGCTCCAGCTGCTGGCACGGAATTTAAAGATGAGGGGTCAGGGGGCAGCAACGGGCCGGGGCAGAGGGGCGATAGATGAGGGTGCGGGAGGGGGACGGGACTAGCTCGTTCTGCTTTTTACTCTTCCTCACCCCCCTCTTTCCGTTCCGAGCACCTTTCACTACCTCACGAAGCCCCTGGTCTCCGTCCTGCCGCGCCAGAGAGCCCAGGCTCGTCTCCTCCTCACGTGTGCCAGCCTCCGCCGACCCCTCCCCTCTGAAACAAACCTGATACCCTCCTGGTTGTGGGAGGAGGCGGAGGGACGGAGGGGGGAGTGGAGGGGTGCGGGAGGCTATGCGCCTGCAAAGGGGGAAAAAGGCAAAGCGCAGAGCGCAGAGGAGGGGCAGGAGCGAGCAGGCGGTGGCTCCTCCTCGGAGGCCAGCAGGAGGGGGAACGGGGACATTCTCAAGTTCCATCCCTGGAACACATCCTCCATGTTTCTGCCATTTCACCACATCACACGGACACACACGCAGGGCTGCAGAGGCATGTGCTGCGAGCAGCGGGAGATTGATCGGCACGCACGTTTGCCTTTTTCCGCTTCTTTCTTTTCCGGCCGCTGTCGTGGAGGAAAGAAAAGCTTTGCCGGGTGCAGTGTTTTCACGAAATGACGGATTCGTTTTTCGATTTTTAGGGGGGAAACATTAAAGAGTCCCTGGGCGAGCTCTCTCGCAGGTCCCCCCCGCCCTGAACCAATCAGGCGCTGAGTTACAGGCCGGGCTCATGTGCAGTTTGGCGAAGAGGAAAAACACACACGAGCGGCGCGGCGCAGAGCCTGAGAACGCTCAGACGACTCCACAGGGGGCAGTAACGAGTGTCGCCGTGCGGGCGTGCGCGTGTGTGTGTGTGTGTGTGTGTGTGTGTGTGTGTGTGTGTGTGCACGTCAGAGGTGTGTGTATCCAGTCCGAGGTGAATGAGTGCACGAGTGCTAATGCGTCTGCCGCTCCCCAACCCAAACCAACACCACTATGCAGCATCTTGCGTCGTACGCACACAAATTAAAGCTCACGCAAGCAAGAGCCCTTGCCTGTGTGTGTGTGTGTGTGTGTGTGTGTGTTTGTGTGTGTGTGTGTGCTCCCCCTCCTCATCCTGTACAAACACACACATGCACACCAGCACGCACGCTGGCGGCCCTCCTCCTCCTCCTCCTCCTCCTCCTCCTCCTCCTCCTCCTCCTCCTGCTGCCCAAGCCTCAAGCGGACGAGGAGACAAGAGAGAGGAGGGAGGAAGGACGCGAGGAAGCTGAATGGGAGCGACCTCTTGCTTGAATGGGTTTTAATTTGGAAGAGTGGGGCCGGCCCAGGGCTTCTGTGGTATTACGTGCACATGTGCCATGCTAAAGGGCCATGTGTTTAGTTAATGGCATCCATACACACACACAGAGCCGCAGTGAAGGGTCGGCTGGATAAGACAAAGACTGCTGCACCTCGTTTCCAAGTGTTTTTGCTGCAGACGTCTCACTTTGCGCAGAAAGAAAAGAGGCGATGCAGCTACCGGAACTGTGTGTGTGTGTGTGTGTGTGTGTGTGTGTGTGTGTGTGTGTGTGTGTGTGTGTGTGTGTGTGTGTGTGTGTGTGTGCGTGTGCGTGTCTGCTCTGCAGGCGGAACAGCGTGTTGTTTGGAGGCGGCCGGGGCGCTGTGTTCTCCCCTCCTCAGCCCACATGGGCTGCCGCCCACGCAGGGCCACCTCCAGCCCACCCGCCCGCCAGCCTCCTGGCTGCCTGCGATTCAAGCGCCCCTCTCTAACTCTGACTTCTCCCACAGACGGGCACCGGGGGCCCGCGTGGCGTCCAACACTCAGCACGCACTTGCGTGGGTCACGCCGTCCACGAGCACCACTCGAGAGCAGGGAGGAGGGAGACGGGTGGGTGGGTGGGCGGTCGGGGTGGTATTACGCCACCTATCTGCAAAAGGACGAACAGCAGCGAAAGGCCCGAAAACGGCGTCCAGGCTGCGCTGCTCGGTGCGGTTACGGCTGGCTCGGCTATTTATAAGTGTCCCTCCTTCAGAGGAGGAAGCCGCCCCTATTGGATCCAGATGTGAGGGGGACGCACCAGGCAGCAGGCACCAGGCAGCAGGCACCAGGCAGCAGGCACCAGGCACCAGGCACCAGGCACCAGGCACCAGGCCTGAGCAAAAAAAGGGTGGCAGCCCTGGACTGCAAGCTACTGCGCTGCTGCAACCAGACTGCGACAAGGCCGGACGGGGCAGAATTTATCTCACAACTGGAGCAGGGGGACAAATATTTGCAGCACGGCCGGCGCCGGCGCCGGCGGTCGAGTGCGGCGGGTAAATTTCAAGCCATTCATCATTTGTCCCTTTTTTTAGAAGCACTACCGAACAACAACAGCAGCAGCAGCAGCAGAAGCCGCCACCGCAAGCCGTTGTAAATAAATGCCTGGGTTTTTTGTTTTTTTAAAAAAAGGCAGATCTGGGCTTGATGAAAAGACAGCGCAGTTTCCGGAAACTATCTTTGGAGATGAATATTGGATGAGTGCCGGGGTCAAGCTGAGCGGGTGAGTCACGGAGTGAAGTGGTTATGGTAGAAAGCGTTCCTGCGCCGGGGTCACGGCGCCGTCGGAGGCCTCTGGAGATCATATCGAGCATCTCTCCGCCTGCCGGCTGACACGACTTAACTCCCCCCCCCCAGCTTGACCGCGGCACTCAAACGACAGCGAGCGATGGCGAGACGGGTAGAAATGAGTTGCGACAGATTAAGTTGGACTGACGGAGCGTGTCTCACGGCTCTCACCAAGAGTTTTTTGTTTGTTTTGTTCTTGTTTTTTGTTTTTTTATTTCCTCTTTCCTGATTGCTGCTTGCACTCTCTAGGCAATTTTTCTGAATGGCTGCCTCATATTTTCTTACTTTAGTTTGCCAATTCTTTGTTTTTTTTGCAGCACTGTCTTCCACAGCTGAGCTGTCTGTCTGTCTGTCTGTCTGTCTGTCTGTCTGTCTGTCTGTCTGTCTGTCTGTCGCTTTGGCCTCTTTGTCACAAACCTGTCCATTTTGCTTGGGGAGCAAATCAACTTGATAAATGGCACAAACCGATACGTCACACACACAACCCCATAAACAATGTTTTTGACTGGCAAATCAAATGATATATGATTGTAGATTATATTCAATAAAAATGATAAAAGATAATAAAATTGTATTATTTATTTATTTATTTATTTGCATTTTCTTTCTTATTTTCTCCATATTTTTCTGCAGCCACCCTTAGCGCCCCCTAGTGGAACCCCAGACTGAGACGCCGTCGTCGGGCGTTAGTCTAGTCGGGCTCTGCCGGTGAAGGGATACGGACTATTCTCAGAAATGACATAGTGTAATGACACACTGACCCCTCGATCTACAGCAGCAGCATCAGATACGTCTGCCATGAGATAATTCATTCAAGCGCAGGCACATGGTTTTGCACACGCACACACGCACGCAACACAGACGCAGACAGGAGTCCTGTTTGTGCTTGCGGTACGTGAGGTCTGAACAGGAGCCATTGTGGAGCTGCGCTCAGAGTCCCCCCCCCCCCCCCCCCCAATTCCCAGCCGCGTCGACTGGGGCCTGTTTGCCCTTCAGATACGGCTCGAGCCAGAGCGCAGACGTCAGCCCACAGGCAGCACGAGTGACGTCAGCACATGTGCTGCCTGCCTTTTTGACCATGCGCCTAAATAACGAGGGCTCGGTTTCACAAGGCGGACAGGCGGGGGGAAGGAAGGACAGGAAGGGGAGGGAGGGGGAGATAAAACAGGTCAGAGCTGCTCGCACCTCCCCGCAAAATAAATTCCGAAAAAAAAAAAGAAAAAAAAGACACGCACACATGTGAAAAAGAAAAAAAATGCAGAAAGTGACAGCGGCTTCGGTGGGTTCGGGCAAAATAAGACATCAGCGTTTTTAAAGCGAGTGTCTCTATCAGTGCGGCGGGATAATTATGTGTCTGCTCTCAAATATCTCAGAGCCATTCCTGCTGAGGAGAAGGGTCAGCGTTCAAGATAAATAGCCCCGGCTGGGTGACCAGCAGCTGTTGGCTTGTATTTAAAGAGAGAAAATACAGATGGCAAAAAGGAGAGAGCAACAACGGCGAATAGTTTCTCCAGTCGGAGGAGCGAAGACGGCGGTGTCGCTCAGGGTTGACGCTGCAAGCGAAGGGCCGATTTCATAGCCAATTAAACTAGTGATTAGTGTGTAATCTGATTAGGAATTTCGCATGTAGCTCAGTGGCTCCCTCGCCTTGGACATGTGCTAACAATGATAGTGACAAAAATAGTGCTTCATTCATAAAATATGTCTTGAAAACATTTTATGTGACGCCTGGGAACTGAAGCGCAGTTCAGCTGCACCGCTTTATAAAGACATTTAATGACAGAAGCAATTTTTTTTTTGACAACTGCTATCCTTTGGCCTTTCCACAGAATGAAGATGCTTCTTGGAAAAAATACTGTTCGCCTGAGTCAGAATGTTCCTTTTTTCTTTTCTTTTTTTGTTCGTGCCAATAAGAGCAATAAATGAAAACCAATAAATGTCCATCTGAAGCTGAACTGACTTAACAGTTTTCTGGAAAAAGAGTGTGTATAGTGTGAATATCAGAAGAAAATAACAAGCCTCAGCAACAGTAATAGTTGGTCCTGTTGCATTTCATACACCAGGACCACCTGAAAGGGTCACACAGACACACAAACGGCGACTCCAGAGCTCCACTCCCCTGTTGATCCCTGTCTTTGCCCCAGGACGCTGCTGCTGCTGCTGCTGCTGCTGCTGCTGCTGCTACCCATTCTGCCGGCCCCACCTGCTCAGGGCCAAGGAGGCGGCAGAGAGCACTCTGGCATTCCACAGGCCTACGTGCAACACAACACAGCCGCACACACGCACAGAAGGGGCAAAGCGGAAGGGGCCCCTACCCTCACGGGGGAACCCCGTCACTCGAAATCACAACAAGGCACACGGCAGAATTTAACACCCGAGCATGAGGAAGAAGAGGGTGGTGGTGGTGGTGGTGGTGTGGTTTCACGTGAGGAGTTCAAATGTCACAAGATGATTTCAGCTCAACACTTGGACACTGTGTGGAGTGCGGTGTGAAAAAAAAACAATAGGAAAATCGTGTTGAACTTTGAGTTGTTGACCAGAGGACAGAGGACCTAATGGGCTTAAGTCACCACCTAGACTGCCCACTGCTCCCTTAAGCCTGTATGACCAGCTGTCTGTCTGCCGAAAAGACAGACTAGAGCACCACACACACACACACACACACACACACACACACACACACACACACACACACACACAGACAGACAGACACACACACACACACACTCACACACCCACCCATTGAAGGAGGGAGCACAACATGTACTCCAAGCTCCCGTCACCCCCTCCTCCCATCTGCTGCACCAACCGCCAAAATTGAATCAAAACAACACAGCAAGGAAGCCACGACTGGCTTTCCTTATTAGAACTCAGGCAGGGGCATCGAACTGAACACAAATCCATCCAGACAAGCGGAATATTACGCATGCGGTCCCACAACGTTTTATGGATCCATGTAACCGGTGAGATGTTGGAACCTCTACTCAGAACGGTTTTAACTGGACTGAGGTTCCCACCTGCCAGATAACCTGAAGCCTGAATCTGTTGCGGCTATGACCAATCGCTCCAGTGTTTCACCTCTAAATCCAGCTCAGCTTCTATCACTAAGCACTGGTTGAACTCTTCTGAATCTGTATGTTGAAAATTCAGAAGCTTAATTTACATTAGATATCTAATGATGATGACTTTTCCATGATTTTGGTATCAATATTTGCCACTGCTTGCAGCTTATATCACGCCCACTTTATTTTCTAATGGCTTCAAAACAAGATAAAACACTTTCTTCCTCTCTCCATACTTGCACTTGGTGTGACCTGAAAACACAAAAAAGAATTTCTGTTGCAGTTTTACAAAACCTTCCTTTTTCAAGTCATCAAAGTGCGACCACATGTGAGCGTTTTGCAAACCTTTTGCAATATATGGGAGGTCTCCCCCGAAATGGAAGAGTTTTATTTACTTCTCAAGCAATTTCAAGGTTAACGGAAGTGCAGCTACCGACACTTTTTGGCCTGAGGGGTAAGAGTAACAAACCAGCTGCCAACCCTGCCTGCCGCTGCGGACACAATTTCACCCAAACTGCGTCATTTGAGTTTGGTCAAGCACAGCTTGATAGCATCTTGAACCTCCGTCATCGGCCTCATCTGCCTTCCAACTCCTCCCAGCTCCTGCTTTTTTTCCTCTGGTGTCGACCAGATAGCGCTGCGGGATAAATGGCCACATTAATGGTCTGTGATGGTTCAGGGTTCTGCCTGGTTAACAGCGGGGAACAGCGCGTACCGGACCGGCCACTTTTTTCTAATGTGTTTACCCAAAAGCTGCTAAGGTCGGACTGCAACTGAGTCAGGAGGGGAGGGAGGGGGGTGGCTCTTCCTGTCCAAAATGAAGCGAACCCAGGACAGGGCAGCCGACGGCTCTCCGAAGCAGCTTCTCAGACGTAAACACGCCTGCATCGAGTCGCTCATCTAGTCCTGCGCACTCCCCCGACCGCAGCTGTGTATCTTGGCCTCTGTGCAGCCGTACGAAAAGGCTCAAAGGACTACGGCGTGTTTGCTCAGCCCACCGAAAAAGACACTTCTCTCTGTCGTACACAAACTTTTTTCTCTTCCTCGGCCCGCTCGGCGGGAGGCGTCCCCGTCAAGCGGTGGCGCTCCGTGATATACATCGCAGCGTTATGGTGGGCGGGAGAGAGCCGCCACGAACATCTGCGCCAAAGCAGCCGCAGGTGTCCGAATGTGATATATGGCCATAGCCACACACACACACACACACACACACACATCTGGGAGATCTCAGGAGCTCTGTCGCAAAACACCATCAGCATGCAGGCTGTGTGGGAGAGCTATGCGGGCAGCCAGTGTTGTTGTGCAGCGCTGCTGTATCATTAACGGCACCTTTCTCCGGAGGGTACCTCTAATCCAATTACAGGTTTAAACAAGGGAGATGGTTCCAGTGCATCCATCCCACTTATCCCCGGGCCTCGACGAGAGCAGAAAAGCTTCTCATCAGCCTCGCGGGGACTTCAAAGGGCTAAACAGTCTCAATATTTGTAGAAATTTGCGGAATTCGACCCACTTGATTGCACCTGACCCGCACGCGGGCCCGAGTTTAAGCCCATTATTGAAAACGCTTTCATGAAGAGAGACGAAAAATGGTTCAAACCGAGTGCGAGGCACGCAAGTCATGTCTGCGTCTATTCGACCTCCTGTTTACCCCGGGACGTGCGTCCTGGCGAAAGGGCAAGCGAAGTAAGCTCGCAGGAGACACCGCAGTGGCATGACATCCTCAGAACATGATCGCATATCTCCGGGGTCGAGGGAAGAATGTAGGCCAGCCAGCCAAGAGCAACAACAGCAACACAGTCTGGCTATTCCCAAAGCGCAGCTTCATACAGAAAACACCAGCAGCCTGTATAGATGTCAGCCAAAGCCCACACGCAGACGCGCAATATGCATGATAGGCGGTGCTGCTGGAAGCGGCCCAGACTCGGGGCGACGCAGCATCGCAGTCTGAGAAAAAGCAACATTTCATTTGGAGGGAAGGCGACACCGCGAGCAGCGCAGCTCCGTGACGCTGCCTCAGCAGAGAATAAATAATAGATGTGACGTCACCAGCTAATCGCTCTAAGCGGGTATAAGGAGTGGAATTTTTTTCTAAAAATAACCAGATTTTCGGGGGGGAGCAGGGGGTGAGGGGGAGCTTTTAAAGGCTAAACGCTGCATTCCCGGCAAAGCGGAGCCCAGCGCCAAGTGGCCTTTCAGCAGATCGCTTACTACCATCATGCATTCTTTATCAGAGCCGCGTCCCTTCTCCACTGCCTCACGTGACCTCGCCGCCGTCAGCCGGCGGGTCGACTCCAGAGGAGGCTTGGACCCCGAGCTGCAGCCGGCGAGGCGCTCCACGGCGGCCCCTTTTGTTTCACACTCCGCTGGCTCACTTCAGAAAAATGACCCGGAATGAGGGGGGGGAGAAGTAGTGAGTCATCCTGCTTGCGTGCCATCTTTGGTTATTTCACCATAACAAACTGGTGAATGGGGGTTTAGCGCAAAGACTCGCCTCAGCCGCCACAGGCCCCGACTTGAAGCGCGGCCTGCTGAGAAACTTCTCGAGATGCCCTGAGTGATGTCCTCTTCCTGCTGCTGGTGTTTCCATGAAGGTGCTGTTGTCATCCATGAGAAAAAAAAAAGCAAAGAAACAAACCGCGCTGACAGCAAAAGCCGGTCATCTTTTATGTCATCTCCAACCACACCCAGCCTTTTGTTTTTTTGAAAAAACAAAGAAGAGAAAAAAAAAAGCAATTCTGGGTCAGCAGGGCGACTTTGCCTTCAGGCGGCTACAGCAGGTCTTTCTAGCTGAGCAGCTGTTTTGGTGGGTGGGTGGGGTGAAGACCTGCGGGAGGACGAGGAAGGAGCTGGTGATGAAGAGGAGAGACAAACGAGGAAGCCGTGGCTGCCGTGAGAGTGGCGAGTAGAGCTTGTGGAGGAGAAGTCGTGGAGGAGAAGTCGTGGAGGAGAAGTCGTGGAGGCGAACTCGTGGAGGAGAAGTCGTGGAGGAGAACTCGTGGAGGAGAACTCGTGGAGGAGAACTCGTGGAGGAGAAGTCGTGGAGGAGAAGGCGTGGAGGAGAACTCGTGGAGGAGAAGTCGTGGAGGAGAACTCGTGGAGGAGAAGTCGTGGAGGAGAAGGCGTGGAGGAGAACCTGCAGCACTCGGGGTCGAGTCGGCCGGGAGTTTATCAGACAAAGCAAGTGATGAGGAAACAATAGACATTCTCCCAGTTCTCCCTGTCAGGGTCAGACAGTGAAAAGAACATCCAGTCCCCCCACACACACACACACACACGCTGTGCCCTACAAAGGCATTTGGAGCGACGCGCTGTCTGCTTGTTACGCAGGCTTTAACTAAGGCGCGTACTCGCTGTTAGGAACAACGGACAATTTCATGAGGCAGACATGACATCACCAAGGGAATAATACCGGCACTGTGACAATATGCAAGACGCGCTTAACCCCCGAGTCAATACCAATCGGCTCGCTTAATGGGCTCCGCACACACTGGCTGCCCTCCTCTGTCCCTCATTACCGCTGTATCTCCTGCTCTTATCTCCCCCATCAGCAGAGGAATCCTCAGAATGCAAGAAGAACGCCACAGAGCCAACACTAGACTCGACAGAACTCACAGGAGAGGGAGCGGGGGGGGCAGAGAAAAAGGACTAAGGGAGGTCCTTAAAAACTACATTGACGTCCTTTCCCATGAATTCTACAGGTTGATCGCTGAAGTCAGTAGCTGCGTTTCCATGACAGTTTTTTTTCACAAAATTAAAATGATAATTTTGAAAATTCAACAAAGTACAATTGCGATTTGCAGGTGTTTCCATTGAATGGTGTGAAGTGGAGAGTAACAAAAATTCTTGGAAAAATCTGCATTTCGATTTATGAATCACGTTTGCTTTTGTTTGTGGTAATCGAAACGCAGCCAATGACTGAAGCCCGAGCACCAAGCAGCAGTGAAAAGCCAGTGTCCTATCACTGCTGTAACACACCTCCCTACAAAATACATGTTGGGGCACTGAACTAGTATTATATATACAAGTGAAAACGCAACAGTCGAATCATCTCAAAAGAGATGTGTTGGAACAGGGTTCAACGCCGTCATTCAGAGGACAGCATGGACTTTAAAGAACTGGATTCCTTCTATATGTGCAACAAAGGGAAGGGAGTGCTTCTCCCAGTGTACAAGAGGCCGTGGAACAAACGAAACACAAATGTGACATCTCGGGCCACAAAGCCAGCACTTTCTGCACTCTTTATTCGCACGCGCACATGGTTTGCGTTACACAGTCACGGTTTATGTTTTAAGTGCTGAAAGTGGCCTTGCATTATCTTCCACAGCCGGGGGAAGCTGTTGACAAAAACATGTCAATTACATGGAAATTCGCAGCTGTTTAACGCAGCAAATTGAGGTGACGGTGCCTCGGAAATATGCTTTCGGTCGGTGCCAGTCAGGATGAAGCGCCAGACAAATCTAAAATTTCCATCGCTTCAACGTCTATCGACCCACTGATTCGAACATTTTGACAATTCAAGCTTAGTATTGTTTCAAGGCAAGTCGTCTTGGCTTGCTTTGCCCAACATTTTTTGACGTTGATGCTAATAAAGCTGCACACCAAAAAGGGCCATTTTGGGGGCATTTATTTGAGTTTTGGACAATTTTGCCATTACTGCCAGCTATAAAAGGGGTTTGTATTGGCCATTTCACATATCCGGTTGGCTGCATTTGACAACTGGCTCTTTTGAGTTTATATTTTTGTATACTTGCCTGCAAAAAGGCAAAAATGGCCGGCCAGAGGCTGTGACCGGTCACCAGTTCAGGGCTTTAAAAGAACAAGGCAAAGATCTGTTTTTTCTCCCCCACCAACAACATCAACCTGTTCTTGTTTATTTCTGGTCGAGACATTTTCCTTCATGTCTTTAATGGAGTAGCACACTTTAGAGAACTCAATTACAAGATTTATGGTTCTTACGCCCCACAGTCCTGGGCTCACATACGGTAAGAGGAGTGAGAGGAGCCGGCTAACAGCAGTGAGAGCACTCTAACCAGTAAAAGAAGGGCCCCGTACCAATTACCTAAAGGAGAGCAATTAGGGATTGATAACAGCAATGCGAGCCGCTACCGGGATTAAATAAAACATCGCTCTGCCAATATTTTAGCGCTGAGATCTAATTACTTTCTGTCGACTCTCCAATAGCACCATCAATAAAGACAACAACAGAGACCTCTCCCGGCCTTAGTGTTAATCCAAGTCGCTCTGCGTCGCATCTCGAGCGCCCAACAGCCTTTGGACTAACCACATTGTCAAACAGTCAGTGGTCAAACTGATTTGCTGAGTGGAACTGAACCACTGACTGTATAAAAAAGATGGACGGAGCTTCCAGTTTCTATCGTTTGGTCAAAAAGACTAAATTTGACTGGCTGTGGTTAAATTCATACCATTACAAACGGGTAAAAAAATAATTTGTTGGTCTAAATAGCTAATAAATAAAAACTGAAAATAGGCTGTAATTTCCATTTTGTCTGATTTGGTCGATAATGAGCAAAAATGGTCAATAAGTTATGGGGGCAGCTAAAGTTTAGTAACAAACTGTGGCCAGCAGGTGGACTGGTGTTGCTATTGCTCACCTGCGATACCACCCTCACTCCCAAATATGGAAACTTCCTGTTTCAAAACTGACCGAAAAGCTCAGAATGGCGCGACCATTCAACCAATCACTGGGCTTCCCAGCTGGTTTAAGCCAACCGATGGGTGACAGGATGAAGAACTCTGTCCATCTTTTTGTACAGCCAATAAACTGAACTAATAGACCGTTAAGAGGCATTTATAGGAGGCCACTCACAAAAATCTCTGCAGCACAGCTTTGCTGGAACAATGTCTCGGGCGATCATGGTGGCTGTAAGGCCACCCATGAACCAAATTGTAACCGTTAAAATCGGGACAAGGAGTGCGGGGCTGAGGAACGAGGGGGGATCAGTGTTGAGATCAACCCGAGAAAAACACAGAGGACCATGTGGTGCTGTTGTCTGCCATCAAATCTGCAGTGCACTGTGTGGAAGAAGGGAAAAAAAAAGATGACAACACCAGCACCGGCGCAGCAATTCCAAGCAAAAGGCCTCTTATTCTCCGAGGATGCCTGCAACAGACATAAGATGGGGAGGGATGCCAAGCAATTAGCTGGAAAACTCACTGCCTCAACAGTCACGGTCTGGAAGTATTTTAATAAGCTGGAAACTATTTCCAAAATGGTTGACAGTTCCGATTCGGTCCGGAGACAAAGGGCTGCATTGTGCAGACTGAGCGTGTATTTTTCTTCGCTGATCAAGTTTACTGCCAAGAGGCAGGCAACAGGCGACAGACCCCCGAGCAGTCCCCGTTATTTCTGCAGCCCCCTCCCCTCGGTTTCTTCCTCTCCCAGCGCACACTAACACGACCCTCGCAACCACAAAGGCAAACATGTGTGACCTTCTTCAGTTAACCGCGCCAGGGAAAAAAAAAAAAACAGGCCGCAATGCACAGACGGACCCATCGCGAGTCTCCACAATCAGTTGCTCGGCGGAGTGAAAAAACTTGGAGGCAATTCAGAGGGGATTCATTCATACGAGCGTGTTTACGTAAAAGCCACCGCAGATTCCTGGAACGGGTGCATCAGTGAGCTGACGAGGAAAGAAAATGAAATTACACAAGCACACCTCCCAGCACGGTGCCACTGTTGCTGCTGTAGACGAGCAGGAGAGGAAAGGATGCGAGTCCAGTTCGACGAGTGCATATCATCATATACAAATGCACACGCACACAAGTACAAATATACAACACAATGGAGCAATTACAGCCTGGGGAGGACGGTAATTTGCAGTTCTCTAACTTGATGCCGCTCGGCTATTGTGCCATTTCCTCCTCGTCTCCTTGACTTGAGCAGGCTGGCGGTAATTATCTGTGGGGGAGCTTCACCAGTTGGCCCTCTCACAGATCAGAGCGGTGGGGAAAAGGGGGAGTGGCCACGGAGGTGACAGGCCTATTTGATCTGGGCTTCGCCTCAGATACAGACGTCCATGTGGATATGACCTCAACGCTGGGTGGAGACCACCGAACCTCCGGCTTGCTCTTGTAGTCCAGGATGTTCTTTTTTTTTCTTCACCCTCCTTCTCAGCAGTGCTGCACCAGCCGCCCTGCTCACGCTCGCTTCCTAAATCAGGAGCTCAGTCCGACCACTTTAAGGGTCCAAGGTGCTGGCTGTTCTTTCTGTCTTTCTTCTTCCTCTTCTTCAGCCACCGGACTCTACCGAGTGTGAGCGCTGTACTGGGAGCCAAGTGTTCCAACACGTGTTTTTTGTGAGAAGTACTTTCTGACACAAAGAGACACAGCTGAACACAAAGTGTGCCTGTCTCTGTGACGACACCACACGGAACTTTGGGCAGGGCTTGTACATACATGCCAGGAAGTAGACACCCTCTTTGATATTTGCATGCACTATGGTGACTCAAGTGAGTCACTTTGCCCTCCCTCTAGCCCTGTCCACATGCAAACGCATATTTATCCAGACACGTAAAATGAAAAGGTCCCGCTGGAGAGCTTCAAACCAGCCGTTTAACTCAAGCTGCACAAGAAATGTCGCGCAGGAGAAACATGTGTGACCCAAGAGTGAACTGAAAATGACCAGAAAGACACCAAAGAGCCAAAGAATTCCTCAAAACAGCACAACAGCTTCTAATCCTTCAACTTGGGCCCTGGTGACCAGAAACGTTCACAGTCTCATCCCTGGTGGTCTGAAATGTTTTTCCTCTGCTCAGGCGATCAAGCTGGTGTAATTAAGCCCACAGCTTTGGGCTTTCACTTAATTAAAACACTACTGTACCGGTGCACACGATGTAAAAACTTCAAGCGCATTCCAGCTTTACGTCTCTGTTTGGTGCCCCGGCCCCTCGGCAGGCTGCAGGGGGGCAGCTGGTTTGTTTTTATGACCAGGAAGTACAAAATGCTAATTACACTCCTAGCTGCAGAGAGCAGAGCAGCAGTTGTGGCTCCTCCCGCAACTGTTGCCGAGTCAGTCGTCGCATACTTTGGTTCATCCGACACGCGGCCGGCTGTTCATCAACAGGACGGTCCGGAAACCAACCCAGGGAAGGTTTCCATGTTTTGGGGGGCTGTGATGATCCAAAGATGTGCTCTCATCACCACCTTTCAGGATAACTAATGGAGACCAACGCAGCACTGCATCGACTTCTCCTGGAATAAATAAAGTCTCACTTCTCTCTCTTCACTCCCAATGTTCTCTTTTATCACAGCAGACGACGGTCAGTTCACAGAAGCCTTTGATTTACAGTCTTTCTTCTTTTTCTTTTTTTGCTTGAGTGCACATAGTGTGTGCAGGAACACTGTCCAACTAATCTCCACCGAGACTGACTGATTGACAGCGTCTTCTGACTGAGAGTCTGCAGAAAATGTGCGGCGCAAATCAATGCGTGCGAGTATCTGAAGGCTAAAAGCTGCACATGGACGTCAATCATCCGTATTTGTATTTACTGTTGTGCTGCAGTCGGTGCCCTTGACCAGACGCACTGATGTGGAGCTGGAGCGCTGCACAGCGACTGCCTACTCCTGCTCAAGAGGGGACAGGTCAAATACAGCAAGCACACTGACTGCACTGCTACTATGAACATGTGAGCAAGTCAAGTAACTTCATCTTCCATACTTGTGCCCAGCTTTTTTTTAATGACTGTACTTCTAGTTGATGGATTATGTTATGATTTGTAAAGAGAGAAACTAAAGGAAGTGGAATCTATGAACCACAAAGAACATAAAAAAAGACAAGAAATGTTTACAACTGTCCATCTGCGCAGCATAATCCACGCCATCTTTTGACCACTGGCGAGCTGATCCTGACCTTTGATGGTTCCGAGGAAAATTCAATCCGGCATTTACTTGGAAGAAAATCAACAAACTCGAGTTTGGGAAATATATTCCCGATGTTGAAGAGGTTTGAGCCCGGAGCGACAGCACCGTGAAGTAAAAGAATGGCCCACAGATTAATAATAATATTAGTTCTACAGTACCTAAGAAATTCATGAGCTCCGTCTGTCAGCCCTTTATAAAGCTGCCAGAGCATCCTGGCCAAAAAGTGGTCTCACACTGAGTTATGACGTGGAGCAAGACTTGGATAAAACACACAAAATGTGGAAAGCATGTCTGGAATGTGAATGTTTCACAGCAGCCGTGAGGTTTTAGGTCAGCTATTGTTTTTTCCTGCGAGATAGAGACAAACGTACACATTGAAAAGAAAAGCTGGCACTGGAGGCTGCGCAATAAATAAATACCAGCGGCGGAAAGAAAATGTGAAAAACAAAGGGCTGTGTGGGTTTTCTCAGAGAGCTTCCTCCCATGTAAAATTTGGGATTATTTAGTGGAATACGGTTCTACTACAATACTCTGCGCATAATAAAACAAACATGTTTAAATTAGACCCCGTGAGTTTTCCTACCACGTCCTGGTCTTACTACCACACTGTAGCCGAACTCCTGGCCCCCGATGTGCCACCTCATTGCGGCCACTAGGTTTATGGAACAGATGAATAAATAAAGTGTACAGTTGCTTTATTTCTGACTTAAAAACAAAAACAAAGCAAACAGTAAAAAAGAAAAGGCGGAGACGGGGGTCTGGGAAAGAGGCAGGCAGAAAGAAAGTTCAGGGGGTTTCCTGAACAGCAGCATCGCTGTCATTAGCCCACACACTGGTGGAAGACGGGAGAGGGAAAGAAAAGGGTTGGGAGATAATACCATATATTAGGAGGGGGAGGTAGGTGGAATGCAAAAACAAGCGTTTTTACAAGCAAGCACATGTCTGGCCTGAAAGAGAACCACCGGCGGTACACAGTTCAGGTGTCGAGACAAAGGCAGCGACGTCGCAAACAAAAAAAAAAAAGCGGGAGCGATTATGCGCTTACTTCGATTGGCCACGATTGGTCGATCCCGACGTGCTCATCGGGCGGCGCTCTCGGGCCTTTTCAACAGCGGATTTTCACCGGGGAGGCGGAACAAAGCGGGAAAAACAGAACGCTGGGAGACGTTGCAGACTGGCGGTGAGAGTCTAACGGCGGCGGTCGGGTGTGTGTGCGTGAACCATAAAATATGAATGAGGACGGCCGGTGTGTTTACGTGGAAGGCTCAAGGCTATGGCGTCTGTCATGTTTATCAGGCAGCCACAAAGACGGAAAGCAGGGGAGGGTGGGTGGGGGGGTTGAGATGGGGGTGAGACAGGGGTGGGGAGGGTGAGGTGATTCCTGACATACACTCAAGTGCAAACAAGCCCCGCAGGCCTCGTCCCTGTAATTGATGCACAAATAGGAGTGGGCGGCGGCGGCGGCCTGTGAGCTGTTGCTGGGAGGTGAGGGGGGGTGAGGATGTGGGAGGTGGGGAGGTGCGGGGGTGGCGGCGGAGGGACGAGTCCAGACTTGGGACTTCAAAAAAAAAAAGACAGGCCCCGCTGGACGGACACTTATCAACGAGCTGCGCTCTGGAAACAGGAGGGCGGCCCAGATGAAAGGAAGCGCTAATGCACCTCCAGCCCTGCCGAGAATGTTTTCTGCTCCATCAGCAGCAGCAGCAGCAGCAGCAGCAGCAGCAGACCTCCGGGGCTGGGCTGGAGGTGGGGGGTGGCCACCGTATCAAAACAACAGGGGGGGTCAACGGGTTCTCTAAAAACAAAACGCTCGCCGGCTCATCGTGGGACGGCTCAGGCTGTTCTTCCACTCGAGGTCGCCGGTTCTGTCGGTCGGAGGTCATTGTTTTAGGAATACGGCAAATTTGGTCGAAACACAGCGAGACAGCAGCAGGTTGTTTGCGTTGTCATGATCCCTGGTGGCCCAACTTTGAAGCATCCAGGATCAATTAGAATCATAGCATGAATTCTCATCGCTTCGCTACTCTGTTGAAGTCGCTAAAAAGAGAAAAACAATTCAACGGAGGAGGTCGGGATGTGTAAAAATCCTTCCAATTTTCAATGTTTTTATTCAATCCAATTTAATGAAACGATTCACAGACAACCTGCATCATTAAAAGTACGGTGATGTCACATGACCTGACCACATGAAGTCAGCTTGAGCGGTGACGTCACGTCGTCTCCTGCGTGGTAACAGGAAAACAGTCACCTCTCAAGTCACAGCAGCCTCCCGCCTCCTCCGAGGCCCCGCAGCCAATTTGCCGAAGACGAGCGGAGATGGCGACGGCTCCCAGGTGACGCGCCCTCTTCTTCTCTCTCGGAGTAGCGGGGCGAAGAAGGAGCTGCTCCAGGGGCCCCTATATTTATCTGACACGGTAACAAGCTGCTGTCCGACTGCTGCTGCTGCTGTCCGACTGCTGCTGCTGCTGTCCGACTGCTGCTGCTGCTGCTGCCAGTACAGCTGGAAAGTTTCCCTCCCGGCGACGGTGCGCGCTCCCCCGTGGCCGCTGACAAGGGCGCCGCCGGCGACCGTCCTCGCTAACGAATGGAAACGACCTCAGCCAAGGGGGCGGGACCAAGAGAGCAGGAGAAGGCGGAGCCTGAACCATGGGTATCCAACCAGCATCAATCACGGGTCAGACTCGTGGATGAAGAAACATGAAAACATGGGATGTGCACATACTGGTGCATGTTAGCCTGTGAGTGAGTGTGAATTCCAACCATGGATGTGCTACAAGAACTGGATACCAGACTAGCAATAAGAGATTTTTTTATCCCAGTGGCCATTCGAGGTACTGCAACCAAAAACACCATACAGCCCAAAAAGCATTTGCGGAAGTAACCCGGAAGCCAA
The DNA here is from genome assembly GCA_009823395.1 of Thamnaconus septentrionalis. NCBI lineage: Eukaryota > Metazoa > Chordata > Actinopteri > Tetraodontiformes > Monacanthidae > Thamnaconus > Thamnaconus septentrionalis. Next base: position 13,513,049 of record CM020513.1, read on the forward strand.
AAACTTTTTCAGTGCATTGCTGGCTGAGCAACCCCATTGAAATGAATGGGCCGCCCGAGTGGACGCTGCAGGCTGGTCAGACTCAAGGGAACATCCGCCGCCCGATGTCACGCAGGGGCAACAGCTGCTCATCCATCTTTAAAAAAAAAAAAAAAAAGCTGACATCATCATCATCGCAATCACTTCCATTCGGAGCTGGTTTTAACGTCGATCCTCACAAGTGGCCAACAGGAAATTTAAAAGGCAGCCGGCCGGCGGCGTGCGTGCCGTCGTCACACGCTTTTCCTTCGTCCTCATAATTCGGGAGATTTCCAGCGGGAATTTTTTTTTCTCCGCCGCCCTTTCATCTCCTTGTTGGGCACAGGAAGCGAAGAGGGAGCGAACGGCACCACAGCACTGGCACGCCAAGGCCTGCCGGATATATCTTTTATAGATAATGCACACGCGCGCGCGCACACACACACACACACACTTGCGCAAACACACCCATCGGATTCATGACTCATCCGGGGTTCAGTCGCTCCTGGGTTACATTAGCTGCTTATTGTACAATAACTTTTTTTTTCCCCTCGTATTGATTCACCACGCCGGGCCCTCGTGCCCGGGCCGCCGGCTTATTAAGCGCTAAACTTGCTCGGTCATAAAGCATTAGAGGTGGATTGCACACCCCAAACCCCACCAACCCTCTCCCCCACTCCCACCCTCCTCGCCGTATGAATCACACTCGCACAGCGGGGGCGGGGGGGTAGAATTGTGAACTTGGTGAACCTGGATCTCGCTCTGTGCACCAGCCAGGGACGACGGACTCATCGGGTCCTGATGGATCTGATGACCTTTTCTCCCTGGCTTTTACACAGTAAGTGTTTAGCTTAGTTCCCTTCCTGTTTTTTTTGTTTTGTTGTTGTTGGTTTTTTGTTTGTTTGTTTGTTTACTGTACCTTGTAAAGCGACCTTGGGTTCCTTGAAAGGCGTTATATAAATGGAAGTTTATATTGTTATTTCATTATTTTCCCAGCCCCAACTCCGGAACTTGCTTCCATCAGACAGCAACACCGATTCTCTCCCCCAGTTTGAATCCAGACTCAAAACCTTTCTGTTCAAAATCACCTTTTCAGTGCGACTCCACTATTCCATTTATTATTTATTCTTACCGTGTGTAGTATTTATCTGTTGTTTATTGTATTTTTTTGTAAAGTGTCCTTGTAAGGTGCTTATATATAAAACGTATTCTTTTTATTATTATTATTATAATTCTGATTTTCTTTTTGTTTTCCTGCGGCGCAGCCAGGGAAGAAGGATCTCTGGCCGCCAGCTCTCAGGCACGGAGGCGAAGAGGGCGGAGACAGGACTCGTCCTCGCTGCCATTTAGAGCAGAACTGAGGGGAGCATACCGCAGCGCCCGGGGGGCCCCACGGCTCTGCGAGAGCGGAAGTCGTAGTAGTCACGCAGCATTTATGAATGAGTGGCGAGCGTGAAGGGATGATGACTCACAGCCTGCGATGGGCCGCCCGCAGCCAGGAGGCAGCAGGCGGCCCATCGCCCCGAGGATACAACGGGCATGGAGCGCTGGCACGCACATATAAGGAACGTGGAACCTTTTAAAGGGACAGAGCGCGAGAAGAGGGGCGCAGGCTGGAGGGGAGGATCGCACAGCTCCCGATCTGGCCGAGGAAAACAGGCCAGTCTGTCAGTGCGTTCGCAGAGGGGAGGCCGCAGAGGACAGGAGTCGCACACACTCCCACACCAGCGTGCAGTGAAACCAGCTGCACCGCTAAGCCGGCGAGGGTGAACGTCAGCAAAGTGCGAGTAACGTAGAAACCGCTGCTGCTGCTGCTGCTGCTGCTGCCGACTGTTTAGTGTTAGCAATGGCGGCCACTGACACGTGTCAGCGTCGGCCAATATTGCGCGTAACAACGTCCGTGTGTGGAACCAACTCAAAACAAATCCGAGAGTTGGGGTCAAAAAGCCCGACTCCGCCGTGCTGCCAGTCCAAACGTAACCAATAAAAGCAGCCGAGCAGAAAAACTACTTGTAACCCAACTGAGTTTTTGTTTTTTTGTTTTATTGTTTTTCTGGGGTTTTTTTCCCTGCCCGGCTTCAGCGAACTCCGGTTCTGGGCACCGGACGATGCACTAGCACTGGCAGCTAACTGTTCTGTGGAATGACATTTACGACTTTGACCTAGATGGGAGAAAATGTGGCAAAGGCCGGCAGCGAGAAGACGTTGAATGTGCAGAGAGTACGAAGAAAAGAGGAAGCGTATTTTTCTGAAGCATATAAAACCCCTTAAAAATATTGAATCTAAATGTCCAATATTTTCTCTTACGATTACACTGATAATGAAAGAAAACGTGTTTAGTACTTTAAGAGACAGCTAAATGAAAATAGACTTACACCATGTCGGTTCAAATTTGTATAGCTTCGCCTATAAGGACTGACGTCAAGGAGAAGTCACAAGAGTAAAAGTCAAGGGATCTCCTAAAAACAAATGTAGTTCAATGTTTGCAGAGGTTGCAGCCAGTGGGTCAGGCCAGACGACTGGCATCCGGGTGCTCTGTCGCTGATTAACAACTTTTAAAACTTTTACCAGTTGGCACTGAAGTGTTTACCAAGTTCAGCTGGGAGGTCACGTACTGTACAGGAGTGACCATCATGAGGAAATTAAAGATAAAGATCATTACTGGTCACATATGCAGCACATCACACGGTTTCCTTCAGGACTTTTCCCGCTTTGGGGAATTTGCGTGAAGCGTCACGCCACCGAAACTTGAATCACAATGCGGAGATCCATCTGCAACATTGTGCCGCATCAAGAATCGATCTTAAAAATAAAAAAAATGAAGAATGACTTTTGATTTTCACCCCGAGCGAAGGACCGTAGCTGAGGGAGCAGCGGCAAAGGAATGAGAAGCTCACTCCTTCTTTCATCTCCCCGTCTCTCACACACACACACACACACACACACACACACACACACACACACACACACACACACACACACACACACACACACACACACACACACACACACACAGTCGGAACTCTATTTACTGCCTGTTGTCACCACACTTGCCCTTGGACCGCTGTTTAAAAAGACATCAGCATATGAGCGCACAAAGAGAACGAAGAGCTGCCGTGAAAGGAGCTTTGTCTGCTCTCTCTAATGTATTTACTTCAATGACAGCGTGGAGTGGCAACGCTGTGAATCAATAGTCCCTTTAGTCCTCCGAGGAGAGGGAGGAGAGGAGGGTTTGCGGGGGGGTGACACAGACAAGGTTTGACGAGGTTGGACATGTCCTAGCCAAAGTTGGCCACGCCGCGCCGGCGTCGGCAGAGACGCGGAGAAGCGGCGCGGTCGGCGGCCGGGAGCGTGACGGAGCGCGATTGTTCCCTCTTTGCCCTGGCTGTCCGCGGGAGGGTGGGTGGGGGCGCCAATGAATGAGCGCCATCGGCATGAGCGCCACCGCCGCGGCGCTGACGCTGGCACGCCGCCCGGGCCGAGCGCCCTGCGAAACGGAGCAGGAAACATGGGATGCACACATATTGGTGCGTGTTGGCCAACAAGTGAGTGTGAATCCCAACCGTTGACGTGTTATAAGAACTGGATACTGGACTGGCAATATGGGCGAATGGCGATTTTCGGTTTCTTCCCTAGTGGCCACTTGAGGTACTGCAGCCATTCAGCCTGAAAAACATTTCTTCCCATAGACTATAGACGACTGCTACCTGAAACGCGGCTGATAATAAATCTTTCTAATGTCGATATTTCAGTCATGGACTTTTAATCTTTCTAAAAATTGTATAAAAGCCAGAAAATCCCCAGAAAAGAGTTTACTGCCGGCGTGACGTCACAGCCGATTGTCCAATGCGTTCTGATGCATCATGTGTGTTACGGAGGCATGATGGGATGTGACACTACTGCACTGGACGCTCTATGGGGCCGAGTAATGCAGGAGCCCAAAAGATTTTCGGTGTCTGCGCTGGATGAGCAACTTCCACTGAAAAGAATGGGCCAGTGGCTCAACTCCAACTGTGCTCTTTTCTCGCTCCTTCAGCCAGGAGACTCTGATAAGCTTCCGAGGAGGGGAGGCGGTTTGGGGGGAGGGGGGAGGGGGGTTAGGTTGTGGTTGGGCGAGCCTTAAATATGTCAAGGCTCCTCGGTATCTGCTGCAGGCTGGCGGCTCGACAAATATACCAAAGTGTGTGACGGATGATCTCAGGAAGTCGGCCCCTTGGCACCTGTGTTGAAAATACAAAGCGGACCCCCCCCCGACCACCACCACCACTCAGCTCATCGCCACGTGTTTCACCCCCCACCCGCCACCGCAGCACCAACAGTCCAGCCTCTTCGTCCCCTCACAAGTTTCAGTGACTAAGCAGGCAGGAATTTTTACCCTATATTCTTAAAGGGGCAACCACATCATTCCAACCCCCAACCCCCAACCCCCAACCCCCGGGAGCAAAACACACGGCCTGAGTATCAATAAATCTCTGGAGCATCGTTCCTGCACGCTCTGCGCAGCCCAACCAGGCCAGTTGTGTCAAGCAGCGCGACGGCTCCAGAAATCAATTTACAGGCCAGTGAATAGGAGGCTTTGTGTTCATTATTTTTCCTCCCCTGCTGCTGATTCATCTAATCAAAGGGTTTGTACTGGAAAAGGTATTAAGCACTAAACACACAATCAGCAGAGGGAATTAGAAACAGTTTAGAAGGAGAAGGGGAAATCTGGAGGAAGTCTTGTAATGGTTTCTATTTTTGTGCGTTTGTCGACAAATCTCACACGAAAATAAAAAGATTAAGTGGTTCCAGTTCTCGGCGTCGAGGCAGAGCCTCAACTGGTCCTTCAGTGATTTCCTCAAGGACGTCAATACAGCACAGCGCTCGACTCTTGCATTACTCTGAACACGGAAACTGTCATGTATTTGGAGTAAATAGTGCCTGGTGTGCTTTTTTAAACACTTGTTTTCCTGTCAGACTTTTTCTGTAACTTAACTTGTTAAAGTCTGTTTGTGTAAGAGAGAGTTTCCAACTTGTCCATGCCCTAAAACCTAAACTTGGGGTTCTCGTCTGGAATTTTTTTTTTTTGGAAGGATCCCAAGATAATGATTGAAATTGTGGGTGTCCAAAAACTTTTTTCCACAAATGTAAAAGCACTTATATCATGTGAGAAAAAAACTAATAGAGTCTCATTAATGTGTTCTTATCATGGGTGGTAGAATACAATGTTCAAACACTTTGGACCTTATCTGCTGCTGGAAGGGACTGTTCCCTCCTCATGAGGTGCACTGAGGTCACAGCACTCAGACCGGAGATATCCAGCGGGTCTCTGGCAGTAAACATATTACCAAAGTCTCCTGGGTGGGAGGAGAGCTTTCCGAAAAACCTTCTAACGGGCTGCAAGGACACACAGAGCGACGGCTGTCTGTCACCTTGTGCCAAACTTCACCTGATCTGAAGTGCAAACTGAAGCCTTCGTTTGGCTCCCTCAAACAAAATAGGCCAACATCAGCACCTCTAAATGGCTGTTTTGATTGAATTAAACCTTTTTTGCAGACACTCTTTTTTTTCTCCTTCCTCCTCCTCCTCCTCCTCCTCCTCCTCCTCCTCCTCTTTCGTGGATGCTGAATGAAAGGTTGTGGGACACAATGTTCCCACAAGAGAAACAGCGCCAGAGGAAGGTGTCAAGAAACCGGAGCGCCTGCAAGGCAAACTGTAACTTAATATTCTATAATATAAGAGAGACATGCGAGCTATGCGGTGTGAGAATGCGCGGCCGTCGAGCTGCGAAGAGACCGGCGTGTTCCAACGCCGGGTACGAACACAGCTGCATGCTTCCCTCATTTAAAAAAATTAAAATAAGAAAACGCCTTTCGCAGAGATCAGCCTCTGTCTCACCTTCAGAGGTGTGTGTGGGAGGGACAGGGGGGGGGGGACGGTCTGCAGGAGCCATTTATTCAACTTTGGCTGGTCGGATTAAAAGGCTTAATGGGCCGCGTATGGCCCCCGGGCCATAGTTTGCCCATGCCTGCCCTAGGAGCTCCCTCCTCCAGGTTCTGTCTGAACGGGAGGCTCCCTCAGCGATGAGAGAATGTCTCGTAAACAGCAGAGAGATACCGGACAGGACCGGAGCTGTTAACAGCCCCCTGATAAGCTCTGCGGGAGCAGCAGCAGCAGCAGAAGAAGAAGAAAGAGGAGGAGGAGGGAAAGAAAGGAGGGGAGGGGGAGGTGAAAACAGAGGAGGAAACACCAGCAGACCAACTGACAGGGAGGATCAGAGATGAGATCCAGGGAGGAACAAGGAGAAGCCAAGTGGCGAGGAGGTTGATGGGGGGGAGTGTGTGTGTGTGTGTGTGTGTGGCGGGGGCAGGGGGAGGGGAGGGTTGGTGGTGAGAGCTCGATGTTACAGTTCCTGTACTTGACATTTGTCTGACATTTCCCCTCCGTGCCGCCGCCCTCCGCATCAGGAGCCGCCATCGCTCCGTCCGCCGTCTCATTTACATTGGAGGGTAGGGGGCGGGGAGGGGACGGGGCAGGGAGGGGCAGGTGGCTAAGCGGTGACTGTAATCAAAAAGAAAGAAAGAAAGGGAGAAAAACCTGTTGTGGGAAACAGGATCTCGCGCAACAGGGACAAACACGGCACAAAAAAAAGAGGGAGTGAGTTGTGCTACTGCTCCGGCGAGGACGAGACAACACTCGGCTCCCTGTGAAGTGTAATTAAAGTGGAGCGCCGGCCGTATTGACGAGAAAAACCACTGAATGCCCTTGAAGGAACATCCATACTGGAGAAAAACAAGGCAATTATGCAGCGGGGAGGGGAGAGGAATCTTAAGCAGATATATTGAACCTTATGATAAATAAATAAATAACACACGCACAGGCGCACACACACAGACACACTAGCATGGGCACACACATAGACCAGGTAAAAAAAAAAGTTACCTGTGCTTGAAGTCGAGAGAATTAACAGAGCTCGCAGAGCTAACGAAGGTTTATTCTGCTTCATTACTGATTCAGCAACAGCAACGCCCCCTAACACACACACACACACACACACACACACACACACACACACACACACACACACACACACACACACACACACACACACACACACACACACACACACACACACACGCCTCTTCCTCCCTTCAAGGCTTTATCTGCAGCCTTGAGACCTCAAGGCCCTGCAGATGAATGTATTTACCCTGACCTCAGGGCCTGGGGCCTCAAAGAGAAGTTAACTGGTTCAAACAATACTGCAGCGCTGCCTCGCACGCCTCTCAGAACAACGGAGGCGTTTTCTACACCAGACGTGACTAGGAGCCCGTCGCAGGTGACCCGCAACTCTCCTCCCAGCGTCAGAATTTCACGATCCGCCTGGTCAATTACTCGGATAAACACGTGAAACCCGCTTCCTTTTGTTTGCTGCCTGGGTTGTTTTGGTTTTTTTTACAATTTACATATCAGACTCTCACCGCTGCACGTCGGGCGAGAGAGGCGTGGCAGTGCAGCAACCTAACAATAAACTCAACAATAAACATCCTCGCTTTTCTATACAAGCTGCAGCTGAAACACGCCATCAGATTTCCACTATTTGTTCGAAGGATCTGGTAGAGGTGGGGGGGGGGCCTTCAATAGAAAAGGCCTCGGGTGGGTGGGTGGCTGGGTGGGGGGTTGGGAGAACATTCTCCCACCATTATTTCACACAGAAGAAAAGGTTCAGAGTGTGGAAAAGGCAAACAAACAGAGGGTTAACTAGCAGGGCCGATATCCACTAGCAGTCAAAAGTTTGGATACACCTGTCTCTTCTTTATCTTTACTACTTTCTACACTGTAGATACACACTGAAGACATCAAATATATGACCAAGATCTGTGGATTAATGTGGCAAAAGAAAGAAATGTTTAATACCTAAATATGTTATGTTGTATGTATTTTATATGAAGGGTGGCTATTCTAGATCATCTAAAATATAAAACCTGTTTGAGTTATTTCACACTTTTTTGTTTAATACATATTCCATATGTGTTCACTCATAGTTTGATGCCTTGAGGGACAATCTACAATGTAAATAGTCATGAAAATGAAAGAAAAACCTTTAAATCAGAAGTACGTGTCTAAACTTTTGACTCATTCAATGTTTTCACCTGGCCGTGAATCCAAGCCAGTGGAGCTGCACGGATCACGGAAGAAGTCGTGACGTTGAAAACGAAATGACCCTGCAGGCAAGTGGAGATGACCTCCCCCTCTGCCCCCCAACATCCCACACATTCTTCAATATAGCCCTCAAGCAAATATTTAGCTGACATGGTCCAGACAGGTAGACTGGCTGGTTCCTTGGCAGGACGGCGCCAAACCTCGACTGACTGTGCCTTTCTAACACCCCAGCGCTCCATATTGCAGGAGTCCTTGGCTCCACAAATAGCAGCACCACCTAAAGACAAGGTCCCTATGACCAACAGACAGGAAACGTTTGCACTGGCCCGTGGACAATCCTGCACCCAGGACCAGGAAATGAAGGCAAAATACTGCGTGGATTCATGGGACTTGCTCACTTTGTGTGAAGAAAAAAAAGTTTTTTTTTTTAAAAAAAGGCACAATTTGGGAATGTTTACGAGACTGGAAACCACCTAGTGAGATCAAAGTCCCACTTGCTGCGGGAGCAGAGTGAAATATCGCATCAACACGGCAGAGATTAAGAAGTGTTTAGCAAATACGGGCGTTTCTTGACACACGAGGCCTTCGGGAGCGAAATAGAAAAGCGGGGAATTCCGCTTACCTTTCTGGCAGTGGTTGGAGGTCCAGCAGCGATAGTCGTAGTTGTCGTTGATCAGCGTCTTCTGACAAAGAGGGTTATCCTTCATGATGCCCAGGCACACGTTGTCGCACTCCTTGGGCTTCTTATTCGCATTGACCACGTTGTTGATCTCGGAGGTCATGATGAGCGACCAGTCCACCGAGTCCAGGTAGCAGAGCTCGGGGTTCTTCTCGATCCGCATGGCGCCGCGGGTGATGTTCTTCAGGTTGTACAGGCCGATGTCCTTCAGGCTGGTCATCTCGTAGATCACCAGCGCGTAGTTGTAGAAGAGGTTGCGGCCGCGGATGACGCTCAGGTTGGGGAAGAGCACGCTGAGGCTGTCCAGGCCGGAGACGCGGAAGAGCATCAGGTAGTCGGTGATGACGGTCAGCTTGGGGAAGCTGAGGGAGCGGAAGTCGTCCTGGCTGATGCTCTTGGTCTTGTCGTGGATGAGGAGGATCCGCAGGTAGCCCTCCACCACCGTGCAGTTCTCCAGCAGATGGAACTGGCTGATGTCATTGCGGATGTCGATGCCCAGGTCACAGACTGAAACACACAGAGAGAGAGAGAGAGAGAGAGAGAGAGAGAGAGAGAGAGAGAGAGAGAGAGAGAGAGAGAGAGAGAGGGACATTTGGTTTAATCTCTGAAAGCGAGAGACAAGAGGAAGAAGCCAAAACAGCATCGAGCTCTGAAGAATTTTAATTTGTATCCGAAGCAGAGGTGGGTAGATTTCTTTTTCTGATGACTTTTTACTTTTACTCCCTACATTTGCTCACAAACATCTGTACTGTACGGAAAATTATGCTCATTACTTTTGAGTTTTAAAGTGTTCAAAAGATACATTTTCTTTTAAAAGCAATTGATTTATTATGTAGAAAATAACATTGGTTATCATTATTAAAAGCGTAAACATCCAATAATGGGTCACCGACCACACCTATTACTTATTAGCGTTTGGTTGTCCTGCAGTTGAAACAAATGTACAATTAAGAGCAAAGAGGTTGAACTTTTCTAAATGCTCATGCAAGACCACTGTTCAGTTTAGTGCAGATTGTTTTTGCCAGAGCTTTTTCATTTTTTCTAAATTAATGTTGTTTTATTAGTGGCAAAAAAAAAAATCATTTAAAAAAAACATTTTTACTTTTTACTTAAGTACAAGTCAGAACCTTTACTTTCTTGTTTTTACTCCCATAGTACAGAATCTGAATACTTTTGCTACCGTTGGTCAGAACTAACTGCAGCTTGCCCACAGCCTGTGCTAATGCTACAAAAAAATTAGCGTAGATTATTTTTGCTCAAAGATTTCAATTCTAATAATCTTCTTGGGGCATATAACCCTGTTAGTTGAGATGGCAGCGAGGCTTGTTCTCCGGTTGGCAGCAGGTCGCACAAACAAAACAATAGTCAACTCAGCCAGTGCGCCTCCAACGCCGTTTCGGGGGAAAACATCAATGTTTGCTCTACCTGCTGCGAACCAACAGCATCAGCTTCACAAGGCAAAGGAGGCGTTCGCGGTCAAATGAGGAGAGCAGGATGTTTTAATGTAATTCTGAGTACACAGCTTTAGTTTCAAGGTTGATACGCCGCCAGTAAAACATTACTGTCACCTCAGATGACTCAGGCCTCTGAATGAGCAACTCTTCCGGCCTCAGAGGAGTTGCCAGCAATGTACACGGACACACGCATGCACACAAACACGCGCTCAAGTACACACTCACGCACAGTAATAATAAAGATAGTTTTAAAATGACAGTCGCACTCCATTCCTATCGAGCCTATCGGTTGCCTCAGCTGGGAAATAAAACAACAGCAGTCCCACAATGCTGACGTGCTCTCACACGCTCACTGGCTGTTATCTAATAGGCGTTCGCTTTTCCTTTCAAAATAAAGTGCCCTTGCTTTTGAGCTTTGTAGTTTTAGACTAATGAAAATCAAAAGAAAGCTGTGATCAGTACCATTACAATGAACTGACAGACAGACTGGTAGCATAATTTAGTAGTGAAGTGAAGGTACACAATTCAGTTTTGATAAAGACAAAAACTGCTCACTACACTTGAATTAATTTCCTTTTTATGAGTATTTCTACTACTCATTGTAGTAGTATTAAATAAATACATTTTTTTCAGCATTGCAGTGAATTATTGTTGTATTGCCTAATTAATTTATATATTTTTTGTCATTGTTATGATTATGATTTTATTAGTAGGAGGAGGAGGAGGAATAAGAGCAGCAACAGCAGCATCAGAAGAAAATTACTACTGGAATCATTGTTTTCATCAGTCAGATCAATAGTCCAATCTAAAAGAGCACAAGCTACATTGTCTCACTCAATATTTTATTTTTTTTAAATCACACAACTGTTTCCTTTCTTCTTTTTTTCTCTTTTGGATTGTCCACCAATGAGCCAAACGTTTTTCTGGTTACTTCTCCTTCCAAGTCTAACCTTTTAATTTTACAATACGTCGTAAAACAATAGCGGGCTAACGTGAAGGCAGACTCTTCATGTGTCTCACTTTACGTTGAACATGCTGGGGGAAGATTGTGCGGTCAGTGACATATGAGCTCCTTGCCTAAACCAGTTATCTTCTTATGGAGGCTTAGGACGCCGTGGCAGTGAACAACACTGTCGAAGTGGCCGTCCAGTCACACACACAGGCAAGTTTTCAACAGAACACTTTGATCTTTGTCAAACCACTAATCATGGCTGAGGGATAGAGCTAAGAGCTGCTGTTTTCTAGTCCCAATATAAACACTGTGGCACCAGATTGTCTTTCTAGAAGGGCAAAAAAAAAAAAAAAAAGACGACTGCGGAGATAATTCGGAATAACAACTCGCTCAACCTCTCTCTGGCTCGTGTTCAAACATATAACGGCCGTTCGGCGGCAAAGTGTTTTCTGTGAGTATATTAACTCCGCTTCAGCAGGGGTCATGTTTGATGTTCTTTGTTCCGAAGCCACGCTGCCAAAAATAGAAGCCTTGTTGTTTAATGGGGGATGAATGGGCTATATTCGCTTCTCCAAATTTAGAATGGAAACCAACACTGGGGCAGAAAATAGTATTTGCTTTCTACAATCAACACCAATGGCCCTGGGCTCCACTTGTGAGCCACCGAGCTGCATGTCTTCTTTGTTTCATTGAGAATTTTCCTCCAGCTTCTCCGGCAGCCCGAGTGAGTGGGGGGAGGAGGACGGGGCGGAGCCACGGCAATACAAAGACTAATTTGTTTGTTAGCAAAGAGAAACTCTAGGCTCTACTTCCTGATGAGGTCATTAATAAAATCGGGGAGGCGTGCGCTCGGAGAATGAAAGGAGGAGTGGGAGCGGGGGAGGGGGCCAGTGATTTGAAATGCAGTGACGGAGAAAAACCTTGCTGCCTAGACAACTTATCAGGATAGCTCCTGAAACTACAGAAGGACAAGAAATGAGAAGCACTGGAAATTAAAAAAAAACTGAAAATATATGTCATGTTTCTGGTGTTATTTTAAATAAAAGACTAACGTGTGCTCAACCCTGGGTTCACTTCACAAGAGAACTCCAGGGGTTAGAATAGAAAGAAGATTCTTTGTTTGTGATTTTCTTTGTTCTACTCATTAGGCGCCGTAAGTGGCTGGAATTCCAATCATTTCCTGGGAGAAGGATCGAGTAGGATGCTGCCTCAAACTAAGCCGAGGGGCCTCTCTGTGTTCCTGACAGCAAATCCATGTCTTGTAAAGACCACGCTTCCATACCACCGATTTCCAAACCCTGAAGGCCCACTGCAGAAGATCATTCAGTGTCATCTAACTCAGGCATGGGCAAACTACGGCCCGGGGACCATATGTGGCCCGTCAGGCTTTTTAATCCAGCCTGCCAAACTTGAAGAAATTATATTAATCATAAATTAATCATAAAATAGCTGTATTTCATTCATTTTTTTCAGTGTTTTAAGAGTCGTTTCAATTAAGAGCTAAATACCGTGGGGCTTCAAAGACACTGATTTTGTTGTAACTTTGCTTTTGTTCATTTTCAATTGACATTAAAGCACGTGTTCTACATATCACAAGATATATTTTTTTCCTCCTATGAGGTGGGTCACCAAAACACTCCATCCATCTGCTCCTGCTCTGGCCCCTCGGTCAAATTTTAGAACCCACCAGCCAAAAAGTTTGCCCAACCCTGATCTAAAAAAAAATCTACAAAAACACGTTGCAACTCAAAACCTTTACTATCACTATTCAAATATTTCTCGCACCGGCACTTGTGCCACTGTATGTCATTAGAAATAGCCACTTAATGAAAACACAGCTGTTATCTACAGTTGCCCCTCTGATAAACACGAGCACCAGTTGTGACCCGGGAAGCCACGCAGGTATTTTATCGGCGGGGTCCACAGGGACGGAGACGCCTTGAGTTCTCGCTCCCGACTCTCTTTGCTCTTCACACTGCTGAGCAAACACACGTATCTCCACAGCGTAATAGGATCTATTAGCTCGTGTTTATGATTGATAAACCTTGTCGTGCCGGCGCGCCGCGAAAATGTCATCACGCAAACACAAGTGCGCCCCCGACACACCCGCACCGCACGCTCAAACATGACCCCCCAAGCCGGCCAATCAAATTTAAACCACTTACTTTTGCTGGATGTTTACATTCACTCCGCGCAGAGTCGGGATCGGTAAACACATCCTGCATGTAAATAAACTTAATCTCAGCTCTGGCTGACGGGAACAGCAGATTGAAATCTGCACTTTCAGACCACATGTCTGGCTGTTTATCAAAAGGCCTCAGACTGGGCATTGTGGAAAAGCACATAATTGTCTCCTTTCCTCAATAATCAGCTCAAAACCCCAGGAAGGATATTAAGGGAGATTCCTCTGCAGAGTGGACGGGATCCATGAGCCGAAAACAAAGACTGGACTCATCAATCTGGAAATGGAGATTTATTTTTCTTTAAAATCAAGCAAAAAGATCCATTGCACTGATAGAGACAGTTTTCAGACTCTAATTTTTGCCAAAATTCATTTCAGCTAACTTTATTATGTCACATTGAAAGACCGTTCATCAATTAATTAATTCATTTGATGAGAATCTTTTTAATTTTAAGAATGTCACCTTCTTAAAATTAAGATATAATCTGCAGACATAAACTGACACCGGGTTGTATTTGAATTAATTTAAAAACTTTTCAAAGATTTTTAAATCTTTTTAAATGATTGAAGACCATTAAGATACATTTTTATCATGAATCAATTTTTATTTTTTTATTATTAAATACTTTAACAAGTAACTGGCTATTATCTAACAGGAACAACCTGCTGCCAAGTTTTACAGCTTCAAAAACCATTTGGTAACAGAACCTGGTTGGTTAAGGACTTGCATTAAAAATTGAAGGTGTCAAATGACAAACCAGTAGAGCTTTTAGTCTCGGCTTATCTAATTTAGCCTAAGTAGCTGTTCTTTCTTTTAACACAGACAATGACAGAATCGATCAAATGAAGGATCATTGCTGTAAATCAGCCACCATCGGAAAAGTTTCCACTGGAGTGCAGCTCCAGTTGGAGCCGTCGCTTGTGTGGCCCTCACACCTGCCTCATCAACTGGCCCTAATCCCTGGCATACTGGAAGTCATCTGACCAGCAGTCTGGTGGGCCACTTCCCCTCCGTGGACCTCACATCAAACACGGCGGCTCGGATATCACCAAAACCCCAAACAGAAACACTATCCTCCCGTCATAACAACTCCCACACAAGGACCCATCACCCAAAACCCAGCGCAAGGGTTTTCTCTGTTCACTTATTCAACTCATCTACGGAAACAAGCACGCTCCGTTTATTTGTTTTGTTCTATTTTGGTCCAATGAGGAACCCTGTGACTCGGGTTTTATTAAAAGGTTTGTTAATTAAAAGGGGGTTTGTCTGTCTTGAGTGGAAGGAAATGTGATGACAGTGGGAAAACAGAGGGGCTGCATTAACAAGAAAATTCCCATCCAAACATTGAAATATATAGATATAATTGAACATAGCAATACTGTAGCCTTATTAACTATTATTTTAATATACACATTTTTTTTTTTATAATTTTGCTTTAACAAACACAAATTTCAGCATTACACCCGAGTTTGGTTGCTTTTATATTTTAAGGAAACACAACAAACTGTGCTTGTAAACTTCCCTTTAAACAGGATTGTGAAAAAACAAACAGTTCAACCTGTTTTAAGCCTCCCGCAGACTTTTTTTTTCCTGTTATCATTGAGAGAGATGGAAGGAGGGCAATCTCGCCATCAGTTTTACATTAACATGAGACGCGTCCGCCACAGTCGGCTAATCAGATCAACAGCAGAGGTCGGATCAGTTCACCCACCCACTGATCCAGATCAGCGGACGGATGCACCAAAACTGATCCGCATCCCAGTCGATAAACAGCTTTCGGCCGATGCGGCTGCTGTAATCCAATAGTGGGAGCGAACATTTGCAATGATCCTCAAGTCGGTACAATGGACGGCTGGGTTCATTAAAGGGGGGGGGGCCTCACCAGCGACGCGCGTGCGTGCGTGCGCGCCGTTTGGCTGGAGACGTGTGTGTTTGAGCAAATCCAATGACGGGCCACTTGAAATAAAGTGTTTAATTAAGCATTGTGAAGCTCAGCTGGCGGCCCTGCAAGGAGCTGCAGGACGGCCGCAGACCAGGCCAGGGACACACTTTCACATCCTTACACAGGGGTGGAGGGGGGGCTGCGTTGAACACACATACACACACATACACCGGCAAACATGCCATCGCACACACACACACAGGCCTGTTGACACTCGTGACACTCTCTCAGGGTGAGACGAAGGGGATGGGTGTTCGTGCACGTGTGTTTGCGTGCGTGCGTGCACGTGTGGTTGTGTGTGTGCTGGATGGAAGATGGAGCAGAGAGGGAGCACCTTGGGCCGGAGTGACGGCTGTCGCATCGGAGCCACTTGCAACATGACGACGCAGCACGGCAGAGCGGCGGAGGTGAGGGGGGCGGCAGAGGGGGACAGGGGAATGGGGGTGAGGGGGAGTGGGGATCGGGGAGGGAGGGATTTCACGGCGCTTCGGTCGCCATTCAAGTTTTCCGGAGCGACGTGCCCCTTCATAAATAGCTGAGGCCGAGTGGCCCCTGCGGAACAACCTCAGCGTTGTCGGTGACAAAATCTATTTATAGCCGCAGCAGAGCCGCTGCCAAGTGATGATCCAGCAGCACGTCTGTCTGCATAGCGGGCTGCTCCTTCTTTACCGTAAAAAAATATATATAAAGTGAATAAAAATTTTAAAAAAAAAAAAAAACAAAGGGCACTGCTTCTTGCAGTTGAACAAAGCCAAGTCTGTCTGTGACTCCTGCACCTTCTATTTCAAGTCTCCGTATCTCCCCCCAGCTTCCCCAGCCGGCCTGGCTGCACACTCACAGGCCACGCCATGGAAATTGGACTGTGGTCGGGACTTTAAAAAAAAAGGCAGCCCTGAATACATTATATTGTTGTGGACAGATTAGCCAAAACTTTAAAAAAAGAGACCGAGAGAGAAGAATGAACTTCTCAAACCCTTTGGCCCTCTTGGATAATATCAGCTGTCTGGGTTTGTTTCTTCAGGAAAGGATGACACTGAGGTGAAAACGTCTTCTAAAGGCCAAGCGAAGTAAAAATCTTTTCTCAGGGCGATGGGCCGGCGTGAGAGCCGTCCCCGTGTTCAGCCGTCTTTGTCTGAGAAACTCTTTGTTCCCGGAAAAGCTTGATGTATTATAAACCACAGAAGCGTCAAGATCTGAGAGCAACCACTTGTCTCGCAGCCACCCGCTCCCCCGACACACACACACACACACACAACACCCCTACCCCCTCTCCAGCTGCGTTCCTGCGTGTCCCACAGGCTCAGGAGGGTGCAGACACACACACACACACACACACACACACACACACACACACACACACACACACACACACACACACACACACACACACACACGACCGGGGTCAAAGCAGCGGCACTAAAAATAAGAGTTTTCCTCTTTTCTATTTGAATGCTAATGGAGGTCACTTCTACTTGTCTCCTTCCCATGCCAAGTTGTCTCCACCAGCCCACGTATCCTCTGCGCTAACACAGACACGCCGCTGCTGCTGAAATGGAAGTGATGAGGAAGAAGAGCTGAACTCACACGCAGACAGAGAGCGATCGTACAGGCCCACAAACATGACACACGCCACCAGTCGCAAAGCTGCTGCTCAGGGAGGCTGACTGACACTGTTCAGAAGTAGTGGCGGAAAGCAAAGAAAACTTGAAAGGCCATTCTTTCTTTTCCAACAATACTGAATGGCCTGCAAATGTTTTCCAGCGTGAGAAGAAATGGGCAGAAATAGCTCAGATGTATATGAATAAAATAATCGGGAAATCTAACATGACTCCCGGTGGAATTTTCAAACTGTCAGGGAAGTTCTTTCAGTTTGTGGCGATGCACGTTATTACTATTTTTACTTTTAAACAAATACTTTCCATCTCCCGCCCCTCCAGCGGCACTGAAGGATTCTGCTGTGAGATCTTCACACGGCATATCTTCAATTCAAGACGCAGAAAGAAATGAGTTACTTTTCTGACTCATCACTGGCTGGTGGAAGGAGGAGGCAACCCTCGCTGACCCTGCTCAGATCCAGGCTGTTCCTTCCCTAAACTGGCCAAAGCTCTGATTTGGCAGCGGAGAAATGACACCAGAAAATGAAACAGTACGTGCTCTTGCTGAAAGGATTTAGGCATTTCAGACTTTTAGGCCACAAAGCAAATATCATAAATCTGAGCAAAGATCTCGAGACGTTTCACCTCAACTAAGCCGGACGTTCCGCAAGAAAACTATTTATACATCACAATAGCCTTTTTTTTTTTTTATCACGAAATGTATTTTAAAAATAAAAAAAGAGACAAGGTTGAAAACAACAACAAGCAACACTAAACAACAAATGAGAAGAGTGATCTCCGGCTGCCAACAGGAGGATCAGAGTGAGTTAATCATTTAAAACCAGCCTGGCCATGAGACTCAATTTAGAACTCTAACTCTTCATTAGAGCTCTAATTCATACACACAGCACTACAGCAGAGGTAACATTGCAGCAAAGAAAATTGATAAAACAATATAATTATCTACAACTAAAATGAATATTTCCAACACTGTGGCCTGGTTATACGACTTCAATGTGTTTCAGTCGTGTGGACTTCTAGGAAGCATCGGTTTGTCCCTTCTTTGGATGTGTTTTGTCTTGTTTTGTTCTCTCTCTTTTTACGCAGCGGCGCCACGCTACTGAACGTAAAATGGCCACATGGTCGTAGTAACCTTCAGCTCGGCTCCCAGGATCTCATCCCTCTGCCCTGTGCTGCCTGCCTGCTGCCTGCGTGTGTGACGCCACCATCACGTCGACACGTAACCACCGTCGTTCACAGAAATTATTATTTTCATTTTTTTTTTCTTTAATTCAAGGTGTGAAGGGGCTGGTGGGAGCCTGCCAGCCAGCCAGCCAGCCAGCCACCACATGGTCTTCTGCCTTCTCATGGAGATGCACAACAACACACATACACACACACCGACACAGTCACGTCGGGTTTCATTTAGAATGACTCAGTTGGTCGTGATCGGCTACGATGTAATGCTACAAAAACTCCCTCCTCCTCCCGCTAACAGATGACTGATTCTCGCCCATTAATCAGGCCCGTCAGTCCCGCAGAACGTCGCCTGCTTCCGCCGCCGGTTCCAGGGGGGCGCGTCGCCGCCGACGCACCGAGCGAGCCGCGTTCAGACGGGCTGAGACGTTTCAACACGCAAAAACATACTTACTCTCTCCACATGTGGAGCAGATGCAGATGGCGAGGACGGACAGCGTCAAACCCCAAAACAAGGTCGGGCTTCCCGTCGGCGAGTCCGCTCTCATGTTCCTCAACATCGTCCACCTCTCGCCGAGAGGGCCGAGTGGAAATAATCCCAGTCGTGGAAACAAAAATCAAACAGTCCAAAGGATGTTTTCTGTTTTTTATATTTAAAAAAAATAAAAAATAAAAGGGAAGGCGGTGGTGATGGGGGCTGGAAAAAATGAACGCGTGTCGAGCCGGGAGAGGCTACACTCCGTGATAAGCAGCTCTGAGCCGTGCGCGACGGGCAAGAATCTAGAAAAAAAAAAAGCAAAATAAACGCGAAACCAGTCGGTCGTTTTCTCAGAGTAAAAACAAAACAAAAAAAAACAAAGAACGGCGGGGGAAGCACTACAAGTGCCTGCTATTTCTGCCGATCGCAGGCTCCGTTGACGCACGCTGGTATGGCGCACACGCCAGCGACTCTACAGGATGCATGATGGTGATCCCCATCTTCAGTCTCCATCTCCTGGAAACAGCAGTGCGCGTTCGGTGCGATCAGGCCCCGTCGGCGTGGAAAAAATGAGAAGAATTGAGATGGGGGGAAATAAATCAAGTTGGTGCTGGTTGTTATTCTACGCCACCATGACGGGGGTGACCCCTCTATACCCCCACCACCACCAAAAAGGCTCGATCGCAAGAATCCCACGTGTGAACGAGGAGTGTGTGCGCCGAGTAGCGGGGGGCCAAAGAAAAAACACAGAGATAGCGACGCAACACACACACACACAAAACACACACACACACACACACACACACACACACACCAGGTCCTGGTCCTGTGAGGGTGGTGGCTGCGAAGCTGCAAAATGAATGAAATGAAAAAGCCTCCTTTCTGTGCAGCAATTGGCACCGGTCACGCAACGGACGAGTCGCCCCGCTTTTTATTTCTCATAAAAAGAAACAGAAGAGAAACAATTCCTCCGTTCAGCGGCCGCCAGCCCGAAAGAAAACAGCAGACTTGTGCCACGCAATGGGTCTCCAGCGAGACGACCTCTGCTCGGGGTGGGAGGGAGGGAGAACACGTCCGAGGAGTTGCCCCTCTTTCTTTCGTTCTCTCTATCGATCTCTTTTCCACCCCTTACGAACGATCCTCCGCTCGCATGTTGTACATCCACGTCGAGGGGAAATGAAGGAGATCGAGGCGGCAGTGTGTGGGGGGGAAACAAGAGAAGCTCCCGTCGTGCGTAAAAATCCAGACGCCGCTCGCCGTCCGTCGGTCGGTGGGTTGATCGCCAGGCTGCGACTCTCGCTCTCTCCGCTGCTGGAATCTCTGCTGTAAACAAGAGTCGGCTTCTCTCGCACACAACGCGCACTGCTACGGATAAGGTGACCGCGGAGCTGCAGGGAAAAGGCGGAGTGGATCGGCGAACCGGGGGGATTCCCGAAAGATCAACGCCCCTCTCCCCCTCTGTCCTCCGCAGACGAAGAGCATGTCGGAACCAGAACGCCAGATCACAACGTCTCTACGCGCACAGGACGTTTTTTTCTTCTTCTTCTTGTTGGGATTCGCAGCATGTGCTTTTTCCCATTTTTTTCAACAAATAACAAAACGTTTAGCGCGTCATTCTAGGAGCTTCTACGCGCTTTGCCGCCTTCATTTTAAGGAGGAAAACACCCAAATTCTCAACGGTCCGAGATGTTTTGCGCAACTAAAAATTGCACAAATCTGGCAGGAAATAAACAAAAACAAGCGCTGGTATTTTACCTTTTGTTTTTATCTTTGCCATCACATGATCAACAAAACGTTCCTGTGCTAAATGAATTAGTAGGTATTATTTTCACTAGCTTGTGAAACACAATTTTCCTTGTTTTATTTCAAAAGGCAACATTTATTCTAGCACTATCTAACTTCAGGCTCATTTCATTCATATTTAACTGATTTCTGAGGAGGTGCATATTTTTCTTTCAGTCTCCCACTGTTCCTGTGTGACAATTTGCAGGTCTTTGGCATCATTGTGACTCAAACAAATGCGGTGGTCATCAAGGCCCCCTACCCGTTCCATTGTCATTATAATGTCGCGGTTTCAAAAACCTGCAAGGTTGTCGTCGTTTTGAGGGATTTACTGACCTCCGTCGAAGCGGGATTCCGATACTTTGCATTATCTCTGTGTTTCTTGAATGCTGAAGGAGGGGGAGGGGGGGCTGTGCGATGTATTAACAGCATGTGGATGTGAGATTACCTCCACCTCAGACAACACGTTGACGTAATAACTTGGAACGTGTATTCAGAAGCGTCTGATGAAATTAATGTTTGGCTTGGTATGTTTTTCACACTGGAAAAAAAAAACATTAGGTAAGTCTGATTCTTTTGATTGGAATTGTTTATTTATTTTCTTTAGAAATATATAAGAATGTCTTCCGTGGCAAAAGTAAGCTTTAGGTTTAAAAACACAGCAGTCTCTCAGTGTCTATGGCAAATGGAAAAAAAAACAAAAATCCAACGTGATTTAGAATTGTACGTGTATTTTCTTTGGTATGAAAATCATATTCTAAACATGCTTTCCTCTCTTGTTTTTTTCTCTTTTTTTCTGTTATTCTTTTTTTTTTTTTTTTTTTTTTTCAAGGTTGGGATTTGTTACTCCTGACATGAACAGGATTACTGGATGAAACCTTGCGCACCGGAGCCGTGCCATAGGTTACACCGCACATTGTCGTCACTGGCCGCATGTAAATTGTGACATGGAGCAAATCATTCACGAGAGGAGCACCCACACTGCGTGCAGCGTTCATTCATCACACACATACACGCACGCACACACACTCACTCTCTCAGTCACAATATGGTCTGCAATGGGCGTCGCTATTCGACCGAGTCTGCTTCCGAGCGCTGTCACACACATCACACAGCTGCTCCCTGGCGTTTCACACTGCAGAGGCTCCAGGGAGGATTTTTAAACAATCGCATGAATGAAAAGATAGAATATTTGACGTCAGAGTCAAATTCGGATGTTTTTAGACAAAATTATAATCTGATTTTTTTTGTTCGTTTGTGTTCCTCCGCTTTTAGACTCTTCTGGTATTGCGTTTTATTTGACATTTGCTAATTACTGTCAAAATAAATATGGCTGCAATCTGAGATTACAAATGAGTAAGATTCGTTGGCTGACAAAAAAGTTGCATTATGTTGGAGCAAATTTAAATATCTATACACGCGTACACACTTTGATATAGATGATAGCGAAGGTATTTTTTTCCATTTTATTTTTAACATATGTATTTGAGTGTAGCCGTTTTTATTCCCCAAAAAACTAGTAAAGCATCATTTATTTTTCCCAAGGGCCTTGTTTTGTTTGTATCTTTCTAACTTGATTGCTATGTTTAAAAAAAAAAAAAGGGCCAAAAAACGAAAACACTTCTGATGATCATATTTTCTACAGTAATACGTTCTTTTTATCGTACATATTTACGGCCGTCTGTCTCGTTGGACTGTTCGGCTCCGTTTGACTGTTTAGGTCCTCCCTCTGCTGGCGTAAAGGAGTACCTACACTTTTATGGCAAATTTATTATTAAATTTATAATAAATTTATAATTATTATTATTATTATAGTAGTAGTAGTAGTAGTAGTAGTAGTAGTAGTAGTAGTAGTATTGTATTCAAAATTTGTAAATTGTGTTTTATTTTCAACTCTTCAAAAATAAAATAATAAATCTTACTTTATTTATGGCCCATTCATACATACATACATGGGCCATAAATTCTCCTGACCAGTAAAGAGTTATTTCCTCTTCTCCAACACAATGCACCCACAATCAGCTTCCAAATAACAGCTTCAACGCCATCTTCAACCTATAACTCCCTCTCCAAGTTATTTTTAAAACTGAGTCTTGAGCTCGGAGCCCCTCCCTTCTATTGTCCTGCTGGTGGAGGAAGACCAGCAGCACCCAGTATTTCTTTTTCCGTTGGGGGCTCCTCATTGTCAGCAGATGCCAGTGCATTTGTGAGGGGGTTCGGCTCCTTCTCTGGTGGGTAGGGGGCGTACACCAGCCAGTGGTTCTGCACCTCTTCTGCTTTGTGGGAATCCAGGAAGGTGTGAGCCGTCACTTCATACTCGTTGCCAAATAGGGTCCTGTGTGGAGATGCGCGTTAGAACGACTGTGAATGAGCCTTCAAGTCTCATTTCAGATTGATTGGCATCAGTGTGACATCAACACACAGACCTACAAACAGAATGGAAGCTTACCAAAGGACGTGATTACTCAGAGCAGCCAGAGCTTGGTTTGTCCTGCAGTGGACAATCAGTACTTTCACGTTGGCCTTCAAAAAATTTAGAAAAACAAAAACGTCCATGATTAAGAATCAAAAAACCGAAGCACTGTGAATGATAAACCAAATCACATGAAGATGCAGTAAAGGCTTACGGGAACAGGGCAGCCCTCATTTTCAAACCTTTCCTGAGGGTCAAAGTAGACCATCTTCCACCGGGTCAGGAAGGAGTCGTCGCTGTCCAGGTACACGTCTTGCAGCCGCGACAGTTTTGCACACTGATTGACGGTAGCGATGGTTGCAGTTGGTGAGAGGAAAAGTTAAAAAATTTATGACAACAAAATAGCGGCATATTCTCCACTAACAATTGAGTTCAGATTGTTAGTACCTTTTGAAAACTTTTCGCCTCACTTTTCAAGAAAAACTGTGGAGAAAAAAGATTGAGAAAATGTTAGTTTCCATAAATGATTTAGGACATTAAGGCCTGTTTTTCATAGCATCTTGCTGCTTAAGCCCATTTGTAAAAAAAAAAAAAATTTAATAAAAGAAATGTAGTAACAGATTCCCTTTTTTTTCATTACAAGTGAATTATTGTATCCGTGACAGTAATATCAAGCACATGTCTTGGTTCACTTACTCCAGCAGCAAAGCCGGTCGTTTTCAGTGCAAAACTTTGGTTGTAGCACAGCGGTGAGCCTTCAGGACTGCCATCTACGCTGCAACCACATCAGTTTCAGAGGCGGCCGATAGGGTGCACGTGGGTGGCCTGTCGAGTGTCTGCGTGGCTACCTGGTGATGACGAAGGTGGTGCGCGTACAGGCCTGAGCCCGTCCTGCAGTCACCCCGCAGGGGCCCTTGATGCCGGGGACGGGAGTCGTAATCAGGCTGTGGATGTCCGTGTTGACGTTCAAAGCCAGGTACCGATTTTCCCCTCCTCCGACGTGCACCAACATGACGGAATCCCCAAAGTGCAAAAAGCCGTCATTTGTCACGGTTATATCCACCTAAACACACAAGCCAACAAGGCCCTTCTTGTCATCCTTCTCATCATCATAATTGCTTTACTATGTTATTCCACTGTTTCTCCAGATCAAAATTACCGGTCTCAGAATGTTGTATTTGAGGTAGTCTATCTTCTGAATAGTCAGCTCGCCCCTCTCTCTTTTCTCCAGGTACTTTCTCTTGAGATCCTGCAAGAACAAGTATGGAATTCTAATTAATTCCCTATTTGTTTTGGTCAGCGTCTAACTAAAAAAATCTGTATCCTTCAAAAATACTTTCACGGACCTCCTCAGACGTTTTTGTCTTCAAATATTGAGGACATCTAGACAATACTAAATTGAACAATAATTACCTCTAAATGAACAGCATAAACATAATGTAAAGTGGGAAAACACCAATTTTATGCTGATTATAGGAGTTTAAATAAATCCATTATAAAATCTGTTTTCTTTACAAGGTGCATATCAAGGTCAGAGGACAGCAGCAAAGCCTCCTTAAGACCTCAACCTCCTTCATATGAGAAGTCAAATGAGCAGCCACCGCCACTACCATGGAGCACCACAATAAATGAGGCACAAACCTCCTCCAAGCACAAGTTCTCGTACCAGTTCCCAATTTTAACACCACTCTTATAAGTTCTCGTGTTCGCCATTTCGCCCAAACACGGCACGTGTCCCGTACTTAAATACGGAAGCAGATGAGAGCCATATTACTCTCTCTCCCTCTTTTTTTTTTAACTGAGACACTGGCGTAAAATATGTTGCAAATTGGACTTTTAAATCAGAATTTGGACTTTGATCCTCTGATTCAGAAAGTCTTGACTTTGAAGTCACTGTGTTATTCTCTTGAGGAGGCAAAAGGAGAAGATGGTACAACACCTTGGATGCTTGGACGGTGGGTGTAATGCAAGACTTTACCTGAGAGGTGAGAAATGTAGGCAGCCAATTGGATCTTTTTATTGTCTGTATAGTGCATATACAACATTCTCTTTTAACCTGTGATTGTGACATCAATCACGCAGCTGTCAGAAAACAAGAGCACTGATTGCAATATGCTTTCTTACCACTAGATGGTGTTAATCCTTATACATTGGGCCTCTAAGATGTTTGCAGTCGTCCCAAAAATATCTATCTATTTAGAATTGTGGGTTCCACATCAAGAGTTACTCAGAGTTCATCCACTTTGGATGTTGGGATTGAACTACTGCTTCATCTAGGGTTTGGTCTGCCTGACACTGCTGAGAGATTCTGCTTGCAGAAACAACCAGTGATGAACACAGCATTGGCTTTGTTACTTTGCCTTTCAGTGTTACTACACTGGCAAAGTATGACACATAAACACATAAACGTAAACAACAACAAAATAAAGCAGCTCAGAGTGCTGTTTCAGGTTTTTAACACATTCTTTTTTTTCCTCGTCATTATATCCTGAGACACATCGAAGGAGTCTTTTTATTTAGTAAGGCTCAGTGTGACACGGCAAACAGAATCTATTTTGCCTTTCAAAAAACAGTTATCATAATCCTTCACAATTCCTTTGAAACCAGTATTCACTGCTGAGGCAGTTTGAAATCACGATTGAACAGCTCAAATTTCAAATGTAAAAGGCCAGTTCGATTGTCCATTTGCCCTTTTCTCAGTTCTTGTCATCTGCTGGTGTCAGTGACCGTTTGCTCGGCCTCGGAGTCCAGAGCCGTTGATGTGACTCGATGTGGGCTTTTGTTCCATGTGTGAGTCAGTGTCGTCCTCTTCTTCATCGCTCCGGTCATCACCATCCAGCTGTGAATGAAGATGATGGAAAAAAAAGGAAAAACAAAACAAAATAAATTGGTTGATGCAGTTGCCCAGTGGCAAATATGCACAGAAAAAAAGACACGTACCTTGCTGAACAACAACTTGTAAAACATTTTCATAATGAGAAAAGCCCAGTAGATGTGAAGCCCCAGTAGAACGGTCAACATAACATTGAAGAAGTAGTAGCCGAAAAAGGGCGGGAAATCGTCCAGCGGGTACACCCATGTGCAGTGAATCACCCTGTCAAGATATGGATAAACAAATATCCTTCAAGATAAGGATCCTGCATGAGGAAATGAAGAAATACACGGCAGTCCCACTCTTACCAGAAGGGGAAATAGACGAGCCGGGTCAGCAGAAACGTGGCTACAAACACCACAAACATGGAGTTTGATGTCTTCTGCCATTTGGCGTAGTTCAAGACCTTGGCAGCCTGTGGGACGGAAACAAGAACAGAATCCAGTTTCAAGTTTGTACTGCAGAGAGGACGCTTTCTGCTGCTTGTATTAATCATTGATCACCAGCCATGACCTATTTGGGCCGATCCAGCTTCATTCATTCTTTAGGTTATTATTTATGTTAGTTTATTCCTGTTCTCCTGTTATGTGTATTTATATGTTGATGTATTCCCCCGCCGGTCAATTGTTTAAAAAAACAAACTCCAAATTAGGTTGTTGTCCCTATCTTAAAAATGAGCATATTTAGCCATGTTATCACTGTTCACTGTTAATTATTTATAATCACATAACTAAAAAAGGTCAGGTCAGTAAAGTGAGCAAGTGAGTCCACGCTGCAGCAGCTTTCAGCATATCACCAGAGATCACTCACAGGTTAAGGCTGCATGTGCGCAGGCTGAAAGAAAACTCATTGAAACAGTGATGTGTCACTGAACCCCAAAGAAATTTGGGAAGACCATCCCTTGCTTCTGTTGCTTGCTCCTCTCCAAGTGTGTGTGAAAATACATGGAAACAAATGAGCTCTTTGTGATGTCAAAAGACGCTGATACCTCTGCCAGGTGTTTGTTCCCTCCCCTTGTGTTTTTTTCCACGTCCAAACACGCCTAAATGTCCAATAAAGCGTCAGATTTTGCTGAACGCTAAAATGTTTTGACAGGAGGCTGAAAACAGAAGGCTAAATTTTAAGTTACCTATCAATAGAGTCCTTTAAAAAAAAACATTTTTTGTAATTGTGTGATGCTGCTCCACTGGAGGCGTGAAATAAATCCAGAGATTAAAATTGGAATGACACAGATGCAGCCAAAGCATTAGTGTTTTAGTGGAAGACTGTCAACAAATGGCTATATGGTGGAATTGTCAGGTTGCTCCATTGTGGTGCCAGATGGAAAGCAATGGTCTGAATCTGTTATGAGACGGGATGTTTTATGCTTGTTTGGTGTCACGTGCACTGACCTCCAGCAGTATGTCAGAGCAGTCATGGATCGCCATCACAATGGTTCCAATACGGATGTAGTTTGAAATCCAGGAGAAGCTCAGAAGAGTCAGCGTGGCCGTATGATGAATCACTTGCTCTTTGAAGTCCTGCTCTCACACAGGTGACAGGTAAATGTGTGTGAGGCATACACCCTCAAATAACGCCGTACACCCAGGTCTGATTTTGCTAATGTTTTTAAGCACACTTACCTTCCTTTTCACATCAAAGGACAGGCTGAAGAGCAGGGAGACATAGAAGCCCAGCTCCACTATGTAATACCAGTACTGAGAAGGCAGCATGGACTGCACAAACACATTGAGAACAGACATTTTTCTTATTTCCCCATGCGATCTCAAACAACGTAGGTCTTAATTGCTGTAGAGGAATAAAAGACCTACCTGTTTAGGGAAACCTGACCAAACCTCCTTCAGGTTGTAAACCCAGGGTTTCTACACACAATGAGAGAAATCTGGATGAGGAAACTGACAACAAACTGACTTGACTGAGGGCTCATGCATGACTTGTCTGCCCCTGTGGGCTGGCAAAATGTGTGAAAAACCCTGAAGCACCAAGTCCGACGGTGAAGATGTTACACATGCTGTCACAAGTTAGTGGAATGACACACAAGCACAGAGAGAGACACGTCCTGCAGAGGCCAAATGGATAGACCAGACATGGGCAAACTATGGTCCGGGGGCCATATGCGGCCCTGTGAGTAATTTCAATAAAGAGCTACACACCCTGGGGCTTCAAAGACACATTATTATGTTGTACATTTCCTTTTGCTTATTTCAATTGACATTAAAGGTACATGAAATGCTTTCTACATGTCCTTCATACATATTTATAGATCCCTCTATAAATATTTATTGGCCCATCAGTCAAAAGGTTTACCCACCCCTGGGATAGACTAATTGACAACTGGGCAAATATGATAAGGCGTTTTTTATAGGGACCAAATTTTTTAAATCATACTTACGTCATGAAGAGCTCCGATTCCATACACGAAGACAAAAAAATAAAAAACACATCTCCAGCTGCAGAGAGAAACCCAAAAACAAGTTTTCAGACAAACCGTGGGTTCAATCGGTTGATTCCCACGTCAGTGACTGAACCGCCGTCGCACCTGGCCTCAGAGAACCTCTGGCGGAGTCCTGCACGGTTCTGGTTCCTCCTCCTCCTGAACCACACTTGCATTTTTCTCTCCGTCCAGCTGGTTTTCTTACACAGAGTCCTCACATCAGCCTGAGACACAAGGATGAAAGATGTCTCACTCTTTCGGCTCCTTTTAACACTTTTAAAAGACATCTCTTGCTTGTAACATATATAAAAAAGAATACTGGAGAAGTCTGCAGCACAGAAATAAACACATCTTTGGCCAAGTGCAGGTTTGGACCGACCTGTGATGGGGCCCGTGCCTTTTGGCAGAAGTAATTTTCCAGGAGCGGGTTTGCCTCCGGTCTGAGACGTATCCTGTCCCTGATCCCCCAGACATCTGCCAGCGGGGTCGCCACAAACCTGCAGCAGCAATACCACGTGACATCGAGGTGAAAGCATGTCAGCAGACCCGGTACGCCCCCGCCCCAGCCCCCACAATGACTCCCACCCCAACCCTCCACACCCTCAGGACTTTCACGTATTGCTCCACATACTTTGCGCAAAATAATCCCTGCGTTGAGAAAACCAGACTGTTGTGTAATAACATCCCCCGGCAGACGGACTAATCATATTTCCACACGTGCGTTCCCACCTCTCGAACGCGAATCTGACGAACAGGAGGCACAGGGCGCAAGGCAGGGCGGCATAAAGATGCGAGACTTTAGCGTAGACGCGGTCGCCGCTGTCCTCTAGGTCGGACCAGGAGACGCTCTCCGGCAGCCACAGGCGGTCCCACCACAACCAGTCCTTGACTGTTTGCAACATGATGCTGGAACACAAAGAAATGATGTGATTATAGGGGGGACATTTCACAGGTATATAACAAGGTGGAGGTTGTGCTGATACATCTAAGAAGACACTTTTATGTTTGTTTTTGGAAATGTTTGAATACTCAGACTAAACTTGGACAAATACTGCAGGAACCAAGACCCCACAATTAGGAGATAACAAAATATGACACTGTTTTTCATATCTATTCTATGAAATGGATGCGAAGGTCGTGGCATTTACCCATGAAGTCACTCATCACCAAGGAAACAAGGTGGCAAAAGTCAGTCCATTGTCATTTTCCACCTGCTGGTTGTTTTTACATCATACTTGCACAGTTGTGGTGGTCTGGAGGTTCTGGCCCCTCAACCTCAAAGCAGCCAGGATGCCCATATTTGTGTCAGCAGCCCTTTATATATGACCTTATTACAGGCAATGACAACAACAGTATTCACTTTTGCCTTTACTCTTCTAACAGAACAAAGACTGTTTTTGTTGATTCATAAGTTTAACCTGTCCTCCCCATGAAATTTATGGTCGGAACTCTTCAATAAAGTGATTGACCACATTTAAAATAAGTGAAGGAAAAGTCACTGCCTTCCCTGACACAGGGAGTTCCAGCTTAACCCTGCCGTTTTCCACCTACTGGCTGGATTTACATTATATTTGCATAGACTGAAAACAGATGGGACCCCAACACCCAGAGCGACATTACATGTACAAAACATACTCGGATGAACACGGTTTTTCCATCTGGAACAAGAAACTGTGTCAAAGCCGCGGTGCATTCAGTGACGACAACCAGCTCAGCCAAACCAGTTTTAATCAAACAGACTGAACGCAGGGTGATACAATAAAACAGTCAGGAACGTATTTGTCCGCCCTTTGATTGACTACGAGGTCGAAGCTCACGGATGTGAAAGGTGATCCTGTGGACATGACGCCACGAGGGACCTCAGTGTTTTGAAGGTGAAGAGCTGCACTAGATATCAAAGGGCGAGAAAGATAAAGAAAGGTGAGGAGCAATTCAAAGAGGTAAAGTCCCCTCGCTCGTGGACTCTGGCCATCGCAGGGTGTTGATAGAAAAACGCGTCACTGGTTCAGGTAGGACAAGCGACGTGAGGAATTGTGAGAAGTGCCCAGCGGTTAAACAGGAGGGCTTTTTGGGAAAAAACAATTGTCCTCATATTAGAATAATACAGTCGGACAGCACAGGGAAGAGAAACACACATACCTGCAGGCTCTGCTGTTTTGACAAGTTCCAACAGAGGAGCGGAAAGCTGAAGTAGATGCGGAAAGAGAGTGTGTGACAAAGTCCAAATCTTTATTTTTTTTTTTACAAATATCCGCTTCAGATCTCCACTCTCTCCCTCAATGTATTCGCAAGCACGTGTAAAAACAGACGCGCACTCACCTTCAGCGTGCCCGTCGCAGTGTGTTTCCCACTGATCTTTGCCTTCGTGCGTGAAACAGCTCTATTAGTCATACAGCCACAGATAAGAGCTCCGTTAAGATCACATTTGTCCCTCTCTCAGCTAATGCGGAGCCATTCTTCCAAGACAACGTCAGGACAGAAAAAAAGTTTTAAATCGGGAGGCAAATATTTGCTCATGAGCAAAAGCTTTTCCCCTAATCTGCCTGCTGTGCCTCATTGCATGTGAGGCGACCTGCTCCAGTCGGCATGTTGATTTTTGTAGAGCGTACGTGTGCGTGTGTGTGTGTATGTCCCTCAGTGTGTGTGTGTGTGTGTGTGTGTGGTAGCTCACCTGGCTAGAAAGAATGGGATCCTCTCCGCCCCCTCCGTCTGCTCTTGTGATCACACCCTGTGCAGGTTCCAGCTGCGAGGTTCCTCCACAGTGAGCCCAGCTCAGCGCCGGCAGCCCGCGGAACCCTGTTGGATCATTGCTGCAATTTAAGTTGTGAATAGTACAAGCTGCCGCAGCACATTTCAGCCTCTGGTGTACTCTCACCTGCAAGAATTCCCTTGGAATGCTGAGAACCCCCCACAAAGGCCCCATTCAGCGGTGGGAAAGCGGAGGAGGAGTCAGGGGAGGACACAGAAGAACAGGGAACTTTTACCTACAATGACCACTGGACAAAAAGGAGATAGCTGCCTTGTGATAACAGAACATTCTGGTGTTTGCAATGTCAGTGGTCTCAATTTGGTTTTCAGTGGAATTTTTGAGTATAGACTATTCATTTTAGGTGCAAGGCCTTTTTGGGGGAAATAAACATTTTTGGATTCATATTTTTTAAAGTTACTAGGAGCAACATTTTCAGTGGTAATAAAGTTAGTTAATGCTCTTCATATGTTACAGCAGATGAGAGAGCCTCTGCTCTCTCAGAGAACAAGTCCTCTGTGGCTTCACTCATTGAGTCAGTTGCCAGGCTGCCACACAGCATCTGTGCATGGAAATCTATTCTATCTAATTTCTATGAATCTCTGAGTGACTTCATAATTTGCACAGTACTGGTTCTACATTTGGTTCGAGTTTTAAACAGGTCAGGTCTATTTTGCGCTTGCTTAAACCGCTGTTTCACTTATAATGCCTGAACGACGACGACTGAAAATTTCTTCTTGTCATTCGGACGCTTGTGTGCCCGGTTTCAGTTTGGGTTAACATTCTGCTTTCTTCCGCTAGATGGCAGTAGTAGTATTTCTATTTCGATTTACTATCAAACAATTTTAGATATTCATTCATCTGACAAACGAGCTATGAAAAGGCAGTGACGACAACTTCAGCGTTCATGATTGACCATACGACTACCAGAGTGTCGGCAAGTTTTGACTACGTACATTTACTTTATGTTCTCACCAACCTACAACCTACAGCATAATAAATTGCGTATCAAACGTTACAAACCCAGATGACGTCATCGCTCCTGATAAGGATGCAGAGCGACTAAGAGGAGATTTTTTTTTCTTCTTTTCTTGAAAGTCAATCTTAAATGCAGACCCAGAACTTTAATTTCGGACACAAAACCAACAGTATCTCTACCCACCAGAGGGGGGCAGCAGGCTCAACGTAACAGGCTTTGTGCTGTAGCCGATGAAGACTCACCAATCTCATGCACTTTGGTTGTTCATAAAATCTTCTTCTTTCACTCATCAGATCATTAAATCCCACCAGATTAAAATTTGATTTTGCACCTTCCTTGCAATTCTGAAACAGTGTAATACATGGAAGATGTATGATTTTTAACCTTTCAAAGACTGAATACTGAAGGCAAAATAATAAAGCTTTAATTAACCCCATAACCTTGAAAGTTTCAAAAATATGTCCTTTTATTAGATTTTTTTACAGTGTTTTTTTATATATCAAAACCTCTAAAAATGAAGGTTACATCTAAAAGCATGGGTTCTCTACAAGGCTGCGTGTGTTGCATGTGTTGGGCTGGAAATGACAGAGGAGCGGCGGCTACTGAGCTGCGTCTGCAGGCAAAAACCAATCGACCGACCGACTGAACCAAACAAAAGAAGAGCAACGAGAAAGAGCAGAGTGTCCAGCAGTCCAGCAGTGTTTCTCTGAGAGGCATCTTTCCCCCCCGGATTGTCCGCTCACTTCTCCACTCGTCTAGACGGCCCTGAACCACCCAATAAACATCTCTGTGAAGATTTAAGAGGATAAAGTCTGTCTGGTCTGGAGCCGTGGTCTCCTCCTCAGACCCGGGCAAGAGGGGGCCAGACGGAGGCAACGCACAGGAGAGGCTAATCTGTGCTCCCTCCGCCGCCCTCCCCATCCCCCACCCTTCCCCTCAGCACCTTCTCTTCCCATCACACCGGTGTGTTGCGCCTCAGTTCGCTGGGGGAGGGAGGGACGCGGCCGGCCAGCTGTGTGAAGCTGCTGGAGTGGCTGGGCCCGCTGGATGGCTCCTCGGGGCCCGGGGCCCTCTGTCGCGGAGGCAGGGTGGAGCAGCGAGACTTGCCCCGGGATCGAGGCGGCTGAGGCGGAGGGCCCTTCAGCGCAAACAGTTCCGTGGAGGCTGGCGCCTCCCGTTGGGGCGATGGCGAGGGCGAGGGCGAGGGCGAAGCGGGCGGCTGAGCGAGCGGGTCGGAGGACGCCGACGCCGTCGAAGAAGCCAGAGGGAGCAGAGGAATGAGGGGCACCTGCTGCTGCTGGAACCTGCCCAGGCTGGTGGAGTGACTGGGCCGTGCCAGGCTGAAGCGGGCCTCGGCCCCCCCGGGGCGGGGCGGCAGGGTGGCACAGCGGGCCTTGGCCCGGGCGCTGCGCTCCCTGGGAGGAGGGGCGATCAGCGAGAAGGGTGTCGGGACGTCGCCGTTGCCGCCACTCGGTCTCGCCGCTTCCGCTCGGGAGTTCTGCAGGCTCTGGGACGACGGCAGCGACGGAGGCCTGTGCTCGCTGTGGACCTTCTGCTGGGAGTCCGAGCGGGGCGGCTCGGCGGCCTCGGCCGGGCTTGGCGAAGGCTCGTCATCTGCAAGACAAAAAAAACAAAAAGGAGAGATTGTCTATACTCACTGTACAATAAAAGTAATTTGGTCTTATTACCCTAAAAAAATAGTTTGCATATATATATAAGAGTATAAATAGAGTATAATAAAGGTCTTGCTCCTAGTTAGGTGCCATCTTGCACCACCACTTTTTAAGGAAGCCTGCTGACAGTGGCCCTGCTTACGAAGCACGCTGTCAGGCGGGCTTCCCTAAAAAATTTACACACAGGACCCTTAAATAATTATGGTAAAATCTATGTGAAGTATAAATCAGACCATGTATGTAAATATGTGGCTACATGAACGAGTTACAATATGTAGTACAGAACAAATGAAGATATAGAAGTATATAAAGTGGGTGATATACTAATGGATGTAATGAAGTTGTAAAGATGAACTGAAGAAAAAGTTGAAGGCGGGCATTCAGGTCTCCTTTCTCACCTAACAGGCCCATCTCACTCATCAAGGCGTCCAGATCCACCGAGCAATTCTCAGCCGCCTCCTCTTCCCTCCTTTGATATTTGTCCTCCGTCTCATCGTCTGCCTCCTGCTGCTTCTTGAGCCCCTCCACGTCCTCATTATCCTCCAGTTGCGTCTCCTTCTCGCCTCCACCGCCCGCCTCATCTTCACCTTTGCCTCCCGGCTCCTCTTGAGTACTTTCTTCCTGCTCAGGTAATGATCTGCCAAACTCCGGGTCGCTGTCACTGCTCCTCCTGAGTCCACCCGGGATGCTCTCAACCCCTTCGGCTCCCACCTCCTCTTGTTCTCTCTCTGGCGCCTCCACCACGATGTCGATGTGGGCGGGGAAACAGGGGTTGGGGCGTTTCGGGCCGTGAGACTTGGCGTGTGCTTCTTGGTCTTGGTTGAGCAGAAACTCAATCAGCATCATGTTCTCCTTCTTGAGCTGGTCGCGCAGAGAGCGCGGCACGTCCGGAATCATCCAGGCCACCAACATGCTGAGGAACATGGCCAGATTCTGCAGGACGGACCACAGGAGACGATGATGATGTCACCGGTACGACTGGTATCAGAAACTATTTTAAAATTGTAACTATTTATAGAGCAAACCTGATGGAAAATGTCACTGCAAATTTGGCAAATGTATAGTAGAGTGTAAGAGGAATCAGCACGAGCAAAGACAAAAGACAAAAACAACTCAAATTGTTTTTTCTGTGACCTTGTGAGCAACTTATTGTTGAATTGATTTTTTAATGCACTTGTGCTGATGTAGAGGATTTGCCTCCCTAAAGAGATATTAAAGGTTTCTTGAAGCTCGACCGTGCTGACAAATGTTTTGTTTCTTAAATATATAAAAACTTGCTTGCATTTGAGAATTAAATGAAAAGTGTTTGCTAATGCCAACTGTGGCTATACTTAATTACAGCGAAACTACAGCAAATGAAAAAAGCTCAAACACATGAACGGATACTGACACATTTCCAAATGCAACAGCTATTGCTGTACCTGGAAGAATATTACAAAAGCCAGTTTTGCAGCCAGGATGGACCAGTAGTGCTTAGAGAAGGTGTAAGCTTCAGAATCCCACGGAGGGTCTCTGTAATCCTTGTACCTGGAAATCAGTCAGCTGAGAGTCAGTCTTTAAGTTCCAAAAGCCACATGAATGAATGGGGTTTAAAATTATTCTTATAAGGAGATCGTGCCTAAAATCCCTGCTAAATGCCACATTTTCAAGTTTCTGAGAGGCCCAGTGGCACTTAAGCTGACAGGCTCAAAGACTTAAGGGGAAATCCAGCAGGGGTCAAGGTTAGGGGGAACTCTAACCTGCACATGGAGACTCCGGTGATGAGAGTGGAGGTGGGCGCGCTGCTGGACGGGAAGTTACTGATATTGAAGTAGGACAGCGAGTGCTCGGTGTAGCCGTTCATGGTGCCGTTTGCGCTGTACATGTACTGGTAAACCATCCGCGGAACAAACTCTGACGTGAAGGAGATGACAAACGCCTGCAGAGACGAGAAACAACCTCAGTTACAACACAGCACTCCAATGAAACGCTCATCCATGACTCCACCTCCTGATTCTGACTGTTGCCTTCACTTTTCTGTTTTCTGTCACCGTGTTCATGACAAAGTCATCGGTGATTTGAGGTCACTGACCTCACCACCAACTACCAACAAACATTCACTCACATTCATAAGAGGCAACGTGGGTAAAGTGTGGTGGTCGGAGTTCGGACCGATTACTAGACGACCTTCTGGACCTCCTAAGCTGCACTTGCCCTCTAGATTAGAACAGCACAGCCCTGTACTTCATGCTGCCACCACCAATCAATAGGTAAAGGTTGTAGTCGTGACAGACATACATACATACATACATACATACGTACATACATACAGTGATTAATCATGCACTTACATTGGTAATGACAGAGAACTTGCTGATCCCACAGAGAATGTTGTACCAAACCCCTGGTGGTTACATAGTTACAAGCAAAGAGGAACCAGGAAAGTGTGCGTGCAAAGGAAAGGAAGCGTGTCCCAGAGACAGCGGCATGAAGACCACGATGGAGGTGCAGAGGAGAGCAGAAAGGAAAAGAAAGTAATTAAAAGATGCAGAAAGTGCAGAGGAGCTGATTTCACCATCACTCAAAGACTGACAGACAGACAGACTGACAGACAGACAGAGCGCACGCAGCCTCGTGTGTGAGCCGTACCGATGTCTTTACACCTGACCGCGTCGGGCCGGCGGATCTCGGTGACGAACTTGGCAGCGTCCAGACGAATCTCGATGACGTTGTTCAGTAACGCAAACGCCGGCGCCAGTGGGAAGGAGGCCACGAACAGAGACACAAACCCGTACTGGATTACTGTGGGCGCAACACAAACAAGCAGACACACCTTAATAAACATGGCAATGTAAGACTGCAGCAGGGATTTTCTATTAATTCATACTTAGAAATTTTTTACTGTAGCTGCACTTTCATGACCTCTAGAATTGCGCAAAACCAAAATATCGCAATAAAAAACTGGTAATGGAAACACCTGAACTTGGAAAAACCTCTCAATTATGGCTAAAAGGTTTTGACGCTCTCATGAGGTGGTTTTTCCAGATGTATCCATATAGACGTATATCGCAAAAGTCATGGAAACACTTTTTTCGCATTTACACGTCACCGGAGGTGACGTACAGGGTCACGTGACCAGTTCACTTCAAGTGACGACCCGGAGTTTGGCAGATGATTGGACGGAGGAGGAGATGGAATACATTGTTTCCAAGTAATCAAAGATAAAATTCTAACAACCATTCTTGACAGCAAAAAACATCGAAATATAGATCCATACAAGACATTTTGTAGTGTACTTTGTCGAAATTTTAGAAATATCACTTTTATTTTGCGAAAACTTGCAATGGAAATCCAGCTACTGATCTGCAAAAACATACAGACATTTATATATAGATGTATCAAGGGTGCATTCAATGACCCAAACCGTGGACCTGCTGTCTTAGACTTAATAAATGAAAGAGGGACTCACTCATTTCCATGAACTCTGGGCCCACACCTTCGTAAGGCTCCAGTGTGTAATCTTTGTCAAACTGCTGCTTTGGTCTTTTCTCTTCTTCTTTCTCCTCGTTGTTTTCCGCCGCTCTTTTATTCCCTTTTTCCTCCTGCATCGTCCGGTACATTTTTTTAAGCTTCCTGTGAGTTGATAACAGAAAATGATTGTCGGTGACACATTAACTTCACAGAGGCCGGGGAAACTTTGATATGAGGAAGCATGCACGTACGGTATGAGAACCTCAAACACGTTGTTTTGAATGAGCTGCTTGCCGAGCATGATCATGCTGAGCTGGATGCACAACTCGATGAGGCAGCCTGGCGGAGCGCACTGTTCAAAGGGACACACATTTACTCAGCCTCCAAAGACGTACACCGACTTACAAAGAAAGGTAAAGGGAAGTTACCTCCTCCATGCGGTAGTCTCCAAAAATGTAAACATAATCGCCGGGCCGCCCAGCAAACCTGTGAGAGGAGGCAACAAAGTTGTGGGATGAGGACACACAAGTTTGAAGAGAGTCAGGAGAGATTCTGTGAAAGACACACACACACACACACACACACACACACACACACACACACACACACCTTCCCTTGAAGAAGGCCACATAGAAAATAGGGGCAAAGGCGTTCATGGATTTGAGAAAGAAAGACTTGAAGATGAGCCTCTCTTCAAACTCCTCCTTTGTCTTTGGAAGCTCTGAAGGAGGAAACACAAGGATTGAAGGATTAAAAGGGCATTTTTCACTTTCAATGATTCAGCTCAGTTAAAAACTTTTAAACAAGTCGTGGTGGCATGAAACTGAATGATAATTCATGATGATCATGAAAAAACCTCCTTAAAATCAAAAAATATATATATAAAACATTGCTCGACTGCCAGCAATGTTCATGCCATCATCAAGTCATTTAATTGAAAATACCAATACAATTCTCTCTGGTTTCGGACTACCTCTCCAGAATAAAAGCCATAATGAATGTCTTTGAAAGGCTGAAACATAACAAGAGAAGTAGAAACACAAAGGCCATCAGGTTGCAGGTTTCTTCCAATGCAAATACAAGACACAAAAGTCAAGATGTGAGTTGATGTTTTCAAATACAATGTGCATAACAACAAGTCCCATTCAGGTACAAATAAGATGCATTACCCCAACACTGTGGATGAGGAAAATGCTTTCAGCACCGTACCCAGTTCAGTGAGCCACACCGCGATAGCTCCGTAGACCTCTTCCAGCACCAGAACCACCAGCATGTTGATAATGATGGCAGTGGTGGTGACGGTCATCCTCACGCTGTCCTTGGCTTCAGGATCCGGGTTCATGGACCAAACGCTCAACATGCAGATGCGATAAATGACCACCCCAAACACTGCCGAGAAGGTCACAAAGATCTGAAGACACACAGGCACAATAAGTCAGTTTTCACAACTATGTTTTGAATTTGTGAAATCTAATGTGGGTTTTCTTGAGCGTTAAGACCCTGTAGTTCAATAAGCATTTGGACTTGATGATTCTGTTATTTTCCTTTTGCATAATGATTTTGTCATTTTAAAAACCTAATTTTATTGTCCCTTTTCATCAATCTCTTAAACTGAATCTAAACTTAACTCAACTTTAACTGATTACAAAAATCTCTGCTCATTCTTGTATTTAAATGTATAAACAATCACTTCTGGCTCAGACATTATGTGTCGAAATAACTCAGGTGAAATGAATCAAAGTTCAACAAATGTTTGGCGCTGTAAAAAAGATTTTCATTCCAACTTTGTGGGAAACAGTGACCAGGGAAATGATTCTGAACAAGTAGTTAGGCAAATAAAGAATAGAGACAAGTAAACAATGAAGACAGTACCAGGAACAGCAAGGTGGACATGTTGATGAGGAAACCTGGCAGGTGGTCCTCAATATCCAGAGAGTCTGGCTCCTGCTCACAAAGAGAGCATCAATTACTGGACTGAACAAGAATTAGATGAAGATACATTTTGTCTGTCAAGTGAAATCATATTTCTCATCTTATCATTCATCTGCTTGACCTTTATTAACCAGACTGGCTTTAAGACTAAAAGCCTGTGGCTGAGAGGTGAAAGGCAGGAAGTAAAAGCTAAACAATGAATGCGTGTTTCCTGTACGCTGCAGGGGTGTTGGTCAAGCAAAAGGACAGAAATCCCCTCCCCTCCATCCGCTTCCTCCTCCCCTTTTTCTCCCTCCATCAGTAATCTGGGCTAATCTCATGCAGGTAAGCAGCTTTGGACTCAACCACCCACTGTGGGCCAAGGGGGGGGTTTCTCCTTTACACCCAGACACAGACGCCTGCCGACCCAGACACGTCGCTAAAAACTCTTTGTTTTGCGGCTGAATTAGTGGGATGAAGAGGACAGGCAGCTTTCACCTTCACTGGGACCAGAGCAGACTGAACCACCCGGCTGGTGTCCACCACCACCACAGACAGCCCCTCGCTCTCTCTTCAGCTATGAACACAAAGTCGTATTAAACAGCGCAGCGTTACCTGGGACGCCAGCATCCGGTCCGTTTCACCGTCGGTGCTGTTGTCGGCCTGAGTCAGCTGGAATGGAGGCAAAACACAGCTGTCACAACTCCAGACGGTGTCTCAGTGGGATACACACACACACACACACACACACACACACACACACACACACACACACACGCGCGCCACGACACGCTACCTTCTTCTTAGACTGTGATTTCATCTTGGCTTTTTTCTCCTGCAGGGCCTCCTCGTACTCTGGCCTCAGCTCCTCCTGCAGCACGCCACAAAGAATCACAGTTACCAACAAACTCACTGGTTATTATTTTGTTAATGAGTTGAATCCTTTATTTTTACAACATAGTGTCAGATGTGTTGCATGTACGTGCGCATCTGCTAAAGAGCCCATACACATTTATGAAATAGGAGTCTCCTTTACACAGAAACAAAGATAATTCTAACATGAGAGGACATCCTCACCATCAGAAAACTGACATTCTGGCAGCACATTAATCAATGACCAGCAATTTTTCAAAATCTGTGTTTGTCTGACCACCACACCATGTTTAAAGCTGGCACCTCTACTTCCCAAGGACACCGATTAGCTGAGAAGACTGGATGATTTAATGAGTCTGTGATGTGCCGAGCTGCTTCGCAAGGTAAGGAAAAAAATAGGGAAATGTATCCTTTCTGTAACAATTTTCTAGTTTATTCTGATTGTACCCTATTTGATCTGCTGTCTTCTACGTCACACTTATTGTCTTCTGATTTTCCTGCCATCACACTCCTGCTTTCCACTTGTCTTGTTACATTTTAATTGTGCATTTACAAGCATGTGGTGCTCCTTAACAAGCATCTTTAAGCGGGGGACAAGGTGTGTATTTTAACACCTCTGCTTGTGTCCTAACAGTTCCACTGATCTAACAGATAGTTTTAAGACAAGAAATAATTTCTTGATTTTCTAAAGACGTCATATTTTTGGTTGTTGCATCGGGAATTTCCGTTCAGAATATCACTAAATAGAGCTGCGAGTTATGAATTCATAATGTAAAAGGCCTTTTGAATATATAAATAGTTCCTTTTCCCACAGTGCTCAGTACAAATATAGACGCAGCTGCTCATTCATGTTAAAGTGTTTGTAAAACAGAACAGAAAGGAAACGCTGCGGCTCTGTGCTGATAATTGTGAGCCTCTGTTGGTATTAGCACGCTGTCCATGTGCTGATACATTAAAAGTCTCTGCAGCTGTCAAAGCTGCCCGGCGGCCGATCCA
This sequence comes from Thamnaconus septentrionalis, assembly GCA_009823395.1. Taxonomy (NCBI): domain Eukaryota; kingdom Metazoa; phylum Chordata; class Actinopteri; order Tetraodontiformes; family Monacanthidae; genus Thamnaconus; species Thamnaconus septentrionalis. The sequence goes on from CM020513.1 coordinate 13,553,815, forward strand.
GCTGTCACTTCACGTCACGCATAAGAGGGTGAGGCACAGTTTGAGTGACCTCGTGCATTTTACGCAGGACAGACTGGGTGGCAGCCGATGATGCAAGGGAGAATGGGAATATACAAGGTGGAGAAATGTAGATTCATTATGCTGGTAAGCGGAGAGACACGCATTTTGAAAATGCAAAGTACCGTCTTATTTTGCCTAAATAAGAAAGTGCATCCCTCTGTGATGTCACAAAGGGCACATAGCTATCTTCCATGTAAGTGAGAACTTCTCCAGCACGGTGTTTCTGCCACCTTCTTGAACAGCCTCCTGCCACATTTCAACATTCACAATTTTTAACAGGAAGCTTAAAAGATTTTTACAGAAAAGTGCAAAAATTAAAATGATTGAAAATGCGAAAGTTGTAACAAAAACAGAAGGATAATGGCTGTTCTACTCTTTTTTTATTCCAATTATTTCCAGATTCCAGATACACCAATACAACGTATAGCCATTAAACAAACTGGAGGTGGTGCATTTAACAAATGCCTGTACTGACCTGTACTCGCTCCTGAAGGCAGAGAGAAGAGAAGATGAGAGGGATAATTGAATTAGGTGGGACTGTTTATGTTGTAACCTTGTATACACTAAGTGCACTGCTTTTAAGACGGCCAAGCTTATTATGGCGCAAAGAGTCGAGTTAGGCTCCCACAGAAGTAACGACATGAGAGATGCTGTGACATCTTTGTCAGCATGACTGACCTAAAGTCAGGGGTTAACACTCTCACCGTGCCTGACTTGGCAGTTTAACAAGCGGGAGTTATAACAACAGCAGAGACACAGAAGGATGTCTACATGATGGGGACACGGCAAAGCCTCTTAACATCCAAAAGCAGAAAAATGCCTGCTAATTCTGCACACTTCAACAACAATACACGACAAATACACAACAATGCAAGCAAAATGTTGCACCTCCTCATCCTCCAAGCTGGTCAGGTCCCAGCTATGTTTCAGACACATCTGTCGCCTTTTCCAGTGCTCCAGGAAACAGGCAGCTAAGAGAGGGCACATGAAACTTATTAGCATGAAGAAAAACCCCTAAACTCTTGTTTGACCTTCAAAAGAAGATACGCTGGTTGCCCAGGAAGCGATTGCTAGCTCCAGGCTAGCTCTGTTAGCCTGGTTCGGAATACACTCAGGTGTCAACGCTATCTTTGATGGACAAATACTCAAAAGTCCTTCTCATGGCAAGTTGTACATAATCAAACACAAATACAAACGCTATTATGAGTACACAAATGTAAATGTAAATGTGTATTTGGTTGTATAGTTACCCCACAGGGACATGAAAATAGCAAAGAAGACTGTGGCTCCGTTGTCGAATAGGTATGTGGCTCGGGCCAGTGAGCACACCGAACTCAGGCGCCAGTAGTCACAAACGGCGTCGCACAGGGGACACATGGTGATGTTCAGGTTGTCGTCACACGTCTCCTGGCTGAGATTCACACGCAAAACGTGCCGTTGAAACCCGAGTTAGGTAAACGAGCACATGTGCACTTGAAGAATCCTTGTCTGCCCACCTTGGCACGTTAGTATCCACAGTGAATATGCCGTACAGGAAGACGATGATGCCAAGTACAGACGGAGGGATGAGGAACTGAGTGTAGACACCCAGCCAGGCAAAATACAACCCAATCTGCTCTCCAAAGTACTTCCTGTTGAGAGGGAAGCCGTGCATTAACAAGCCGTTGCATCTTTTGCCCCAGTCATCTCCAGTAATGAGTGGTAACACTCGATCTTCATGGCTGAAGATGAGATTATCCAGTGAGGTCAAATCTCTTGACCTCACTGGATCACTACAAGGTCAAATGATCCGGGATCATAGACAATCGAGAATCTTCTATTAACCCTAGACCCCAAGGGCACCATCAGGAAAAGAAATGCAAATGAGATTCGACTGATCCATCTGAACTTATTGTTCGTAAGTCCTCGGAGGATCATCTGCACTGAGCTCAGTTACCTGATCAGGTCCACAGGCTGGTATTTATGCATGACTCCATAGTTTGCCCATTCTTCATGAAGGAGCTGATGGCAATAGATGACAGGACAAACTGGAAGTTAATGACAGCACCATGATATAGCTGAATGGCAGCTATTGGCATGGTGAGAACCAAAATACATTTTCAGCCAACAGAGTCAGAACATCTCTTCAAAGTGAGCATAATTCACAACTTTATCATTCATTTTTTTGGGGGGAGAAAGCTGGATTTTACAGGAAAGGTAGTTTATGGTTTAGGCTCAGTTGCAGTTAGTCACATTGTGATCAGGGTCAAGAATGAAGTGATGCTTTACAAAAGAATGCACAATGTGTGGTTACCAATGTAGGTTTTCATAAAGACAGAGATAGATAAATAGGCTACGTAAAATATTAGGCCAAATGGCACCAATTAAATATAATCATAAACCCTGGCAACTATCAATTATGAATTACTTGTAGTGAGTTTTGACCAGCGTTTATCAAAGATTCTCATTAGAAATCTGCTTTTTGCAAATATGTATTGTCTTGCCAGCATTTTTCTCTTGTGGCTACTTGCAAAATTTCAGCTAAACTTGTTTGTGGTGAAGGAGATTTTCTGTTGTGCAGCTCCAGGTTGTGTGGTCTGCAAAGCAGTTAATTAAGACGTGTTCCTATTGAGTACAATCAGTCAAATACAGGCTGTACTCTGAATCTTCAAAATATTTTATTTGCAAAACTTTTTGATTTAAAAATCCTGAAGTCGCCATAATATACAGATTGAGGACTGAATGCAAACTTTTGGACGACGCAGCAGCAGCAGCAGCGAGAGAGAGCAGTGGAGTGGAACTTGGCTCACCTGTCTCTCATTTAGCTGATCTTTGCGTCCTCTCCTTGTAAACGACCCCTTAAGACAAACAAACACATGGATCATATGTCACGACTTTAATTGTCTAAACCGTCCCATGATGTCTCTATTTCTGCCGTACTCACATCATGCAGAGGGAAGGCAGAGTCATAGACACCCCGAGCTAATAATGAGCTGATGCCTGGTGACACAAATAGCAACGCAGTGTTTGATGAGATAACAGCGTGTAATGATACTGCCAGCGTGAAATGAACAGTAAAGCTGCAGAGAGACCACGGACGATCAGCTATTTTGATGACAAATTACTCATCGAAGTCACGACTTCTACATGGCTGACAAGCACGGTCCATGACATTTATGAAATCCTCGGGGCCTCACCAGTTGTTTGGCAGGTTTGTCTGCAGGTAGTGCGAGAAATGATCTCTGCGACCTGGGTGCAGAAATGGTTCACGCGTGAAACCGAATGTAAATGCAACACACAAACGTCAGATGCGAGTGTTAGAAAAATGTGCGTATGGACTCACTATTCTGCTGCGTGTTGCATTGTCAAAAACAGTGTCTGTTGACTTGATGTCATACCTGCAGTGAGGAGCAAACAGAAAAGTTGTGAGCCTCAAGGAAGAGGGAAAATATTTCAAATTTGAACCAAGTAACTGCCTCATACTGGCTTCATGTCTGTCTGTTGACTTTGCTATTCAGAAACAATGGAATAAATACTTTGGACAAGAACAATTCTGACGACAGTCACAGCTAATGACCGACCAGTGTGCGACCTCATGGTGGCGCAGGCACTCACAGGTAGAGTTTGTCTCTGATAAAAGCGTGTTTCAGGGTCTTGAAGTTGGTGCGGGTCTGCGAGTCCTTGTAGGTGTCGAGGTTTGGGACGTCGGGCTGGAACGGCGTGCTGATCTTGGTCATGATGGTGTCCCACATCCCAGCAATGCCCATCCGTTTCCGCAATTCACACTTCTGCAGAAGGGAGAGCACGAGTCGCTGTCAAACTGTGGCCTCCACATGCACCTCCGTGTTCCATGAGACGAACTGCCGACCTTTTTCACAGCGACTTTGATCTTCTGCAGCTCTGCCTCCCGACTGAGTATCGGCCATGGGATGTGCAGCCGAATGACCCCCAGGCCGTTTGCCCTCTGCACACAAACACACAGGTTGACGAAATAATATCATGAGGATTAAAAGAGAGAAAAAAAACATAAAGTTCAGTTTTATCAGAACATTCACTGGCAATGTTGTGTGTCATCGCGTCAATCCACTTACGCCGCACAAACATTTAAAAAAATAAAATGAGACACTAGAAAATTAAATCACTGTTTCGCCATTGACTTTTGTTTTCAGAACTGATGCACAATTTAGATCTTCATCCTCGTCAAAAAGCTCACACAGTTTGGCTTGGAGGCTATACTTTGCTAAAGAGGATAATCGTGACAAAAACTGCTGCAGACTCTTTCATGCCCTTGAGATTACCCTTATTCTAGTTCACATTGCAAAGTATCGTAAAGGACCACTTTGTTGATTGCCAGCCTGACCATATTCAGGAGCAGCTGCTGATAGAATACACACTGACCACATACCCATAAAGCAAAGCAAAGCCCCGAAACACATTTACGAGCCAGCATGCACACTTGTGAGTGATGGATCACCCTCTAACAAGGCCCTGTACTCTGGCTTTTGGCTTCACACTTACGCTCAGTGATCTTAATCCCCAACCAAAACAACAGCCGATGTAACACGCAGGCTTCAAAGACTCACAGACACACACACAGGCACTCAAACTCTCACACACACGCCGACACACGCACGCTTAATGCCTGATACGCGCACGCTTTGAAGGCATTAAGCAGACATCATGCTATCGGAGCGCTCGCTGTCAGTATATCTTGCAGTGCGGGTGGGAATCACTTGGTACCTGGCGATTCGGTTCGATTCCGATTCAGAGGGCTAACATTAAATTCATCGTGACTAATGGAGAATCACGATTTATCACAATTTACACATATATTTATATGGAGACAGCAAGGCAGCAGTGATTGCAGGCTGTAGCAACAGAATCCGCTCAACCACCTCATAAGCAGTGTTCCACCTGGACTTTTCCAATGCTGCCATGGTGGAAAAACGAGGCGACACGTCTGATGTTTCCTAACAGCTTCAGTTCAAGGGCTCTTGAGTTCATTTTGATCTGCGTGCTAGTGTGTCTAGCGTGCACCGCCTTAAACGGTCCAGTACAACGCTGTTCTGGCCTTATTAAAAAAATAAATAAAAAATGATTCTTTTATTTTGTGAATCTATTCAAAATTGGCAATGTCATAATCACGATTAATCTAAGAATCCTTTTTTTTCCCCAACCCTTTCTTACACAAGTGTATATCTGAGGTCTCTCTTTAATTAGAATGCACTCACATTCTGCAGCTTCAATCCAGAGTCTGAGTCTTATCCTCAACCTGTCTGGAAGCCGTTCAGATCACAGGATTTGCGGTCACATCACTTAAAGATGGCCCTGACCCAAAAAGGTCTGTTAGACCGGCGTGTCGAAAGCGAAATCGAAGCGCACCTCTTTGTCGCGCTCAATCTGCAGCCCGGCCTCGAGCAGACCGGCTTCGAACTCCTCCCTCATCAAAGCCTTCTCCTCCTCGCTCAGCCTCGAGTCCTCCACGTCTCCGACGGGGGCGTTGGCCTCCGCAGACTCTCCTTCCGTCTCCAGTCGCGCCAGCATCTGTAAGTTGATGCTTCCATTGGATGTGATGGAAAGGCGCGGCTTGGAGCCTCGTCTCTTTTTGTATTTGTAGCAGAGGACGTAGTCCACTTTCCTCTTGCCATCAGCAAAGTAAAGCCCGGGTCCCAGATCGATGCCGGAATCCTAAAAAACATGCACACAACAGCGGTTATGTGTTGCAACGAGATATCCAGAAGCTTCAAGCTTTGTTGTGTTCAAGAGGATTGGGAGAATGCCGTACCGATGGAGGGAGCTCGTCATTGTCCGAGGTGTTGGCAGGGCCTCCATTGGCAGCATCTAGGCCAAGGCCGGACAGCGATCGAGCTAATGATACAAGCTTGGCCGAGTGAATGGATGAAGACTCATTCATTTCTATGATGACCGGCAGGTGCTCTTTTTCGTTTCATCCCTCTGTTGATACATGGAAAAATAAAAAACTGTTAAGGATGACAACATTTTCAGCAATGGTGGAAAAATTATTCCTCTTGGTGAATAATGACATAATAATGTACCAATGTACAATCAAGTCAAACTGCAATACTGTCATTGGTTTAATATTTTTCTATTATGTGAAATATGTTTTCCAATTACTTAAAAATGTAAAATTAAATGTTGCACACCTAATCAAGAAGACAATTTTTATTGAGTGTTTGCATGAAGAAACTAACAATATTTTTGATGATTTTCTTTTTGAAAAGTATTCACAAAAGAATCACAAACTATAGTTGTGTGTACAGTATATTTTGAAGAGAGAGTCATAACATTGTTTGCCAACAAAGTAGTGATGCAAATGCAGTAGTAGATACAACTTTCTTCAATTGTTTTGATTTACAACTGGACTAGGTATGAGATTTATGTTTCAACCACACACATATACAACTGTATATCCACTGGTGCATAAACCTTTCAGCAACAATATTTTGCAATTAATACATTTTTCCCCTCTTAGAATTTTCTGGAAAAGTGTTTTTCTTTCATTTACCAAAGAATGCATGTCATTTTCATGACAAATCGTAGACCAACTTTCAAATATTGAAAGTAGAAAATCACTTAGTAGTAGCTACTCGCTGGTTTAGACAGACACATTCACTCTAAGCCAAAGTTAAGCCGAGCCATCTCCTCTTTTTTTTCCCCCTTTTTTTTCCCCAAATGAAACTGTGGGGTCAGATTAAGCTCTCACTGCAATCCAAGCACTATCATTTACAATCTGTTGGGGGTAATTTGGTCACTGGGCTCATTCTTTTGACGGAAAACAGTGAGATACAGTGAGTGATAGCGCAATCTGATTTCCTTATATTAAATTCCCTGAGTAAATAATAAAAGACCTGACTAAAAATGCACACAGACACACATATATATGTATATATATATGTATATATGTATAGTGTAATTTGAATGAATGCTGCTGTTTTTATATATTTTTTGTCATTTTGTAACTGTATCTGGGGATTGACTAAATATGTAGATTAGAATGATGTTGATTTGTATTAGTCATAAATTACTGCCGTGTTCGTCGTGCCACACTTGTAAGCTGGCATTGATAAAGGCCTCTGTGAAATACATAAAATAGAAATATAAAATAAAAACATAAAATATAGGATGGTAAGACTCATTCTGTAAGATATTACTGCATTATGAGCATTACTTTATAATAAGACAAAGAAATCTAATAATCATCCATAAACAAGCATGATCCCAGACTGAGGGATCTCAGGGGTGTGGAGGCAGTAACCTCCTCTTGACCTCTTGACACGGCGATGCCATGTGACACCGCAGTAAACAAATATACACACAACACAGAGGCGGGCGGGGCTTTAACTGTCAATCCCTGGACACATATGCGAGCACACTCATGATAATCCTTGTTTACCATGTGTTAGCAAACACAAAGCCACGATGGAAATGGCACCCGCGTTTCTTTAACGCACACACAAGAGCGTCTTTGTTGTGAAGGTTTTGTATTAATGAGGAATATTTATTTTTCGAGTTTGGGTGTTTGTTAATTAACTCACTTATGAATTTATCAATCATTTTAACTTTAATATGTTCTCCCTAACTCAAATTGAATGTAAAAATTAAACATTTTACAATTTCAAAATGGAATGATTTTTGTCAGAAATTAGTCAAATGCATACGAAGAACAACTATATCTTGGTTTAGTTAAAAATGTCATTTAAAAATGTGACTGACAAAATTTTCCCACACTTTATTATCTATCTCTTGTATGCTCTTAGCTTCATGCTACACATGAGAGACACTGGTCACTGTGCTCTCGTCACGACACCTTTTCTTAGGAGTTGACACACTAATGACCTCGACAAAATGTTTTATAGCATAACAGCCCACAGCTGGTCTCAGTGACAGATTACAGTGCTTTTTACTTCTTCTTTTTTTTAATCTCCAACCAATCCAATGAAAACCATACATACATTCATTCATTCATTCATTCTCCTCAACTTAGTGCAACAACAAGCACGCAGCTGAACCAATGTTGGAAACAAAATGTACTTCTCAGTTTGAACTGTCCTAAACACAATCTTTGGTGAATGTTGTTGGTTTCGTCTTGCCTTTTCATACAGTTCACATTTAAGTCACCCTCCTTGCCAGAACCCTCATAGAACAAAGAAATAGATAGATAGATAGATAGATAGATAGATAGATAGATAGATAGATAGATAGATAGATAGATAGATAGATAGATAAATAAAACTATGCATCAAGAACACTCTTCATTATATCAAGAACATTCTTCACTAGATACCGACAGGGAGCATCTCACAATGATGAAGAATGTGATCAACAGCTACACAGAACCTCCTCTTATCGCACGATCCATTCTCGTACCATTGACAAGGTGGCTGGGATTGTTTGTGGATCAACATCTTATATATCATATCTAAAGCACGCGTTCGCTGTTGGCCGCTTTGACGCCTCAGTTAGGGTCTGCTGTAATTGTTCGTCCTACCTACAGTACCTACCTCCCTACCTGTCTGAGTGTCGGAGTGAATGCGGGGCTTAGAGGCGTGTAAGCCCTGCTGTGAGCTCAACAGCGCAGGCAAGAGGGTCATCTGCACCCTGACATTAACAGAGCACAGGGCGTGAAGCGGGTGGGTGGGCGCTCTAATTCGGCCCCTCCTGGAATACAGCAGATTACACATCGCTAATTTTAACAGCTGCTTGCGCCACCCCCCTCCCAACTCCATCCGTATGGCGCAACAGAACAAACATGCGGCTTGACTCTCAAAGTCGGAAAAACACAGACTTTCACACACACACACACACACACACACACACACACACACACACACACACACACACACACACACACGATGGCAGCTCGCAGTCACGAGGGGGGCACGCAGGAGAGAGCACGCGCGTTAATTAAATCTGCGTCCAATTGCGCTAATTAATCCCTCCCGCAGTTGTCTAGAGCTGCGTATTCGATAAATGTGTGAGCTACCTGGGCGCAAACACCGCGACGCCCCTCAGAGAGGTCGCATGGAAAGAAGAAGAAGAAGAAAAAGTGCCTCGACAACACAACACACTCACACAGGGTTGACATAATTTCATTTGCATGAGCAAATATGGCTCCAGGTTTGGTGACGGAGCTACGCCTCAAACAGGTGCGCGCCAAAGTAGGAAATACTAGGAAGCAGTCAGCAGCAACGAAATCGACGACACTGCCGCCTCCCTCAAAAGAAGTGTTGAAGTTGCAACTTTTCCGAGCTCGCTATTTGTTGGGGGAGCAAACGAGACAAAGGTCGGAGTGAAAGTGGGACTCACCGGTGCGCCGTGGACGCTCGCTTCTTGGCTGCGGAGATGGATGACAAGACGAGGCGCTCACTCTCTCACTCTCTCTCTCTCACTCACTCAGCCAGACGACGACGACCGACGACGAGGGGCTGCTGAGATGGTGGACAATCCGCGCGCGCTCCCGCAACCCCTGGCTTAACGCGTGCGCGTGTGTGTGGGCTCGCGCGCGCTCAGGCCGGCTAATTCCCCCCTGACTGTTTCATCGGAGCGCGAAGGAAGGTGTGATGGATATTACAGGAGGTGGTGGTGGGTATGTGTGCTGCCTAAGCCAGAGAGGGGTTAGAGAGAGCTTACAGCCACTCTCAAGTGAAAACCCCCTGCAGGCCACATGGAAAAACAACCATTTCAACAGGCTGCCGGGGAAAAACAAACAAACCAACAAATAAATAAATAAATAATTAAATACACACCTTCTCTTGCAATTTTTTTTTAAAAATCTTTTTATCTTTACAGCTTTCTACACTGCAGATACTGATGACATCTAATATATGAAGAAGATATATGTAATTATACAGGATAGAAAATATGTCAAATAATATGCGTTTTATAAAAGGTGGTTATGTTGAAAAATTTAAATATAAAACGTGTTTGAGTTATTTTACACTTTTATTGTTTCCTACATAATTCCATGTGCGTTCATACGTAGTTTGGATGCCTTCAGTGAGAAACTGCAATGTCCATAGTCATGAAAATGAAAGAAATCTATCTATCTAAAAACACACACATTTTTATATGTGTGTGTGTGTACACACATAGGCGTGTAAGCCCCTCTGTGAGAATAGGTCAGTCAGTGCTAAATCAGAAAGTGGGAACAATTTGCATGAGTTCAACTGAGTTTGATTCATATGAGAAATTAAGTTCCATTCTCACTTTGACCTCTATCACAAGAGAGGGTGAGTTCATAGACAAAGGTTTTTTGAGTTAACTCTGGGAGGGTGTGTGTGTGTGTGTGTGTGTGTTTTCCCACTTTCCGATTTAGCTCTGACTGACCTATTCTTTGAGGTGCTATGCAGTAAAAGAAAAGAAAAGAAATGGGAGTCAGGCAGCATCTGACACCCCGGACTATCTTTGAGGGGACCAGACAGGCATAGAAAATTAATTTGCACTTTCTCCACTGTCCTTCACCCTGAATACCAGCTCCTCCCCTCGTGTAGGCAAGCGTTCAAGTCCCAGACTGAACCGTTTAAAAACTCATCTGTGCCCTTGTCAGTCAAATCCAGGAAAAGGCCAAACCATTCCAACGCTGATCCCTGTTGAAACATCTGCAGATTATTTTCTTATGGATGGTAGGGTGTGAAATATAAAGTATTTGAAAGTATGTGTATATTTCTGAGTGGAGTTGCATGACAGAATTTATAAGGTTTATTGTCTTAATCAAGAGCAAGTGATGTGTGTTTCCAGGCTAAAGACAAAATATACACTATACTATATATAAATACTTTGTGACAATGAAACAAAACATGGAAAAGGGTATGTTGTACTCTTTATTAGAAGATTAAAAACGTAATAGAAACAGGTTGTACATACAGAAACTATGATGTGAGTTATTGGTTTACAATGGTACATCTGTATTTGGATACACTCGGACGCATTGGTCTCGTATTTGCCTCCCTCTTGGTCTAAGTGCAGCGTTTGGACAGACAGTCACACTGGGTGACTGACAGGACGGTTTGTTGGCTGCGGGTGCCATTGGTGCACAGGACGGGAATGCTGAGCGGCTCCGTCGCCACAGCAGAGCAGCACACACACTCCTGCTCCACCGCTGCCCTCTCCAGGGAAAACATGGACTTACTGCGACATTTGCCCTGCCAGGCAGACAGAGAGGACGGGACAGTGAGGGACAGTGTCAAGACACCACTGAACTTTGCGGGCTAATCCCGGAAGGAAATAAAAGAGAATTAATCATGTGTAGGTGTGTGTGCGAGGGAGGTAGTCTTGTACCTCGCAGTAGTGTAATTCTATCTGGTGTTCTGATTGGCAGTCGTCCACTTTGATGTAGTTAAGCGTCCCCACTGTCCTCCTGCACTCTGGCGCCGTGCCTTCACACATGCACACACAATCTTATTAAAACCACAGAGCTCAGACTCTAAAAGAAAAGGATAGAAGTCTTTTAGGTGGTGCAGCTCCACTTACATGTCTCGCAGCATGTCGTTCCAATCTGGCTGACTTTCCCCTGAGAGCACAAAGAGAAGGTGACGACTTAGCACCTATACCTAGTGCAAAGAGTTTCTGCTGTGGCAGAGAATGTGAGCTGGCAGGAGCGCAGTTCTAGCGGGAGTCGTACCCCTTCGTCCAGACAAGCTTGGCGGTCTAAAGGAGGGCAGGTGGTGATTTTGGTCTGCAGGACCAGATCCCCTTTACTGTTTACAGCACAGGTGTACAGGTTGCAACCGTTCTCACTCGTGGTGTTGACCTGCAAGAGGACGAGCAGAAGAATTGAGCCAGCACGTGTTTACACCTCATGCTAAAGACATGATCGGAAGAAGAACAGAAAACTTAATTTGGTGCATTGGATGCTATAAAGCCATGCTGAAAAGTTTCTAACAATATTTATGGAATATCTGAAAAAAAAGAGGTGAGAAAAGCCGGGCTTTTAAGTAAACGTAAATTAGTTTGTATAATTGTAAAGATGCCAGTAAATGGCATGATTGTGGTCAATGACTATCTTGGACAAAGTCAATGACTATCTTGTCTTTCTCTCTATTACAAAATTCCCACCTCGAGACTTATCATTTTCCCATCAGGCCTCTGCATGATGCAGGCGGTGGGAATGCATCGCCCACAACAGGTGTCCGCCTCCTTCTGCAGCGTGTATCCCTGCAAAACACCCGTCATCAGTATGCGATAAACATCACGTCTGCACAAGGAGATTGTTGTACATTCAAAGGTAAAGTTAATTGAAAAAAAAAACAAACTCTACCTATAATATACCCCACAATGGGAGGAATCGTCATGCAATTTTATGAGCAGGGAGTGTAAGGATGGAAAAAAAAAGAAAGTGAGGGATGACTGAAATTAGAGGTTAGCCATGATGATGACAAATAATGATGGACGCATAAAGTAAAAATGGGTTTTAAATGGTGTGTAACAGTTACCATGGGGCAAGTGGGACAGCTGATTCGCCGGCAGGACAGTCTATACTTTCTCATGGCACCATTCTCCACAGTACACTCACAGTGTGTGCACACATCCACCATAAGCCTTTCCCCTGCCTGTACAAAGAGACGTTGCACACAATGCACCATTGAAATAATCCAGGAAAAACAGAGGAGCCGTCTTTTCTGCATCTTCTCCTTACCCCGATCACTGTGTTGTTCATGACACAGGCATCCACCGGAGCTGCAGGGAAAAAACACAGCTCATCATCCAAACGTTAATTTCAGTTGTTGAGTATGCCAGGATTCCAGGACAACGGGCACTGGACTGTGTTTTTGTGCCACCTACTGGTCAAGCAGTGCCATACCTATTTAATGAAAGTATGTTATTCAATGTGTGTGAGTGTGAATGTGTACCACAGTGGCAGCGGGGGCAGCAATCCTCCGTGTTGCACCGCAACTCTGTTCCCACTGGGCAGGAAGGAGTTTCCACGTTGGAGCAGCTGACGTTGGACGCAGAAATAAACACGCCGTCTCCCACTTTCACACACTGCTGCATCACACATTTGTCTTCTGTAGACAGCCAAACCTCTCCCACCTGTGAAGAACAGAGGCAGTAAAATGAAATGAGGAGAAGAAAAATATATTTTGTTGCAGATTGTTAGAAAAAAAAGTCATATGCTGCACATTCTGCACACACAGCAGTGAAAAAGAAGCCTCAAGCAAAAAAAAAACAACTCACTAAGACATGTAATGAGTACCATGAATGTAAAAAGCTATTTCTACTTATACTATTTATGCTTAGTGGATCCAGACAAAGACAATTTAACACAACAGGTGACAAAGACCACTGACCACATTATTCCCGCCTAAAACTCACACTCACCCGTCTGAGTTTCACCCCGACTGCTACATCGCCACGAATGTCTCCTTCCGACTCCACACAGCTGGTTGGCGTGCACTTCCCACAGCATTCTCCATGGGTCTGAGTGTATGTGGAGCCCTAAAAAAAGAAAAGAAAAGTTGATTTACCCACACAAAAAAACATTATACATAGTACTCACTGTGAGAATGTGATAAAATATTCAAGATTCAAATTATTATTATGCACATAAAGAAATTTCTCTTTGAAGTCGTTCTTGGTAGCAAGTTTATATGTTAGTGTATATAATATAACATAAAATATATAGAAATATTTGTTATAGCGGCGTGTTTTTGTGTTCAGTCTGCTCCACCTGAGGACACGTCCGATCGCACACGGGCGGTACACACTGAGCGACGTGCAGCGATGTGTCCCTGTCCTGCAGCTGTGTGCAAGTGCACTTTTCGCACCCTTGTTCCCATTCGCTCGCCACTGGGTGAACCACGCGACCCACCACACACACCTGCAGAGGGAGAGGGTGAGAAAACGAGAGGCTTTAAGCAGAGGAGGCCCGAATGAGACAAACCCTTTGCAATCCAAAGAGGCCACTCTCACATTGTCTGGCTGACAGCTCGTTTCTGTGCAGCCGCAGTCGTTGGTGGACGAGGACGTGATAAAGCCGGCAGGGCAGGTGTGTGTCGAGTTCTGGCAGTTGCACGCACACTCGAACGCATCGCAGCAATTTGTCTTTTTCACCGACAGCCGGCGGTGTGCAGGACACTCAGGTGGAGACTGTTGGGTGCACTCCTCCTTCTTGCAGACTGATGGAGAGGAGAGGTTCAATGGGAGAAGTGCTAAAGATTGGAGCCTTAATTTCATGTTTTTCGCAGATGGAGGCTCAACGGTCACTAAGGATGCTTAGTCATACCGCACTCGTGAATGGGCCGACATTCCCCTGGGTTCTTCAGCACCACCGTCTGGCCGTCTTCACAGCGAGGCACGTCGGGCAGGTCGCAGTTGGCCAGATCGCACACTAGAAAGTCAAAGAATCATAATATGCTGCAGTCACCCTCACAGCTAAACCAAAGGAAAGCGGTTAATAACCACGCCACATACCACACTCATATTCCGGGCAGCACTTGGATTCTATTTTCTCCTTCAGAATCTCACAGGGTCCACATGCAGGAGCTACACAAACAGAGACACAGCAGTGGTTGATTCATTTTGCATGCGCCACATGTAGCAAGGCAGCAATGACAGGGTGAGTGTTTGCCTTTGATGTCATAGCAGGGCCGGGCAGTGCAGTTGATGCGTTGTTGGTCCAGGCACATACAAATCAAACAAGGGTTCTCATCTGGCACCCAGCTCTGCATATACTGTACAAACAAATCAAACCAGGTTTCTTTTTTTTTAATGCAATGGTGGTACCACAAAGAAGCACTAGAGGGCACACAGAGCCCACGTCAGCAGTGATCTCTCTCCACATGTCACTCTATCAGCATGTCTCTAATTAGGAGGTCAATGTATACAAGGCTTCACTGTGTACTGTGCAGAGATGCTGTCCCACCGTATACGTGCGCCCCTGCCGGTCGACGCACTGCTGGCACGACTCCGGTGACAGACACCGTCCATGGTGCAAAACAGTGCCGCCGGTACAGAAACAGCCTTCAGTAGGTATGTCCATACAGGATGATTCGTTACCCCTGGCAACCGACCAGTCGCCTGGCAACGTCTGTATGCTAACACAGTCGTCCACGCAGCCGGTTCGGCACGCGTCGTACTCCATGGAGCTGGGACACTGCATTGCTGTAAACACGTTGTTGAGTTGAGCCGTGCATCACAAACTGAAACATGCACGTAAAAAGAAACAAAACCAAAAAAACCAACTCACGGCAAAGGTGGGGACTCCTCCAGTCGACGCACACGCCGGTCTGTCTACAGAGGCGCGCGTAGGCAGAGATGAGCTCGCATACATCCGATTCTTCGCAAGCTTGCTCCTCACACTTAACTAGGAACACCTGCACGGGAATATGGGAGTGGCAGGGTTCGAACACCTCAGAGCGAAGCGCCTGGCATCCCATGGCTACCCCGGATGAACACACTCCCCTCCGCTTTGGCAGGCACACAGCGCCCTCCGGGGCCACGGTCCAGTCCGATACAAACGCCGATCGGTCGGCGGTCGAGGTACCGTTAAGCAAAGACAGGACGTTTGCTTTTTCCTCCCCGCAGGCGCCTTTAAGAAAGACAGAAGAGACAGAGAGGGGACAGAATTACGGTTGTGATAAAAGTTCATCAATGGAACAAAGAGTGATTGGTCTAAATCCAATGAGTCTGTATTTTTGCTACCGCAAAGTCCTGCAGTGTGGCCTGTGGCGGCCGTGCTGGTGAGAGTGATGGTGAACTCATTGCTCTGAGGAGTAAACGTCAGGACGTAGCCGTGTGCGGACTTGAGCTGCAGCATCACTCCTCCATAACGCACCAGCTCCAGGCCGGCGTGCCGCCACGGCAGCGTCAGTTCCTCTTTATCGAACTGTGCCTGAGCAAACACACAGACGATACAGTGCCCCTTATTAACTGACACATAAATAGTCAGTTTCAGTGTTGGTGCTGTGTGTCTGATACTTAAAAAAAAAAACAACAAAAAACAAAAAACTGCTTAATATAGCTGAATCTAACTAGGCCGGTCAGTTTTCATGAGAGGGTGGCACCTGAAACAGGGAGAATCAAATTTAAGGCAGAAAAAGTAACTGCTGCTTTTAGGCTCACCGTCATGTCGTCCTTCATCAGCAGCCTGTGCGGCCCGTGGATGACCTCGATGGCTTTCATGCAGACCTGATTGTAGCTGGCTGAGCCTTGACAGTGGCCGCTGTGGAGTTTAACCTCTGACCCCTCGCCGGTGCCACTGCTGACAGTGAGGAGCGTGTACATACACAGACCTTCCCCATCCAGCCGCAGTGCCAAGCCGTCAAACCGCACCACATGATTGGTGGAGCTGCCCATACACATGCCTGTCAACACACACACACACACAGAACGGCTGGAAGAGGGCAGAATCCATGCAGCTGTCAGAACGGCAGGATCTGAATATAAATGGACTGAGAATGCAGAGTGTTTCAGAGCCCTGGTGGGGGACGGTGTGTGGGGTTAAGGATCAAATGCGCACTGAGGACTTCAGAGTCCCTCTGATCCTTTCAATGTACATACAAGGGCACTCCCAGTGGCAGCCGCAGGTCTCCTGAACCTTGATAGGTGGCATATTGTTGTGGCAGGCCGGTGGCTCCAGTCTGTCACAGCTGACTTTGTGGTTTTGTAAGGTCACCATCCCACTGGGGTGGCAGAGGAGTGAGTGGCAGCCATCCTCCAGCAGCCACGACTCGCCGGGCTGGTGCGTTTTGCAGAGAGATGCAAGATACATGAAAAATTACACCACTGGCTGAATGAAAAAAATAGCAAAAACATTGCTGAGCCGCTTCATTTGCAGCCAACGTTTCTCACCTTTCTCTCAATTCCGTTGTCATCAACACAAACTCCCGGTGGTCCAGCTGCAAAACAAATGCGTTTCTTTATTTTTCCGCTAAATAAGCTTTACCTATAAAACAGTAGTGTGCATGTGTGTGTGTGTGTGTGTGTGTTTGTGTTAGCTACCCCTGCATATTCTGTCTATGAAACTATGGTCCAGAGTCAACAACATTCGCAGCTGATCCCTGCTGTTCAAGTGCAGACTGTTGTCTTGGTGGCCGTGGTGGCCAAGCACATTCAGCTCGTCGCTGTCATAGTTTGGTCCAATGCCGATTGGGAACACTGACACGCCTGAAGAAATAGCAGATCAGACGATCAGATGAGACTGGGGTGGAAACTCGGTGCAAGATCTGATGCTCGTCGAGTGACTCCGTCACCTGCCGCCGTGGCCTCATTTGCTGCCTCTTTGACGTCGTCGGCAGATTTGTCGGCGACCAGCATCACCACAGCTTTGGGCACTCCGGCTCTGCCCCCGCTGGCCGGCAAGATGGCGGTTTGCACAGCGAACCTCAGAGCTGAACCTGTCAGCGTGCAGAGCAGTGAGCCTGTGTGTGTCTCCGTCTTTAATATTGCAGGCGTGAGTTTGCTTTCTGTGTACTGTACCTAGTGCCGGCCCAGTGCTGGTGCTGGGCCTGCTCCGTATGTTCTCCACTAGACTCAGCAGCTGAGACTTGCTCTGTTCATCCCTCCAGTTGATCTCCGCATTGTTGGTGTCGCCGTACTGAACGACACTAACATGAGCGCCGGTTGGCCCTGTGAGCATAAGCGAGGGTATAAATGATCTTAGGGGAGAAGCAATATGACGGGTGGGTGTATTCACAGCTTAAACATACCTATGTCCGCACTGTTGATGAAAGCTTTGACAAACGTCTTCATGTCCTCAGTCTCATCTCCAGCCTTCAACAGGAACATCACATCCATGGGCTTCTTGCAAGGAACTGCACACACATGTTCCAAATTAATACAAGCTGATGTCTGTGATTAGACTGAACCTAAAGCAAGTGTTTGTGTTTTTTACCAGAAGGGGGCAGTGTTGGGAGGATTAAGGGGGGCAGCGTGGGAAAGCGAGGCGTGACAGTTGAGCGTGTGATGTTGACGACGCGGTGGACCAGCGTTGACAGGTGGCTGTAGTCCTCCACCATGATTGGTCGTTGAGGCGAGCTGAAGGTTAGCAGGTCAACCTCGCGCACTTTTGGTCCAACGCCGATGGGATACAATTGGGTGTTCGTGCGAGTGACCGGTGGCCGTGTCACCGTGTCAGTGGGCGGGTTTTCAGTCACCAGGAAGACCAGCTGAGGGGGAGTCGGCCCTGGCGACGGTTGAACGATGGACATTTCTTCCATTCTAGCGATCGCCGTGCCCGTGTTTGTCTTCCGGCCTCCTCTCCAGCGAATCTCCCTCAGCCTCCTCAGCAGCTGATACCGCTGCCGCCTCAGCTCCCACCGACTGACCTCCACCGTGACCGTCACAGAGTACTGGATGACTGTGATTCGGATGACCTCCTCCTCCACTTCCGTCAGCTGGGAGATGACCTCTTCCAGGAAGGCGAGGGACTTGTTGAAGTTAACCTCGCCGACAGAATCGGACCCCTCCAGGATGAAAGTCACGTCCTTGGTGGGAACACCGGAAGGCTGTGCGGTGACTGGGGACGAACCGGAGGAGGGGTTGGACGTGGGGTTGGTGTGGCGGTGTTGTGTGGGATTCGGCTCCAGGTGAGGAGCAGGGGTTGTCGTGCTCATGCTCGGCCGTGCTCTTCCTGGAGTCGTCTTCGGAGCCGGAGGCTGCGGAACCTCTGGCTCCAAGCCCAGGGTGCAGAGGTAATCAGTCAGATCCAAGAGGCGATCGGACAGCTCGGCCGTGCTGCTGAGGATGTAGGCCCTGTTGTCAGAGTTCACTTTGGTGATGTCATTGATCTGTGCCATGTTCACTCCTGGTCCGAGAACCACTGTCAGGGTGGTGATGTCTTTCCTGCGGAGAAGCTTGGTCATGCCACGGACAGGCCGCGGGTTCGCGCTCGCAGTCAAGATGATGGCGACGCGGCTGGCGTGTTCGCGCTTGTTTTTGTCGTAGATGTTAATGGCGAGGTACTTGACAGCCTCATCCAAGAACGCTGCATCCCCTCCTGTGTAATGCAGCGCGTTCACAGACTTCTTGAACAGCCACTTCTGTACCTGAAGCCAGAAATTAAAGAGAGGTTAAGTAGGTATCAAGTGAACTCCACTACGGCAGGTTTCTTTGAGTCAGCAGCAGCTTCTTCCAGAGCTCAACTTGATCAATAAAATTGCCATTCAACAGAATGCGTAATGCTGCCGCATATGCGGACTCATTTGCAGTTTGCTGATCTACGCGGTACGTTTAGCTACCTGCAGGTCGTATGTTTTGACTCCGGAGTGGTACAGCAACACCGTGGCTCGAGTGTGAGCCGAGCCCATGCGGAATCGTTCCACGACCCCGAGAATGAAATCTTTGGTTGCCTTGAATTCCTCTTCGTTGAGCGCTTCAGAACCATCCAGCAGGAACGCCAGGTCCATCGCGCGGTCGCACGTGCCCTCAGGCATGAGAGTGGTGAAGGCCAGGGTTGTGAAGGTGCCATAGGCAGGCGTCGGTGTGGGAGTGGTGAACATGGAGTCAGAAGAACAAACCTCACAGCTCAGGGTGTTGTTGTCACAGTGGCTTGAGAAGAAAAGAGCAACTCTTCAATTTGCAAACAAAACACTGGAGGGGATTTTTCTTTCTCAACAGCGTGTGACGGAGTCTTACCAAATCTTGCAATGCGTGGGGTCATTGTGATTTAGAATGACCTTGTTGCCATGTGGGATTCTCTCACCCTCGTGGATACACACCCGGCACTCAGAGGGATTCACACATCGCATGGCCACTTCATCCAGCAGTTGACCTGACAAAAACGAAAAAAGCTAAACATTAATAAAGTCAAGCCTTACAGTTTGTTTCTAAAAATTATACAATATACACTGTCTTGACACTACCTTGTATGTCATGGAGACAGAGTGCTTTTCCTACCTGGAGGGCAGTCGGCATGACAGCCTTCCACACATGTCAGTGAACACTGAAGAGGAGTTGGATGCTGGCAGGTGATTGGACAGGCAGGCCCACAAGTGTTGTACCTCCACTGGCATAACTCTTCTCCAGTTGCAGGACTTTTTGGATTCAGCACCTCACAGCTAAAGGCTGAAAACAACAACAAAACAAAACGGAGACTGTCGTATTTACAGGTCTTCAGGTAATCAACTGTAAAAGTTTTTTGTCACTACACAAAGGGATACTAATAGCTAACTTCTAATGCTTCACCACGAACAAATTATGATGCTAAGGACGGATTTTTGGGGACCTTTTTTTATTTACAAAAAAACAAAAAACAAAAACTGTTACACTCACGGCAAAGATCATTGGATCTCCAGCTGACAGACATGCCCCTCTCTGAACAGGCCTGTGCATAGGCTGCGATGACGTCACAGAAGCACGCGCAGTCTCCCACTGACGGACAAGAGCACGCCGCCTCCACGCACATCTCCACATACGGCTCCGCGTCCACCTGAATGCACACAAGCACGGGGGACAGAAAAAAGAGTGGGTGGGCTGAAAAATGTCTGCGAAGCCACTAGAAAGCCAGCACGGCCGTGACGCAACTCACCTCGATGTTGCATTCTCTAAAGAGAGGGCCGGTGATCACATGACACGACTGCTCCACCGTCACCAACTTGGCAATGTTGTCACTGCAGGGCGCAGGTACCTGCACACACACACACATGTAAAGTGAATGATGAAAACATTCAATGCAAATCATGCAGCCTTTAAACATGTTATGCTCTCAGACAACAACAACAATCTAAGATAGAAAGACAGAAATTGTCCTTTGAGGCATCGGCAGCACGACAGAGTTTACACATGCAAAAATGCAAAGAAGTAAACCCTCTTGTTTAGAAGGCTCTTTCAAAACACTCATGTTGCAGACATGAGAACTAAAATAAATACATGAAGGTTGACAGATGTATCGATTACCTATAGGCTTCTAACTACTTTAAGACCATTATTAAAGACTACAATTTACCTGTGTTACGTCAGCACAACTGGGAACGACTTTCCAGGAGTTCCCAAAGTGTGAGGAGTCCACCTCCAGCTGGTTGTTGCTACTCATCATATCGTTGTTGACATTCCCATCAAAGTTACCACACAGACCACACAAACGTCCCTGCGCATCAAAAACAGCGCAACAAAATAAGAGATGCCTGACATGCAAAAAAAAATTGTAAGCAACCTAAGCATTATTTTAACGAATTGCTTTAACTGACCCTGTATGAGGCTGAGATGTGAACCAAGAGACGAGTCCCCTTGTCCCAGCTGATGGAGATGTGTTTTCCCAGCAGCAGGGTGTAATACTGTCCCGAGCGTACAATCTCCACCTGCGTGCCCTGCAGCACAGGCTTCTTCATCTTGACCTGCAAGAAAGAAAGAACATGGCAAACACAGAAGCAAAAAACACAAAACTTCCTGTTGAAGATGAGGTATGCTGTCTGTCACCCTTCAGACTTCACCAGAACAAAGTTTATTCAAGTTCTGCAAGTGTTTGTCTCAGACATTTCATGTTGGCGTCCTCTGTCTCTGAGTTGCTACCGGCAAAATAATGTTATGTTGTGTTACCTCTCCATCTTGCATCACAATCCACCCTCCCTGAAAGAAGATAGTGACAGCTTTGCCACAGCGACGTCCCACAATGCCACAGGCCTCATTCTCCACCAGCACTCTGAAGGAACCATCCTCTCCATTACACATATCCTGAGGATTGAGAGAAAGTGAAAGTAATGCCAGGAGATGACGACTAACAACCCTTCCGATTAATGGAAAGATCTTAGAGTTCATTGGTTCAATGTACATTATGTAAAGTTTAAAGCCTGTCTTTAAAATAACCAGAATTGGGTCATTTGATTCATTTTTCTGTTGTTAGATTTTTTTCTTGATAATTTTGCAATCACTTTTACCAACTTTGGTATCACACATCATCACCTACCTGAACCAGAACATATTGGCAGAGACCTGGGAAGGAATATTTGAGTCCATCAAAGCTGATGTAATGTCCCTCCCCGACAGTGCGGCACACTCCATCGCACACCTTCTTTGTGCAGTGCCACTTCCTGTTCTCGCACACACTGCAAGCAACGTAGTCTTTCATGAAGCGAAGTGAAAAAATGACCAATAAAAACTCATGTGTGCAGCTATTTTACCAGGTGTTGCAGTCTACAGAGATGGTTTGTCCCGATGCATACGGCCTGTTGTTATGGTAACAGGGGCACTGTTCCGGCGCGATGCAGTCTCTGCGGTGACGTACCTGAAAATAATCAGCTAATCGGTTGGTTTTTGTCGTAACAGACATACATGCAAAGAAAAGACGCAGAAGCACCTACTTTGCCAGGGGGACAAAAGCAGCCGGGGATGCAGGCAAGGCTGACACAGGGCAGGTCCAGGTTCTGGCATGTTCTGGCACATTCAAGACCTTTGCCTCCTTGATTACAGTCTGCCTGGACGAGTGGTGGAGGGCACTGGGCTGATCTGCGCTCTGTGTACATTAAAAAAGTAATCAAATGATAAAATACAAGAATGATAAAGCATTCCTCACCAAGAACCAATCCATATCCAAAATGACAAAATTCAACAGTGTTATAAGAGTTAAGCCATGAACACATAACACGGTCATTAAAAAATACTTTTTTTTTTTAAACGCTGGAGTTTGCACCTCTGGATGGGGCGAGGTCGTCGTCATAGAAGAGGTCTGAGAGAAAGGAATTCATTTCAGGGGAGCTGCAGCGCATGGAGCCATTCTCACAGTAGCTACATATAGAAAGAAGAAAAACAGGGAAAAAAATCTCAGTAGCTTGAAAACACAACATCTCTTTTATTTTGTTGAAAGCATTGCAACAAGATGCACAGTCACCAACCAGATGCTGTTTTGATCCGCGTAGACGTCACTGGGCTGATAGAGCTGACCGTCGTGCAGGCAGGTGCACAGGTCAGCCGTCACACACACCCCGGTGTCGCTCAGATACTTCCCAGCAGGGCAGAAACAGCCCTCCTCGCACAACTTCTCCCCGCTGCAGCCTGACTCGGCCCCGGACAGAGCGCGGCACGTTCGGTCACAGACACTGCCACACGCCTCGTACACCTGGCCAGCAGGGCACTCCATTTCTGAATCAAATCAAGACACCGTTAGGGAACCACTCTCAGTCAAGTTAATGATGAAAATGAATAAGCAGATGTTATGTTCTCCACTCACAGACACACGCATGTATACGACCAGTCAAAAGATGGGACACCTCCTATGAATTTAATGTCTTTTCTTTCATTCTCATGGCTATTGACATTTCAGGCATCAAAACTACATATGAACACACATGGAATTATGTAGGGAACAATACAAGTGTAAAATAACTCAAACACGTTTTTCTTTTTGCTGATATATATGATGTCTTCAGTATGTATCTGCAGTGTAGAAAGTTAAAAAAAAATGCATGAGAATGCATGTCCAAACTTTTGACTGGTAATGTATATCTGCAAGAGAGTGTCAATCATCTGCTGTGAAGAGCTCAGAGTGGGCGTTACCACAGAGGGACGGGGATCTCCAGCTGAGCAGCACTCCTCTGGCAGCGCAGGCCGCTGAGTAAGCAGCCAGAGCGGAGCAGAGGCACTCCTCGCCGTTCTCGCACGCACACACGTCATAGCGGCAGAACCGATGGAACGGTCCCGGGTTGACCAGGAAGTGACAGGGACTGAAAGCGTCTGACATGATGGCTGAACAGGCCTCCTCTGCAAAACGCACTATAGCAGGACAGAAGGAATGTTCAGTTTTCTTACGCAGCTATGGTTGTCGTGAGCTCATGGACGTTTGGATGCTTTTGGACTTTTTGCGAAACCTGCAGGCAGACTGACAGTTATGAAGGAAATATTTGACGGACCACATTATAACCATTTTCAGATCTTCATTATATACGTTGTTTTAATCTGACACTTCAATTTGGGTGAAATGAACTATTCAAAAAGCCAAAGCATGGCCGTAAAAAATGCTCAGCACAATCTGTGTGTTAATTTTGTACTATTATGAAACATTAGCTGGAGAATAAACACATAGAACGGTACAAATTTGTTTGTCCTTAATGTTTTTATATTTGTTTGTATTTTCTATTCTATTTGTAACTCTACCTCTTTTGGGGTTAGCGGCACATGGGTCAGTCTCGTGTTTGTGGCCATTTTCGCAATCTCCGTTGATCCTCCACGACTGACTGAAAGCCTGAGGGCCCGCCTCAACCAGGCCAGAGCCGGACAGGAAGTCGTCACCTTGGTTACCATTGTAGTTACCACAGAGACCGCAAGTCTGCCCCGCCCATCGCGGTCCCAGCTGAGGGAGAGGGAGGGAGTCACTGGTGTTGTTGCACATTTTCCCACATGCACTCAACGTTTTTACATTTGAATTGTTTTCACCTTTAAAAGTACACGTCCACGGCCGTCCCAGTCCAGACGCAGGTCTTCTCCGAACCTCAGACGAACAGACGACTGAACAGATCTCTGGATATGCAAACGGCCTGTGATGTTGCATACAAAGAAAATGATTGACTGAGAGTAACATCACTTTGGTAATAAAAGTTAAAAGAATATTTTTTATAAATTTGCGCCAGTGTGTTGCTGTTATTAATATAGATGACCGAGTTGATGAACAAGTTGATTTCAGTCACAAGGTAATTTTAACAATTGTTTTTGACATGAGCCTGTGTTTCTGTCCTTATGAAGGTTAACTGTGTTTTTAAGTTTATGCAACTTCACAGAAAATTTGTTCAAAAAGTTTACAAAGTCTGTTAAAAGTTGGATCCCACACAAGTGTTTGCCAAAGCAACCAACCATGGTGCATTGGCATCTGGATGTCCATGCCATTGACAGAGACAACTCCTCCGTGCTTCAGCTTCACTGTCATGTCCTCCAGCGAGGGCAAACTCAGGGTGACAGAGCGTGTGCACACGGCATCCTGATCGTCTGCACACTAAAACAATGGAATGGCAGGAAAATGTTTCCATTTGGTTTGCTCGGGATAGCAAAAATACTGATAAAAAAGATTTGGAAACCTCACCGGACTTACCTGTACATTTTCGATAATGACCGAAAACTCACTGTCTGTGCAGTCTCTTGCCAGCAGGTACTGACAGCGGCCAGTGAAGGTGAAGAACTTGTTGTCAAAGGTCTTGAAGTGAGACTGACCCACCACCAAGCACTCACCTGCATAGACAGAACCCTGGAAATGAACAGCCAAAAGACAAAAATGACATTCAGTGAAGAGCACTGAACATGTTTCTCACCAGGGCAGCCTTCGTTGGTGCACTCCCAGGAACCGTGACGACAAACACTGCAAAAAACAAAAACAAAGATTATCAAATGTGAGAAGAGAATTTGTACATTATCCAAACGTCTGCTTCCTCACCATGTGTTGCAGTCCTGAGAGATGGTCGACCCCGGAGGGAAATGGCGGCCTCTGTGCACGCAAGAGCACTCAGAAACCTCCACACAGCGATTGCCATCCAAAACTTTCCCCACTGAAAAACAGCAATGTCACAACAACATCTAAGGGAGGGATGAGCAGAGAAAGAGGCAGAGCGGCAGGCGTGCGGGTACCAGGACACGTGCAGCCGTCCACACACTCCTCCTTGCAGACCTCCTGGATGTTGAGGCTATGGCAAGTTGTAGAGCAGGACTTGGTGCACTCACTGTACTTCATCCCAATTGGACACTTGGGGACTGGGAAACACGGAGAGAAACGCAAAATATGGAGAGTCCCTTTAACCGCATGAACTCACGTGTGCTCTCGCCTCAGGCCGATCTTACAGCACTGGCTCTCCTCCAGCCATCCGTGCAGAAGCATCCCGTGTGCATGGCAAGTGCGGGCGTACTCCAGCAGGATGGGGCAGTAACAGTCTTCGCCGTCACTCTGGTCACAGTGACACACCTCTCCCTCACAGATTTCCAGGAATGCTTCGGGAGACACCAAGTGTGCACAGTGGAGGAACGCAGTGGATGTCCGGAGCAAGCTGCAGCTGGACAAGATCTACAACACAAGAATTTTTTGAAGTATATAAAATAAAAAATTGGCCTTTTTTTCTTTTAGTCAGTGGGCAAATGTATTACACAGTAACAGACACATACATTTGCTTTTTGAAAACCTTAAAAACACTTAATTTCACTCCTATGTGTAGGTAATTTGAAAGTGTAACTTTGACTTCTAAGTCTGTTTTGGTGGAACAAAATCTCATTAAAACGACTGATGTGTTCCATGCAAGCGAAAACATGGTCCGAAACATCACAACACACACACGAGGGGGCAGCTCAATATCAAAAACAAAATGCGTCATGGATGTTTCACTTACCAGCGAAGTGTCCTTTGAACTGTTACAAGAAAGACTGGGGCTGGACACACGATGACAGGACTGATCGGCACCCTTCACCGCCCACGAGTTTGCAAAGTCATAACTGTCCTCTGTGAGGAATCCTGCAAACACATGCAAACAAGATGACAGACTTCTCCTTAATCTCATCCTACCATGTCTGCCTCTGCTTTCTTTTACTTGTTATCTTTTCCTGTACGGCTCTGCTATTCTTCCTGTAACCAAGGCCTGGGGATTCAAATCATTTCCCAGATTCCAGCACTTAACAAACTTTCCACAGTTTCACTCTTGAACATCCACACCTCTTATCAATCTCTGGGGTTCCAATATAAAACACACACACCTTCTTGAGCTGTGTATTCGTCGGCTGGCACGGAGTTGAAGTTGCCGCAGAGGCCACAGGTGCTGTTGGCATGGCGTTTGGTCAGTGTCAAGGCAATGTTGGCAGCATTATCGATGGAAACCGTGAAGCCAAACTCCTCACTCCAGAGCTTGTACGAGCCGAGCTCAGATCCCACAAACACAGAGTGAGATGCAAAGGGCAGTGAAAGCCTAAAAAAGGAGACAACTGTTTGACTTTACCGTACTAAACTAGGACGTGATTCATTTTTTCCCCCTCAAACCTTGTTTCTCCTTGAGAGAGCTGTCCGTTGACAGACAGGTGAAGTTCAAATGCATCGCCAAGAAACAGGGTGACCCCAGTTCTTCTGCCATTCACAAAATCACCTGTGGATGAACAAAAACTGGATTTTTCAAACAATTTGCTAATGCACGGTAATGATAATAGGGCAAAAACATGTACGAAAAAATAGATTTGCATACATAACGGTGCAGCACAAATCACAGTAAGAGTCAAACCATCTCACCCAACAGACTGAAGGAGCGGTGGTTGCAGTCTCCAGCGAGCAGGTAGCTGCAGTCTCCAGGGAACTGGTACAAGACCCCATCAAATGTGTGAATGTGGTCTCGCCCAAAAAGACTGCACCTCCCTGTCATACCTGTGACGCATGCTGGAAATGCACAGACTACAACTAAGACGCACAGTTGGCAGCAGTAACAGGAGTAACAGACACATTTCAGATATTCTCATACTAGGAGAAGAGAGTTGCCCTCACCTGTCAGATGCAGGATGAGCAAAATTTCCTGCAAATATCTCCTCACAGACACCTGTAACACAGACAAAGATGTGCTACGTTATCATCTGCATTACCTGTGCAATGCGTCATCATTCTCTCATTTCCAAACACCCCACGTTTGCTGAGCATTGCCTGTTTTTAAATATCTTTCTACAAGTGTATGGGTCCAGCTGTTCTTACCTCCATGCTTCCATACACGATTATTCCACAAGGTTCAAAAATCAGAACGGTGCACTTCTAGACCTTACATGTTAATGGTATAATGACACACACTGTAATATTTTGTAACAAAAGCCTGGCTGAGGGTTTTAACCACCCTCGAAACGATTTTATAGCAAAGATCAAAATCCCCACTTGGCTGTCATTGGCTTTTCCCAGAGACCCCTCCCCTTTCCAGGTTATGTCTAAAGGAGCAGAGAGCAATTCAGCCCAATGCCTGCAGACTGACACCATCAAACATACTCAGCAGGACAATACCAGGATGTGCCCACTGATCGCCTGGCGGAGTGATTAGTCTACACACACATAACTGTATCGGCGCCAACCCAAACAGTACTGGGAGAAAACACTCTTACTGGAGATATCTCACGCAACAGCACTTACTGTGGTGGTGGCAAAGGCACAAACATATGACTAAGCTGCGCCAAAATAACAGAGAAACTGGCACACAAATACAGACACATGAAATGTGTGAACATCAACAGAGGCGATAACATCACTTAACGTTTTGACCAAACAAAATACTTTTAAATGTCTCCAACAAGCCCATCTTCAAAATTTATACTATATATGTATATACATATATACAATATATATGTATATATATATATATATATATATATATATATAGACATATACATATATATGTGTGTGTGTGTGTGTGTGTGTGTGTGTGTGTGTGTGTCCATGTTATGTTATGAAGTTACTGATTCGAACTCTTCAACCAGATAATGTTATTCTCACTGAAGATATAGGTGAAATGCAATCAGATGGTGATGTGGATTTTCAGGCAAGACAGTGAGACAGGTGAGTCCAGTCAAGGCCAGGCCTCAACACCTGAACTGTACCCTTTGGCCATTTCTTCTAGCTGAGGTTGAAAAGTTTAAGAAGGAGTACAAAGCCAGACTTTTACTGGTGTCCCACTATGTCATTTTAATTGTAATTTAAACCGTTTAGAGTATTTGCCAGGGAAAAATAAATACTCTAGTTGTATGAAAAATAGTATGTGAAACAAAAACACAGTATCCTCAAATTCCATACAGAAACAAATACAAAAACAAATTTGAAATTTGAATTATGCAGCTAGTGTGTTACAGACAACTGAAATCGTATAGACATACTTGGACGCTGTGTTCATTCAAGTACAATCATAAGTCCGCGAACGCGACTTTCTTATTCTGGGTGCATTACGTCATCGCCGTGCTGCAGGAAAGCCCACAGCGGACTCCTTCACAGTCCATTGTGCACACGAAAAACACACTGACAAAATAGGCTTGAAAATTCCCTCTCGCTGAAATGTGTTCCCTTATTTGTTGTATTATTTTAAGGAATCATTGGATCAATTAACATTTAACAATATGACTGATTAATTGGTCTTTCTCAAGATCCTTGAATTGTCGTTTATATTCTAACCTTTGCTACATAAAGAGGGATAAGATCAATATTTTTAATTGCCGTGCAGGAATTTAAAGCATTACAAAAACCACGACAAACTCAAAAAATAATTACAAATCAATCAATACATAAATATATAGATGGTGGAAAAACAGCAGCGAGCATCAATAATTTATATTCAACATATAAAAAGGTGCAGTCACTTCAAATAAATGTGTTCTTAAAAAACGTGCGACACAATTCCAGCTACTTAAAAGTGAACCTTTCTTGTTTACCAAAACAATACCGCTAAAAAAATAAAAATAAAAATAATGATTAAAAAAACATAAAAAAAAAAAATCCTACACTCGCAGTAAGCATGACAACAATCCGCTGGGTTGCGCTTTCGCAGCCTGTTATGCGTGGGGGGCGGAACAGACGCGCACGGCACGACGCACGAATCAGTGCCCGGCTGCGCGTCGGCAAATAACCTCATTCTGCAAAGACGGTTATGTAGAAGCTCCCCCGACGGACTGTCGTGCCGTCGTGACGGTGAGGGTGATAGCAGAAGAAGAGTGTGATTCTGTGCACCGGGTGCCGCCATGGCTGCGCTGTCGGGAGGAGAGATGTGCGTCAAATACCTGATGTTCGCCTTTAATCTGGTATTCTGGGTGAGTTTGAACCGACAGGAAGTGTATTGTCCCAGCGGGAGGCGGGGTTGGTGGGGAGGAGGGGTAATCTAATCACGCTGCCTACCTGCTTTTTCTTCCCTTTTTCCCTTGAGTGTGTGTGTGTGTGTGTGTGTGTGTGTGTGTGTGTGTGTGTGTGTGTGTGTGTGTGTGTTTTGGGGGAGGGGGGCGCAACAATGTGCGCTCGGCGGCGTGCGTTACTAGGTTACTACAGAGTATTAAAAGATAAGGTGTCCCGTGGACGCAGCCTCTCAGACAAGGCTCCGGTCTCCTCTGTTAGCAGTGGGTTATTGTGGGATGGCACTGTCACAACCAGCGCACGTACACGCAGTGTCCCGATGAGTGTGGAGAGACCGAGCACAGAGCAGACAGGAAAGAATAATCCCCAGTGGCCAAGTGACCCAGTTCCTCTGTGCACGGACTACACAGTGGAGTTTTTGCGCATTTAAATAATTACCCTCAGTGATGAAGATGGCGACGATACCCCCACTCCCCTCTCTGTTGTAGTGCGGGGGAAAATGCGACTGTATGTGTGACGGAACCAAACTTCAGAAATCACACAGACGTACGTCAGTGTTTGCAAAACACGGCCTATTTGTGTCTTACTATGTTTGCTGGGTGTGTCTATTTTTTTTTTTTAATGATTTGTTTGTATTTGTTTCCAGTTCACATGGTTTGGGGTGGATGTTGTTGCTTGGTGTGCTCTTTTATGAATGTTTACTTTGTGCAGCTATATATAGAATAAGGGCTAGCTATTCATTACAGGCCAGACAAGCACTCTGAGAGTGTTTGCGTGTGTTTGTGGTGAGACAAAGACAGACACATAGGCGACCCCATGACTCTGGAGCAAAAACTGCAACAATAAGTTATGTCTAGTGTGTGATTTGGACAAGATAGCCAGGGAACCTAAATTATTATATTATTGGTATTGGCTTGCAGTTTACAGTTCTGTCAAGCAGGGTTTGTTTGTCGTCATACCATATTTGGACAGCAGGATGAGGAGCAGTTGGTTTTAAGAGCACCATGCCATATTTAGAGACACTTAAACCAGCATACAAATACTGGCACGGTTCCATATCCACATGCCCCAACAGAGCCTGTGCATACTAGCCCCTGGATCAAATGACCATGCAGGGTGCCCGTATGCATGGAGTCACGACTTAAGAGGGCGAGTGCTTAAAATGAACATGAAACAAAGAGAAGGGAGGAATGGGCAGGAACCTACATGCACAACAGAAGTAAATTCATTTACAGATTTTGCCACTCCCTCAAAGATAGGTCAGGTGGTTTCTCAGAGGCGTGGCACCCAACATAGTTTCCCTTTCCACACACCTTTACACTTTGATCGTTACTGTTAGTTTCAATTCTTTCCTGGTGAGCAAGCAAGACTATTTCAGCAGCATGGCTGTCGCTGGGGGAATTAAGTGTGTCAAATATCTCATATTTGTCTTCAACGCTATTTTCTGGGTAGGTGTACCTTACATTTCCTGCTTTATCTCGCCGTTGTGTGAGTGAGTGTGGAGTGTGTGTACGAGAGTGGAAGAGAGATTGCGTAGGAGGAAGTAAAACAACTCCTTGAATCATAGATTTGGAGCATTTTGGCTTTCCTCTCAACTGTTTTTTTCATCTATATATATATATATATATATATATATATATATATATACAATAACGGATAAAGAAGATAAAGACTTGACAGGGATACAACAACAATACAAAAGTATCGAGGGTGACGCCATTCGGAGGAACACATGTTGACCTTTGGATGCACCAGACACGTGGCACACAGCTTTCACTTCCTTAAACACTTCAAATGGAAGAAATCAAAAGGGTTTCTGCCATTGTAGGTCACAAGTGCAGGCAGTCTGCTCAACATACTGTGGATAGCTAGCAATGTACAGTTAGCTATGTTGCTATTAATAGAAATCCATGCCACTTGTTGCAGTCATTAATACACACTATGACTACATTCACATACAAAAGCTAGATATGATATGTATTATTTCTTTTTTTGTGACTTTTTGCAGTGGCACTCATGTTAATACTACAATTGTCAGTCGTTACATTTGCAAGGGAGGGAGCATACAAAAGTTCTCCCTCATTGTTGTACAGCAGGAGCTGCCAGGGAGGCATAAATATTGATTATTCCGTTACCACATTCATGTGATAGCTGGCCTCGCGGCTGGTGGCTCATCTGCGCGGCACCACTGTATCAGTGTTTGGGGAAAGACTCACACATTACAAGAGAGAACAGAGAGAACTTTTAGGGTAAGACAGATGCCAGATGATGTCTGTCAGTACGGATTTGGGATGACAACATCAGGCACTGAAAACACTTTTATTTCAGGACAGTGACATGATAATTGCCAATTGCTGTTATGAGCTTAAAGCCTGTTCATTGAGCGATCAGTGTGAGAATATTAATAATGTGAGGACAGCGTATGTATGAGGATGAGAAGTATGTTATTCTATTTGGTAGGATTGCTTTTTTTTTAGTCCAGTGTATGTCCTAACAGTGTACAAACAAGAGTATGCTGTGTTCCTTTTCATGTTTTTAGCGTGATGATAACCTATTATATGTTTTTAGCTTGCAGGTACAGGAGTCTTTGCTATTGGCCTGTGGCTGAGATTAGACCCACAGACCAAAGGCTTGTTTGAAGGGGAGGATGCACCGTATGTGTTTTATGCAGGTATGATGCTTCAGTCAATGAACAACAATGCTACCCAATACACTTAAGCACAGCTGTCAAATTTGGATCATTAAAACTGTTTGCTGAAGTGTGAATATTTGTTTGTTTAGGTGTCTACATCCTGATCGGTGCTGGAGCGCTGATGATGGTGGTAGGTTTTCTGGGATGTTGTGGTGCCATCCAGGAGTCACCATGTATGCTGGGACTGGTTTGTACCTCTTTTTGGTCCTTTCTGTACATTTTCTTATTCTATTAAAATCCATTAATTGGACACACTGTATGGCATGATATTGAAAGCCACCAATATTTGTTTGATAGCCCAGCCTTTTAGATTTTTAATGAGATTTCAACAAACACATATGGCCTTATGCCAAGTAAATATATGACTGGCTGCCTCAGTCATTGTTTACTGATGAATAACAAGGCCAGAGGATGGTTGTAGTCCCCCCCCCCCCCCACTCAGAGTCTGGCCTTAATCTTCTTTCACTAAATCTCCGAGGAGGTGGAGTCTATGAACATTAGGTTCAACTGCACTAAACTGACATTACTTGTTTGTGTATCCAGCCATACAAGGTGCACATAAGCATGCATGGTGTCAGTCCATCTGCTGAATGTAATTCTATTTTTCCACTGTGTAGTTCTTCTTCTTCCTGCTTATCATATTTGCCATCGAGGTGGCAGCTGGAATCTGGGGATTTTCCAACCAAAGCAAGGTAACACATTATGAAAGCATATTGTCATAGCTAAAAAACTCTAAAAACACACAGGGAATGAACACAGAACATAGGCAGGCAATGAAGAAGTTAAAGTACCCAAAAAGGGATAACATTTGTGTGGGTAAGTAAGTTTCATTATGATTTCTTTTCTTGTTTCACCGCTGTGGTGCAGGTGGTGCTTGATATCACAACATTCTACAGACAGACCTACAATAAATTCACGACAACAGAAGACCAGCGCCTCAAAGAGACACTGAAAGTGATTCACACTGGGGTAAGCTACACCTGCTCATTATCGCATTCCTCTGAATTTTCAAGGACACAGAAGTTATCTAACACATATTTGGACAAATAGCTTTTCTGGGACTATTTCTTTGGACATTACACCAAACTACAAAACTTGTCCTGAACTTGTTTTATTACTCAAGTTCAGTGGTTGAATTCTTTGAGAGAGTAAGATGAAAAGACCCACAATCGTGAAAATGGAGTTTGGGTAAAATAGTTTAACTTATTCCATAAAAAAGTTAAATATTTAAAATTAAGGTTAATTCGATATAATTACTCTTTAGTTATTATTTTAACATTAGCTATGTAGATCCTAGCTAGCTCTGAACATGGGATGTTGTGTGTTCACAGCTGAACTGTTGCGGACCGACTGGTTCTGTCGTTGAAGCTGCCAAAGACACCTGTGCCAGTGGAGATCGACTTCAGGAACTGATTACAAAGGTACAACTTCACTAAATCTGACTTAATGTCAACAAAGCCTGAGAAGAAACATATAAGACGACAAAAAAAGAAAAACACTGCAAGGTGCTATCTAAACATCAGGTGTGTTTCAGCACCATGAGAGCTCAGTACTGACTGGACTTTGAATGCATCATGAATGGCTTGCCAAAGTCTTCCAGTAGCAGACTGGTTTCCTCAGCATTCTTCCAGTGTTGCTAGGCAACAATGGTTTACTGGAGCCTGCATCCTCACTGGTTGGCTGCTACGTGTGGCATATCTCAAGTCATGTTGAACACACGCTTGTGTTACAGAGCTGCTCTGATGCCATTGAGGAAGTGTTTGACTCCAAGCTTCACATCATAGGAGGAGTGGGCTTAGCCATCGGCGTTATCATGGTAAGTGTGGATGCGCAAAAATTTAACTTGTAAAATTCTACCTAAAACCCTACTGGCTGCCTCCTCGAAGGCTAAACTACATGGAAAGTGTTGCTCATCTCACTTCCTTTCCCAGGTGTTCGGGATGATCTTCAGCATGCTCTTGTGCTGCGCCATCAGGAAGTCGAGGGAGGTGGTGTGAAGTCCACAGTCGCACCACCTGAAATCTCTATTAATGTTGCATGATGTCATTCCAGGAGTCACATGACTCTCCACTGCCAATAGAAACACTGCTCGTTCTGACAGCGACAAGCTAAGCAAGGATGGTCACAGATACTTCAAATGAATCAATGACACATCAGTTAACCTGTGCCACAGACACTTAGGCCCACCTTCCTGAGCCATATAGATGCAATGTGATTACTTGGCCCAACTATAAAATGGGTACCATCTGTGCTTCAGTGACAGTGTAGTACAGCACTGTGTAAGTTTGTGGTCATTTGATTGAAATTGGTGTTTTGTGAACTGTTAATTATCTACTTAAAGGATTCAATTATTGTGTGCTGATCATGTTTCACGTAATGGTAACAATGACATCACCGACTGGCAAGAGGATTTTCAGTCCAGGCTACAACTTCAGAGCAGCACAGCAAGAACAACTTCAGTTCAACACTTCCAACTACTTTGCAACAATGCAACAAAACCTTGATGACTTCATGACAGTTACATGCCAGGCTGAATATTCCAATGACTGTGTGGGCAATTGCTTGGTATTAGAGTAGCATTTCATATCTTACAACACATTTAATTTTCCATTTTTTCACTTCCTTTGTTAAGTAACATATTATTTTTATTTTTTAAAGCCTTCCTTGGCCACGTTTTGTTCGTGTTTCTTTTTTTTAATTGTAAGATATCTACAGTTTGAGTGCCTCTATGGCACATACGGTTTGTTGTTTTATAATGTCCTTTACATTTTACAGAATGGGTTATACCATGTGTGCTTTGTTTTACAGAGACAAATATTGATAGTTAAATAAAACAATACACAGCCAACTGTTGGGGGTATTTCATTTTTTTACTTTTGCACCCAGTAAGTTTATTGATCTATCAAGCAAAACCTAAACTAAGTTTCTGTTTCTAATAAATTACTTATTTTTTCATGATATAAAATGATTTTAAGTAATTGTCCATTAATACAATGTCTCCATTATAACATTACCCTCTTTGTTTCATGTATCTTGTGTGTATGCTCCATGGGGGCCCATGCAGTTCAGAAAGGCATGTGTGCCTTGAAGAGACAGAAAACAATCTTGTTGTCTCTTGTGTGCAATGGAAAAACACTCTTCTGAAGCCTGTTTTTTCTCCCCTTTGAACTTTGTTACCGTCAAATATGACTCATCTGGAAATTTAACCCAGGGACAAACAAAGGAAAACTGGCATGGGAGGGGTGTCATGCATTAATTACATTCAGTGTCGTCTATTAACGTATTGCAATGAGTGAGCACCACCAAAAAGGGGGTGTGTGGTGTGTGAGAACAGAGCTGAAAGTCGCTCTGATAACAGAGGAAGGAAGTAGACTTTGATTTAGTTGTTGACAGTTGGGTGTTTCCGTTGCAGACACTCAATCCCACTCAGAAGATAACACTGATTAATGGCAAAATTGAGACACTGTTGCCATGTTGTTCTGTCAATATGCTTTTTATGCAACACAGCAGCCACTGGCCAAGGGAAGAGAGCAGGAAAACACAGATAAGGGATTGGAAATGCTGAAAAAAGGAGTCAATAAGGCCAACAACAACACTTGCACACTTCTTTTTAAACCATTGCAGAGAAAGACAAAATTATTTCCATTTTACATTTTGTCCCAGACGCAGACATCCAAAATATTTTTACAGCTGCTGCCAAATGCAGATTTGGCACAAATGTTCCTAAGCACATGAACTTCCTTGTGACAAACGCACCTCTAGTAAGTGATTTATGATTTTGGGGAGGTCATAAAATAAAATTATAAACGCATACACTGAACATTTACTACTGCATTTAAATGTTAAAAAGTTGTAAACACTAGTTGCTGTAGTCAACTATATTAAAGTGCAAATTCTTGTGACTCAGTTAAGGGAGAAAGTATGTGAAGAACTTTCATCTTCAAACAGGATACAGCCTTCAGTCCTCAGCCTCATTCTCCGGCTCCTCCCAGGAAATGTTTGCAAGTCTGCGTGTTAGTGTTTGCAAGTCTGTGTGCGTGTGCAGAACGGCATCCACCTGAAGAAGACTTGAGACACACTGCAACACGGCCAATAACAGCTGATACTTGCAGTAGACAGATTCAAGGCCAAGGTTAGAGATAAAAACCATGTCATCTTCTCTCCGACAATACATCCTCTGTTCAGTGTCCCCAGGAATGCAATCATCTTTTTCTTGTTTGCATAATGGGCTGAAAGTGTGGGAATAAGTTTGAATGGAACTCAGCAGCCTCGCTTGAATCTGCAGGAAACATCGTGGACTGTGGGAGTGAAGTTGTCGGGCCACACTCAGCAGAGCATCTGCCAGCAGCTTGGAAATCGCAGGCAAACCTCGACTGGTACCATGTTCTAAAAGGACCTGGTTCAGTAAAACCTCAAATGTCCCACCAGCAGGTATAACACAGCCTGGCTCCAAGGTGGATAAACTGCCTCTCTGACTGTCTGCGTGCAAAGGTGTGTTTGCATTTGACAGCCAAGTCCTTTCCAAAGCTGTGGATGTAGGTTCTGTAGGTTCCCATGTTAAAAGAAGCATGCGTATCGCATCCTGAAATGCACGTGCACTCTGGTCCGCTTGTGCTTCTGCTGGCCCACAGACGACAAGGCTACATGGTTTGGCCTCAACATTTTGCCCAGAGTCATGGAAATGCAGATGCACATATCTGTAAACAAGAACAAAAAGGTTTGATGTTACCTTCAGTAGATGAACTATCTCCAGGAAACATAAGTAACCTCATTTTTGGGGATAACATTATTCTTATAAGGTTGTGTCAG
This sequence comes from Thamnaconus septentrionalis, assembly GCA_009823395.1. Lineage (NCBI taxonomy): Eukaryota > Metazoa > Chordata > Actinopteri > Tetraodontiformes > Monacanthidae > Thamnaconus > Thamnaconus septentrionalis. Next base: position 13,591,059 of record CM020513.1, read on the forward strand.
AGCATTATGAATGAAAGAGGATTGTTTTTATACCTGTGGGGACCCAGCTGTATTGGTCGACAAAAGGTCAGTGTAGCAACATGGCGTGGTTCTATCAGCTGGCAGTCTGGAACAGGTTGAGTCCCACTTAGCTGAGCAAAGAGGGAAAGCTCATCTTCACTCACGCACTCCACAACACACATGCCAGCCTGCTGGGCCAAAGAGTGGACCACAGGAGACTGTTTCAACGCGAACAACAGAACTGAGACGCCTAACCTTTGTAGGTTAGCGATGACACAGTCAAGTAACCTTTCTGCCCTGGCTTTAAATTCCACAACACTTCCTTCCTCCCCTTGTGGTCCTCGTCCCAGCGCCAGCACTTCTCCTGAATTTATTATTTTTGGCTGCAGGTAGCCACTGAAACAAACAGCTCTGACAGGCTGGTTCTCAGAGAAATGGCATGGTGTTGCAAAGTCTCTGTGAATGACCTGCCCCACCACCAAACGTGAATAACTGACTGGGAAACCTGACACAGGTGTGTGCAATGCCGGAAAGTTGTTGTTTAAAAAGTGAAGCGACGCAGAAGCTTGTCTGTGTTTAAATTTCCAGTGAGAGAGCAGATTGCAAGTGAGGTCGCTAAAAAAGTCGCAGTGGATTCGACTCAGGCGGGAATGGTAGAATGATGCCAGCAGCCTCTGAACACAAGGACTGTTTGCCGGTAATTGTGTTTTGGCAGAGAGGTTTTCCCAAGAAAGATTACAGGCATACGGGACCACTCCCACGGCGATGAGATGTTCCAGCCTCTCAAATGCAAATGCTGACAATTCATCAGCCAACTGTCTGGCAGTGGCAGCCTCTGCTATTCTCCGAGACTTATAGGTGCGAGACAACTTTGGCTCCTTGCAGGCCATTGTATGAATCATCCGGAGCAGTGACGCCAGCACGATGATAAAAGTCTTGGATCCATCTCCAGTGACGTTGCTGTGATTCAAAACACACTGTACCACCATTCTGAAATGATGAGCACAAACAGACAAAACAGAATATGTCCATAAAATGAGCGTCCCTTGAATTAGTTGAGATAAAATATATGCATTGAAGTATGTGCATGTTTACCTTGCCACTGGATGCTCCAGTTGGAGAGCTGAGAGAATACATCTTCCACTGCGGCTAAGCATCGCCTGTCCTGTGTCTCTGGTGAACAGCACCTGACCTCCTTCTGGGCCAAAACTGCGGAGAACAACTGACTCCAACACAGACACAGTCTGTAGAACATGTTCCAGGTGAAGATGCTCCACTGGCTGCATTGCCACTCGCAGGCTGAAGTTCAAAATGGGAGAGGGAGGGTTTTCAATAATGAGTTCACTAAACAAATTATATAATAAACAATCAAGAAACCAAATGTTTAAAACTATATTAATTTACTGTCACTACTCTAGACAGAGTCCAATCAATGCAAAAGAAGCACTAGATAAACATGGCCTTGGCCATCAAACTCGGTAATTTATGCAACAAAGCTGTATAACCGAGCAAATAAGTGCCAGCTAGATAAATTTTATCGTCATATAATAAAGACTACATAGATAGATATACTAGCCTTTACAAGAAAAAATTGCAAATCAATATAATTAATATAGGCAATGTGTGCTTTTGTTAAGATGCATGTCTACAGCATGAAAAAAAACCGCAAACGCAATTCCAGAATTCATTTAATTAGTAGAAATAATAGCAACGAAGAGCAATTTAATTAGCTTTTATGTACGTCAGAAGCTAAATATGACCCAATAATCGCATTCAAATTTGCATGTAACGAAAACAAAACAAAAAACAACAACACGAAAGATACCTTTCAAGACATCGAATCAACATTTGTTTATTGATTCTACTTTAAGCGTGACCCTCTCTTAATTATCTTGATAGTATCAACATATTACCTTTAAAATGCAGGAACACATACAACCCAACAAGAACGCCGCATTATTAGGTACAGTTAGCATCTGCTAGCTAGCGAAACTGCACGTCAATGTGCAAAACGTCCCCGGGATTGTTTACTTACAATAAGTATGAAACTTGAATTTTCCAATCGCAGCAACAACGACAACGACACAAACAAAACGCAAAACTTCGCCTGTTCAACTAAAGGTGATTTGCTCTAAGAACTTACCATAGTTTGAGCAGGAACGCGTTCTTGGTATCCTAGAGACGGGGCTTCTTCTCTGGTCTGTTGTGAAGGGTCGCTTAGATCGCAATTGACTACTGCCACCTAGCGTGTGGAAGAATGACTCGTTTCCCTGGAACCAACTAATGACTAATTTAAATCTTGGAAAATGTAGTAATTGCGACAGCAAAAACTGGGCGCTTATGGAATGTTTTCTTGCAGTATATTTAAAATCGTTTTTGCTTTGCTGGAAGTGCTGTTCATTTCTTAAAAATCTTTTTTTAATGTTTGAACTCAGATATTTCTTTATAACACAACAGACTAAAATCAATGTTAGGAATTTTTGTTTTTATATATATATATATATATATATATATATATATATATATATATATATATATATATATATATATATATATATATATATATATATATATATATATATATATATATATATACATATATATATATATAAGTCATAACTCTTTTGAATTCAAATTATATCCTTAACAAATACATGCTTTAAAAATAGGGGAAAAACACAGACATGAATCAATTGACACAAAAACAAAATGCACTTTAACTACTGGACAATACAAGAGATCTGAAGTGGAACACATATTTGCCAATTTATGTCAGAGACGTAAGACACTGGCACCTCTTCTATCTTTTCACCCCATCTCCTTCCCTTCACCTCATCTCTCTTTCTGTACAGTATCTGTGTGTAGCACTTCAAGGTGAACGGGGGTGGGGCTGGAACTTGATCTCTGTTTTGCTGCAGAAACCACGTCCTAAGTTTCTAAATAAGGCAACATCATCTATACATAGACAGCATGGGACAGTTCTGCAGATACTGCCAGATGTACTGAGCCGCACACCCCAACAGAACTGTCCACTATGAATGTAAATGTCCTCCGCTGCTGAATTCTCACTATGCTAACGAGCCTTTAAAAAGCCATGTCACTATACTAATGAATATGCATCAGTGGGGCGGTGAGGGTGACCTGTAGGGATGGGACAGAGGCCACGGGAGGTGGGGCATCAGAATTGAGCGCCAGGTCTCCCATGGGACTGAAATGGCCGGATCACACAACACGTACACAAATACACGGTGAGGGAAGCAACACAAGGAAACAGAGCTGCGAAGACGTCGACTCTCAACCTGTTCTCTTGATCCAGCTTTCAAACACCTGCACTCTCCCTTTTGGTGCGCAGGTACTGTTGCGACAAACCACACACCTCGCAGTTTTTTTTCTCAGCCTCTCCGGCACTGTTGGTATCCTGTCATCTTTTTTCTTTTCTTTTCAAATTTCTGCACCTCTGAAAGGAGTACCTGTGAGCCTGAACGCTGCCGCTGGGGAAAACGGATTGCAGGTACGTCTTTGGATCTCCCTGGTTTCTCTCAATAGCGCATGATGCGTTGTGATTCTTAGCAAACTTATGGATGTAAAACACGTCAGATGTAATTCACAGGGCTGGATGTGATTTTATTTTGAACACAGGCTGGGTTGTAAAACACTTAACGTATAAGCCTAGTTTCAATGTTTTCTTTCACTTCTGCTGCAACACTGAGGCTGAAAAACATTTTTTTGATGACAAGAAAAATACATTAAAATTGTCTTATTTTCTTTGAGGCCCAACATCACTGTTTCCTTTTCTGGAGGATTTTAAAAAGAGGTCAAAATCTACATTTTTTTAAATGTTTAAAGAATGTTAATAAATGTACATTTTTATTTTAAATATGTGTGTGTGTGTATATATATATATGTGTGTGTGTATATATATATATATATATATATATATATATATATACATATATACATATATATGTATATATATATACATTTATATTTATATAATATGTATTTTAATTTTTAGAGGTCGTATAATGTGACTATCATTACAATTAATACAATTTCTTTTGAATGTCCTTTGAAATTTTCATGTGAATCAGAGATGGATTCTGTTTTTCAACAAAATATTACCTGCTCAAACTGAGCTCGGGGATGCGTATGTAACTGAAGCTGACTCGACCTCTGATACTCTATATACCTGTGATGCCCACAGAATGAATGAGCGATAACCTCAAAACATGCTTGTGCCTTAGAGCCAAGTCACATCAATCTGACGTTTCTCTAACACACGCTCACCTGCTCTGAGCACTCTGACCTTGTCCCGCAATCCTCACCTCTGGCAGCTCGCACTGAAACAGCAGTGGTCCACGTGTGACGCTCCAACTTTACGTTCGCCCTTCCCCTCCTGCATCCATCCATGTCAGCAGGTTTGCCAGAAACCGCGGCTTGGATATCCTGTGTTCAAGTTAGTGCCAGACAAGCAGAAATGAGAGAGGACATTTGACACTGATAGTTATGAGGACTCAGATGGCATCAAATAGGCAGATTATTGCATCAAATACGTCTGATCAATATTTGTGGTGAAAATGTATGGAAAATGTGTTAATGTATTTAAAGCTTGTTTGTTTTATTGTTTTTTTTGGGGTTTGATACTTTGCTCAGCATTTTTAGTATGCTTAATCTTGTTCAAATATAATGTCCAATTATACATGTCCGTTCCTTTGTTTCTCTCTCAGTTTCATTTCTACATCTGCTCTCACTATTCAAATAATGACCGGAGACCATCGAGCTGCACCATTCACACCGGGGAATCCCACCAAACAAACATACCCGCTTAATGAAACAACTGCCTCAGATGGGAAACAGTCCGGAAGCCATAATCTTAAAAAGTTCATGAATGAGCTACACAGCATCCACTGTAAGTTAAAAACACTCTCACTTCATATTTCAATGACTTTTGAGTTCAAATGTGCCCGAACCGCAATGTATTGGTTTAAACCATGCAATTCTCATAATCACAGTGTAGCATGTAGCAATTGAATCCAATTTATTAAAAACGACAATAAACCTTCTTTCAGACAATTATAGGAGACCTGCGCATATCACGTCTATATCTTCCTCACATATGGCTGTTCTATACATCAGCAATTCAAAAGAGCAACAGAAGTACCGGGTCTCATCCTCCATCATCAAATATTGACACTGTCAGTTGGTTTGCAAATACTGACGTTATCAGTTGGTGGCTGGTCTGACTGCATCAGGGATGACATTTAATCTTTGACAAAGGTTTAAAAAGAGAAATCCGATTATTGAAAATGCAAAAAAAAAAGAATCTTTTTTTTTTTTTTTTACAAAGCTATTTCTGAAGTTAAACTGCGTGTGATAATGTATGGATTTGTGTCCTGTGGATCTGCAGCACCGTCGTGGGCTGCTGCTGCCCTCTGCATTGTGGGTCTGTGTGTGGCGCTCTCCTGTGCTGTGTGTGTGTGGAGGAAGTGCCTGAAAAAGAAGGACAAGGACAAAGAAAAGGACAAGGAAAAGGGCAGAGGGAAAGAAAAGGGGAAAGAAAAGAGCAAAGTGGATCTCGACACTGAAATGGATGGAGGTTACAGCAAGGTACGTGCGCAAAGGGGAGAGACCATACACGCACATGAAAAACACACGCTTTTCCTCTCCTCTGCTGATGCATTGCCCTTGCAGGGTATCCACCATGACTTGGGGGTCACCCAGGAGTGATAAAACTGTCAGTGTTGGTTACGGAGAATGGATGCTTTCTGCATTTTTCATGTTCTTGTGAAGGTTGAGGTCTGAGAGGAACCTGTTTTGTTACACTTTTATCAGGCCCACAGGTAACGTGAATACACTGAGGGTGTAAACTTTACCACTGCCCCCTTTTGAGCCCTTTAAAAAAACACTTGTGAAAAAAAAAACAGTACAAATGTAACATTATCTTTACTCAATTGCTTATGGCTGTGTAATGCTATACAAAACACGGTACCGACACAGGACAAACGGCTGCTTCACAAGATAATGAAAGCTACTTATTGATTCATTTGTCAAGCCTTTCATTTCACCTGCATCCTACATTTGTTTGCATGTGTTTGCGAGTGCAGCCACTAAAAGATGAAGGGAATAAAGAAACAGCACTGTCAGAAGATGCACCCAAGGAGGCCGAGAAGCTGGGCAGGCTACACTTCACTTTGGATTACAACTTTACAAACAATACAGTGAGATGTTCCTGCTTCTTACGCTGATGTTATTTATAGACTTTGTTGCCTGTAAAACACTGCAATTAAATCTTTTTGTCGATTAGTCAGACTCTCACTTCTTACCTTTTACTTTCCAGCTGGTGGTGGGAATCCTGCAGGCCGCTGAACTACCGGCGATGGATGTGGGAGGCAGCTCAGATCCTTATGTCAAACTATATCTGCTGCCAGACAAAAAGAAGAAGTTTGAGACTAAAGTTCATAGAAAGACTCTTGAGCCGAGCTTCAATGAGACCTTCACATTTAAGGTGACTCTAATGAAAGAAATCATTGTTTTAATTTAAGTTTTTATCACTTTAACGACACAGTCTTGAAATATTTCTTTTGTCGTGCATGGCGTAAAAGGTGGCGTACACTGAGCTTGGGGAAGACGTTGGTGATGACCGTGTACGACTTTGACCGTTTCTCAAAACACGACGCCATCGGGGTTGTGAAGATCCCCATGAGCAGTGTGGACTTCAGCCAGTCACTGCAGGAGTGGAGGGATCTGCAAAAGGCAGAGAAGGAGGAGGTGTGAGAGGGCTGGGAGGGGTGGAGAGGAGTTGGACAGGGAAAAGAAGTCAAGTTTTTTGCTTAGTAGGATTATCATGAAAAGGTGTTTAATTCTATGTAGGGCAAGAGGTTCCACTCATTTTTTAATAATAATAATAATAAAAAATCTATACTCAAAATACTGCACCAAAACTACTCAAACTACTAGAGTACCGTTAGTCAATAAAGACATTTGCTTTTTTGCAATTGCAGAGTGAAAAGCTTGGAGACATCTGTTTGTCCTTGAGGTATGTTCCTACTGCAGGGAAAATGACGGTGGTGGTTTTGGAGGCCAAAAACTTGAAGAAGATGGATGTTGGAGGGCTCTCAGGTGTGTTGAGCATAAAAAACAAAACAAATAATGGAGACATTTATTGGAAATGTGTGAAAATGTATCAATGAGCAGAGTAGTAGCCTCTAGCTGTGTCTTATTTACTTAGCATTTCACTGTTTGGAACATGACTGGGCATCGGCGTTAGGAAGCCACCTGCCGAGTGCAGCCCATGATTCCAATAAAACAGTGTAACTGGGTTACACGGCTGGTTTTGTCTCTGTAATCGACTCCCAGTCTATTGTAAAGAACAGCAGTTTTTAAAGTTTGTTTGACTGGGAAAAGGCTAAAAAAGACATACAACCACAACAGGATAAAAAATGTTTGGCTGTACAAGTTTGATCACTCATATTCACTAACGTGAGCTAAATGCCAAATAGCTTGTGTATTAATACATGGTAAACTATTACTAGTAATCTACTAGCACTCTTTGTAGGCTTTAGTAGAAGCACCTTCAAAATACTTGCGTTTCGGAGGAAGTATTGAGAGGTACAGCAAGACACTAGATGCTGTGTTTTCCCGGACTTAGTGCACCATTGCCAACCTCTTGCTGTGTTCCTCTGCCATTAATCCTCTTTGCTCTCTCTGCCAGACCCTTATGTGAAGATCCACTTAATGCAGAATGGGAAAAGACTCAAGAAAAAGAAAACAACGATCAAGAAGAACACTTTGAACCCGTACTACAATGAGTCCTTCAGTTTTGAAGTGACGTGTGAACAAATAGAGGTACGGTGGAGTATCTGTTCAGAGCAACACACACACACAATACTATTTTTCAGGATTTCATTCATTCTGCTTCTACATTCATATTTGCTTTTGACAGAAGGTGCAGGTCGCAGTGACTGTGTTAGACTATGATAAGATTGGGAAGAATGACGCCATCGGGAAGGTCTTGCTCGGCAGTAACAGCGCTGGGGCGGAGCAACGCCACTGGTTAGACATGCTGGCGAACCCGAGGAGGCCAATAGCCCAGTGGCACAGCCTCCAATCAGAGGAAGAAGTCAACGCTCTTATCTCCAGCAAGAAATGATACTGTCACCCCTTGGGGCCACGGGACCTCACGGCATTTGCCTCGACTAATCTAAGTTCATGCTAATATTGGCCTTGGAATTTACCTTAAAAATAGTGTTAAGCTACTGATTTCAATAAATGTACCAATAAAAAGTATTGATTTATGCTTGTAACTATCTACCACATACTGTTATGCTGTGTGTAAATCAAATATTCTCAATGTACATAAAGTATTAAACGATTCAAGATTTTTGTTTTTTAAACCTTTTCTCATTTGTCCATTTTCATTTTCAAAGCAGTTGTACCTGTTGTACATGTGATTAACCTGAAGAGGGAGACAACCAAAAGGAAACTGAAAAGGGATTCTTGCCAAATTTAGAAGCATATTTCGCAAGGAAAGATTTTTTTTTAATTATTAATTTCTTGTATTTTTTTCAATACTAACATTAAATTTGGAGCATCAATTTTACATGTTTAAAGTTTTTGTGTATTAAATTTTGATGGGCACAATTCATCCTTTGAGAAATACAAGACATACAAGTTATGGCCTGATCAGGCTTTTTGCTAACATGAGAAACTTATCTTCAAACATTGCTAATGGTCTCGATTAATTTAGTGGGCCATTCAATTTTTTTTTCTTTTGAAGTAAAGGATTGAGAACTAGTTCATCTACTGCAACTCGTTCATCTGTCCAATATATACATTTTTTTTTGTAAATTAAAAAAAAATACAAACATATTGAATTGGGTTTAGTCTTGAATGGCAGATGACAAATCAATACATAAATGCATACCACGTTAACACATGTAATTAATAAATAAGTTTGCTATTGGAACAATATTTCATATATTTATTTTTATTCAATAACTTAACTAACTAAAAGTTTAGCCAGAGGGAGCCTCTGTCCGAGTGTAAGCTATGCTACCTAACTAACTCGTCTCATTATCGACTGACCCTACATGTGGCTTGTAAAAGGAACACGGCTACTAAAATGTCACCTAAATATTGGCAATTATATAGTTATGCTGTCAGTAAAATGAACGTTTAAAAAAAAAAAAAAATAAAAAACGTTTAATTGCGTTGACGTATTATCCTGCTTGTGTCACCGTCGAAAGTGTCCCCACAGGATGAAGTTCAAAGAAAGAAAGAAAGAAAGAAAGAAAGAAAGAAGAAGAAGAAAGAAAGAAAGAAAGAAAGATAGTGTTGTGTGGTGACAGGAAGCGTCGTATGTTACCTGGCCACACCGCCACAGCAGCAGGCTGCTCGTCATCAGCAGAGGTAAGGAGGTCTGTCGCCACCGGGTGAGGCGCACAGGAAGCACCGGCCCGGTACCTGCACACATCGCCGACTACTTTTCCTCCCGGGACCAATGAGATGCACTCTTGACGATTCGGCGGAATTTCTCTACGAACTCTGAGATGAACTCTAAGTGGACAGTGAACAGATTTCTTCTTATGACGTTTTCATTCTCCCACTTGTTCATACTTGAGGGTGAGTCTGCACCTCCCAAAATTTCACTTGAGTGTACTTTGATACAAATATACTCGATATGTAGCGCAATGCAATGTACACTCATTTTGTTGTCTAGTGTTATGGAATTAACTGTTAAATTATCAAATCACAGAAATAACCGATTTTTGGTTGGATACCCATGTAGAAATGGCCTGTGCAATATGATGGACTCATAGTTTTTTTTAAAAGCCTTATTTTAGAGATGTTATAGATTTTTATATATTTATTTATGACATTGTGTCTAGGAGCTCAGAGGCGACTGTCAGTGGCAGAAGAAAGACTACAGAGGTAAGTGTGTTGAAAAAATAAACAAATAAAACTGAAGCGTTATCTATTGTGTGGCCAGTTGTAAATATGTGAACTAATTTCCAGTTTCCCACAGTTTTACGCACTGACGTTGGTTGATGGGTGCTTTTGGACCCACTTCACATTGTTGTGTGGCAGGCACAACACATCGGCTTGTGTGTTTGTGCACTTGTGTATCTTTGCACACTATGTGTGTGTGGTGTGCGTGCGTGCGTGCGTGTGAATGTGTGAGCGTTTAATGTAGTGTAGTTTCAGAGTCTGAAGTCAAAGGGTGTAAAGTGCACTTAAGTCTCCCCTCTGACTGTTTCATCCCACTAATGTGCATGTTTGTGTGTGTGTGTGCAGGAGGGCTAATGCACTTCGGAGGAAACGGGATCTCCTTGGGGAGGAGGTTGGTACACTACACCTAAGAGAACCTGGCGGGGTCAGGGCACCCACAAGCACACAACACAGTAAAGTGGCACAAAGCTGGCTTTGTAAAAAAAAATAAGACGTTCTCACTAACACATCCACTTATTCCCACTAAATGTGGCTCAGCTCTAGACTTACAGCAGAGGGTTACAGTGTCTGTGTGTGTCTTTTCGTTCTCCAAAGACGTACAGGCCACTGTTGTCGGAGGATGCCGCCTCACGCAACATTCTGCACAACTACACAGCTAGAGATGCCTCCTCAGGTAAATGCACTCACTATGAGGGAAATTTTAGTGGACGTAAAGAGGCTCAAACCTGTTGGCACCCAAATAACTGGAGCTTGTTCACTTTGTTCTCAGAATATTGTGGCTGCCTTAATGGTGGCTGGTGTCATGAGAGTGGTGTGTGTGACTGTGCTCAGTTCCAGGCACTTGGAGACCACTGTCAGATCAGTGAGTAACACACACAGCATAGAACACAACACAGCAGAGAAATATGAGCAGAGACATATATATCAATTTCATGATACAAAGTTATGTCAAAATATTTTGCCAGGCAACATTCAATTAATTGACAAAAGTCAAAGCTAACTATTTTCTTCCTTTTTTTCTTTATTTTTTATTTTTAAACTTTTGTGAAAGTACTGTTGCAACCATAAAAACTATGGTTGCAATAGTACTTTTACAAAAAAAAAAAAAAACAACAAGAATGACTATTGCAACCCCTAAAAATAAACAGATTTTTTCATTTGGCCCACTAGATGGTGCTTGGCGCTCACTGTCTGATGGGCTAGGTCATCAGAGCAAAGGTTGCAACATTTTTGCATATAGAACATAAAACATGGCATCCATGATGTCCAAATTCTAAACTTCTTGCATTTTTTTTTAAAATTATTATTATTTATAAGAAATAAAAACCTGTGTCTGAGGAAATTCAGAGCCCTAGTGTTAACCAGTTGCTGCTGTGATTACTCAGAATAATCCATATTACATATTAACTTAACTGTTGATTAGCAAGTTGATTCACAGCTGTTTTTGGGATGCAACAGTATTGCACACTGGGATGTTTCATCAGGAGGCAATTACACCGAACCTATTAAATGGAATAAGTGGGTGTATGAGATTGTGTTGCTCTTGAATCACTGAACAAAGGTTAATCACAGTTCGTGCACACACTCCAGAAACTATTAATTATCAGATTTTCCCAGAGCCCTCTCTGTTGTTTCTTTCTGTTTCTTTCACTGTTTTTTAAGTATACCACTGTGTTGTCTCTCTCTCTCTTTTATTTCTCTCTCTCTCTCTCTCTCTCTCTCTCTCTCTCTCTCTCTCTCACACACACGCACACGCACACACAGACAGTGAGGTAATATAGTTAATTGTCTGAGCTTCATGTTTCTATAATATGCTACATCTTGGCAAAGGCAGTTCAGGAAATTATTTTCACAAAGTGCTTCTTTTATTCAATTTGCTATAAATTTTTGGCTGATTAATGTGGTTAAATAGAAGTTGCTGAAAAATAATAAAATCCATGAAAAAAGAGATGAGGTGCATCAGTCACTGTTTGGGGTACATTTGTATCACTGTGTGAAACTGATCTATTTCATTATCAGAGGGCTTCTGTGTGATAAAGTGTTCATTTCCCTTTCAGTACCCAACCAGGGCCAGGATAGAGACAGCATCTGCAGGTCATGGGGTCAGCACCATTATGAAACATTTGATGGAATCTATTTCTATTTCCCTGGAACCTGCTCATATGTTCTGGCCCAGGACTGCCACTCAACTACGCCACAGTACACGGTGTGGGTAAGAGCAGTCAGATCAGGTTCACCCTCTGAAATACTCAACAGTTCCAGAAAGTCTGTTATTTGAGATCTACATTATAGGATAGTATTAAGCATTTGAGTAAATTGTTAAAAGGCTTCAATGATTTACTCATTCTGCCTGAGCTGATCTGAGTGTTCTAAGGCACACAGCAAACCAGTAGTGCAAATTTCCCCAATGAGGGATTAATAAAGGTGTTCTATTTTATTCTAAGTGATTCAACAGACTAGTTTTTGTTATTACCATTTGTTTTGTGGTAAAATGATGCAACGCCTGCAGAGGTGGTTCAGGCAGACAACTGGCTGTGTCATGTGCCTGATCAGCTGATTGGTCACATGCTCTGCACACCTGAAAATTTCTACACTGCTCCATGCAAATCTTTTTCAAGGAATTAATGAATTGGGACAGAGCCTGACACCAAATTTGTGCCTGTTCTTGCTGCAGCTGTACATAATGCTAAATAAAGATATTGCTTTCAATATGGAGTTACCACAGTCAACTGTGGTAAAAACTAGAAGGCAGCGCCACGTGCCTCTGTTTGCTCATCTTTATCTTGTCTGTTTTTTAAAAACACAGTTCAGTCATCAGTTAACCACTGATTTGAGTTTTTAAAGGCATCTCAAAAAATTCTACTCAGAATGAAGTTTCATTATTTATCTATTTTATTGCTGCCTGGAATTTTCAAATTCAGGTCCACAACAGCAGAGCCTGTGATGGGAGTGTGTATTCATGCCCAAGAGCCCTCAGTCTGTTCTTCCCAAATGAGCAGGAGATCCACATCTCTGGCTATCAAGTCCACCAGGGAGGCCGCAGGTGTGTGTGCTGGAAAAATGTCATTTCAAATGAGGCAGATTCATTTTGTAGAGACGAGTAGTCACCTTTAAAAAGAGAACTCCGAGCACTTCCTGATCATATTTCTCTGCTGTATTTTCTCACTACATCAATTGCCTGTCTCTGAAATGTCAGGTTAAATCTCCCTCAAACGGTCGGCGGTGTATTTATCGAGCGACTGGCTGATTACCTGCTGGTGAAGAGTGTATTCGGTTTCTCCTTGGCCTGGGACGGCGATTCTGGCGTCTACCTGAAGATGAGCGAGGAGCACCACGGCACCCCCTGTGGCTTGTGTGGCAACTTCAACCACATTGCTGGCGATGACCTCACCACCTCCCTTGGTAAGACCGGCCCTGACTGGCCACTCAGGCTGTTATCTCATCTCTCTGCATCCACTTGGCTCAATTATTATAATTACACACTCAACACTGAGCCTTCACAATTATTTTGGCAGGGGCTCTTAAAGAGAGTGTTCTCGACAGTTGGAGGGATCTAGGCTTTTTGATTGTAATTGCCAGAAGGGGCAGCTTCTTCCTCAGATAGCCAGCAATATGAACTGTGGGACATAGCTGCAGATTGGACTAAAAATGAGCTCAGAAAATAAGTTGTTCAAATCTGCTTTAGCATTAAAAATCCAGTAAAAATTTATTTCATTTATCGTTTCAATTCGCTTTGTTCTTGTATGAAGTTGTTTCCCACAGAAACCGCTGCACATTTGAGTGCACCATCTCCGCTCCGTGTACAGTGTTCTGTGTTGCAGAAGTACAGAGCGTTGACACAGGCTTTGTGTGTGTTTGCTCTGTGTTTCAGGCATTCTGACAGACGAGCCTGCGCTATTTGCCAACAGCTGGGCAGTGGACCTCCCGCACGAGAGAGCCTGTCCCTCAGTAGACCTTGACTTCAGTGGGCCGTGCCAGTCGGAGTCAGACATGGATGTGAGAATATATGCATTGCGCCTCTCAGTATCAGTAGAAAAATACAGTAAATGATGTAACTTAACGAGTACAAACTAAAATGGTTGGCTATGTCACCCAGTTGTTGTGTGCATTACATACACTGTCTTGACTGTGTGCAGGATGCCATAGAGAAATGCAGTGCACTGCTCTTCTTTCCATTTTTGTCCTGCCACGAAAACATTGACCCCAATCCTTTTGTGGCCAGCTGTGTGTCTGACCTCTGCGTGTGAGTCAAAGCACCTTTTAATGCAGTTATCGACACATGTGGTTTTGTTGTTGTTTCCTGTAAGTAAAAAAAAGCACAGCGGCCGTTTCCTAAGAGAGCTTTTGTTTCTTTGGTGTGTTTTTAGAGCTGACGACGAGGAAACATTTTGCAGAGCCTTGGTTGAGTACACGAGAGCCTGCTCACATGTTGGGTATCCAGTGAGAGAATGGAGGGACAGCTTTCCTTCCTGCAGTAAGCCAACAGTGCATCTGTAATTAGATTTACTGGTCTGTCGGTCTGTCTGCATGCTCCGCAACTATGTCTTATTTTTGTATTTTTAATGTCTTTTTGCAGATGATGGTTGCGATGACAGTTTTGTCTATCGGGACTGTATCAGTTGTTGTCCACCCACCTGCACCTTTGAGACGGAATGCCTGGGAACCAACCTTCACTGTCTAGATGGATGTTACTGCCCTGATGGTAGGTATTTGTCCTCCTCATACCTCTCCACTAATGCATACTGGGTTGATATTTTTGTTAAGATAGGATTACTTCGTTTTGGGTTCTCCCCATCTACCAGCTTATGTGCTTCAACCTCATGCACCAGGCTGAAAGCAAGGCTAAAACTAAGCTAAAACGCTGATTGATTCAGAAAAAAAGAATTAAAGGATGAGATTGGCTACTGTTGGGTTGCAGAAAGCTGAGCAGGCAGGAAGTGGACGCAGCTCAATGCAGCTAGGAAGTTCAAAATAGCATCTGTGAATTAAATTAACAAAGAAGTTGTCAGATACCCCACTTAGCTGTAAACCTCTCGTTCACACAGGTCTCATCCTACAAAATGGAACTTGTATTGCAGTGTCTCAGTGCCCATGCGTTTATCATGGCACATCGTACACACAAGGACACGTGCTTCAGCAAGGATGCAGCATTTGGTGAGGTGACGACAGAAATGGCGAGGAACGACGACGCTCACTCGCTTGTTTTTTTCCTTTAAGCTCTTCCATTTTCCCTTTTCAGTGTGTGCATGGGAGGAGTGTGGAACTGCACAGAGACCAACTGCTCAGGTTAGTCATCTCTCTCTGAACAACGAATGGTCAAAGAGGGGAAATCTGGTTACAGCTTAATGACTGTGCTGCCTCTTTGCCCACCCCACCCCCCCAGCGGAGTGTTCGGTGATCGGTGACGTGTTTGTGACGACGTTTGACGGCAGGATTTTTCTCCAGCCCGGATCGTGTCACTACGTCCTGGCCAAGAGTCGCGGCAGCAAATTCACAGTCACGCTGCAGTACACCACCTGCGCAGAGGTGCACACAATCACTCAACCATACACGACACGCGTGCACACACGGTCACCTTTGATGCAATGTTCTATTTCAACAGCACCAGGTGTGTATCCAGTCAGTGACGGTGGTGCTGGATGAAGATGCGAGTCACCAGATCACTCTGACCAGAGAGGGGGACATTATAATCGGTGTCAACCCAGTGCTCGTCCTTCCTTATGTCAATGGTAGGAGCTGCCTGCAATCTGATCCAAACATGCAATAATTGCCACCTCTCCCATTTGAAACCCTCTCGTTCTACGTTTTCAAGTTCCCATTTTGTCAGACCCTGGCAGCGTCGCTGCGCTCATGAGCGGCGCTGCTCACATGCGTAACATGTGCAGCTCCGCCGATGCTTCATCTTGAGGTTCTGAGTTCCCCCCCTATTCTCCTCATCGTGCAGCAACAGAAATAGACCAGAAACTGATCCTTGGGGTTGTCTTCTGAACATCATATCGACATTGCGCTACTGTAGCTGCGTCATTGTTGAAGCAACAGTGAATGTATCTGTAAAATGTGCCACAGAGATGAAAAAAAAAGAAAAAAAAAGCTTCAGGTTAACAACAGTGTTGCAGTGGTGCGCCTTCTCTTCCTCTGCGTCTTGTGCTCTGTCTCAAAAGGGGTTAAAGGAAAACTAGGACGGCATCACGGCTGATTATCAAGCGATGTAGCAGCCAGGAGCAGAAACACTGTGTCCATGATAACATCAGAGAGCAGCCGCCGTGCTTTGCGCGTGCACCGCCACGTGGACAAGGTTCACCGTCTTTTTACTTTGCCTTTGATCGATGGCTTTGTTATTTTTTTCTCTGCTGGCTCACAGACGCGTTGGAGGTGCACAGGCTGACTTCTGTGTTTACACTGCTGAAGGCACAGATTGGCCTCAGGCTACATTATGATGGTCGAGGAGGGCGAGTCTACTTGCAGCTGGACAGCCACTGGCGCGGGCGGACTCTTGGCCTCTGTGGAACTTTCAATGGGAATCTGCGAGATGACTTCCTGTGAGCACGCCCCTCCACTCTAATGCGTCACTGTTGAGAATTCTGCTGTGCCTGACTCCTCTTGTGTGTGTGTGTGTGTGTGTGTGTGTGTGTGTGTGTGTGTGTGTGTGTGTGTGTGTGTGTGTGTGTGTGTGTGTGTGTGTAGCTCTCCAGCAGGCATGATAGAAGGCACTCCTCAGCTTCATGCCACTGCTTGGAAGGTCTCGTCTGCTTGCGTCACTCCAGTCAACCTACCTATCATAGACCCGTGTGAAACAAACCAAAACAATGGTAATAAACAATGATGGATTCTATTTTTATTTTATTTTTTCGAGACCAGAGCAGTTCACTCAGACAATTCATGATTGAAATGTTTATTGCAGCTGCAAATACAGTACATGTGACATGTTTGGCGTCGAGGCTCCGACCTCATGACTTCCTGCAGCAGGTTAGCATAGAGATTCTGGGGAGTCAAGAAAAAACACAAATAACATAAACCCCATGATGGATTAACAGATTATGAGGAGTGATGAAGGAAACCAGAGCCTGCAGGTGGATGCTGGGGTGGAGGTGGGGCTGAAGGAACAAGTGCAGTACTGATGCATGGCAACAGCGCAGCGCGAGACTTGAGGGATTAGGTGGTTTAAATAGAACGCCAAATTAAGAAGGAGTGTTTGAGAGGTGGTTGTGGAGGGTGGAGCATGTCACGTGTTTATCAGTCCAGCTTGAGTTGGTTGCCTGAACTATCTCCCAGGGTTGCCTCATTTATTGATAGCAGTTTAAATTCTAATTTTAATTTATTGGTAAATATTTGTTTTTAAGTATGTATGCAGTAATATTAATCTCTCCAGTTTTTCCGAACTGTGGACCTCCGTGTTAAGCTGTGAAATTGTCTGTTTTCTTTTAACTGTGGTCTTCAACTTTTCATGGGAGAAAAACAAAACATGCATCTGGGAAACCGCTTAAAGATGCCTAAGCTCAGGTGGTGTTGTGTATGCAGGATTTTGGCCATAACAGGTGTGCATCCTATGTTTTAGTGTTCTACGCTTCCCAGTGTGAGGTACTGGTGGGGAGCGTGTTTTCCCAGTGCCACGACTACATCAGTCCGTACATCTACCAGCAGCACTGTCGCCACCAGGCCTGCCGTTGCGGGAGCAACTGTTTGTGTACAGCACTGGCTCACTACACGTATCTGTGCTCCAAGCACGGAGTCAACATCGACTTCAGATCACAAGTCTCTGAATGTGGTTAGTGAAACCTTTTACGTCAGGTTCACATTTTTTTCAAAATAAGAGCACAAATTGGTCACCAGTAGAGCAAACGGTAAATACAAAGTTTGAGGAGTGCATTGCATGTTGTTGTTTTTTTTTCACACAGGTGTGGTGTGTCTTGGAGGCATGTTATACAGCTCCTGCGTGTCCTCTTGTGGGCGGTCCTGCCGTGCTCTGTCTGGCATGGAGATATGTAACCCTGACGACTGCGCCGAGGGGTGTGGCTGCCCAGATGACAGCTATTACGATGATGTGCGCCAGCGCTGTGTGCAACTGTGAGTTGTCACCCTCCTCATACATCATCCTAATTGTGGTCATCCATTCCCCTTTAGGCAGAATTACACATGCAAATAAGCTGGCAAAAAATGGTCCAAACACAGGGTGCTATTGTCAGTTTATGGTCCCATTTTTCACTGGAACCATTTTCAGCTCTTCAGTTTTTCATCCCGGACTTCACTGGTGCTGCCTCGCACAACCAATTATCCTAAAAAACTTCAATGCGGTCAGTTTTGGCGTCCCGCTAAAGCTGCGGCTTTGTACCTTGCGGATATTTGCCAGGGGACAAACACCTGACTGTCACCAGCCTGGAAAAGGGATCAGAGCCTTGTGTGACATCACACAGAGGGCTGATTCCCAGAACTGCGGGTTCAAGCCCATTTTCCAAAAAGTGGAGCAAGCAAAACAAGTACAGGTGAACTTTTCTCCATTCTGTAGTGTTAAATGACAGGCTAGACACACATACCACTGTTAGAAAACTTTGGTTGAAGGAGTAACACGAGATACAGGAGATAATGCGAGACCTTTATTAGGATTTAGGTAATACTATGAGTTTCTCCTCAGGTCACAGTGTCACTGTTACGCCATGGGCGGTGTGTCACAGCCGGGGGAGGTGACCTTCAGCGCCTCGGGCCCATGGTGAGTCACAGCCAGCCTTATTCTTCTCTGAAAATCAAAAACTCACTGCCAAACTACGCACAGGGTCACATCCTTACACACAGCTTGTCTGACATATTTTGGGGAAAGCAATAAGAGCGTGAGTGCTTGTCAAATGAGACGTTGGGCAGGTCAATGAACCGTGTTAACCACTGAAAGATCTCCCTTTATTGCCTCCCTCCATCCCCCCGTCAGCCTCTGCAGAAACGGCAAGATGGAGTGTGTGCCAGAGGAAAAGGGTAACCTTCCACCTCCACACTCACAACAAAGTCCCGCTTCAGGCCGCGTACCCAGTAGCCCTTACGTCTGCAGTTGCCACATGTTTCTCATGACTGACACGTTGTTGCGGTTGATTTTCTATTCAGTATTGATTTTTGATCCGCAGAGCCTGACAGTGTCGAGGTGGGAGAGTGTCCGGAGGGGAAAGTGTATCACAGCTGCAAGGAGCAGAGAGGAGGTGTGGCCTGTGCACCAACCTGCCGCAACCTGATGTTGAACCTCACTTGCCCTCCGAGCACACCCTGCATCTCTGGCTGTGTCTGCCCTCCCGGGTAATACAACCTCAGCCACAAATGAGCGCAATCTAATCTATTATAGATAAGTTAACAGTTTGGGTATTTTCCTCAATGTGTCTACCTGTCCATTCCAACTACCCTCGCAGACCTATGACTGTATTATTGTTTTTTAAATTAAACTATTCATGGTATATTTTAAACGTCTCCCATGGTCACTAACAACACAAACAACAACTCCTACATCACTAGAACATATTTGTGAAGTGAAGTTGTTATAATTGCCATTTTATAGTATTTTAAATCTGTAAACAAACAATTATTTGTGGTGATTTGGTGGAATTTGGAATTTCTGCAAGGAAGGAAAAGTGTAAGTTATTTCCATTGCTGCTCAGAAGTGTTTAGAACATTTTACTTATTCATGGTGGTCTGGCACATTTTCTTATTTTCCCCAAACCTCTAATTCCCAAATGTTTATGAACATCTACCCTACACAGTTTACCCAAACTTGTACTGTGAAAATCATTTACTGCTTTTCACAGTGATTTGAAATGGAGCTTTGCATATTCTGTTGGTCTCTGTCAGGTTGCTGCTGCACCACGGACAGTGTTACTACCCCGAGAACTGCCCCTGTGCCTGGCTGGGTCTGGAATACTTACCTGGAGAAACTGTGGAAACACCCTGTTACAAATGGTTTGCACCTTCCCTGTGTTCTACATGTCGTCCTACAGGATCGGCAGGATTTGCAGTAAAATCACCGATTTCCCATTTTTATCATTTTGTTGTTACTTCCCAGCGTGTGTCACCGAGGCTATTTTAACTGCACATACTCGCCGTGTCCGGCTGTGTGCACCGTCTACAGCGACAGGCATTATCACACCTTTGATGGCCTTGAATATGACTACCACACTGACTGCCAGGTCTACCTCCTCAAAGTGAGTGGTTTAGGATTACTCTTACTTGGAAATGTCAAAACTAACTAATGGATTTTTTTTTTCAATAATCTGGAGGTAATCGGTATAAATAAAATAAAATAAAGTGCAGTATTTAAAGATCTGAAGTCATTTATAATATTATATAAGTGGGTTATACTAAAATGTTTGTGTGTGTGTGTGTGTGTGTGTGTGTGTGTGTGTGTGTGTGTGTGTGTGTGTGTGTGTGTGTGTGTGTGTGTGTGTGTGTGCGCACACACTGCTTGGTTTGCACTGTGAAAACGCTGGCAGACACTGTGCAAAGCTGTACCAATACAAAGAGGCCAGTGTTCGCTTCAAACCCAAAGGGCTCCGGCGCTCCCAGGGATATAGAATAGAATTAGTAGAACAGACGTTGTAATTCAGACCAAACAGACTGGCAGCCACCATGCAGATCTGAAAAGAATGGGGAAGCGGGTCAGGGCTGTGTCTTAATAGCCTGGAGTGACTTCCTTCTCTTGTCACCTCACATGTCCTCGGAATAACAGTGATTCCTCCGCAGGTGGACTCCGGCCTCAGTGGCTTGGCCATGTTCCAGTCGTGATATTACACGTCCGGCGTTGTCATCGACACAGTCTGAAACATTGTGTTTGTGTTTGTGAGACAGAAAAGGAGCAGACTTGGCAGGGCTCCCTTCTCTCGGGAGTAATATTCGTCTTCCTCTCCCTCCAGAGTGCAGGAGAAACCGAGGCGTCCATTGTAGCCCAAAACAAGGCCTGCTATGAGAGCGGCATTGTGTGCATGAAAATGCTGGTCATTCACGTGGGACTTACCAAGATCTACTTCACTGACAACTCTGGCACCCCTGTATGCTCACACTAAACCACTGTCTTTTTACACTGTACTAGTATAGAAATATGCACAGGGTCGTACCTTTACTGACTTATTTTTGTTGTGCTGCCTCAGGGCCCTTCCACTGTCGTCGGGCGAGGCTCAGAATTTGAGCTCTGGAGAGCCGGCTACTACACCGTGATCCACTTCTCCAGCCAGGACCTGACTATTCTGTGGGACCGCAAGACAACTGTTCACATCAGAGCAGGACCTCAGTGGAAGGTCTGGACCAGGCGATCGTTTTTGCCAGTCAAGGAGTTGGGGAATAAAGTATGAACTATTCTACCGTCTCTTTGTCCACCAGGGCCTTCTCAGTGGACTTTGTGGAAACTTTGACAGTGTGACAGTGAACGACATGACCACCTCCAGCCACATTGAAGTCAATAATGCACAGACTTTTGGAGACAGCTGGGCTCTGGGACAGGTACTTGTGAACTCCTCATTATTTCTGCCTTTACTCCCTTTCCTTTTTAAATCACCTTCTCACAGTTTCAGTCCCATTTGTCTCTCTGTCACTCTCTTTTTTATATGTGGATCCCTTCCCTTGAGTCCATGGGGATATTTAAGCGTATTCAGACACTCAATCACCTTCTGTCTGCCTGTGCGTGTTTGGTCTAGTGTGAAAGTGACTACGTACTTGTACGGCCATGTGAAGGGGACTTGGGCCGACAGCCATATGCCAAGAGGGAGTGTGCTCTCCTCTACAGTGATGTCTTTGCACCCTGTCACAATGTGGTGAGTCTCATTGCACTGACACACGTGCTGACACGCATGCCCAACACTCACTGGCCACTTCAGCCCAGCACATGGCTGATGATTTGCTGCTGCCCAAAATAAGATTCAGAATGGGCAAGTATTTGTCAACGGGCAGGTCTAGATTTTCAAGTACATTCAATCAAAGAGTGGATGTACTTGAAGAGGAAAGGTGTCAGAGGTCAGAGGGGAATGGTCTTCTGCAAGCATACGTTTCTTTTGTGATTATGTATTTCTCCCTATGCCCAGCAGATGGAGCCATGTGTGTGCATGCATAGGCAGTATTCAGGAAATACCCTGACAATGTGACATCAACACTTAAGATGAGAATAAATTGGAAAAAAAAAATCTCATTATGTAAATAAATCTGGAAGGATATTAAACAGCTAATCCCTTGTTTATCAGCTCTTCTGGTTCAATCTGCTACATTTATATGCAATGTAATATGGAGAAAATGGCATTGAAGATAAACAAGTTTGAGGGTAAATAGAATTCATTAAAGTTTCAGTAGAAAAAATATGTCTTGTTACAAAAGTTTGGTCATCATCGTTAATCGTGTTGTTAAAATGTTATGTGATCTTATTTAGTATTATTGTTATTGCAGTTGTTGCAAAAAGTGGTTCAAAAACCCCCCGAGTCGTCTTCTTCATTATTAATTTATTGATTTTGCTCACATAATGGAAAAAATAAAACAAAGCATTTATAGTAACTGTTAGTCTTCAGCTTTTATCCGAGTCAGCAGCTGTCATTTCTTCAAAAGGAGAGAGATTCCCGCCTTCAGAACTCTTTAGGTCTTTGTCAACAAAAATGCAAGACAATGGTATTGTATAACAATACTATATGAGATACTGCAGAATATGCACTACATTGCACTTTTCATAGATTATGTTGCACAGGTATATAAACATGAAAGTATAACCAAGAGAGCTTTATTTTTCATGAAGCTGTTCTAAGGCTGCTCATATTTGACAGCTTTTATCAGTCAGCATTTCAAGTCAGTCTTTTCTTAGAATACCTGACGAGTGACAAAAGTGTTTCTAGGAAAAATCTCTGTCATGTTCCTAAGAGCTATACAGGGACAAAAACATTTCATTTTGCCTGGCTGTGCCTCCTCCCGTCCATCACGGAGCTCATCTGATCCTCCCTCCACCAGAGGTTGACCCACATTCTTTTGTCTCCATGTCTCATCACTCGCTTTCTTTCTGTTTGAATTATTGAAAACTACTCTCCCTCTCAGTAGGACCTCCCCTCATTTGCCCCATGCGAGATTTGCCCTGGTTCGCTCAGTGACGGCGAGTATTTGTGTGTGTTTCTGACTGTGTGTGTACTGTTCAGGTGGACGTGGCCTGGTTCTACAGGAACTGCCTCACAGACACTTGCAACTGTGACCGTGGCGGAGACTGCGAGTGCCTGTGCACCTCCATTGCTGCATACGCACACAAATGCTGTCAGCAGGGGGTCACCATACACTGGAGATCGCCCTCCGTCTGTCGTGAGTTGGCACACAGATGCAGCAGACACAGTCTCAGACTATGTGGAAAAACACCCCCTTTTATCGGCCGATGGTACTTTTCAGACCATGCTTTCCTATATTGTCATCTTAAATTTAAGGATTTTTTTTGGCCTCAAGCCATGATAAGCTCATATCCTACCTAATCTAGTGAGCACAAAGAACGAATGCCTGTTGAGAATTTAATTACAACTGCCGCAAACATTCCCAAGATCTAAAGGAATTTGTTTGTGATCACTATGACGTTTCAAAAGAATTTATACCCTAATTTGGAGTATAGTTCGCCCCAGGGTCTCTGCTTTGGCTCTTTTTGTGGTTTAAGAGGGGCAAAAATATGTATTTTCTCTTCTGTTCCCTAATGATGAAGCATTTATTCCTTATATTTGTGGGTCTCCTGTACAGCAATGTGTTGCGATGCTATCGCGGCATCAAAGCACCCGAACAATATCAAGATGTGAGATTTCAGTCACATTGCACAAACTTAGAAATGTCTGCCGCTTATCTCTCCCCTCGGCTGATGTCCTTTTATCTCTGTCACATACCTTAGAGCAGCGGAAATGCTTTTAAACTCTCAAACTGCTCTCTTTCAGCGTACGACTGTGAATACTACAATCAAGGTATGTGCAAGAGAGAGGATTAGTCCTTTTCATTCAGCTCTCTTGTTGATTAACCTTTCAAACCCTCCGCATTAATTACCTGCTCGCTTATTGCCGCCTTATCTTGTCCCCCTCCTTTTTTTTGTGTTATCTCGCTTCGCCACAGAGCTCGGCAGTGGCCCATTTTCCTTGGTGAGCGCCGTCTCTAACGACACAGCGTTTGGAGTGAATCGCACCAGCAGCACAGTCTTCCCCCTGCTCAGAGAGAGACCCGAGCAGATGCCCTCCCTGGGAATAATGTTCAACTTCATGGTCACAGCAGGCATGCAGAGGGACCGAACGTCACGTGAGTGTCCGTTTTTACACACCTGCGTCTGACAAAAAGTGTCTTCGGGGCGGAGGGGTTGAATTCATCTCTCCTCCTGTACTTACACAGGCATCCCTGTGGTGTCACTGGAGTCTGCAGAGAGGCCAAATTATTTCCTCGTCGTGTCGGAGCACGGCCGCCTTCGCATGGAGCGCTGGAGTCGAGGGGCGGAGTTCAGTCGGCGGGCGACCTTCATCCAGCACCAGGGGCTGTTCCTGCCTGGTCACACCTCATTCGAGCTCGTCGGCCAACCTGGAATCTTTCTGACACTGACACGCACGGCTGCACAAGCTCGGAGATACGACCCCTCAGACGACTTCAAAATCAGCAGCAGCTTCACACTGGAGGGTCGGGAAACGCACGCATGATAACACACACACACACACACACACACACACACACACGTGCATTACCGTGGATGGCGAGTGCAAATAATCAGGTTCCTCTCCTCCACCCCTGACAGAGAGCAGTTTTGTGATTCCATACCGTTTGATGTGCGAGTGGCGCTACCAGGCATGCGCGAGTCCTTGTGTTCAGACGTGCAGCGACCCCGATGCTAAGCGCTGCCCCTTCCTGCCTCCGTGAGACACTTGACTCTGATTAAAAACATTATTAAGGGTCCTTTATTAGGCAAAATTCACTTTTCCATTCTTTTCTCACAACAGTGTGTCCCTAATCTATTAATAAACGTCCTTGGAATGACCTTGCTCCAGTTATTTTGGAAAAAATGCGCTTAAAGACGCAGTTCTCGTAATCAGATCTTTGTGTGATGTCATAAAGGGCAACAATGACCCCAACCAAGTGTTATTATATTCCACTCTATAAGATCATATCAAGGCGCCTCCCTTTCCAATCATGTCAAAGGTAGAACCAGCATTTTTAACAGGACGTTTGTGGGAGACTGTTAACAGAGGGCTAAACAAGCTTTTTCTGGAGATCTTAGAGATTGTTTGATCATTAATCGTGCAGTGTTTAATGTCATGTAATCAGGGGTAATAAGGGACCTTTAATAGAACCAGTACATTTGATGTCTACCTGAGCTGCTAATAAACAGTGTGTGTGTTCCAGTGTTGAGGGTTGCTTTCCACGTTGTCCTAAGAACATGGTCCTGGATGAAGTCACCCGAAGATGCGTCTACACAGAGGACTGTGAGTGTATCTTCTTAACAATGCACATTATGCCTTAAGGCCCATTTTATGTTTCACATTTACAAGATGAATTACGCCTGCTAGGTGTGTCCCTGCCGCCGACTCCGACGCCCTTTGCGTTCGTGACACGGCCCAACAGAACCACCACTGCACCACCGACAACTACAGCCCCAACGGCCACGACTGTGACCACAAGAGCCGCGACCACGCCCATTACGACCAGCAGTCCTGCTACCCGTGCTGCAACCTCCACCTCCACCACCATTAGATCCACCTCTCCTGCTGCACCCAGCACGGCATCCACCTCGTCTCCGTCTCCCGCTCTCCCTCCCTCCTCCACTGTCTCCACCACTGTCTTCACCACTAGCGCCCCCTCTGCTCAGACGGACATCAGCACTCTCAGCACCGCTTCCCCAGCTGCAGTCACATCAGCGACACCTCCCAGAGAGGTGACCACAGTCCCCCTGACTCCACCTCCTCCACGACCCACTACTGTTTCTTCTCCACCCTCCACTGCCTCACCATCCACAGCATCCCTGACAACTTCCCCGGCAACTTCTCCTGCGCCCCCCTCCCAGCTTCCGCAGACCACAGTCGCCCTACCTGCCCCGCCCACCTCCATCCTGGCAACCACAAGAAGCGCAAGGCCGACCCCTCAGCCGACAGTGACAGAATCTGCCTTCGTGGAAATCGTAACCGTCACATCCGACATGTCGACGGTCGTGACAACTGCAGAGCCGCCTTCCATAACAGTCAAGTCCACCGCTGAGTCTGTAACCACGGTAATAGTCTCAAGTCCCGACACCTCGCCGGCAACAGAGGGAACTTCAGCCACCCGGCCTTTTGTCTTGCCCACAACTCCCTGCATAGTAAGTACTGTTGTTGCAGTTGAAATTCAGCGCACAGCCATGAACACAAACACCCTGAAGACAAACACGTGTGTTGAACTTGATAAATTGGGCCAGTTATGCAAGGTTTGATTCTTGAATTTATTACTTACAAGAATGATTCTGTGGATTCAAGGTTTAGCATCAGCATTATGGGGCCTAAACTATTAAAAATAATAGTAGATGTGTAGAAACATTGTGTTGTGTTGCAATGTCCAGGTCATGCTTGTTCTTCATTTGGACATGATGAACCCTTTCACACATGCAAAAACATTACCATTTTCTCTTATGTTACTATATTGCCTATGTTACTTTTAAATGAAAATATTTACCTTCCATTGTCTCCTGCTGTAGAAGATTTGGCGAGCCATCCGTCCTTGAGCTGTTTCGCATGTCTTCATCATTATTGGTCACCTTGGTTGCCCACATAATTAAGGCACACGGCTGATGCTCACGGTGTTGATTATATGCACCTCTGCCATGAAAACCCATTCATGTAATCGAAAATGACATTTCAATATCTGTCCACCATTATGCATAAATGGGTTAAATCGAGTCCACATTTACATTAGGTGCCGGGTAATAATGCCACCAATGGTTGAATTGATGAGGAATGCTTTGTGTGTATCAGTGTATTTATCATTGTCGCCGCAGCCTCCTTATTCTCACCGTATTGATGAGTGTGCCGAGCTGATCTGCTTCAACGGCGAGCTGCTGCTTCACAACTCGTCTCTGCACTGTCGCTACAACACCACCCAGCCCCAGTGCAGCCTGCTGGGTCTGCCCATCCTTATCAACACAGACCCCTGCTGCCCACAGTGGCAGTGCCCATGTATGTTTTTGCCTCAGAATTACTGTAGACTGCAGGGTTTTGTCGCAATGATGGGCGGTTGGGTAATTATTCCTGATACGTTCCCCAGGTCGCTGTACCGTGATGTCAGACCTGCGAGTAATCACCTTCGATGGCAACAACGCGGCGTTGTACGACAATGGCTCCTACATCCTGGTCAGCCTGCCCAGAGAGATGATAATTGGCACCGTGGAGAAATGTCCAACCAGCCAGGTAACAAAATGAGAATAAACACTGTTACATAAGACACCTGTCACTCATTTCACTTTTTTTCCTGCAGAGCGTCAACTCCATCAGGCGAACTGTGAGTACAGTCCCTTCTTATGATTAACTGTTTGAGCACATTCATTCAGTTTGACATTCATTATTTATATTGTCACTTTTTTGTTCTTTAAAATTGCCTCCTACTGTCTTTCTCTCTCTCTCTCTCTCACACACACACACACACACACACACACACACAGAGTCCTTCAGGTGGAACATCTGGTCTGTGTTTAAAGAAGCTGAACATAACAACCTCCTCCTACAGAATTATCATCAATCGCCTGGATCGCAAGGTAAATCCCTCTCTAATCCCCCGGGAGATTTCGCCTCCACTCCAAGATAGATGATAGTCTGTCCTCAGGTGACGGTGAACTACAGACATGTGCGGCTTCCCTTTTCCCATCACTCGCTCTACGTGGAAGACACGGGCAGCATGTACCTGATCCAGACACCCGGCGGGGTCAGCATACAGTGGTATCACAGCACTGGCATCATGGTGCTGCAGTACATTACCACCTATAATGCATCTGTGCCCACTCGAGGCTTGTGTGGTGGGTACAAAAACACACATGCATGTCTTCTCACCCCTGCATCCATGCCAGCCTTTTGATCAGAGTGTCAGCCGGCATCACATAAATGCTTATTGTCCAAACAACAGCATCGCTTCGACTTGGCTCATCATGGGAAGTGACATTTCGAGACTTCGAGAGCCATTTGGCTTAATTAGGCGGCTCGCACACACACACACACAGACACACACACACACACACACACATACACATTCTCTGACTCAGAGGCATCCGTATTGATCAGCCAACAACATTTAAACCACTGACAGCTGAAATGAATATTATTAACTGTCTTGTCCAGGCAACATTGGTCTGCAGAAGATCATTGCATGTTGCTGCCCAACACAAAAAAAGGTCCCATACAGCTACACAGTAATTGATCTAAGAATGTATGGCATCCCCTGGCTTCATAAACGCTTGCATCCAAATACACAACACACATCTCACATGGATGTTTCAATGTGATTTGTGATTTTACTTTTGTCTGAAGTAATATTTCATTAGTTTAACTGATCAAAAGCATTGACATTTGCACAATTCCTACAATCGCAGTCAACCTCTTTACCTTTGAGCAGCTTTAGTGTCATTGGCTGGTGCCTGAATACTGCTGGCCGTTACACAGACACCAAATGACTTTCTTTCTGGTGCGTCAGGCTGTTGTGATGGAAACCCAGAGGATGACCTGAAGCTTCCCAACGGCACTGTGGTCAAAGAGGTCGGGGACATGATGCTCTTCCTGCAAGCCTGGAGGGTCTACACCACTGATGAAACCGAGCATATGCGACGGGTCGGGGACAACTGCACCACCGGGGACTGCTCCACCTGTCTCTCCATGCTCCGCCAGAGAGCCTTCACACCATGCCATAGTAAAGTAGGCAGAGAGCCCGCTCATTGAAATGTTGAGTTAATCTGCCATGGCAACAGTTCTGGAAAGATACATCAAGTTGCTGATAGAAGGCTGAGAGAAACTCTCAAATGAGTTATTTTGAGAATTAATTCTGTCAACTTTTTTTCTGGTTCACCCTTTTCAGCCGAAACAAGTTGTCCCTTGAGTGACAAAGACATCTGTAGAGTGAAGAAGGCAAACACAAAATTTACCCAAGGCAGTCATTCTGCTACAGAAGAATTAAAAAACTCATTATCAATCCTTGGCTGAGCAAAATCTGCTCCAGACAAACTTGTTTCAGCTCATTGGAGTCTTTATCAGAACGCAAAGATCATTAAAGTGCAAGTCATTAAAATGCAGTCTCGATCATACAAAATTTTGAGATGTTGTTAATAATCTACATATCAAAAACATATGAAATTACCTCCAACATATAAAATAGATATGATAAATGATTTCCCTGTCAAAGAGAAGTGCTGTGAAATGATAGAAATAAACTGTGAATAAACGGCCAAATCACTTCTAAAGCCTTAGCGTGACACACGGGGAGACGTCCAATCATCTCCATTCTGAATTCTCACTTTGAAATGAAACATCGTATGTTTGCAGGTCTCCCCCGAACAGTTCTGCGACATCATGTGGGCAGGAGACTTGCACTACAAGGACCACCAGTGCGACTTTCTGGCTGCGTACGTGGCGGTCTGCTACACGCACCAAGTGTGCATCAGCTGGAGACGGCACAACTTCTGCCGTAAGCGGGAGAAACCAAAGCACACATGCTCACTCTCACTCTCCCACCGTCTGCTCGCTGCATCGCTAAACGGCCCGTTTCCCTCCCGTACGGTTAGCCCTGCGTTGCCCCCCCGGTAAGGAGTATCAGCCCTGTGTCAGCACCTGCACCAGCCGCACCTGTCTGAACAGAGAGTACTACGAGGAGAGCACCTGCTCCTTCATCAGGGAGGAGTGTGTGTGTCGCAGCGGAACCATCCTGCACCGCGCCGACTCCCCGTACTGCGTCACCGAGGACCGCTGCGGTGATTAAGCGGGCGTTTTGCATTTGTGATTGAAAGAATAAGAAATGGGCAAGTGAGAAAGTTTTCAGCGCTGTGTTTACCCGCTTGCTCCGATGTGCCCAGTGTGCACGGACAACGAGGGCAATCCACGGGCCCCGGGCGAGGTCTGGAATGGCTCGGCTCGCAGCTGCTGCCTCTACAAGTGCGTGGAGAACGGCTCGGTGGTGGCGGTGGAGCCGGACTGCAGCTCCGCCCTGGCGCCGCAGTGCGAGCGAGAAGGGGAGTACGTGCTGGACGTGTTGGAGGAGGGAGCCTGCTGCCCCAAGAAGATCTGTGGTGAGTTTTTATCAGAGGTATGACTGAGTTATATTGGCATTAAAGGATGATCATCATTATTAAGGTGATTCAGTTCCCGTTGCTTATTTTTTTTATCTTTTTGTTTGCTCAGAATGTAACATGACCATCTGTGACAGCGAAGCACCGTCTTGTGATACCGACAACAGGCTGGTGATGGGCTATAGCGCTCTGTCCTGCTGCCCAGAGTACAGATGTGGTAAAAAAATAAAATAAATAAAAACAGCAGCAACTCTCAGTGCCTTGGATGTTTTGCCTGGCAGTGTTCATATGGTTTTGTTCAAAGAGATAATCTGTATTCTAAACTGCTCCTCTCCAGAGTGTGACCCCGCGGCCTGCCCTCCTGTGTCGGCCCTCAGCTGCAGAGAGGATCAGTTCCTCGTGGAGGTCCGCGGAGAAAAGCCCTGTTGCTACTCTTATCTGTGCGGTATGTGAGTTGCAGAGCATGAACCAAGATTCCAGGTCGGCCGTTAGCGTTCGCCTTGGACAGTTTAGCCACTACAGAGGTCAGAGATAAATCTGTGGTTTCCTGCCCGTTTGTCTGAGCAGTGTGTGAGTCATGCATTGAGCCCATTCCAGCGTGTTCGCATGGAGAGATTCTGGCCGTGGATCTTAACCACACCAACAGCTGCTGCCCTCGGTACCACTGCGGTAAGTGTGAACGGAGCGCGCCAGTGTGTGTTTCTCCGTCTTCAAAGTCACAACCAGTGAACAGCATCTCCCGTGTGTTGCAGTCTGCGATGCCAACCTGTGCCCCGAGTCTTCTCTGAGCTGCGCGCCTGGTCTCACTCTGGTTCAAACCACTCAGCCCGGAAGCTGCTGCCCGCAGCACCACTGCGGTACGTGCTTGCACACATTCATATCACATGCACATGATATGCAAATAATTTGAGTTTTTTTTTATGTATTGAAACCCAGTGGCCCCTAGGCCATCAGTGACGTCATATTTATTCCACCCGAATACATCTGATAATACTCTCAATATGACACGACTCGAGAATATATACAGAATATCACTTACACCGCCATCATATAGGTGACCTAGTAGAGCAACACTTAGTAAGCCCACCAAAATTACAGTGAGTTTAAACTCTAGTCCAAACTTGTCCAATAAATTGCAAGTTGTTGCCCTTTCATATAAGACACCAACAAGTCAATAACAAAACAATTTATTGAACGATTGAATTATTAAACAGTTGAACATGTTGGTGCAGCTGCTGCGCCAATGAGCCACAGTATTCACATTTGCTGGCAAATGGATCTCTGGGTTGAGTTCAGTCTTTCAGGCTCTCAGTGCTCATCCAGTAACAGGATGTGAACATGTGAAAGAATTGAGATCTGATTGGTTTTCCCAACTGACAGTGGGCCGTTCACTTACAGCAGACAGGAACCTAGAATGTTGGTTCTGCTGGCCTAATGCACATTTCACTGTAAAATACAACAATGGAAGCAGCACACCCAAGTGGGTATTATATGACTTGTGAAGAACAGACTATGGAGAGAAACTTTATTATCATATTTATGGGAAAATGAGAAGGCCTTGTGTGACAGCCCGCCACTGTTGAAAGCCGACCCGAGCGTTTACTAGGCCTGTCAGGTACTTGGTTTTAAACTTTGCGCTACCTCTCATTTTAACTTTTTCCCCTCTATTGCCTTCAGAATGCCAATGTGAAGATAGCTCTCCCCCCGTCTGTCAGGTGGTAAGTCGGCAAAAAAAGCTGCGTCAACAAGCCGGCGTCTAATAAGGTTCCGCTACTAGGAAGACAGAGTTAGCAAATGAAGTGAAGTCAGCACTCTGTTTTCTCTCAGGGGGAGGAGCTGGTGGAGATCCCAGACAGCAGCTCCAACTGCGGCTGTACTCAGCGCCAGTGCCGTATGTGAAACAGAATCATGAAAGCTTATGAGAAAACTCCTGACATGCATGATTTACAGGCTGTAGATGTCCCTGCCGCTTACATTTTCATAATAACAATGTCATTAACGAGGTACCCTGCACCCCCACCCGCAACCCCCATGTGTTTGTTCAGAGAAGTCAGCTGTGTGTGTGTTCCAAGCGGTCACAGTGCTGAGCCCGGGCCAGTCCCTGGTCCAGTACCTTGAAGGTGAGCTGTGTTACACAGTCCACTGCCTGCACCACAGAGATCCAGACTCTGGCTTCTACGCCATGGAAATCTCCTCCGTCAACTGCACCCAAAAATGTGGCCCAGTATGTATTTCATTTTGATAGTAATAATATCGGTGTATCCCTAATAATAATAATAAACAAGAACAAGAATAAAGAATTTTTCCATGATCTCCGCTGCAGCCTTTGCATCCACTTTTCTGCCCCACCTGCACCTTGCCGCTGCTCCTCACTCCAGTCGTCATCTTGTGTGTTGCAGCATCAGGCGTACGTGCCCTCCACCGACCCTCAGGTCTGCTGCGGCTCCTGCAGAAACGTCTCCTGCACTTTCACCAATGAAAATGGGACGGTGGATCTTTTCACCGTGAGAACAAAAGAAAATCGACGTCCGCTTGACAACACCGCGCGGAATAAGCGCTGGATTGGTGCGTTTGTGTGTGTGTGTGCAGGCAGGGAGCTCCTGGGTGGAGAACTGCACGCGATACGACTGCATGGAAACAACAGTGGGAGCGATGATTCTTGCATCAGGGGTCGTTTGCCCTCCGTTCAATGACACCGAATGTCTTCAGGTCAGAACATCAGAATGCGAAAGAGCTTTTGTCTCAATTTCAAATCAAACTATTTGCATTCTACTCTGTGTCATAAGTGTTTGTGGACACACGTGTTTCTGCTTCTTGTCTCTGTCTAGTCTGGCGGTGTAGTTCAGAGCTACGTGGACGGTTGCTGCAGGACATGTGAGTCTCTGATCTTTCTTTCTTCCGCCTCTGGTGATGCTTTGAGCAGCCGATCAGCGCATCGGTGAGCACCTTGTTGCCTGGCAGTGGATGGGCTTGTTGGCTGAGTGATGGGGTACGTGGCCTGTTGTAGAGGGTGGACACTTGAACCTGTTGCTACACTTCCCACAATCCACGGCTCTTCTGCTCGGTTTGCCCTGTGCTCTGTATTGCGAATTCAGAAAAAACAAACATTTTGAAGGCTTTTCAGTTTACGATGACCAACTTTCATTCATTCACCGTACCAAACAGGGAACAACAGGCTGTCTTTTGGTGAACCTTGCAGTGGTGACTTCTCTCTTTTGGCATTTCGCACTGCAGCCGTGCACGCTTGCCTGCTTCAGCGGTGTCCACGCAGCCCGGCCGGTCAGGGAGCTCCTGGGCGGGCGTTCCTCCAGCGAGGAAGTGAGATGTTTTAGGGTTTAGAATCTTGAATCTCTGAGCTTCCCGTCACATGGAAGTGTGACTCTGTTCCTTGGCTGGCTGGTGGCGCAAGAAAACCAAAAACAAGTGGAATCCGTATGCATGCCGTCTATACACCGATTCCCTCCTGCGGGTGTCTGCATGTGGCGTTGAAATGTGTTTTCCGTACCAAACGTAACCTTTGTGTGTGTCCTCACCACCTTTTCCGAAACGGACCACCTCCATCGCAACGGCGCCCCCAGGTTCTGGAGTGGGTGTGTTGCCGTTTACCGTTAATCCCGTAACCCCCACCGGTAGTACTAACTGTGACACAGGTATCGTCACTCGCCACTTTTTGCACTGACTTTCACTCCTTGGCATCCTGATGCACAGCACCTCACTCGTGTCCTTCTACTTTTAAGCGTTGTGTGAATGTGATTTTTCTGTTGTTGCGTTTTCATCACCCCCCTGCCCCCTTTGCAGTCGTTAAACCCTGAACACTCATTATGGTAAACTATATCTGCTCTGCCACACATTTGACAAGTGTGTAATGTTAAAGTAGCGCTTAGACAATGAGCTGCGTTTTTAGGCTTTTTACTTCAGAAAAAAAGTGCATGTTCCAGCTTTAGTTCAAACAAGCTTTGATTGACACGAAGGTTCCCATTAATCACAGGTCAGTAGAACTATGTGAGAAATGAGCTCTCCTCCTGCGCCACACAACAGCTAATCAGGTTTACTCCTACTGCTGGGCAACAAAGAGCCCCACTCAGCAGGCCTTTCTGTTTTAAACATGTCCATGTCTTATATAAGTCTTATATTTATGTGTGTGAGTGTATGTGAGTGTGTGCTATTTCTATTTATAAATGTTTATGTGTGTGCTCGCGTGCCTTTCCATCAACTTGCACCCTCACATTCTTTGCTGTTTTGTCACTGATTGTGTTTTTTTTTTTAAAAATACATCCCTGCGTATTTACTCTTTTTTCAACGTGCGCACGCTGGCGCAGGTAAGGAGGACGGCAAGACGTGCAAGCGAGTGGCCATTCGGACGACCATCAGGAAAGACGACTGCAGGAGCAACGCACCGGTAGGAAAAGGAGAGATGCAAGCTGATTTCAAACCTCTACACGTCCCGTGTCAACGTGTCTCCCCACCGCCCATCCCCCTACCTCACCCCACATCCCCCCACCCCACCCCCCGCAGGTCACGATCTACTCTTGCGATGGGAAATGCCCGTCCGCCACCATATTCAACTTTAACATCAACAGCCATGCGCGCTTCTGCAAGTGCTGC
Source organism: Thamnaconus septentrionalis (assembly GCA_009823395.1). Classification (NCBI taxonomy): domain Eukaryota; kingdom Metazoa; phylum Chordata; class Actinopteri; order Tetraodontiformes; family Monacanthidae; genus Thamnaconus; species Thamnaconus septentrionalis. The sequence continues at coordinate 13,625,827 of CM020513.1, forward strand.
CGTGAGAACGGACTGCAGACCCGCACCGTGACCCTCTACTGCTCCCGCAATGCCACCGTGGTGGACTACAGCTTCCAGGAGCCGGTGGACTGCTCCTGCCAGTGGAACTAGGGAAGGGAGCCTGCAAAAACATAAGAATGAATGAATAAAATACACACAGAGGGGGATATTTGTATTGAACACGAGAAGCTTTTAGTTCACAGCTTTCTCTTTTAGCTACCAGAGGTCTTTGGGGATTTTAAACCAAATCTCAGTGATACTTACCTTTTACAAATCAAACACTTGACAGATTTTGCATATGTTTTACAAGCTAGTTCTGCTCTCTACATTTGATCAGCTTGGTGTCTCTGTGGAAAATGACGTAATGGAAACATATAAAAGTTTCTCTTTGTTGCTCCTTGTTCTTGAAGTAAAGTAGATGATTAAAAGAGTGTCTGTGTTTAATCAGTGCTCATTTACCTGCCGCCTCCATGCATTCCCCGACACATCGGCGCTCCGGACTTTGATTGCGAGCACATCTAATGACCCTGATTCATCAGTTTGAGGCACTGCTGACTCGTGTTTGTGTGCGGTTATTGCTGCGTGGGGGTCGCCCTCTTTCGCAGCGGATTCAGCGTTCTGTTCACCGGCCATGTTGCCCTTTTGCATTCCAGTCATTCCTCGACGGCCGCCGCTTCCTCCGCACCCCGGGTCAGGGCCTCGGCACGTTAACCGACGGGTTTTCAACGCTCGCTTATTTTAGGGGTTAAAAAAAAAAGCAGCCCTGAATTTGAAGAGAATAGACGTGAATCTGTGCGCTCTGACTCAACAGCGGTCAGGCTGGTGGCTCGGCCCTCTCGTCTGGAGCGCCGCTCCGCCAGCGCCGTGGGCCCCGTGGTTTTCTATTGTGAGCTGCTCTTACAACAACAAAAGCGTGGACAAATTACAAACTCTCTCACTCTCACTCCCTCTCCTCTCACAACACAAGGGTGCCTGCTCCTTGGATAAATCCTTCCTCTGAGCACTGCCACGGACGTGCAGCGAGCGGTTAATTCAAAGCCAAGGCCTCTGCTTTACAAAGGAGCCGAGGTTTGTTTGGGATTTACGGGAACTCGCTTGCGCCGTCGTCTCCGACGACTCATAAAGAGGGTTAGATGCACTTGACTGTGAGTCAGAAGCACAAACAGTTATTTTGGACTTTCCTCGACTGGAGTTTTTCACACGGCTGTCTCTGGATTGTGTCGGAGCCAGGATCTGTTGTTGGCTTTCACAGCTGAAGTGAAGGTGTTTTCCCAGGCGTTGGTCTGCTTGATGGGGCAGAGCGACAGATTCAATGGATGGAGCAGTGCGTCTGTGCTTAATTGCCTGTTTGTGTCAGGTAAGGTGTCAGCGCGGCAAAAAAAAAGAAAAGAAGAAATGAGGAAATATTCCGTTGTTGTCTTTGCATTTATTTCTGTCTTCCCAGATGTTGCTGACCTGCGAACAGCCTGTCAGCCCTGTCCAGGTGGAAATACTATTTGAACCCTTTCCCCCTGCTGCAGATGTGGATGTTTACACGGTTACCTGCAGGACTGCGAGTGAGCGTCTGGTAAGAGCAGCCGACGGGGAGGAAGGTATTGGCGGATGTTCTCGCTAATGAACCCTCCCGCTGTGTGTCAAGGTGCGTGTGGAGCTGGTGGGTCGTCAGGCGTGCTCCCCGACGTGCAAAGTGGCACTCAGGTTAGTCGAGGACCCCAGAGGATACGGTGTCACGTTGGGAGCCCACAGGGGTGACGCTGCTCTCGAAGAAAAAGCGTTTCATTTCGGTGAGCATCTGTGAGCCTGAGCGCGGCAGCCAGGATGAAGAACAAGTGGCAGACGTGATGATGATTGAGGCCTAATGATGATATCCCCTCTCGTCTCGTCTCCTGGCCTCTCCTTTCATCTAGTTCCTGTCTCCTCATCATCTTTTTATGTGCACAGTGCGGTGACTACGGCTGCCTTGTCATGGAGACTTGGCAGGCAGGAATGTCTGTCACACTTGAGTCTGTTCGATACTCGCGCGCAGTCTGTGACAAACGCCTTCAGCGTCGGCTCCTCAGAGTCCCAGTACACTGTGCGGGGTTTACAGCCTGGCACTCGCTTCAGGGCAGATGTTGGCGTGACAACATTCCTTAAACATCTTGAAATGAGCTTAATTCAGAGGCTCCGCATCGACACAGAAACAGGTAGATAGAGCGCCGTCACGTTCACTTGAATGAGCGACGCCCATGTTGCTTTGCAGGCGTAACTCTGATGTGCTGTCTTGTCTCGGCAGCTCAGTGTCCTCCTGGCTGGTTGGCCCACGGCAGTAGCTGCTACACCTTGAGACGGGCAGGTCAGACTTGGAGTGACGCCCAGCGCAGATGCACCAATGTGGCAGCTGGGAGTCACCTGGTTGATCTGAAGACCCCCGACGACCTTCTTTTTATATCCTCCCACCTGCTGAAGCACAACAACCTGCTGCTGCTGTGGACGGGACTCAACGACCAGCAGGTAGCCTCACTACTGGGATGTACTGTACACACTATAGAGACAAATACTCTGGGAGTATTGCAGTTTTTCTTAGAAGTGAAAGAAGCTACTTCATAAACTACCCTACATGGTAATTGTTGTGATTCTTCACTCAAACTTGAGAACACCCTCGTCACATTTTAATTCCTTTTGAAAAACTGTGTGGTGGGGGAGACAAAGTGTGATGATTTATTACGGAAAGAACTATTTAATGCATTGAATTAAATAATGCATGCTTTAAGATATCATATTACAGTTTGCTATTTCAAATGAAAGGAAAAATCAAGTGGCAACTCTTGATCCCTCCAGCAGCTGGACGCTGTCAATTCCATGATGTCCTGCATTGCTCTTTCTTTGCCGTCTTAGGAGGAGGGGCAGCCTGTCTGGTCTGATGGGTCGGCCCACAACTGGACTAAAACTGTGATGTCTCCTCTGCCGGCCAATCAGACGGACTGCTTTGCTCTTCAGCGGAATGCCTCGGGCCCGGGATACTTTCTCACACCCTTCTTCTGTAACATCCCCTTACCCTTCGTCTGCCAATACCAAAGTAACTAACCTGGCCAAAACTCAAGAATGACACATTCTTTTCATGCATTTACTGTTTGTTTGCTGATGTTCAATGCTGCTGGTGTATTTACATCTCCTCACTTAATTGTCTAAACGCTGCTACAGCCCCTCCGGCTCCTCCTTCGTTTGCCTTTGACTTGGCTCAGGTGGCTGAGCAGCACGTGGAGCTCTGTTGGAGCGACCTCTCTTTCTTGAACTCACGTCACCCTTCGACCCTTGAGGTTTTCCTCCAGTACCAAGAGGAGGACGAGTCATTTCAAGGTGTAGAAGACAGAGAAGTGAAAAAATTTGTTCGGGTCCTCATCTCCCTTTCGTCCAGGGGGGTTACCGTGGCAGGTTTGTCTCCAGGGAGTGTTTACTCTTTCACCCTGAGAGCTGCTCACCCGTCAGGTGCTACCTGGAGTCTGGGACTAACACGGACTGCTTACACCAGTGAGTCTCCCGATTCAGCCAACAAGTTATACATATGAAAACATGTTATGCTAGATACTTTGTATATGTTTTTTTTTCTCTGTCACTTGAAGGACCCCCTTCTCCTCAAAACATCACTGCTGGCCCCACCACTGTCAGTCAGGTTAAGGTCCACTGGGTGCTTCCAGGTGCACAGCTCAGGGCCGGGTGGACGTTTCTTGTGCGTTATGAGGATGTGGACACGAGTCAGCAAAGAATACTTGGAACGGCCAATGACTCAGGGATATCTGGGCTGCAGCAGTACACTGCTGTGATTGGAGGGCTGCAGTCTTACAGGAAATACAGGATTGAAGTCTTCACAGTCACCCACCATGGGATACCGAGCTGTGAGCAGCAGCCTGTGACTGTACGAACAGGTGAACAAAAGGCTCCCTTTATTTGTGGGAATTCTTATTGTCATGCAGAGATGCATTTAGTGACACTGATGGTTGTATCGTTCCCTTTACTTGTCCCAGAAAAGTCTGATAGTTGGTCATCATGTGCAGCACAGCGCTACAATTATGACTTGCAGAATTGATGTTGGCCATTACGGGTGAAAAGTTTGTTAAAAAGAAACATTTTAATTACAAGATGCCAAAGCTTAAAGGATGGGTAACACAACCAATTATGCTGCCAAAAAGGGCAATACATTTAACTGTCTTTTTCATGATAAGATAAGACAAGACAGGACAAACACATAATAAAAATCCGTTGACGATAGAAAAACAAAATAAAGCCTAAAGGCTCATTTCCTCTGGGTTCTTCAGGGTCAGACTCAAGAAGACATTACAGGAGTGAGGTTAATCAAATATGACAAAATGTATGGTAAAGCAAAATAAATAGTTTCCAAACAGCTAGTCAAGTTTGTGTTTTGAATCATCATTCATTGGATTGGCAGCATCCAAAACGACCATTTTTCTAATATTTTTTTTTTGTTGCAAAAACAAATTATTCTTCCCTGTATTGTGATAAATGTATTGAAAAGTGATGTCACTCATCACTTTTCAATACATTTATTTTTACGGCCAAAAAATCCCAGAACATGTTGACTTTTACCATTATGCTGAAAGCTCCACAACCGTCTCCTCTTGTGTGTATTAGCGCTGAGGGCCCCTGATGGTCTGGTGGTGTTGAGCACAGCTGGAAATTTGACAGTCTGTTGGAAGACTCCAGAAGATGGCTCGCCAGATGGTTATTATATCACATCTGACCCGTCCCTTCATTCCACTCCATCTTCATTATGGCTGAACCGGTCCAATGGGGAGCACTGGGGGACTGAGCCCATGTGCATTAATCTGGGCAGATATACTCCAGGTCAGACGTATGAGGTCAGCGTGATTTCGCTGAAAGGAGAGGATAGGAGTGAGAGCGCCAGCGCCCAACACACCACAGGTAAGAGTAACACAATGGCCTGTTAAGGTATCCAATGTCTCTTTATCTATTTTATCTAGTTGTTGTTGTTTTCTTCAAAATCTTTCTTTCTTTGCAGATCCATTGCCCGTTCTGGTTGCAGTCCCTCTTTCAGTGGGCACAAACTACACACGCCTGTATTTCCAGCGTCCGCAGTTAGGCGTGATCGACGGGATCCAAGTGTGTGTATGTCCCGGAGTGTGTGTCGACACGTGTCAGGGTCAATGCAAATACGATTGCAACTGGCACCCACTCCCAGACGGCGTTCACATCATAACCCAAGGCCATCTCACTCCAGGATCAGAGTACCAGCTCAGGGTGCAGAGCACCAGCCGACAGCGGCTGAGTCGTCCTTTCACCACCAACCCTTTTAAAACAGGTTGGAATGACTGCATCGTCCTGAAGCGAGAACTGAACATGAACAGATATCTCACTCGATGTTGGCAAAAAACATGGAGTGAAGCCGTGACCTACTTTACTGATCATAAAGCACCACCACCTCCCCAGCTGTGCTGATCATCTGTTGAGCCAGCATTCGTCTCATTCCCATGCCAGTCGTGAGGCCGTGCAAACCTAGACTATTGACCACTCGGCTGTTCTTGTTAAAGCCTTCAGCCAGAAAATCAAAAAGTGTTTAATATGCCAGATTTTCCGTCTGTGAAAGTGAGACTCATCAACCTCTCAAAATATTTACCTAATTAGACAAGCCTCTAGTTAAAGCAGAATTTTACAAAAGTTAATTTCAGTTCTTTACCTCATGCTTCACTTAAACTGGTTAATCTCTAGACCACCTGTTGACTTTAAATTTAATTACTCGTCACTTACTCGTAGGTCTGGCTCCTCCCACCGGAGTGAGGGAGGGTGTGGTGACAGATTCTTCCATTGAGCTGCTCTGGGATCCAGCACCTGGACACGGTCATGGTTACGAGGTCATCTGCCTGAACTGTGATCATTCTCAAATGGTAAATTGGAGAAAGTTGCTTCAAATATGTCTCTAATTTTTGGTTCATGTTCTTGATTTCGGCTCGGCACGTAGTTTCCGAGAGTCAAGCGTTAATGGGCAGCTGTCTCATAGCGTTTATTGAGAAACATGACTTATAGTCTCGAGCATTAACTGCGTTTTGCTCCCCTGGCTACACTGAAACAGCGTTTTATGTTTGTGCCATTTGGTACTGTAATCTGGCGGCATCTGTAATTTGCTTGTGTATTGACTCTTTCTTCTGCTTTATACCATGGGGAGAGGGGAAATAATGCATTTTGAGCACAACTGAATGCATTTTAGTCACGACTCTTGACTCACAATGGGTTAGAGCTTCCCTTAATCTTTAGACCCGTCACTGCTTAAAAACCATCCCAGCTTTAAATTGATGAGGGTGGATTTCACGATTATTTAGCTGAATATGTGTAACTTGCACATTGTCCCCATCAGTTTTATACCTAATTGAATGGAATAGAACACGGATTATGGGACATTGTCAGCTAGATTTATCTTTACATAAAGCCAAAAATCATTTGACCTCTTTATACAATATATTGTCCACATTTATCTAAATGCACGTATCCTTGAATTGCTTGCTGTTGATGTTTAGGCACATTTATATTGTACATTTTAAGCCTTTTGCTCGAATCCATTTCCACCGGGGACTAATGCTGTCCTCAAAGTAATCCCATAATACCCGCTCATATTCATGCATGGCTTGTGTGTACTGGTGTGTTCCTGCAGGTGCAGAAGGTTTTCAGTCAGACTGCAGTGTTTTCTAGTCTGACTCCAGGCACACTCTACCACTTTGCAGTGCGAACAGAGAAGGAATCCTTCACAGACAGCTCTCCTGTCACTTTCAACATCACTGCTGGTGAACAAGCACACAGGCACTCTCACACACCCTTCCACAAAAGCCCTAATCTATATATTCTCACTGCGGCATGTAATTCCTTTTTTATTATGCCAGCTCCAAGCACTGCGGAGGTTTCTCCTGTCAATAAAACCACATCGTCCATTTGCATTAGTTGGCAGATGATCAAGGGAATGGTGAGCGGACTCATCCTGTCAATCAGAAACAAGACATCTAATCACGAGCTGATTGTCTCTCATGGAGAGCCCGGGTAGGTTTCTCTCAAACCTGCCAACGGAATATTGAACTTTTGTGAGATTGGTAATGCAACAAACACAGCGGCTAATTGCGAATTAGAGCATTTTAAAGCGTGACGGTTAGAGCTGTTTGTTCACAGATCTCACAGCTTTCAAGGCCTCGGTCCTGGAAGCCAATATGCTGTAGATGTGATCAGCATCAGTGGAGGAAGGAGGGGTAAACCTGCCACAATGATCCTCCACACTAGTAAGTTTAAGATTCATTTGGTATTATATCTATGTACACTACCAGTCAAAAATGTTGGACACATCTCTTTCTTCTTTATCTTTACTACTTTCTACGCTGTAGATACGTACTGAAGACATCAAATAAGTGACCAAAATATATGGATTAATGTGGCAAAAGGGTGTAAGCGCACTAAAAGTGCACTTAGGTTTTATTTCACCTTCCGGATAATATTTTATTTGCAAAATATTTTGAGTATTCAACTAATTTCCCAACGGAAAACTGTCCAGCTCGATGTTTATATTTTCAGTCAAAGATAGATTTTAGATAGATTTGCTATTTTTGTCTGTTTGTACAATAGATTCCTGCAGCTCTGTTGAACACTGCTTGAGATGACAGTAATTAAGCCTTAGCGCATGGCATCACTGTGCTGACTGTCGTCTTATCCACAGTCCCAGAGATGCCGCAGGAAGTGACGCTGTCAGAGCAGATAGTGACGTCTGTGTTTGTCACTTGGGCACCACCGCCAGGACAAGCCGATGGCTACAAGGTAATAGATAAACACTGCTGCATCTGTCAAGTTCTGGGGTCACAATCACAGATGGAAAGACACGACTTATTAATTTCTGCACATTAGTGTGATGAAGTAAAGTGCTCTATGTCGTGGTCCTATTAAGCAAATAGGTTTTTTAGGGCAAGGCGACCAGGTTCACAAAATGATAAAATGCTGCCACTTCCCATTGGGCAAAAATCATTAAATACTGTCATTATGTGGCTATTTACTGTGTGGCATTGTGTGGTCACCTGATGGTTCCCTAGCAACTGTTATACGGATTCAGTTACTGACTCTTTAATGATGTATAACCTCTGTTGAGTCCCGTCCAGCAAGAATGACCGAGCACATTACAGGCACGCACACTAGCCAGCCACTTAAATGAGCCACATTGTTGGAGAAAGTTAAAAAAAAAAAATAAGAAAGAAAAGAGTCATGTTTTCATTCATAGCAACTGGTGCATTAAAAGCTACTGAATCATTTATATGTGAATTTTTTCAAAAATGTTTTTTTTTTTTTTCCCCAGATTATTTTTGGATTGCTGTCAGTAGACATGAGATCATGGACTGAGCATCTTGTCCAGAGTACAAGCTTTGAGATGAGGGATTTGACCCCAGGATCAGACTATGGCGTCAGCATTCAGAGTGTGCTGGGAACAGACGTCAGTCGTGCCGTCATTAAAGAACTCAGTACACGTAAGAGACACACTTGCACATGAAGGAAAACATCCTCAGTTGTTGTGGGCTCATACTATGAAAGATATGTGTTCCATTATCTTCTAGTAATGTGTCTCGAGCCTGTCAATGAGCTATCAGAAATAAAAAAAAAAGAAAAGCCTGCTTTAAATTTGTTAACGCACAATCAACCATTTGTGATGTCACAGTGGGTACTGATTGTTCTGCCAGGTCAATGACAGCACAGGTCTTTACTCCACCTTTGGAGATAAGCTTGTTTTTTTGTCTAGTTAAAACATCAGTTTCAGAGGAACTGAGTGATTGTTTTTTAGGAGAGGCTGTAGAACAGCGGGTTAAACTGGCTGTCTTCCAGAGATCTTGAGAGATTTTCTCAGATAATTAATTATGCAAGGCTGTTCCACTTGAATCCAGGATGAAAAATAAAGATCTGAAATAGGGAAAATAATACAGAACTTTTAAATTGTGGCCTAAATCACAAAATGTGGCCTCAGGTTGTAAATAATTAATTGTTGTCATCTTCAGTTCCAGCTGGGTTTTGCTCCCTCCACTTGGCACACATTAACACCACGTCCATGACTGTAAGTTGGCACGGTGCATCTGGAGAGTTTGACTTCCACAGACTCACTTTGACCAACGCATCGGTCGAGAGGACGCTGGTGGTGGCCAAGGAGGAGCGGGTCGCCGTGTTCACGGGGCTGCTGGACGGCTGCACCTACAATGTGAGCGCTGAGAGGGTGAGAGGGCTGACAGCGGGAAGCGCTGCCTTTCTGACTGCAACCACAGGTAGAGCATCACATGCACACAAGCAGTATTGAGTTATTATCAGGCAGCCCAATTCAATCTGTTCCTGAGAATTTACCTCTCTCTCCTCTCTCTCTCTCTCTCTCGATTTCCTTCATGAGTTCCGGCACAAGTGCGCGGCCTGAGTGTTGTGAACGTGTCTGCACGTGCGTTCTCTTTGCGCTGGGAGCGCGCACTCGGTTGTGTCCATCACTATCAGGTGAAACTGCAACCAAACCGGGGAGAAGTCACGCTGCACCCTGCATGTGATGGATATGTTCAGGTACACACATTGTTCAAATGAAGGATCAAATAGCAGGGTTTTAATTATAAATATTTATATATATATATATATATATATATATATATATATATGTATATATGTGTATATACTGTATATACATATATATATATATATATATATATATGTATACATAATATTCCATTAGTCAATAGACAATAGTCAATTAATTACTTTATTACCATATTGACCTTTTTGTGTCAGCATGAACAACAAGGCAGCTCAATTAATCTAAATCCAAGCTCCGACAGCTGAGTAATGACTCACTGAATGCAACCGTCACACAAAAACACACACGCCCTCCTCCCATCCAACAAGTCCCTCCCTATTCCGGCTCCTCCTGACTGCCAGGTGTCGGGTGCCCCTCCGAAACTGTAACCTTACACAGCACACAAGCAGAACCCACCATTGGGTAATAGATCTCATTATTTATTGAGTTGGCCTCATGAGCTCAACTCTGAATCATTCATTTGCTTAAGCAGTTCTCCCCTGAGAAAAAGCGAACAAGCATTAGCCTCGTGCTAATCAAAGGACTAACAGCCCTTCTTGTGCTGCTCAAAGACAAAATTGGAATACCTCAAGACCCAATCCAATGCCTGGACAGCTGATCCTGGGAGCTTTGATAATGTCACTAACAAACATCTGGACTCGGAGCTGCAAACATTAGTCGCAGTGGATTGGCTGTAGCCCCCTGCTAACAATTGGCCACTACACTTGGACACAGCCGTGCTGACGAGGCCTTCAGTCTGCTGTGCCTAAACGAAAGCTAACGTCTTCACTCAGCATGGCCTCCATCATACTAACCATGCTGTTTGCACTCTGCCTTGGAAACTCACAGGTAAGAATTCATCATTACTGTGTAGATACTGATGTGCTCAAGTGTGGGGCGCATTAACATCATACACTTGGACTTTTTGTTTTAACATCCTGTCCATAATCTAAAGCACAAACATGGTGCATCAAAATGAATGCATTAATTCATGCATATTGCTAAAGAATTCCTTATAAACGGTACGCATTGGGACTCACCTGCTGAACTCAAGGACCACTGGCCGCACTTTGAGGTATATTGCAGAGTGAAGTACCAGCTGAGTCTGGTACCCTCACCCTAGCCATGACTTTGCTGAATCAATTTTTAAAAATTTTCCCAAATTTTAAAGAAGAAAGGCTCATTTAAAAAATAGCACAAAAAAATAAATTACACAATAGTGCTAAAAACTCTTATGAACTGAGAGACCCAACTAAAGGGTGAACCACTATAATTGTGCTAATGTGCTGAACCTAAACAAGCTATTTTCACAAATTGACAATAATGAAAATGTGCAACTTCCCTTTGTCATTAGGCAAAGTGAACAGAGTATCAAACTGGTGTGAAAACAGCTCACGCAAAAACAAATACCAATATGGCTTTATGAACATTTTTGTGAGATTTTACTGAAAGGACCAAACTGTGGAACAAAACAAAACTGGCAAAGTAAAGTGCTTTCATCAGAAAATCCTACTTTTGCTAACAGCCTCACCACAGGATGAAAAATACTGAGGACATAAAGAGACTATTGGGGAATGTTGAAAAACAGTTGGAAAAAAATGCAACGTGATAAAACCCATAAATTTCAAGATCACGTCGTAATATTTCTCAGAGTCATTGACTTTTATGTGCTCTTTGATGAGTGATGTTTATTAAAAAAAAAAATCCTAGCCTGAGCATAAGTTTGTGAGGTTGTAAGATATAAGTATCAGCAACAACAGCAATGTGCAGGTAATTTCATTTAGGTCTATTCTTAAACTGCTAAACTGAACCAGATGCAGGATTTATGATTCTAAAATCACATAGCAAGGTAATGCAAACTAATGCCATGTGCATAGACCATCACTGGTTAAATGTTTCATTTCTCATTTTGCAGCCCACTGACTTTAACTGAACATTATAAAGCTAATTAATCAGGCCTGTATAATTTCAGTGGTTAGTTATATGTTGGGTAAATCTGCATATAGTCATATTTATCGGTCAATGTGAGTAGTTAGTTTTAGTTTGGTCAGTTTTAAAGCGAGGCTGCTTGCTGCGTGGCTAAAGTTAGCTTGCATGCTAACATTCTTAGCAGTCAGTGTGTCTTTCTTTTATTGTTCCTTTAGTTGTTGTTTTTAATCAATTTTTTTCTTTTCTTTTTTTGCTTTTCATAGCAGTGCATTGCTGCATTTGGTGGGCTGCACAAACATCTGTCAACTTTTCTTTCAGAACGTCCTGGTGGACACAAAAGGCTAGCTTTGTGTGTATGTGTGTGAAAGCCGTTGCACCATAGTTGACGCAAGAGTGCGGCCTTGTGCTGTGCGCTAATGTACAACAGTAGAAATGGGATGAAGTTGCATTAAAGTTTAGTGACAAAAAAAAAGAAAAAAAAGATTGGTGCGAGGTTGTGACGGCGTGTTTTCACTTACACTCGCAGGCCGACGTGGTGGATGTCAGTCCGGGGACAGAGTACACTGTGACAGTGACGGCTTCCTCCTCCTCTTCCGCCTCTGCCTCCTCCTCAAACATCAGCCCTGGTGTCAGTCGCATGATCAATACCAATGAGAGCGGTGAGATGAGCCACACAAGTACACACTGCACTGTCTGTTGACGTGCAGAGAACTTTTGCTTTTTCATATGTTTTAAAGCGCCGTCAGGTTCACGTCTGCCCTCTGCTGCTTGTCCCACAGTCCCCCTATTGAGGAGAGGGGATTGCCACAGTGTGTCTGTGTGTGTGTGTGTGTTGGGGGAGGGCGGAGGGGGAGTATTCCCTTCCCTGTTTAATTCCTTTTAGGTAACTTAAGCCAAGCTTTTGAACCGCAAGATGAATAGGTCTGCAGTGAATGTCAGTGAAATGCCACTGCTGTGTGAGGCCTTTTTCATCAGACTTCTGCCTAAAACACACTGGTGCAGACTCACACATACACATGATGCACGCACTCTCTCACGCAGCATTGATGCCTCACACACTGACGCTGGAATGACGACTGTAACTGTTGACGTCTAGTCACATCACATATTTTTTTTGAACGAAAGTCGGCTGTATTTATGTTCCTGAACAGATGGTCATTAGTTAACAGACAGGAAGAGGAATGACAGCTCATTTTCTTTCTCATCTCTTTTTCACACACACACCCCGCCTCCCGCTCCCTGCCCAGTTCCTGGTCCACCGTCGGGTCTGGAAGGGGAAGCCGTGGGTTCCAACGGTATCCTGTTGTCCTGGACGATGCCCCTCGGTGCCAACAATATTGACGGCTACGTCATCAGGTGGCATTCAGTCAATGTGTTTTTTTTAAGGTGGTGTTTGTGTCGTGAGTTTAGTGTCAAGCATTCACTGCTTATTGTGAACTACTGGATAGTCTCTGCATTTGACATGAAAAGTGGACTTTCCACCATTTAATCACAAATTGATACAAAAAATATAATTTATCCTTAGTTGTTCAGTAGTTTGAAATCCAGATTATTATGCGCTGTTTGATTCCTTTTTTTAATAGCAAAGTTAAAAAGATGTGTAGGTGTGCGAAGATTGAGCTTTTTATTGTTTTGATGTAAATGGAAAGAATGTGCACTGATTACACCCAGAGCTAAAATGTACCATTGTTTGAAAATGTTTTTGCTTTGATTCTATGTCGATTGTGAATACTGAAATGACAAAACTTGAACTTACTTCCGGCAGGTACAAGGAGGTGTGTCCTTACCCAGATCCCACATTCACACAGGTGACCAAGTACCTGGATATTCCAGAGACGCTGCTAACGGACTTCACGTCAGGCTCGACTTACCATATAGAGGTAGAACATATGATTCAACATCATTAACAAAAGTCAAAATAATTGTGTTGCTAAATAGATTCTTGATATTTCTAGCAAGCCGGCTGAGCCATAAAGTTTAAAAACGCCCCAAATCTATTCTATGTCATTATTGAAAAAAATAAATAAATAAATAAATCCTATTAGTATTCATATTTACACTCACTCAAGCATCCTGTCTGATGATGTGGATGTGGGCAGCAGACTGTCCCCTTGATCCGGCTGAATGCTGGTAATTGATGCCAATTGCATTATTAATCAGGTAAACAGATCTATGGATCAGCCGGGGCTCTTTCCACTGGCTGTTGTCACTGAGCTTGATTGTGATCGTGCTTATTAGTTTTCTGAATTCATTAACCCACAATGACCTCCGGAGAAATAGACTGACACCCACACAGTGTATCTGTTTGTGTGTGTGTGTGTGTGTGTTCTCTCATCTGACTTCAACTGTCCTGTCTGTGCTGGCCTACTTAACAACACAAAAACTGAGCTCAGAGATTTTTTTTTTTTTCTTCCAATGTCAAATTGAAGTTAACAAAATAAAACGGCAGGGATTTTGGTAATAAGACGTCTTCTTGATGAAAATGAAGGAGGCAGAGAAATTCTTTTTGTAACCCTCTCAGACATCCATTGCTTAAATATTTAACCTAAGCTTATTCATTTAACATATACTAGTTGCTCCATGCATCAGCTACTCTTTATTGAGCCAACCTTTTTGGGAGTAAAAATTATTTATTGATCCATACATGCAAACACAAGGCACTGGTTTTAAAATCAGCCAAATGTGCAAACAGAAAACCTGGGCTGCATCTGTTCTTCAGGCTTCACAGGTTTAGAACTTGAACTTTTCTGAGAAACTGACCAGCTGTTTTTTTTTTTAACCATTGTTTATTATCATGATTGATTGTACCCCAAAGTTCCACTTTCAATTCTCGCAGAAATTAGTTCTGGATTTGGATTAGTTTTATGGACTAATTGACTAATCCCCACCACCTCCCTCTGTTTGTCAGGTAGCTGCCATATCGTCAGCCGGAATTGGAGCTTTCAGCAAATCATTATACATAAAGACTGCTGAGTCCCGTGAGTATTTCTGCATAATAATATAAATATATTTTCTGCATATATGTACACATATATGTATATATATATATATGTATATGTATATATGTGTATATATATATATATATATATATATATATATGTATATATATATATATGTATATATTTATATATATATATTTATATATATATATATGTATGTATATATATATATATATGTGTGTATATATATATATATATATATATATATATATATACACACACATATATATACACACATATATGTATATATATATCTCTATATGTGTGTGTATATATATGTATATATATACATATATACATATATATATATATACATATATATATATATATATATACATATATATTTGTGCTCATGTGTGCATGCATCCCCTGCAGCTCCTGGCCTCGTCACCAACTTGACGGCGTTTGCGCAAAACCACACGTCCGTGATGGTCACCTGGTTCCTGCCTCACCGCATCAACGGCCTCATCACCAAGTTTGCCGTCAAGGCCAAACACGCTCGAACGGGACAGACCGTCCGCACGCTGGAGGTCAACGCCGAGGACATGATGACTGTCACGCTGCCGCATTGCAACGTACTGCGCCACGCTTATTTCACTTTTTCTGAAAGTTTGAAATCCGGTTTTTGTTTTTTGTTTTTCATTTCGCGAGAACAAACGTCTGCACACAGCATTTGTCCAGGAATGATGATTCTCTCTAACATTGCTTCTTCCACGGCGTATGTCCTGGTGTCATGGCGTTGCATGCTCAGGACGCAGCAGATATCCTCTCCCGAGCGACTCTGAGCCCTCTGGAGATAACGGCGTCGGCTCCTCCCATCACTCTCTCAGCCGTGCCCCCCGCAGCCTCCTGGAGCGTGCCCATATCAGTGGGAGTCGATCAGCTGCGACCTTACACTGCTTATCTCTTTGAGGTGTCTGCCTTCACCTCTGACGGCGAGGGGCAGATTGCCTCCACCATGGTGCGCATGCCGGAGTCAGGTATGACCAGGAAGGGAGGCAGAGATTGTGTTCAGCTCAAGGTCACGTTAAATATACATGTCTGTTTTCATGAACTGCCAATTGCTGTGTGCTTCAGCCCCTGAGGACCCGCCGCAGAATTTTTCCATGCTAAATATGACGTCCAGATCGATCTCAGTCTCCTGGAATTCCCCCAACATTATCACAGGGAAATTCACCTACGTGCTTTATCTCTACGGCCCCACCGGTGAGTAGACATTTCCCATACAGTCGCCAGCGTGCGATCAGGCTGATACAAAGCCGTCACACTCCCTGCTCCCTCCCCGGCATCAGGTTACCTGTACGAGAACAGCACGGCAGACACGCGGTTTACGTTCACCGGTTTGACCCCTTACACGAGGTACACAGTGGTGGTGCGAGCCAAAGCTGCTGGTGAAGTGGGTCCAGCAGCTGAGGATGAAATAACCACACCTCCAGAAGGTAGGGAGGACGGTTATGAATGTGACTTTTCTTTTCTTGTTCTTTTCTTTTTGTATTTGCTTGATCTTCACCCCTGTGTTTGCTCTGTCTCTCTAGCACCCAGCACAGTGCAGGACCTGAGGGCCGTCGCTGAGGACTCCGTTTCCATCCGTGTGAGCTGGAGAAGCCCCGCCCAGCCCAACGGCCCCATCATCCAGTACCGACTGCAGGTTCTGGTCGATGACGTTCTGCTGCAGGACATCACCCTCACTGGAAAATCGGTGAGCTACATCATGTCTTCTCTACGGATCTACACAATAGGCGTTTTACCGCACTTAAGTAAAAAAAAACAAACATTAAAATTGAAATTGAAATCCACCTGGGAGTCCAAATGACTTTTGTTTCTTTCTTTCTCTTCAGAATACAAGCGGTTTGTACGAAGATGAGACCGCTGCTCCCCCTGGTGTCCGCGACAGACGTAAGAGATCCGCAGAGCTCAGTCTGGTCACGTTGCCTCTGACTTTCACCGCCACTGTTCCCGATCGCTCCACTCTGCCCGGCGGTGGGCCTGCTTCCGACCCCGCACGCTCCAGCCCGCACACCACTCACGCTGATGCTCGACCGACGGTCGACTCCAGCAGCAGCAGCAGCAGCAGCAGCAGCAGCAGCAGCAGCAGCCACTCAGCCGCTTCTCGCTCTGACACCCCGAGCATGCCGTCCACCCACTCCGCCGCCTTCGGGACGTCCTTCTTCTCTCCCACGTCGGCGCCGCCTGCGACGCACCCCCCCTGGCTGACCAGACAGTCGCAGACCGAGGGCCGTCACACCTCAGGCTCCTCCCCGCTGGCGCCGACCAGAGGTCAACTCCGCACTTCTACTAACGATGCATCAGTCACAGGATACTTTTCGACACGCAGTGCCTCGGGCGCCGCAGGTGGGGCGCCGAGCATCGAGCTTTGCAGCGACCATCGCAGCCTGGCCTTCTCTGCAACCGTCGATGGAACCTTCTTAACTTGTCTCATGGTTGTGTTTTTTATCGGAGTGCTTTTTCTCTGTGTTTCAGGCACGCTTGCAGTGCGAGAGGAGGTGATGGACCTACTGCCTGACGACTTGTCCTACCTGGTGTCCGATCTGCGGCCCTTCACTGACTACACATTCAGGGTGACTGCTTCTACGATCGTGGGGGAGGGTCCTGCGGCAGACATCACTGAGAAAACCAGGGAGCAAGGTTGGACAGCAACACAGAACTGAAAATGACCTTCATTTTTTGTGGTTTTATTTTGATCCTATTCATGCATTTATTTATTTTTAGTCCCGAGCTCAGTGCTTGACGTATCCTATCAAAACGTCAGCTCCACCTCCATCCACGTGAGCTGGATCCCACCACTCAATCCTAATGGACGAATTACACATTACACAGTTTATGGGCTGAAGCTTGACAGCAATCAGGCCCTAAAGTGGATGACTAACAGCACCAGTCTACTGATAGAAGGTAGAATCATCATTAAATCATTTCCATGGCTGCTTCCATGCAGCCTGTGTTGAATGAGGTTTTTGTTGGTGTTTTTTCATTTTTTTCCCCCAGATTTGGACAAGTACACTGGTTATAAGCTGCGCGTCGCAGCTTCGACAACTGTTGGAGAAAGTTCCCTGTCCGAGGAAGACGACATCTTTGCCTTCACGCTGGAAGACGGTACAGAACGCTCGCCCTCACTACTTGCCCTTACTGCATTTCATTTTTGTTTATTTAGTTCATTTTGAATATCTTTGAAATAAAACAAAAAGACTATGTACATGAGGCTGCATTCAAAAAACAAAACAAACAAAAATCAGAAACATTTTTTGTAAGCTTTTCAAGAACATAATTCAAATAAAGATTCTCATGTTCAAAAAGGAACAAGAAGAAGTCCAGAAACTTGTCTAGACGTTTTTCAAAAATCAAATATTGCAACGTAAATCATATACACCAATACTAGATGTAGGTATCTGTCCATGTATGTATTCTGATATATGTTTTACACACACACACACATATATATATATATATATACATATATATATATATATATATATATATATATATATATATGTGTATATGTGTATACAAGATATAAGAATGCATACATGGACACATACATGCATGTATAATCTAAACATAAGCTATGGTTCAAATTAGGATGGAATAGCAAAGACAAACAAAGAGCTTTGTTTATTGGAAAAAAAAATCTTGTGATTGAAGAAGAAAGAAAAACAGATGAATAATAGCACATCTCTCCCCGCAGCAGCAAAATAGACCAGAAGCACTTTTGTCCCAAACACATTTTGTCCCGTCTGTCCCACCCTCAGAGCCCGACTCTCCGCCTGGGAACCTCACAGTGGAGGACTCCACTTCCACCACCGCCACGCTGCTCTGGTCTCCACCTGAGAGGCCCAACGGGGTCGTCCAGCTCTACAAAGTCACGTACGAGAACGAGTTCCACTCGGCGTCGGTGAACTCCTCCTCCAACAGGATCACTCTGACCAACCTGAGGCCTTTCTCCTATTACAACGTGTCCGTGAGGGCGTACACCCGCTACGGGCACGGCAACCAAACTTCTGACACTCTGTATCTGCTGTCCGGAGAGGATGGTGCGTAGCTGCTAAAAGACACAAGTCAAAAAAAAAAAAAAAAACTTTTGGCGGCGCCATCAACCAACGGCTCGTGTCTGTCTCCTCAGTTCCAGGAAGCCCTCCGTACGGCCTGGCCTACGAGTCCATCAGCCCGAGCGAGGTGAACGTGACCTGGCGTCCTCCTCTGCTTCCCAACGGCGTCATCACCCACTACAGCCTGGAGCTGTGGAACTCCAGCCACTACCTCAACCTCACCTCCCAAACCAACAGCATCCGCATCGCTCACCTGAGGAAGTACGCAAACTACCGCCTGGTGGTGCAGGCGCACACGCAGGCGGGGCCGGGGAACTACAGCAGCGAGCCGCTCAACATCACCACGCTGGAGGATGGTGAGAGGCGAGGGAAGGGAAAAAGGGGGCGGGGCTTTTGTTTCGTTTTGTCTTTCAGCTCCAGCGAATGGCAACGGCTGGGGTTGTGCTACATCTTGACTTTCCATTTTTGCCTTTTCCGCCCCATTTGAACAACTCTGCATCAACACAGGGCGGCTAACGATGTTGCTCCACAGGTCCGGCTGCTGTCAGGACCGCCGAGCACGAATGACAAAAGTCATTGTTGTTCTTCCACTGGCGACTTCTATTTTCTTGATCCTGACAGGATTTTTGCGAGGTTCTAACGTGTCCCGCTGCAAAACACAGCATATAGCAGCGGGAGTGATGATGTGCTCAGTATCTGCGGGTCCTTCTCTCTGCTGTATCACCTTTCCTGCCTCTCAGCTCCAGACACACCTCCTCAGTTCCTCCGTGCCCGAAAGTTATCGGACTACGAGGTGGAGTTGTCATGGCAACCACCACTCGGAGCCAATTCAGACATACTCTACTATGTCGTCAGAGTTTGGTGAGTTTTGCTAATGCGCTTTGACCCCCTTTTCAGCCAACTGAGAGCGCTTTCGCATAAGTGGTTCCATCTCACTGTCAGGAATGAGACAACTGAGCTGTGGCAGAATGTAACAGGGACGTCAGTAATAATTAATGTGGACTCGGAGAGTCGCTACAACGCCTCGGTGTCCAGCTGGACCAGACTGGGAGACGGAGGAGTGATCATTTATATTAGTTTCACCACCATAGACGCAGGTAACACGCAGGACTCTGACAAATAAAACAAAGAACTTTTTCTCACGTCTAAATTTGTTCCCTGGCTTTCAGAACCATCCGACCCCCCGCAGAATGTGACTTTTATAAATGTGACCGCCTCCTCTGTCACCCTGCTGTGGCAGCCACCTACTGAACCAAATGGAATCATTACGCGCTACACGATATACTACTATGATAACGACACTCTGACTCAACAGGTAGATGACTCACACTCACTCTGTAAATGGAACACACTGGAAGTTGGCCAAAAATATGGTGCATAGTGATATTCTTTAAGACATTTATCAACACATTCTGCAGTTACTGTTTGCCGCCTTGGTGTCTGGTTCACCGCTGTGCGTTTGTCTTTTTCGGTCGGCACACAGCTTCCACTACTTTGTTCTTTCTCCCTGCTCTATTAAACCTTGATTTCAGCAAACAGCTGCAAAAAATAATATTCACCATATGCTGCCTGCAGAGCGCCAAACAGGCAACGGAAACGTTTCATGATTAGTTGCTGACACAGCGGGGACTTTGCAGTTAAATAGTCGCTGCTGTAGCTAAGCCAGTAATCACTCCTGGCGAGGACTGTTTTCATATTTTCACCCCGAGTTGACTGGCTTGGCTTTGTGAAAATGCCTCCTTTGGCAGCGTGAACACAATCTTAATTCTCTCTCTCTCTCTTTTTTTCTGTCCTCCACAGAGAGTTCCCGTCTCTGAACTTCCGGCTCTTTCCGCTTCTTATTCAGCCCACTCCTACACTCTGACTGGGCTGATTGGGGGCACAAACTACACTGTGTGGATGACCTCCAGCACAGTGCAGGGGGACGGAGGAGTTCAGAGCGAGCCCCAAACTCTGATCTTACCTGTGTATGGTTAGTCTCTCACTCTTTCTCTTTCTCTCACACGCGCACACGTACACACACACTAACAGATACACATACACACTAACAGATACACATGTATTAATGCTCACGTAGGTAACATAGTGAATTAGCAGTGAGAGAAAGGACAAAAATTTTAAATGCTACTCGTGTCGCCAGGAAATGATGGTATATAATTATTCAGAGACTCACTGCAGGGCAAGTCTGCACTCTTTTTTCAAAGCTCTTGAACTTAAAAAGGCAAAGAAAAAAAATTACATAAAAACTCTGCGATTGAAGACAGAGCTTTCTGTGTTTTCGTAAAAGGAGATAGCAGTGGTTCTGACAAACTGGCTCTATTTTTGTCTGCCTGTGACACGGCGTCTTGGAGACAGTCAGTTTGTGTTTCCTTTTGCTTGGCATGACGAAAGTTGTTGAAAGGGGGAAAAAAAACACCAACAACAGCACACTGTCAGAGGCAGTGCACACCGACCTTGAGAGACCTTTAAATTCAAATTTACGATGACAGTAAAATGAAGCATCTGTGCATTAGTTCCGATCGCTGTTTTTATGTCATTTTAGGAAAAATGGTGCAGAAAGTCCACTAAAAATATACCACATATTTATATGATGTGATTTTTTATCTTAATTTTTTTTACTTGTTAATATTTTGCTTGTGAAGTATTTTCTGTCTCTGACTGACTCTGTATCTTTGCCTGTGCTCCAGCTGTTCAGTACAAGCATCGGACCACCAGGGCACCTTGTTTCTCCCGTACAGCAAGGCCCAGCAGGGGTTCACTCCCCTGGGCTCAGACCCTCAAACACATGTGGCCCCTCACATCCACTCATTCATCTCAAGGATCTCTCAACTTTTTTTTCAGTTTTTTTTCCATTTGAGTCTTTGAGTCTCTTTTCTTTTCACTTCCCTCATTTTCTTTGCTCAGAATTATTGTGGTTTATTTTGGACTTGCACTATGAGCAGGATAAGTATTTTCTGACTCCCTTTCATTGTCAGTTTATTCACCGTGTCAGTTTCCTTGAGCAACATTTCTTTGGCATTTATAGGATACTGTGTCTGTAACTGTTTCCTTTGATATCCAACTTTGCAGTGCTTCTGTGTTGCTATAATGATATCCTGCCATATTGTTCTGCTTGATGTGCCGTGCTTTGTTGGTTTTCCTCATTACCACAATGACTGTGACAGGGCTCATGACTGATGATGATAAGGATGATGTTGACTGGTGCAACGTTCACTTTCCACCCCCAGGCATCAGTTTGGGCTTGATTGATGTCCTTATTTACGGCTTCATAGTGTAGTTTGCTCATCGGAAAATGTTCACAGCCTTCAAACGTCGTTCTCACCCATGGCCAATTGCCGCTGACGCCGCTTGTCTTCCTCCTCAGTGCCAAGTGACTCAGTCCGAAACCTGACTGCTCAGATCTTCAGCTCCACGGCCATCATCGTCAGCTGGGACCCTCCCCTGGAGCCCAACGGCCGTCCCTCCTACCTGCTAAGCCTGCAGGAGGCGGGTCATCACCCAGAAGGTTCCTCTCAGGGGACTCCAGCTGTCAATAAAACCATCAAGCACACCACCACTGACAACGTGTTCCTGTTCACCAAGCTCAGGAAGTATTTCCCTTACGTGTTGACTGTTACGCCGGCCACCAGTGCTGGCCCCGCCTACAACCACACCAGCACCATGTACCTTCGAACCGACGACGACAGTGAGTTTGTGGACACATTCACCTTTTGCTGATTTTGTTTCCATCATCTGATGTGACGCTGACGCGTTTGGGTGTCTGTTCAGTTCCAAGTTCTGCCCCGGTGTTGGTGTCCACCAGGAACGTGTCGTCATCCTCCATTGAGGTAGTGTGGCAACGCCCTCTGGAGGCCAACGGGGAGATAACGGAGTACACCCTCACTCTGTTTGGCCCTGGGGGCTCCAACATAACGCACACACCTGTGACCTCGTTCATCCTCAACAGCCTGCTTCCATACACGGCGTACAACCTCAGCGTTACAGCCGCTACCCGTAAAGGGGCGGGGCCTCATTTGCTCCTGCAGCTGCACACTGATGAGGGAGGTTAGTGTTGTTTCAGAGACGGTATTTACCTCTTATTTATTTATTTGTAGTCATTCTGCCAATCGTCTGTTTGACTCTGTGTTTCAGGTCCCATGTCGCCTCCTCGTAACCTCACCATATACAACCACACGGCTGTCTCAGTCTGGCTGAGCTGGGAGCCTCCTCTGGAGCCCAATGGAGTGGTGATACAGTACGGCTTCAGGGTCCAGGACCTCATAACACACACCGTCACACACAGGGTACTGTTAATTTCACACCTCGAAAGCTACTCCACAACAACAACAGGCACACACACCACCACGCACTTGAGTCCCACTCAGTAAGACGACACACTTTTGCACAGACCGTGGCGGTAATTTCACACCCGAGGTAGCACCTCGCAATAACACGGGAAGCGTGCGCATCTTTTGCTGATACAGGAAGATTCACCGCTGATATCGAGACGGCGATGATTTAATCATTTGTCATGTTTTTCTGCGTGTGTTTGTGCGTTGCGCAAATGTAGAACTCCTCCGGCCCATCAACCACAGAGTACTTGTCAGGCTTCAGGCCGCACAGCTCCTACGAGATCAGTGTTTACAGTTACACCAGAGTGGGACACGGGAACCAGTTCAGCAGCCCTGTGACCTTCACCACTAACGAGTCTGGTAATGCACGCACACCCAACAAGACGATCCAACACTGATTGCAGATTCTCAGTGAGCTTCTCATTGCTCAGTGAGCCGTTGTCAAATGAGATATGATAAGTATTGATGAGTAAAATATTAACTATATTATCACGCAGCAACTCCAAAGAGGCAGAAATAGTGCAGATATTTCCACCAAAAAATGAGAAAGACAAGTTCTTATGTAAAGTAGCATAACATGTCTCATGCTCCGCCCCTGCACGTAACCCAGAACTTTCTTGCCCTCTGGCAACGTTGCTAGCCACAGTGCTACAGCAACACTGCTTGGTAATTGGACCATTTCCTCCTGAAGGCCTCATTGCATTACTGCACCATGGTTGTGTTGTAAGACACCAGCAAGCAGTCTTTGGGACAACCGTTGCTCAGTGAATTTGAGGACATAGAATGACTAATTTTAGCTGAACTGCCTCCTACCTCTGTGCGTGCAGTGTCCGATGCTGTGGGGAACCTGTCTTGCTCAGGAGTGAGTTGGAATTCAGTTCAGCTATTTTGGGAGCCCCCAGCCAACCCTAACGGCCAGATCCTTTATTATGAGATTGTGCTGGAGGTAAAGTCAGGCCTGTACACACACAAGGCCAACGTGTCCGAGTACACGGTGACAGGTCTGTTCCCAGACCGGGAGTACACCCTCAGCGTGGCCGCCGTCAACTCTGCCGGCCCCGGAGACGGAATGAACTGCACCGCTTCCACTCTCTCCGAGTCAGGTAAACACTCTCTTTCATTTGGCATTTAAAGGTCCAGCGTGTAAAATTTTTATGGAAATATTTAAGGAGGCTCGTCCCATTCATTTCAATGAAGTTGCTCACCAAGTAGTGTCACTTGCCATCATGCTTTTTGGGAAAATTGCTTTTTGGGCCCATTGGATTCTTTTTGCTGCAGTACCTCGAGTGACCACTGGGGAAAAACCGGTGCGCCACCATATTACCAGTTCTTATATATCCATGGTACTGTCAGACAAACTTCCTTAAGAAATAGTGTCAGAGTGAACTAAGAGCAAGACTCTTGCTCTCTATATACTCTTATATGAATGAGAACCATTCTGAGGGTAGGAAAACCAAAATTACTGTTATTGTACTACGAGTGTACACTTTTGTTAATGTATTTATGGGCAGTATGTCAAGCTTTTCCCAATGTAAAATCATAAATCAAGCCAAATCTTACACACTGGACCCTTAACACACTGGACCAGAGGCCGCCTGTTCACTCCCGCCACTCTGTGTCTCTTCCCAGTCCCTGCCGCCCCACGTTCCCTCGTCGTCTCTGACATCTCCGCCAACAACGTGACTCTGGAGTGGACGGCGCCGGCCTCCGTCCCCGGCCTGCTGAGAGAGTACCGCATCGTGTCTGAGCGGCTGTCCACCGCCTGCGAGCCGAACACGGCAACGGCCTGGCAGGGCGAGCTGTCTCCCGCCTGCGTGGACTCGACTTCCGTCACGTCCGTCGAGGTGAACCACAGCGCCACCCTCCAGTCCCTGGCCAAGTACAGGTACTACCGCTTTAAAGTGGCCGCTGTGACCAGCGCCGGCGTTGGAGCGTACACAGCCTGGAGTTATGCGAGGACCCTGGGTGGAGGTAAGGACACGGTGGCGCCGACTGTCGCTTGTCACTCGCTTCACTTCACTTCGCGGTGGACTGTGAGTGTCTCTGCTCTCCTCCTCCAGACCCTGACGCCCCTCCCCAAGCCATGAATGTGACCGCCACCTCCAGTGGTCTGCGCATTGAATGGGAAGAACCGACTGTTCTGTCGGGACCCACCTCATATCTTGTGCAGGTTGTGTCATGTTGCAGATGTTGTGAGCAGTGTCGCTTTGCCTGGATCTGTTCTCTCAGCTGAAGAATTGAATATCAGGCTGCTGATTGTTGCCCTCACCCCTTCTTCCAGGTGCACAGTCCCAATTTAAACGTATCGACGGTCAGAGAGCCGGGAGAGCTGAGGACGGTGGTGGTGACCAACTTGACTGCGTTCACTCTGTATTTTGTGACCGTCACAGCCTTCACCGGCCCATTAGAGCGCGCTGCTAGTGATGGGAAAGCTATCGGACCCTTTGAATTTCAAACGCTGGAGGAAGGTAAATGGACTTTTACATCTTCGTGGCTGCTGCTCCATGCGGAAATAGGAAGAAAAAAAGAATAAGCTCTAGAAATGATGACGCATCTGATTTTTTTCCTCAGAGCCCAAGGACCCTCCCAAGAATGTGGTGGTGTCAGTGATCCCGGAGGAGGTGAACCGCGTCAAGGTGACGTTCAAGCCACCCGAGGAGCCCAACGGCAACATCACGGCCTACTTTGTGTACGTGTACGAGAAGGAGAAGCTGGTCAAGAATGTCAGCCTCAATATCACCAAGAGAGACCACAACATGATGACTGCAGTCATCGAGGGCCTGAAGGGAGGTCACAGCTACAGCATACAGGTGGACACGCTCACACACGTGACGCTTTAGTAGCCCTTTTGGTTTCTCTCGCTGTAATCAATCATCCTTTCCTCACCTTGCCTGCAGATTTCTGCAAAGAACGGGGCAGGTCGCAGCCCGCCCAGCCCCCACGTCCAGATAACTACAGGGATCAAAGGTATGCATCCCTCTTTTTCCTCTTCTTCTTCCTCCTCCTCCTCTTCCTCCTCTTCTCGTCTCCTCTCTGCACTGCTCTGCACAGTCCTCTCTTTGCCTCGGTGCAGCAGTGTGGCTTTAATTGGCGACAGAGAATTGCCACTTCACTTTTTGTGGCTCAGCACAAAAGGGAGCTGGTCCCACTCTCGCCCGCTTAACGTTACTCAGCGATATTTTTCTGATGTGTGTGTGTGTGTGTGTGTGTGTGTGTGTGTGTGTGTGTGTGTGTGTGTGTGTGTGTGTGTGTGTGTGTGTGTGTGTGTGTGTGTGTGTGTGTGTGTCTATGTATGTGTGAGGCAGAGGTGCCGGCTCTTCACGCCGGTGGTCACTCAGTTTGCCTGTGTTTGATAAGTCAGCGCATCAGAAGTTGAAACGCTGCGTCCTCACACCTGCTGTGTTTTACTCTGTCACCTGTGCGTGCCAGTGGCTGCTCACATGTTCACTTGTGCGTGTGCGTTCCAGCCCCGGCCAAGCCAACCCGAAGACCCCAGGCAGTGCTGAATGATGGAGGGGTTGCCATGGTTACCCACAGGAGTATCACCATCCGCATGCCTGCTTGTTTCTATAGTGACGACAATGGGCCAATCACAAAAATTCAGGTCATCGTCGCCGAGTCAGGGGGTAAGGCTCTTCGGAAAAAACAAAAAACAAAATAAACCTTGACATCCGTCACTTTTGGTTGAATACACTTGGGCGTCGGTCTTGTTTGTGCTCTAAGCCGGGAGTTGAATCTCGTTTTACAGCTCGTCAACCCTGTGCTGAGCTCACGCCAACCAAAACAGGGCTTAACGTCAGCAGGAATTTGACTCAACGCCCCCCCCTGCATCTTTATCCGTGTTTATCCCCAGTGAAGGACGTCGAGAACCTGACCAACTGGAAGAATGCCTTTTTTGAGCGTCCCGCCCCTTACCTGACTGACCAGGGGTTTCCCAACCCGCCGTGTCAGCCGTCGGAAAGCGGGCAGCGGGCATCTGGCAGCAGCGGCGGGAACGTACGTGATCGGAAAGAATAATGACTGCGCAAAGGAGAACAACACTGACCACTTCTGCAATGGACCTTTGAAGTCTCGTACTGTCTATGTGTAAGTGCACTACACACAATGACTCATACATGTGTGTGTGTGTGTGTATACATATGTGCATATATGTGTATATATATATATACATTAAAAAACATATATATATATATACATTAAAAATATATATATATATATATATATATATATATATATATATATATATATATGTATGTATGTATGTACAAGCACAAACATTTCTCAGTATTATTGTGACTCTGGCCTCTTTGTCAGGTTTAAGTTCAGAGCCACAAACATCGATGGACAATCTACAGACTCTGATTACTCAGAACACGTCAGAACAGCAGGTAATTGCACTCACACGTGTGTGGCTGAGCATTTAAAAGGGAGAAAAACGCAGTATTGAAAACCTCTTGATGCTTCTCTCTCTCTCTCTCTCTCTCTCTCTCTCTCTCTCTCTCTCTCTCTCTCTCACACTCTCTCTCTCTCTCCAGTTGACAGCCTGCTGACCAGAGAGGAGCAGATCATTCTGGGAGTTCTGCTTTCCTTCTTCTTGGCCGTGTTCCTCATCCTGATCATCTGTGGCTCAGTCAAGTATGTTGGCAGCAGCCGTTCCTTCATTCATCAAGTTGCTCATTTAGAAATGTCATATGCTGCTGGATCTGCGTATTTTTGTTTTTAGTTGGTTTTTTTTGCATTGACTAATTTGCATGAAATCTATTTATGGTTTTTATTCATTTTTAATGAGGCGTTTGCTTGATGTGCCAGGATCCACCAGCGCAAAAAGGAGGGCGGGACTTATTCGCCCAGGGAGGCAGAGATCATAGAGACCAAGTGCAAACTGGATCAGCTGATTGCTGTCGCCGACCTGGAGCTCAAACAGGAAAAACTCAACCGGTTCGTCCGTGTTTGTTCCCCAATCTGAAAGATTTGCTTCGCTGAGTAGAACTCAAACATTTTTACGCTTATGCAGACAAGTTACGAGTCCGAGTCAATGAGACGATCAAGTCGGACCAGGCAGAGTTCAACTCTGCAAAACTGGCCAGACTAACTGAGAACCTGGCCCGGTGTTTGTTTTTTCTTATTCTTCTGCTGAGAATGTAAGCACTGCAGACTACCCGCTTATTCCAAACAGGGTCACGGGGTCTGCTGGAGATCCCAGCTGTCTGTACACCCTGGACAAGTCGCCCCATAGAGACAAACAACCATTCACACTCACATGCACACCTACGGACAATTTAGAGTGTTCAATTGACCTCACATGCATGTTTTTTTCTTATTCTTCGGAGAACCCTGACGCAGAGGGAGAAATGCACTGCAAAGAAAGGTCCCAGGAACAGGAATTCCACGTGTTTCTGGTTTGTGTGTCCAACATCTGAGAACGGCAGCTGAAAATGACCATACTTATCCATTCTTTTGTCACTGTTGACAGCTGCATCGCTGGCCGAGCTTTCTTGTGCAGTAAAATTGGCATCTCCCCTCATTTGTCAAGCGGGGAGAGTAAATAACAGCCCCTCTCCTTCCCCTCACGCCGTCACCACTAATGACTTTGCTCGGTCAGACACGCACACTGGCTTTGTCTCCCTCTAACAGAGCACCTTTCTCCCTCCCAGGTATTCCTCCTTCTTCTTTAGACGCAAGGAAATTTATGTGATCCAGTAAGTTGAGCCTTTTTAACCCGTGTGCGTGCCTGTTTCGGCCTCGACGCCGCCGCCTCCCTTCTCTTGCATGCAACGCTCACCTCTCCTGCCTGTTAATCACGTGCACGCGTATCATTATCCTGTCGGGCATGAAGCCGCCCATCTGTATAAAAAACTTGGATGAGCGTCCGCGGCTGAAATTAATGACTGACGCTGGCATTTTGCCCGCAGCTGTCTCCTCTCCCTCCGTCTCCAGCGGGGACTGCCGAGCCGCGGCAGCCCTCCTCTGCTCGAGACCTTTTTAATTTGTTTACCCACTTCGCTATCTCCATCTCACTCCAGCAGCTTTGTGGCCTTAGAGCGCAACAGAAGAAAAAGTGGAAAGCTTTATCAATAGCTGGAAGACACAAATATGTGTCGGCTGCTGGGGAGATACTCACAGATATTCAAGTGCGCTGATGTTTATGCATTCCTCTGCGATGATACATCACAGTCAGTTGCAGATGATTAAACGTCTACTTTGTTGGACACTTGCCAAAGTGCATTGCTGTCATTAATTTGTTGATTTTCAGTTGATGTTTGCTGTCTATTTTTGTCCAGGCTGCTCAGCTACAGGAAATCACTGAAGTAAGTCAATGGTTGGACACATTCAAATGGCATTCATTGCAGTATGTTGCGCCACATGTTGTACCCAAGGGGTGGGCAAACTTTTTGACTGGTGAGCCACCGTGAGTTCTAAAATTTGACAGAGCAGCAGCAGGCGGATGTGGTGACCCACCTCATAGAAGAAAAAATATATCATGGGATATGAAGGAAAACGTGCTTTTGTGTCTATTGAAAATGAACAAAAGCAAACTTACAACAAAATCAGTGTCTTTGAAGCCCCACTCTATTTAGCTCTTTATTGAAATGACTCTCAAAACAATGAACAAATTGAGTAAATACAGCTATTTTATGACTTCCTTACGAATGGTATAATTTCTTCAAGTTCGCCAGGCTGGATTAAAAAGCTTAACGGGCCGCATATGGCCCCCGGACCGTAGTTTGCCCGTGCCTGTTGTACACTGAGTATCCCAGAAAGCAGCAAGCGTTGGCTCATTTATTTTCCACTCTTTTGCCGTTCCTCTTTCCTGTCAGGCCCGTCAACAAGAAGTCTTTCCTGCAGCACGTCGAAGATCTGTGCGCCAGTGACAACGCCCGGTTCCAGGAAGAGTTCTCAGTAAGCGTCTGGCTGTGTGAACGTATGAAGGGGCGCCTCAAAATTGCCCGCAACTGACAAAAACAAAGATAGTCTGCTGCACCGCGGGAAGCAGGGGGTAGCTTTAGTGAAAACGTATTTAAAAGGATTACCTGCAGAATCACTCTTCACTTTGCTCTTGTCACTTTTCACGTCTCACAAGTGCGAAAGAGAAGCATCACGTGTCTTTAAAGAAATATTATGACTCTAAAATCCCTAAGAAAGCGAAGAATATTCTTGTTTAATTGCCAGATAAGCTTTATAAGTGAGAAATGTTTGAAGCATATCTCTTGTGGGCATTAATATATGGTTGACCGGAGAGGCCTGAGTGCTTCCTACACTCACCGTCTTCTGTGTGTGTTGACAAGGCAGTAGCAGTAAGAATCACCGTACTTTAACTCACCCTCTGCTGTCTGTCTGGTGCATACATGATTCTTTGTGATGTATCACTCATCACACATGTTGTGTGTCCATTTACACGAGCAGTCGTCGCACTTGCGCCGCTGCCAGACAGTGCATCCTGGGAGAGAGAGAAGTTGGGTCGAAAAATAAATTATTCTTTATTTCGTTATCAATTATTCCGCAGCTCACATATTTGCTTTCAATTATTCTGGGACTCGCACATTCGTGATCAATTATTCTGCAACTCACATATTTGTTTTTATTATTCATTTCTGTCGGCCTCAGACACGGAGCAAAATGGTTGTTTCTGTTCCTTCGCCTTTGAGCAACACTGACTTAGATCCTGCAAGGATAGAGGCATTAATTTGGGCATTTATTGACACAAAACTAAAGCATGGTTGGGAGAAAAAAATCTTTTTTTATATCATACTCCAGTACAACATCTTGTCTCCTTAGGAGCTTCCAAAACTGCTGCATGACCTCGGCACAGCAGATGCAGACCTGCCCTGGAATAAATCAAAGAACCGCTTCCCCAACATCAAGCCGTGTAAGTCCTCAAACTGGAGATTAGTGCTGCAGCGTCGTTACATCTTCCTCTTTTTTTCAATCCTTAAAGATATCTCTCTGCACCAGCTGTCTGTAGACGGTAGCACTCCTCACGTTTCCACCACTGCCTTTCTGTCTCATTGGACTGTGTCTAGACAACAACAACCGAGTGAAGCTGCTGTCGGAACCAGGCACTGCCGGCTCCGACTACATTAACGCCAGCTTCGTCTCTGTAAGTACCGTCGCTGTTGGCTGCAGCTCCCTCAAGGAACGTCCAGTTGAAGAAGAACTCTCGTTCATAAGGTTTTCCGTAAGATAGCTAAAAAAAAAATAATCATTTTGACCTCTCAAATTTGTATCATAGCACCGTATCAGGCATTTTCAATCTTACTGGTTCATTTTTTAGCTTAAAGAATCAGTACTATTGCTCATCATCCATTAAATCTGTGTATATTCATTTTGAGTGTGTCTTTCCCTGTTTGCTGTAGGGTTATCTCTGTCCCAATGAGTTCATCGCCACTCAGGGTCCTTTGCCCAGCACGGTGGCCGACTTCTGGAGGATGATCTGGGAAACGGGGACGCACACTATCGCCATGCTGACACAATGCTACGAGAAAGGCAGGGTGCGCCACCTGCGGTTTCTTTATTTATTTTTCCACGGTTATGAAGTCGTAGTCGAGGGGATGCTTCTGACACCAGCAACATCTCGGGCGCTGCTGATACGTGACGCGTGACTCGTTGACATTTTCAGATTCGGTGTCACAAGTACTGGCCGGAGGACAACAAGCCAATGTCGGTGTTTAGTGACATTCTCGTCTCCAAAGTGTCAGAGGAGGTACTGCCCGACTGGACCGTCAGGACGCTAAAAGTAGAGAAGGTACTGCAGCATAAGCTGCTTTATGTCTGCAGATAATTGTATGCATGTAAAGGCATATTACACAGACGTGATTTACACAATGAGTTACAAACTATTTGTAATTATTGCGTTCTCTCTTGTGCACACTGCTCTTGCGCAGCACGGCCACTACATTCTGGTTCGTCACTTCAACTACACATCGTGGCCCGAGCACGGCGTCCCAGAATCTTGCAGCACTTTCATTAAGTTTGTCAAAGCCGTGCGGGCCCACCGACACGACAACACCACCATAGTGGTCCACTGCAGGTGAGGTTCTTCCTGCCATCACTGTACTTCACTCACAATTGCAGTGAGGTTGAAACACACAGACGTGTGTGTTATGTAACAGTCTGATTGTGCGTTGTTCTCACGCCGCTCTGCAGCGCTGGAGTGGGCAGGACAGGCGTGTTTATCGCCCTGGACAACCTCATTCAGCACGTCAGGGATCACGATTTTGTGGACATCTATGGCCTGGTGGCAGAGCTGCGCAGCGAGAGGATGTGCATGGTGCAGAATCTGGTGAGTTCCTTAATAAACCACTGTATCCTATTCCTGCGGTTAGGTTTCTCAAGCCACAGGGAACAAACAAAAGGAGAAAAAAAGAGAGAAAAATGCATCCTGTATTTGGTCTCAACTTATTCCAGCGGTGGTGTCGTTGTCCTACTTTTTACTTTGTATCCTGCTGCCATCTCGTTCCCCATGAGGGTTGTCTCACTTTGACAAAGGGAATGATCTGGCACATCCTGAGCAGGATTCCCCTTTTGGATGAAAAAAAGAAGCAGAAACCTGTCCTAGAATTACCTGAATCATGTCCATCACGTCTGCAGAGACCCTCTGCCGAGGGCCTGCGATTTTCTGCCTTGCCTTTTCATTATTTCTAGATCTTCTGTGCCTCTCTTTGTGTCCGTGCTTTCTAAGCTCGCAGTGTCTGAGGCCATGGATGTTTGGAGACAGCCAGCTTTTAGCCTAACACAGATCTAAAGAGCACAGTTCCATTACAGACAGGGTGAAGCAAGCCCTTATCTCCAACACTGCAGCAAAAAAAGATTGGAGGGAAAGGAAAATGGCCCAGAGAGCAACAGCGCTTTCTATTATGGTGCTGCTGTGGGTGTACAATGACGTGGCTCTGAATGGCACAAATGATTAGTATTTCAGGTGTGTTCACTTCCTCTTCAAACAATGTCCCTGGAGTCTTGTGTTTAATTAAGTATCTATTAAGCATTGTTAAGTAGCCTGGCTGGCCCCTGTCGCTACATGCACCAGACTCTATTTAACAAATGCACTTGACAGCAATAAACCCACGTAAACGAGTTAATGCGGAATAAAAGTGAAGTCAAGAGGCGCTAAAACTTTCTCCCGGCAGCTCACCTTCACTCTGGTTGTCTCCTCTGCTCAGCGGGCGGAGCGTTCGTTTCAGAACACCGGGAACACAAACACAAAGCCCTCGGGGATGAAGGTTGTCTCTCTTTGGCCATCGCGGTCCCGGTGACAGAGTTTGTTTGTGCGCTCATCTGAGGAGAGCCACTCTGAGTGTGAAAGGGATGGGCACAAACATAAAGACACAGCCCCCCCAAAAAAAGAGGGCACCGCAAGTTCAGAAAATGAAGCTAAATCCATCTCCATCTAAAAACAAAAAAACAAAAAACAAAAAAAACTATAACGATCCATCTGTGTTTTTGCGATGGAGCGCCGGAGTCAGTTGATGTTTGTGACAGATGGAAAAAATGGTATCAACAAATCACTTGAAACAGATGTCGTGCGAGAACGCACAGCCATTATACGTGCTTTTCCCAGTTTATAAATCACCGTATGACTAATTCATTTCTCTATAAGCTTGGGTGAAAATAAATGCAGTTGCCAAGGCAATATTTCATTGTTTTTCATATGCTGTGCTGTGGCTCAGTTGGTAGAGTGGGCTGCAAATTGATGATGGAAGGGTTGGTGGTTCAAATGCCGGCTCCAACTGTCCACATGTTTGAAGTGTCCTTGGGCAAGACACTGAACCCTAAATTGCTCCCAATGGGGCTGACAGCGCCTTGCATGGCAGCAGCCACCCATTGGATGCATGTGTGAGTGAGAGGCCATTGTAAAGTGCTTTGGGTACCGTGAAGGTGCTGGAAAGCGCCATATAAGTTCAGTCCATTTACCATTTACCACATGTGTGAATGCCAGGCACAGTACATGTTTCTGCACCAAAGCACGCTGGAACTCCTCACCAACAAAGGCAACAGCCAATCCATCTGGTTTGTCAACTACTCTGCACTGGAGAAGATGGACTCCTTGGACGCCATGGAAGGTGAAGCAGCACTAAACACACACTCGCAGACAAGACTGGTGGCAGCAGCACTGTTTGCTCACCCCACTCACCTGCACTGTTTCCTACAGGTGATGTTGAGCTGGAGTGGGAAGAGACGACGATGTGAGTGACCAGCAGAGGGACGCGTTGTCTAGCGTGGACGAACTGCCTCCGCTGTGCAGGAACAGTGGGACGAGAGTCTGGACTCAAGAGTCAGCAGGTTGGCTCCGCTTCAGGCCTTCTCTCAGGAGGGGGGACGAATAGAGTGCAAGAGCTTCCTCAAAAACCTGCGCACCTTCAGGTACATCAGTAGGTCTCGCTTTGTTGCAATTACTGCTCATCTTTGTTTTTGTAAGACAATTGTTGTTGTTGTTGTTTTTTTTTTAGCCAAAATCATATGTTTTCATCTCATCTCTTTGTAATTTAGCCCGCGTCAACATGCTGACAGTGTTTCTATGCTGTTTTGTTGCTTGTTTCCCGTCTTTTATTGGTTAAAAAAAGGATAAAATACTTGTAAATACTCGTACTTGTAATAAACTACTTGTATTTTCCTCTGGCCGCGAGAGTCGACGTTAAAATAGAGTCTCAGCACCAATGACTCCATACAAGGCAATCGCGCCAACTCGACTCAGACACAACCTGACATTCCACAAGTGCACGTCAGATTTAATACTGGCTCGAGGTCGACCTCATCTACTAGCGATCGAGTTCAGAGCCGCCGCTCTTGGAGGACACAGCAGCGCCGGCAGATTGATTTCCCCTGAGCTCCTTCATTCAACCGTCCTCCGAGCACGTCTGCTGCAAATTCATTCATCAGACGAACCGCGAGAGCACGACCACACCGACGCACGCGCGCACACGCACACACACACACACAGAGCCGTCCCAGAGTAAAAACTACTTTATTCTTTCATTCGCTCCAAACAGAAAAAAAAAAGAAAATTAGAAATATTCTTCTTTTTTTTTTAGTAAACATGTTGCTCTTTAAGAAATCTCCTCTTTAAAAATACGGTGAGGGTGCAAAGATCAATGACGGTGCTCCACAGTGAGAATGCAGATCGGTGCGTCTACGCGACAACCACGGAGCAGGCGGGCAGAACAGAAAGAGGAAGTCGACATGTGGGGGATTCTGGGAAATGACATCAGTTAACTCAACATGCCCTGACAATAATGATGCAAACACAGGACCAAGCCCCTCCCCCGACACTGTAAAATAAAAAATAATAAATATATATCATGCTGTACAGTACAAGTCTGTCAGAGCTACCGTGAAACAAAGTGGGATCAGAGTTGAGAAATCAAGCATTCTTTCTTTTTAATGGTGGAACGAAGCTGAATTTAATTATTTTTTGTTCCTTTGGCAGCTGTATGAATGTTTGTTTAGGGTGTGCATGTGCGTGTGTGTGTGTGTCTTCATAAACTCTGAATTACTGTATGTTTTCACCTATACAGCATAGCCCTTAACATACCTCAACAGCTGACACAGCCATCTCATAATAATAGTGATAATAATAATAATAATAATAATAATAATAATAATAATGAGGGGTAATTTAAAGATGTACTGCATGTCGGTCGGCCTGTGATCCTTTCAGTGTGTTTTGTTTTGTCATGGTAACTTGAGTATTTTCTAGAAAAGCTGCCTGTTTCCTGTCTCAAAGCAGTAGGACCCCCCCATAATAAATGTGATTAATAACAATATTTATAGCTATAATATCCTTGTTTTTCCTTTTAAACTAGATCTTCTCTGTACAAATACATACGTAGGTACACACAGTGGGCAAACCATTCACTTTTTTTTCTCTCTTTAGAATAAATCTATCTGGTCTATTTACAGTATTTCCAATATACTCTGCGGTGCAAAAGGTACAAGATGTGTTCATCGTGTCGCAGCAGGACGAGTTCACGCTCAGCAGGGCTAACTGGCTTCAGCCGGAACCACCGTCAACACTGGGCAGACGACACGGTGATCAGTATCTGATGGACATCTTAGTTTTCCCCCTCCTCCACTGACTGACACTTGGTCACAGAATGCATCTCTGCTTTTAAAACAAGTTCAAATGTGCAAGAAAAATACAACAGGTGAGCGGACGAGAGATGTTTTACATAGCTGACCTCGGTCTACCCTACGTAGAGCACTTTTAATAATATTTTCTTTACTTTTTTCAGTCTAAAGCTAATTTTCCAGAGCAAAGATATTGCCTAAAATCCAAAGATAACAACTATATCCACACTGCGCTCCTCGGTGAATAAATATACAAGAGGAGAACGGCTTCAGCCGGCTGCTTTCTCCTTGTTTCAGATAAATCACCAGCCCGACTCTCTGCTGCCCATGAGTAAGCAGATTGTACGCTCAGTATACAAACGCGCTGCTCTCGGCGCAGCTCAGAGGTGCAAGAATTACATGTTACAGTGCAGCATCCTTTTTTTCTTTGTTTTGTTTTGTTTTGTTTCATTTTGTTATTTTCTTCCTGAGTTCTGTCGGAGCAAACCTTGCTACAGAACCAGGGCGGTCGCAACACTACAGTGATGACACCTTCTCACGCACATTTCACAAAACAACAATGGCAAAATGTGATTGTCTTCGGGATGTGGTTTTAGTCTCTGGTGGTAGCGACGTCCGCTCGCCGCACCAGCAGGGTGGAGATGTCGCAGCGGATTACCCTTTTCTCCAGCTTCTTGCTCCAATATATTGATGACCTGTTCCCCCGGAAAATGACAGAAACAAATAAGCTGTTGTCGCTTCACATTATGCAGAGATGGCGGGCAAAGAAAAAAAATGACAGTCTGGAGAGAAGGATGACCAGGTTTGCTCAAAAATAGTTCACACTGTGTTCGGTGTATACCACTTTTAAAGACGCGGACCATACAAAGAGATTTTTTTTTTCTTTTTTTCCTTTCATATCTGAAGTCATCTTGTGTCCTTTCAGGGGGCTTCAGGACAACCCAATCCCCCGCACCCCCCACCCCCCAACCCCCTCCCCCTCCCATCCCCCTTCCCACGAGTCACGGTTCTGGGCAGGTGACATTTAAAAAGAACAAGACAGAATCTCTTATAGCGAGCAAAATCTGGGCAGATGATTGAGTCAGCTACTGCGTGACATGTCGAAGACAAAAGAAAGAGGGGGAAAAGTCTCGAAGGTGTGAGATTGAAAGCAGTCAGCGCTCGAGAGGAAAACAACAGTCTTCACAAGAGCTTCGGCTGTCGTTGACGTTGCTTCTCGCGACTCACGGAGGACGTTCCTCGCAACCCCATCACCCCCCCCCCTTCACCTCCTCCCCTCCTAAAGTGAGTCCACCGAGAGCTCCGACGTGTGTGTCAGGGTGGGGGGCGCTGGGTCTAAGCCCCACCCCCTCCCCGTCCCCCCGCCCTGGGCCCGCTGTGGCTCAGACGATGCTGCGGGAGCCGCTGGAGTTGCGCCTGCGGGTGAGAGGCATGGTGTGGTGGAGGGGCATGGGCGAGTCGGGGGGGCAGAACTGGTGCGGGTGGTTGTAGGGGGGAGGGGGCGGCGGCAGGGGGGGCTGGGGGCCGTCGCCCTCCCTGACGCGCACCGGGGTGGACATGGCCGACTGGATGAGCTGGTGGGCGGCCGGGCCCTGGCTGAGGAAGGCCTCCATGCGGCCTCGCCCGCTCTGGTCCACCACGATCACCTTCACGATCTGCTGGCACTGGATGAGCGTGTCGGGCCGCAGCTCCCCGGCCTGGACGGGGCTGAGCAGAGCCGGGGACGCGGTCAGGGCCAGAGGCGCGGACTCAATGCTGGGCTGGCCCAGTTGATAGGTCTGCAGCCTGTTGTGAATTGACACCTAGTTTAGGAACAGTCAGAGAACGCATGAGGAGTTACCAGCCTGAACGCAGCCTCTACGCAGCCCTCTGGTGTTACGCACACGGGCATGCAGGCATGCAGTTAGGTCGGATGCAGAGCGAGCGCATGCAGAGTGCACACGCACGCACACACACACACACACACACACAAACACACACACACACACTCTCTCTCTCTCTCTGTTTCCCCTCAGTCATGATTTGACATGATGAGTTTTATTTTTTTACACACACCAGCCTGGCAGGAGGGAAAAGAGTGCAGGATGAGAAGAGTTTCATTTGGAGATCATGTGTGTGCGTGCGTTCGTGTTTGTGTGTGTTTGTGGGCGTGGCGTGCGTGTGTGTGCGTGTGTGCGTGTGCGTGTGCGTGGCATACACGTGGCGGGACGACAAGCTGAGTAAAAAGGGGATCAGGAAGTGTCGGGACAGGAGAGAGGTGACACCGAGGGCGTGGTGTCTCCCTAACACATTTATTACGCGTCGCTAAAGGATTGATTTCAAAGCAGGAACGGAGAGGGGGGGCTGGGGGGTGGGGGGCAGGGGGGGTTGAGGGAGGAGGAGGAGGAAGAGGTCTAAAACACAGAGCACGGTGGAGTCGTTGCAGGCATGTTTGGGTCACCACTATAGTCACAGGGAGGGCGGGGTTCTCGCAGACACACCTCCCCTAGAGCTTCCAACCGTCCCTTCTAACACAGAATTGTCCCGTATTTGACGATGAAATGGTGAGTCCTGTTTTGAGTCGATAGGGGACGGGGTTTTCCCCTTATTTCTGAGTTGTCTGGAACGTAAATTTATTTTCGATGCAAACTCACAATCGTTTCCATAGAGTTTGCGTTCAAAACCATAATCTGTGTAGCTGCATGCAATACCATTGCACAACCCATTGATTGTTGTGTTAAAATACGTTCAATTAATGAACATTATTTCTAATGTCTATTGGTAAGAAAGCAGTTCAAACTATGTACCATATAATTTGAAGGAGCACGTACCACTGTGTATGTACTTTTTTGAAACCCTATTTTAAGTTATGATTAACCACGACTGGCGAGCCACTGGCCAGTGATGGTCATGGCCCCGACCGCTGCGGGAGGCCTCCTTTATTTCTCTGAATGAAAGTTGGCAACACTAACCTCCAGTCAACGCACTCCACAGACTGTCAACACTATCGAGCTGATCTGGCCGTGTCAGGAAGGGAGGCTATCTTACAGGGCTTACTGCGGCCTTGCCGAGGCTTGTACGCTAATGCTATCAAGCAGTGGCGGCTGATGAAAGAAGGGCTGTTACACCGTAAGGAGAGCGGCTGCTGCGCTGATCCACTCGGCGCCACCAGAGCGGCTTCCTCTCAGCGGCCTTTGTGTCCCCAGCTGTATAGCGGCGGGCGAAGCGCCTCAAGGCAGAGCTTTATTTTTCTCCTTCGCCTTCTTTTTTTTCTTCAAAGCAAAGCGCAAGCATACTTTCCTTCTTTCTTTCTTTCTTTTCGGGATACTTTCTTTTCAGCCCTGCCTATCCACGAGCGCACGCACACACACACACACACACACACACACGTGCGCACACGCTCGTTTACAACACTGCACCCACTGAGCTGAAGATGCAGCCACTTACCTGAGGGAAACAAGTTCGGCAAAAGCACTTACCTCCACTGTGTTGTTGTTGCTGCCAGTTTTGTCGTACGGGTCGTGCTGGCCTGTGGGGGGACAGGCTCGTTTGTAAGTCAACCGGTTGACTGCAATTTCATAGAGAAGAAGAGTAATACTGAACTAGTCCCTCTCTAAATCTTTCTCTCTAAATTTTAGGCTCGCAAGTTTTATAGTTAGCCGGACTGATAGGCTACATGGCTGGACAACGTCCTGCATGGAAGCGCATTTCAATTGGCCAGCTACATTCATTCAAACATCAGCAAGCATAAAGAGCCATGTGAGGCTCTGTGCTCCTTGAACTCAGGTTGCAATTGCATTAGGCCTTGAGTAAATGAAATTGCAGTTTGCAGTTAGTGACATTTAATCAAGTGCAGGGTTTTTTTTCTTCATTGAGTTTTGATAGTTTAGTTCTTTGCAGCCCGTTGCACATTGCCTCATGTAATTATTGCTGTGTTATTACAAAATCCCCTACCTGAGGGAGAGCCGTGGCCTGTGTGTGTGTCCATTTGCCCTCCGTTGGTGTGTATGCCATGCGGTATGCCCTGCTGCCTCTCTAGTTCCCCTGTGACCAAACAGAAGGTTGCAAAAAACATTTCAGTGCAGAATATTCTTTTTTTGGCAGTTCATTTTTTTTCAGTGTGAGTGTTTGCCGTCGTCCTTACACTGGATGTGTATCTGTTCCATCTCATTAACCTCTGTAATAGCCTCTCGGAGCTCCTCGGCAAACTTCCTGAGCTCCTCGCCGCTCGGGGAGCAGAAGCTCACTAGCTGCTTCTTCTCTGAGGTAAACGGGCTCAGCATGGTGACGCCATGGGCGTAGTCTGAAGACAGAGTGCCCGAGAAGAAAACATGAGGTGCTGCTTTCACTACAAACATAGGATACGGGGGTCTAAGCACTTTCAAAACACAGTTTTTGTGCGCCTCCTACAATGCTACTCCGAAACATTTTCACAAAAGAGGCAAAAGAGGCTTTGAGATTTTTCACTCAAGCACGCTGCCATTTACGTTTCAGAAGCAATCTGTCTTTTGAGCAGATCTCCTAAAATTGGAGAGGTTATTTTGAAAAATAGATGCTGTTCAAAAGTTAAACTTCACCATGAGCATTTTTAAACACCCTCTCGGATTATAAACTATCATAAAATAAAACTGAAGCATCTTACACTCGTTGCTGAAGAGGTGAAACTGCATGCCCAGGAGACCCATCGCCTTGCAGAAGGTGTACGAGGCTGAGCTTTTCTTCTTGGGACACAGCTTTAAGATCTACGGCAAAAGGGGACAAATCAAACACAGAAGCACTTAACAGCATAGAGTCGATTGCATCGGGGCGGCTGAGTCACTTAAGAGACGCTCCTCACCAGCAGCAGGTCATTGAAGAGGAAGACCTCCCTCTGAAGCTGTGACAGCTTCTGCTTGTGAGGCTTGTTGGCGTCAGGCACCTCAAACAGCCGACAGCAGCACACCAGCCGCCTGTGCGGCACAGCCAGGATCTGCAGAGACGAGGTGAAAGAGATGGAGATGACAGGTAGCACGGAGGGCAGGCAGCGGCGAAAATTATACTCGACACCAGAGACGACGCCAAACGCGGTCAGCCTTTCTCCAGCAACGAGCGGAAAGGGAAGCGCGAAGAACGGAACTCACTGTTTTCAGGCCCAGGATGGACTGCTCCACCCGGCTCACGTAGGTGACGTGATCCTCGTTGGAGCGCAGCTCTCTCTGCTGGATCCTTTCGTAAATGCCCGCCACCATCTCCCGGGGGATGTCCGCTCCATCATCCACCCCTGAAGGAGCAGCGGCCCATAAAAGAGTGGTCGCCATTGAGGTAGAAAGCAGGTCTTATTGATCTACGAGCTCCAAAGTGCTGAGAGAAAAATCCCTTTTTTTTACCCACAGTTCCTTGGAGGATAAAAGGCTGCACTTAGAGTCCAATTTTGAAAGGCAGCTTTGCCGTAGAGTCGGGTCTAAAGGTCAAGTGTGGACTGCTTAGTGGTAATGTAAGGGCAGAAAACAGAATATAATTTCAGGACGACATGAACAACAGTCTTAATTTTGTATTTACCAGTGTTACGACCCTGGCGAGAGTGATTCCTCTAATGGTGATGCCGTCTACAACTGTTCCACAGCAGGCACTAAATACGCTGCAGTAGGACTCAGGCTCTTCCAAACAAAACAGGTTATTAAAAATGTTGCTTTTTTCCAGAAACATTTAACTCACTCATTACCGGTGTAATCTAACTAGCAGTCGTGAGCACTTTCAAAATGCATATTTTTCACAGACCTGATGGTGTAGTTAGCAGCAGCCACAAAGTGGTCTTTGAAACCGAAAGAGAGAATATCTGGACACAAGACTGTAACATGACTGCATATGATGACAGTCATCCATCGAGTTTCTCCGGCCCTGTTCGACTCACGAACCAGGATGTGAAATAACGTACCAGAAATTGTCATCAGGTCTTGTGAGTTAAAGGGTACAAATTGAGTTTGAGATCGCTGTCGTTCAACCACTGCCGCTCAACATGCCCGGAATCTTAGAGGGCACAAGATATGAGATACCGTAATAGTTTATCACCTGATCTAAGCTTAAATGAGCCTGGTTTAAATGTGCCGGCCGAAGGTTCTGGTGGGGTTAGAGCGAAGATCCAAGGGTATCGGAGATCTTGTCCTGCGC
Organism: Thamnaconus septentrionalis; assembly: GCA_009823395.1. Lineage (NCBI taxonomy): Eukaryota > Metazoa > Chordata > Actinopteri > Tetraodontiformes > Monacanthidae > Thamnaconus > Thamnaconus septentrionalis. The sequence continues at coordinate 13,667,906 of CM020513.1, forward strand.
AGCTGATGGTTTAATAGACGGTGGCCGGCATCCCTTTGAGTGACTCATCTCTCTCGAAGGGCCTGTCGCTCAGATTACCGATAGCGAAATTGATGTGAGAGCTTGTTGTAAATGTTGCCCCCCGACTTTGACTTCTTTATTGGCGTTTCAGGCGACAATATTGCCCTCACCCAGTGCCGTTAAAGGTAAAAAATCACATGTGTAATCCCAACTGCATTCACGACCAGCCCAACTTGTCGACGACATGATAGTATTTTCAGTGAGTACAACAAACAAGCGACCGGCTGTCCTTGACAGGTGGACGTATGGAACTGCATTTGAATATACTCACCTCTCAGATTGCGTATGAAGTCGTCAAGTCCCATTTTTCGTTGGGGTTTGATGTTGGGAGAGTACATATCAGTGTTGAGGAGAACCACGGCGAAGGCCAGGATGAAAATGGTGTCTGGGTTGTGAAACTGCTGCACCACGTCCGGATTACACATACAGTATCTCTGGCTGTGGAGGGGAAAAATGTCGATTGCATCATTATAAGAGATATTTAAAAAAAATAAATGCTGCAGCAGTAACATATTAAGACCAGCTTGCAGAACAAAAAAAATCCTCTATGGTGAGACAAACCAATAAAACGATAAACAAATAAAATCATACCTGATACACCCCATGAAATTATCCAGTCAAAGCGAGAAAAATGTGCTCATGAACTAAATTATCTCATGACAACAGAATGAAAAGTAGTTGCAAAGCTGAGGATGACTAATATTCACAGATGTGATTCTTACCAAAGCCAACACATTCTAAAATACAGAGATAAAATCAAATCCTGCCTTCAGAGAAGTTCAGCACTTTTTCAAACTTTAAAAGGTTTATATTTCTGCGTTATTGCCCATCTCCTACTGGGGAGGACTTAACATTAGAAACACCACTCAACAGCCATCCTCAGGCCCACAGAGGCAAATCTTAATGATGTCCTCAGTGACTTACAACACATTTAACTGCACCCCCAGACTGCAAAATTCCCTCTCAGCGCAGCTGGGTTTCAACAAAACAATGAGGTAGGAGGAAATTGTGAACCATTACAAGAGATGAGTGCAAAGTGTATTGGACTCAGACTTTAAGAGCCAAATGAAGGCCATTCACTAATCAGGACGCAGCAGTAAAACTGACAGATGAAATAAACAGCATTTATCACGGCTGCACTGTCAGATTCCGGAGGAAAACGCAGCTTCCTGCTGTTCTGGTGAATATTCTGACTCCCACCTAAACCCCCCCGCCCCCAAATATTATATCTGGCAATGCAAACTGCCTCATGACACCAGCATTCCCTGATGGCAACTACGTCCGCTGAGGCCTAATCAGATGTGGGTGGATCAGGGGAATATTCAGGCCAGGTTGGGACACTGGCTTTTAGGAGGATTGATGTCTTTGGGCCAAAGATCCGAGGCAGACATCCATGGTGTTATGCCAAAAGCTGTCCACATAGAGAAGCAGAGAAGATCCATGTATTCAAAAGTGATTGGAGAAAAAGCTGTTTGGTCCCATGTAGCTCCGGAGGCATTAGGACTGATTTTGGAGCATATGTCATCAGTGCTGCATTATAATCCGGCTATTTTGACTCCAGGACAGACCAGGCTGGAGGGTTTACACAAATTTGACATGAATTCTTTGCACTGTGAATAAGACTGACGTGACCAAAATGGCTTTGCCTCAGGTTTCGGTCAAAAAAAAGAATACTATAAAATCAAAATGCAAAACAAACCTGTCCAGCCTGCTTTGGAGCAAGAGACGCTGTGTTTTGGAACCCAGCTCTGCTTCTCTGCTGCCCACAGGCTTCGCAAAAAGTCTCACTGCTGCCCCCCTCTCTCCCCCACATCCCCCACATCCCCCTGTCTCACTGTCACTTGCACTTACACAGTGGGCCATTTCAGTGGTGGGAGGCTTTTTCATCTCCACAGTGAGGCAAGACGCAGACACACAGAGCGGCCCGCTCTGCTGCGGAGGACAACGGACTTGTCAGATTGTATGCGAGCGAGTCGCCACATCTGAGACCCGCACAATGGAGGAGCCTTTCCACCAAGAATACCCGCGTGAGATCTAAGGCCAGCGAGCTGGCGCGGCACCAATCGACAACAGACCCGACTCAGCGGCGGCGGTGCCTTTGTCTCAGCCAGAGTAGGTCCCCGCTTTGCACAGACGATGCGGCAGATATTAATGAGCAGCCACAGACCAGGCTCCTGACTTGCCAACATGATGCAACATCATGGTAAATTCATCAAAGATTCATCACCGGCAAGATTTAAGTGTGTACGTGTGGGTGTGCGCGCCGTGGTATAGTTTTGCGCCCCGTAAGCAGCAGATTCAGTGACCAACTCAATAAAGTGCGTGTTTTTTGGGAGGTTTTCTCAGCGGCTATTTCTTCATTCACTTTTTTCACCAGCCGGATCTCTGTCTTATGCAACCGGCGACCCTTGTCGTCATATCTGCATGAAAGTTGCATGCCAGCTGGCACACAAACACCACTTTGTATAAAAAAAAGGGGACAACTCACGACAAGAGCACAACACATGACATAACATCTGTTACGTAAGAGAAGCGGCATCGGTTGTCTGGCGCTGCCAATGAAGCTCGCTCCTTCCTCTGACCAGTTCAGTTCTCGCAGCCCCGGTGACAGACAGTGCGGTCCGGGGCCGCTGATGAATTCCTAATCTGCACCCAGGAGCTCAGCGAATATGATTGAGTGTGATGTGATTAACTGATGACCTCAGTGGGTGTTCTGATTGGCCTTCAAATCAGCAGCAGAGGGGGCCGAGTGTCATGACTGCTTCCCCTCTTCTCTCCACTCGTGACTTATTGCTCAGAGTCCCAGATGAATACGACTTACAACTGTCTGCCGTTGTCTTTTTTGTTGACGTACCAAAGTGAATGAAAAAGACCAGAACCACTCGGAAAATCTACCTAATAGGAGATATATCTCATAATTACCCACATCATGTAACATCCATTCAACACAGGCATGACATGAGTCTTTGCTATGATGGAAACAAACCTGATGTGAGGTAATTAACAGTCACAACACAGTATGTGCTTTCAATTTGTGTCAGGGTGCTGTTCTGTGAAATAAAGATAAATAACCAGCGTCTGAGTACCACAGATGGAGGAAGTGCTGCAGAGGCTGCCTCGTGTTTGCCACTCAATTAAGTGACAAGAAAGAAGGATGGTAGGATTCTGTTTTCAGGCTCAAGAGAACAAAGCTCACGTGGCGTCAGAGAGTCTAGAGCACCTTTCCTGTGGCAATTATGCCTGTATTGAATTATAATAGCATTGAAGCCTAATTTGAAAGGACACCTTGGTTAATGGTTTGAAAATAGGCAGTGGCTCGGCTCAAGTGCTGCCGTGACATTTTCCAGTGAGCCGGAGGTAGAGAGCAGCATATCAACACAGGGCAATTAACCGCACGCTGTAATACAACCGTTCACATCGCCGATAACAGCAACAGCGGGTTTTTATTGCCGTTTTTTTTTTCTAATTCAACCAATTGTTGACAAAAGTGGGAAAATGAGCGTGACTCATGACATCTAGTTCCGTATCATTTTATGTGGGAATGACGACGAGGAACTGACAGCAGTCGGGTGCAAATTCTCACAGATTGATTTTGAATTCTTATAAGCTGGCAAAAGCATGACTTAAGCCAGCGCTGTCAGACAGAGAGGGTCACAAAAACAGTTTCCTTGGCCATTAAAACAGCAAGGAGTGTCACTAAATGAATTCTACCCTCTGATTAGCCGTTGCAAATGTTTTGTTTTGTGCTTTACTGCCCGCCGTGGAACAGCGCTACATTCCAAGTGTTGCCGGGCGCTGAGGGAGGCGGGAGGCACTGCACCAACTGATCAATCTAGCGTGTCGGGTTACGTTTGTGCGTCTCCCCGGGAAGAAAGTTCTGGAGTGGTTGCTTCTATTTCTGTCCTGATGAAATGCACACCGATTTCCTGCAGCTCTGATTGGCTGACAATCATGCACTGCTGAGCTTCTTCAAAGGTTACATGCAATCAGTCTAATTTGTTAATGAGACAAGGCTTTGGTTTTATCCCAGCCCACAGTCAAACACTTCACATGTAACGTCGACCCGCTGTTCTGAATGCATGTGCATCCCCGAGGCTCCCAGGTCCTTTTTGAAGCGCAGTTTTCTTGTTTTACATAGGAGACTGCAGGCAAGAGGCCCATTCTTTGCAACAGCCCCCAGTAGCCTTACAAGCCCCTTTGCTCAGCCATGTGAGGATCTGTTGTTGTGATGGACTTGTATCAAAAGAACGGAGCCTGTTAGTCAGCAGGGCCCGCTCGTGAGTGAGCTGACAGCCTCACCTGAAGGCTTCGATGAGTCTCTCCACTTTCTGCGCTTCCCCCTGCACACGAACATGAGCCTGGAACTTTCTCAGGGCTTCGTCAAGCTCCATGCCGGAAAAATCCATCTCATCCACGACGCAACTGTGAAGGGAGAGACAAAGAGGGGAAGCAGGGGCACAGGGAGGCTGGTGAGCGACGTTTGGATGAGTTGGAGGTTGTCACAGCGTTGGGAAGGTGAGCGAGGCTGTCGTGCGTGGGCACGTGTGTGTGTGTGTGTGTGTGTGTGTATGAAACTATGAGTGCCAGAGTGCTGTTGGCAAAACTTCCCGTTACAGTCATACTTCCGTTACAGAAGCGCTGACCTGGAAGATGCACGTCGGGGCAACACGTTTGCGCGCACAGGCGCAAAATTGGTGGATTGGATTGGAGGGACAACGCGGGGAGAAAATGAAATGACTAAACAAAATTTGAAATTTAAAGGTAAGACAAGTGCAGAAAAGGTGTGGCTAAAGCTTCTGAGGAAGCACCCGGTCAAAGATCGTACATGCACATATGTATAAATGCAAGGTATTTGCAACATATATCTACATGTGCATGTTTTGTGTCCCAGGCTGTGTGTCTATGTGTCTGTATAAAGTGGTGGTGGTGTGTGTGTGTGTAGGGGTAACGCATGTATGTGAGTGAGTGAGTGAGTGAGTGCGTGAGTGCGTGCGTGTTTGTGTTCAGTGCAGTGACCTATTTCTGCAGTCTCTGCATCAACCTCGGCAAAAAGCTCCTCTATCGTGGATCTGTGTCTACGCTGGTTAGATGCAAAATGGGCGAGTGAGAAAGCATTAGGCAAATGCATGTAAGCGCGGATATGTTGCATGTATGCATGAGGATGCAGGTCAAGTGACTTGGTGCACGTGTATCTGTGTGACGAGCACACACACACACACACACACACACACACACACTGTGCCATACTACTAAAAAGCTGGACATATTAAAGAAGAGCCGTGAAGGCATTAAAGAGGAACATGAAGGTGAAAGCACAGCCTGGGAATTTAAAAACCCGAGACAACCCAAAAAATTTTGGAGCGGGGAATTGCAAAATGACATATAGCATTAAGAGCGAAAGCAGACAGTTTAAAAGACACAGCTATTTAGTTAAGGTGAGTCTCCCATTGTGCCGCAAAGCCCCAAGCTAGAAGATTTACCAATAATACATCAGCTCTTACAAATGACCAGAAAGAACAAGCAAATAACTTGACTTTGCTGTATATTGAAATCTAACTGACTAAAATCTGTCTCGCATGCATGATAGAGCAGTCATAAAAGAAACAGGACTGACTCGAGAACGTCCCTGTTGAATTGCAGCTTGCTGTTCCCCAAGAACTCTCCAATCATCTGCCTGCTCAGTCCTTTCCTCTGGAGCAGGAAGTGCGCCACTCCGATGGCCGTGTCCGGGACGAAACCGCGCGTGATCAGGAAGTGGATGCCTCTCTCTGGGTTCCTGCCCAAGACAAGACAAGATGACCAACATTCAAAGCTTTTAGGAAGAGATTGAGTTAGCTGTGTTCAAAGTGCTCGCGAGAACACAACCCGAATCATAGCTGCACGTGAATGACTGTCAGCATGTAAGAATAAGACATCAACGGGCTGCATTCGTCCACTATTGCAAGGCGAGAAATGGAAAGCAAAGGGAAGGTCAGTGAGGGACAGCATGAGTTGTTGTTTATCCTTATATTTTGTATTCGGCTCCAGTATTGTGCTGATCATTTTCCATTTCATACAAACATACAGTATGTGCATTTCTGTCAGTTAGTAGGCGCAAGGCAGTGTAGCACCCACACTCAATTTCTGACGCTGAATTTTTTTCTGCTTATTTAATGATTTTTGCAAGCTATCTTTGGTCACTTAACTATACCATCAGCTGTTGTTGAACTCATCTCATAGAGCAGTAAAGGGCTTTTTCAAAACTAAAGATGGTCACAGCGGTCACCTGGGACATCTGAAAATTGCACTTTGTGTCGCCAGTCCTAAGAGTCGAACAGTGGGCGTGTGATGTTTTTAGTGCAGTGGAGCGGACAGGTGTGTTAGCCCGAGTGAGAAAGAAAATGTGTGTCTCTGTATTTAAGAAGAGGAAGTGCGCTTAAGCGTAAGAGAACACGTGTGCGTGTGTGTGGGCGTATGCGTGTGTGTGGGCGTGTGTGTTTGTGAGAGGGCACACAGCAAGACAGCGGGAAAGAAAATGTGTATTCATGCACAAAAGCTGTTAGCTTTGGACCTCTGGATCAAGCCTGCTGTCGCTGATGCGTGTGAGTTAATTTATTTCCATTTGTAATAACTAATGATAAGTGGAGGCCCGACCACACACACTCTATTTATAGAGGTTCAGAGGCTCCATCATCGCTCATGGCACCTCTTGACCGCCTCTCCTCTTCAGCTCTATTTCTTCCCGTTCTTCTGTCCCTCCTGCCGCTCCTCTTTCCGTCCCACCCTCCTCCTCCTCCTCTTTTTTTTCAGCGGCGTCACAAGATGGCAGGGAACAGGCAGCTCCTCCCAACTCCAGCAAACACTAATGAGCCGCTGCTCCGAGCGCCGTAGTCGGACTGCTGGAGATTTGTTTGGCACAAAACAGTCGTAAGTGTGAATCGAAACCTTTGACCGTGGCCAGCCTTGGGGACCACCACTATTACATTTTAATAGGGTAACCTGTAATCGTAACCAATTACATTTCCAACATTGGCCTTCTGGTGCAGTGGTCTTTTCAGTCTTTTCAGTGGTTTTCACGGTGCGTTTGCATGCGTGTGTGTGAGAGAGATGCTGTTTTCCAGCCACTCACACGTTGAAGAGATTGAGCCCGATGCGATAGAGGCGTTTGCGGTGTGTGTCCGTTGACAGAGTGGGCGAGCGGCAGGAGGCCGGGTCTTGGCAGCGGTCCCTGGGCAGAGAGACGACCAGCGCCTGCAGGGCCTCTGGGCTCGGCCCTCCGGGAATCTGCTGAGGGTGAGTGTAGTGGTACTGCTGGTACTGGGTGTAAATCTGAGCCGGCTGCTGGTTTGACTGGGCTGAGGTTGATATAGAGGTGGAAGTCGAGGTAGAAGTGGAAGTGGACCCTTGTCTGTCGGAGCTGCTCTCGGCCTCCGCCTGCTCCCCTCCTGGAACTGGCACCGCCGAGCCCCTCCTGGATCCAAAATCGGCAATTTCTAGCTCCTCGCTGGGAGGAGGCGCCGGAAACTCCAGCTCCTCTGCTGACAGGCTGTCTTTTCTCCCGCCCAAGCTACTGACAGAGGTCTTCCTGCTGCCGTGCTCTCCTGCACCAGTGTTACCCAGAGACGTGGTGGTGGTGGTGGTGGTGGAGGAAATGGTATAGGAGCTGTTGCTGTCGATGTGAACGGTCACGTCTCTGAAGGCCATGAGCAACGAGCTGGCGCTGCGAGGCAGACAGGCGCTCTCAGCTGCAGCACGCAAGGCTCCGGGGTCCATCAATAGCCCTTTACCCTCTCCGCCCTCTGACAGGCTCCAACTACGGAGGGCGTCATCTATCGACTGGGCCAAAGAATGAAGCTGTGAATAGGATGGGGGAGGGGAGGGAAATGGTAACATTTTAATGTTTTAATCAGGTCAAGTAGAGATGATTTATGTGAGAAATTTTCTTCGACAAAAACAGCAGATATTGTCTGAACAAGTCGCACTGGAGGCAGAAATAGCTAATAAAGATTTCATGTAAGTCTATCAGATTGCCGTCTGAATTGTTTCCACGCATCTCTCTGCGGCCAAGTGACTTCGCAGGCAGAAAGACGGAAATAAAATTTAAAAGAATGGATTGGAACAGAGGCTGTGAAATTAACAGAAGCACTCACTTGCTCAGAGAAGCAGTCTTCCAGCTGAGTGAGGGATGGCCCAGGGGTCTGTGGAGGAGCTTGGCTCTGCTCCTGGTCTGTGGCTGAGGAGGTGCCGGAGGAGGGAGCAGCGACCGGGGCGGACGCAGGCGACGGCGGCAGAGAGGTGGAGCGACACGGCGGCGGAGGCGGAGTCTTCGAGCGCAAGGGTATCTGCCCTCCGCCTGGGTGCAGGGAGTAACTGTGCCTCTGGGTGGCGTTGCGGGCCCGTCCCGAGGGGCTGGGCTGACGCAGGGAGATCCGGCGTGGCAGCTTACTTTCGGACAGAGAGTTCCGGATCTTCTGGAAGTTTTTGCTCAGCTGGTACTGACGGAATGCCGTTTGAATTCGACGGGCCGCCCGCCTTGCAATGAGATGGCCACCGTATTTCTGCTCCAATTCCTCAATCTGCAGACGTGGAGACAGCGAAGGGTAGTTAGTTTAGCAGCCACTTGAGATCCATGAGAGCGTAGTTCAAGGGAAGTCTTTTTCATCTTCCTACTTAAAGGTCCAGTATCTAAAATGTAGCCCTATTTATGATTTTTAGATCGTTAAAAGTTGAATACACTTCCTGTAAAGTCTATACTCACACTACAATAAAAGTTATTTGTTTTCACTACCCATAGAACGCTTCTCTTTTTGTACTTAAGAATATACATAGAGCAAGGGTGTTGCACCCAGTTAGCTGCCGTCTTGCACCGCCATATTATAGGCTTATATATATATTTCTAAGGAAGCCTGATGGGGACAATCCAGTCCGCCTGACAGCACATTTACGCTGGCATCCCCAAATAAACCAATGAAGAAGAAGGTGGACAAGGTATCAGGTATGTGTGCGCAGGCCACTGTAATTCACTGGCAAACTTGGGAGAGGGAAGGTGAGTGAGAGAGTGCTGCAATCTTAAATCTGACCACTAGATGGCAGAATTTTACACACTGTACCTTGAAATGTCAACTCTTTGAAAATTGGCAAAGGGTTCAGAGCCAAAGTGACAATCATCTCTCATTGTTAGTTGCTTATACTCATCACGAGGGGAGTGATGAACTGTGGGGGAAACGGCTGCTGTTGACAAATGAGTTGTAAAATAAAAGTGAACACCAGTGGCACAAGCCTGCTTCTGTTTGGACGGAGCAGATCAGCCCAAAAGCTCTCTGCCTCATCTAGAAATTTTGTTTGTCCTCCCACATTTTCAGCAAGAGGGAGCAACAGAGGAGGAGGGGCAGTGGGAGGCAAGGGAGGCAGAGACAGAGAGGGAGGAAAAGGAGGACAGTCACACATGTGCCCGGGTGTGTGTCTGCTCGTGGAAGCACACCCCACCAAAAGACGCACAAACGCGCGAGCGCGCACACACACACACGCAGGCACTGCAGCAGCAATAGAAGGAGCATCAGCGGTCCCTTCAGCAGTTTGGTATGAAAAATAAAGACATCTCCAGCCGCCAGAAGCAGTTATTAGCTGTTGCCATGACAACCTAGCATCCTTCCTGTTCCTGTCGCTGTGGTGGCACAATCTCTGGTGTTCCTTTTAATGTCAACAGAGACGGAAATAGATCTCAATGAGAACCTTTTCCGTCACACTTTTCATGGTCGTGTCAAATGATCATCCTTCGCCCACGCCCTCCTACTTAAACAGGTGGAGGAGGTAGGAGGCGCTCATTCCAACCACCAGGCCTTCAAAGTAGCACACACATGCACACGCACACACAAAAACTCTATAAATAAATCATACCTGTTTGTTTTTATTCTCCAGGGTAATCTCGTACTCGCTGGGACCTTCTCTTTTGGTCCCCTCCACTTCCTGTCCACTACCAGATGATGTGCCATCCTCCAGGCTCAGCATCTGGCTACTGCCGGGGAATTAAAAGAACAAAAAGCTATTAGTCCTCCCCGCTGACCTTCAAAACACTGCTCTGTTATCTCGGTGGCAGGTTATCAGCTGTGTGGCGTGCGAGGTTTATGGGGAAAGCAGCAGGTGGAGAGTGATGTGCGGCAGACTTGGCTCGGGGCAAGGATGACTAAATGAATGTGCCCAGTCCTATTTGGCCCAAGCCCTGTGCAGTTTGGAAGAGTAAAACTCTAAAAAAAAAATGTGACCAAGACAAAAACACTCACTTTTTCTAAATCACTATTTTAAAAAAGTAAAATATTCAGGAAACTAAAGACGTAAAAGATGAAAATAAAAAAAAGATCTGATGGAATTTTCTAGTAATCAGCTGAGGCAGTTTTTGCATGAGAAACCAGTCTGTTCGCCCCATTCTGTTGTTAGTAATTCAACTCAAGATATTCTGTCTTTGATTACCATGTCTTTGAGGCGTGATGAGGTCAAATTATCAACATACTCTAAACGAGTGAAAAGATTCTTATTTACTTCTATTCAAGTTACGATCTTTAACCGTGTCCCCCCCGCGCTGTTTTGCCTTGTCTTCTTAAATTTCAGCATTTGTGTTTTTATGTCTGAATTTATTTAGACTTATTTGTGCCCTGCACGCCTTGACTTTACCTTTTACAAAACGGATTTCTGCAGTGAGCCCTCTCTGTCTGTGGCACCAGCGTCTGAGACCTTTTCTTTTAGCCTTGCTTGTCAATAACTATTTAATATAATATATTTTTCTGTTGTGGACTATTAGAATTAATGCATTAGAAGAGAAGAAGTCAGTAAGGTCAGAGTTCTCGAAAATTAAGTCAGGTTGATAAACAGCATTTCTGTAACAGCAGCGGCTGGAAAAGGGATGAAAAATCCTATTTACTCTGCATCTGACTGAATGCAGCCTGAATCAGACTTTGGATGCTGTCTCTTTTCGCTCAAACGGTTCCCCTTCCACATAATCTAATGCGTTGTCAACAAAACGGTCCCATTACAGGAGAGCATCATTCAGGCATGTTGACTTACTGCCTCAATTCACAATGACGCAGCAAATCAGAGCATTTTTCCCACATACTTTTGTGTCCTTGATAGCTAAAATTCACAGGGGGGAAAAGTGACGCTGACATCACTGGCTTCACACCATCTCTGAAAGATGCAAAACACTTACCCTCAGCACCTTTTATACGGCCACTGCGGACTGATGCAAGCCCAGAAATATGAGCGCACCCTAAAAGGTTTTGTAATGGCGTGCAATTATGAGCGTGTGTGCCTGATGTTGTGTGCTTGTGCAATCTTTCTTCCTCTCGGATAATGCTTACTCTAATTATTTTTACACGAGGGGGGCCCATGCACAACGCAGCTAAGGGAGACTAAAAAGCCTGCTCATGGTTAAATAATGAGGGCATCGCTAAAGTTCCTCTCTGTTTCCTGCGAATGCTGCGACGGGAAACATTCTGCAACTAAAAGTCCCAGATAGCGAGGGCCGCAGCGGCGATAGGTTCAAATGAGGCGTGGAGAGAGGACGTGCGGGGAACCGACGGAAGGGGTGGATTTGGAAGAAAAAAAAGTGTAAACAGGGAAAACAGGAGAATATCAAGAGGGAGACCGTGACGGTGGGTTCACGCCAGAGGCCGTCTCTGTCAAAACCTCTATTAAAACACTGCCGTGTCCCTGTACTGAATCAGAATACATTAGTGTACATTAGAATGCATTAGAGGATTTAAAAGCAGGAGTTGAGCTATTAATGTATCTGGACAGCAAAAGCCTCCGTCATGATATTGGTGCTGCCTGCTCTCTGTTTCTCCCACTCACTCCGTCTCACACACGTTTAAACGTGTGGCCGCAACAAACATATGTAGCGCACACTCCTGCTCAGCACTGCTTGGCACTGGGGCGACGGGAACTAAACATGTGTCAAATTACATCTTTCTCAGAGGCCTGTGTGCTGCTGTGACCGTAGGTTCATCCACTCAGGCCTGCTGAATATGGGCTTTGATAAGTCATCACAGTGTGGGGAAAAGGAGAGGGATTCAATACAGGCAGACAGTGATAATAAGAAAAACTTCTTTTGGAGGGATGTGGTCGAAATAAAAAATACCTGATTAGAGAAAAACAATGAGCTGGGATGCACTCGGCGCTAAGCGGCATATTATCCGAGCATTACATGAAGTAAAGTGGACATTGCGAGTAAAGAGTGGATTTAAAACGCAGAGGGCTGAGGATTAAGAGATGGGAAGGATTCTGGAGTGCGATGTGGGGGGTTGGTGGCGGTGGCAAATGGCAATCGCTGGGAAACACGGCGAAATCAGGCTTTCCCTGAGTTCTACAACCGAGCGCCGGCGCTTGTACACGCCGAGTGGGATGTTTCTTAGTCGCGCACAAGCGAGAACAAATACAAAATAAATAAAAAAAAAGCTGCCCACGCTGAGACAGATGGAGCGAGTGACTCCAACAGATCCTCAAAGTCATATTCTCCAGTTACTATGGCAGTGGCAGCCGTTGATGGCGTCATTATTGCGTTGCCATGGGTGCTTCTGTAGTGGTAATATCTGTTCAGCCCCTCTACCCCAACCCCACCCTTACACCCTGACACCCTCCCCTCCCCCCATGCTCACATGTAGCCCCTCCCCACCCTCCTCTGCTCAGGCACTCTACTCTCTCTTAATGTGAGCTTTCCTTGAGGCACATGGAGCCATAGGTTTACAGAGCAGTGGACTCTCTCCCGCTGTTTCTCCCGGCTCCCGACGTTCATAAATAGACCATTTCACGCTCACATGTGTGGCGCTGCACACGCTAAAAGGCATGATCAAAAGCCTGCGCGGATATCATTCGCTTGGATGACGCACACGTGAAAATTTGGGGGGTGGGGAGGGTAGGCTGTGATGTAATTTCAAGGGCCGAGGGGGAGGAAAAAAAATAATGAACACTCAGCTGAAAAATGAAAGCGTGTTTGATTGGCTGTTAGCACTTACCTGGACGAGCCGGTGTTGTCAGCTTCGGGGTGTTCAGGGGCCGGACAGCAGAACTGATGCAGCACGGTCTCACTCCTGCAGAGTGGCAGAGGTAGAGAGGTGAGACAGGCAGGAGAGGCGGCCAGTACCGGAAGGGCAGCGTGTCTTTCAGCCGCTGCTGGCTGTTGCTGGTAGTTTGTCTTCTTTCCGCACACATCATCCTTGTGTTCATTCTTAGTCCAACGTCCCAAAGGATCCCGCCGAGGCTCTCATTAGAGTCCTCTGGATTACTTCCACGGGTTGTGTTTACAATTTGGCAGCGATCCCACAGTAAATACCCTATGTAGGTCAATTGAAAGGCTGAGAACGCTTACAATGAGCAGGAGTGTTTATATGTTTGGGCACTTGTTTCTGCCTCCTCCCCTCCAATTCATCCGAAGTGCTTTGATTTAGCGGAATTCCCCAAACCTAATCTGGACAGATGGTACGTCGAGCTCCGTTTCCTGCTCTGTCTCTTTTAAACTTCCACTCTCTCATTTCTCTCTCATGCATTTTACATTTTTTTACATTCATATTTCAGGCATTTTGCTGGTGCTCTTATCTGCGTCTTGAAAGGAAGGAGGGAGGAATCACACGACGCATCATGTTTAGGCTGTTACATAAACATGAAATTGAGTCCCAATTGTATGATTAAATACCTTCAAGGTCTGGCTTTTAAAAGAAGAGCCGGTGGGACTGTAGTCCCAGCCAGGTCCTTCAACAATATGCTGAAAGCTCTCAGTTGACAGTATATTTCTTGGTTTCGCTACAGTAAGTCTTCAGACCTGCGCTCAGCATATTGCCTCTGACGAAGAACCACACTGACAAGCAGTCAGAGTCACTGCCAGACTCGGTGTGACAGTACAGGCTATAAAAAGCTACTTTTTCACCACAACTAACTTTAAACAAACCTAAAGGAGCATTAGCGTTTAATGTCTATATATTAAGACTGCTTACATTTGGATTTTTTCTGCATAATGGGCCTCCTGCTCAGCTTTTGCAACACTGACCATCCCTTTTGTTCTGAATATAATCTAGCAGCAAGAGTTTGTTCAATACAGGTATAGTATTTTATTTTATTATCGATGTTATTATACAAAAATCAACATTCTTCTTGTAATTGTGAAATAGTGAAATATTCTTTCATAGCCCCATTATTTACAGACTGACACATGTTTTTCTTTTTCTTTTTTAATCCTGGTAATCATATTTTTAAAGCTCATGGAAATCCAGTTCCTCAAAATATTATAACAAAGGCTCGTCATGACAGAAAAAAAGGATATTTGGATCATCCTGAAAATCTATTGAGAAATGCGTGTAGTCATGGAAAAGAGTAGTGAGCTATTCCCTGACAGTCTCCACAAGAAGGGTAAACTACCAAGATTGAATGAATGAATGACCAAGGTTATGGCTGAGAGGTCTGGCTGTTCACATACTTTAAAAAATAGAAGAAGAAAAAAAAGTTAAATAATTTCAACTTTATTTTAGACCTGTCTGCTCCATATGCAAGCAAATCAAAGATTTAGACAAAGTGGATTGGAAGGGAAAGTTGACATCACTGGCCAGAACCTCCAGAAGATTGAGTCACCGTGCAAAGGCGTAGAGAGGAAATGCACCACAAGTGTTGCATCCCTAGAGTGAAGCCACTGCTGAACCAGGGACAACATTACAGGCGTGTTATTTGGGCTGAGCAGACAGAGAACAGAACCACTGCTCAAGGGTTCTTCTTTTCAGATGAAAGTAACCACTGCATTTCATTTTGAAATCAAGGCCCAGAGTCTGACGACAGCGGAGAGGCGCAGAATCCAATCTGCCTAAAGTCCAGTACGTTTGTACACTCTCAGTGAGGATTTGGGCCTCTGTGTTCTCTGCTACTGTTGGTTTGCTGTGTTTCATCATGTCCAGATTCAACACAGCATCTACAGGGGGGTGGAGGGAGGTGGAGGGGATTTCACAGCACTTTATGTTTCTGCCTGCTGACAAGCTTTGCAGAAATGTTGATGTCCTTTTCCAGCAGAACTGTGAATCTACCCAAAGTGCCAAAACGACTACCAGCAGGCTTTCCGACCTCGGCATTGCTCCGCTTGTTTAGCCAGCCAGGCTGAAGCCCTTGGAGATCTATGTGATGTTGTCGACAAGAAGATAAGAGACACTTGACCAACTATACAGATGAGCTGAAGGCCTTCAGAAAACCTCAGCAGCGTCATAGGATGGTGACCTCAATGGCACTAAGCATTGAAAAAAGCAGCATTGACTATTTCTCTGTTATACTGATAATCCTTTGTTGGTTATATTCTTTTACTCATATATGATGCTGAATTTTTAATTTCCATGAACTGTAAACCACAATGAACATGATTTAGAAAGGAAAAAAGATTTTAAATGCATAAAAGATGGGAGTTTTATCTGTTGAAAGGAAATGAACTTCACAGAGACCTAATGTTATGAGATTTACCATAGATGTATATTCAGGAAGTCTAAATCCTAAACCTAAAAGTCAGCCAAGACAGGTATGACTCTCTTGACATATTACGTCCAAAATGTGTCTTCTTTTCTTGTTAAGGCTGAGATGTTAATTTTTGACAACACTTTTGCGCGATGACCAATATATCAGATGCCCTTGAACTTGACTAGACATGAAAGAGTTGACCAAAAATAAGTTTTCAAACCCAGGTTTGAGCTTTTGCAGGCAGACTGCGTGCTACATCGTTTCCTGTCCCAGATATAGCAGGCTAATTAGTCAGCTTTAGAGGTGCTGAAAGGATGACTGTGTTACCTTCCGACAGATTGAGGTTAACTGTTTGTGATGCTTATTACTCCCAACCACCTGCGCGCAGACCGAACCATTTTGCCTACTGATACAGAACGGATTCCACAGGACCGACCAAAACGCGCACATTTATCAACCCCATCTGCGAGAACAAGACACACAGAACAGCCGCAGCACCTCCAACAGGGCTTACAAAGAGAGCAGGTGAATTATTTAGCGGTACACTGTTGGCCCGTGTTCTCTGTCTAGCTGAGCTCCGTCCTCCCTCGCGTGACCCCTCCCCGCTGTTCCTGTTTTGCCAAAAATAGATTAAACGCTTTTTGTTTTTTACCAGTCAGCAATAAACAGCGTTGACATGTAGTAAGAGCGGCTCCCATTTTTTGACTTCGCTTGCATCTTTGACCGTGCCACATAATCTGTTCCTCTGTTGCCCAAACCCGCCCCTGTATTAGTCAGCAAGTCAAATGACTTAAGGAGAGAGAAAAGCCTCTATTGCACCTTTCTTCACTCTTTTGCTTTGCTTGCGTCCCTCACCCCAGCTATCCCTCTGCGTTTTTTCCACTACCCGATGTCTCCGTCTTCCTCCATCCCTTTCAGTATGCCGTCCACTCTGATGTCAGCCTCGAGCTCCTTCCTTTAGACACCTCCGAGGGCCCCTGTAAAGGCAATGACCGAACATGCATCCCTCTATTTTTCTCTTTCTGTCTCGCGCTGCCTTTCGCTCTCCTGAGAATGGCTGATTACCTTTCGCTCCGTGGGCTAAGTGGGGCAGATAGGAGGCTCAGCTGGAGAGGGAGACAGAGAGCGAGCCAACGAGAGGACCCTGTCTCTCCACGTCCACTGACATCACTCACAACAATGCAGAGCGCACAAATGCACTCGCGGCCATCCCCGCGCAGCCCACAAGTCGTTTAGTCGCAAGGCAAGGCAACCTTGGGACTTAGATAGTTGGGTAAACATTCAAATAAAAGCGTACAGCAAGATGTCGGATGAATTACTGCAAGCACGTGCACCTCAAACGCTCACATGGACTATTACATTTCCTGGTATGCTGACACATCTAAGTGACTGGCAAGTAGGAAAGCGGAGGGTAGATGTGATTCACGGTCTGCTGCTGCAGACAGGACGCAGTGGGGAACGACAGGTCACAGGATCTGTTAAAAATGCAAGTGAGTGGCTGTTACGGCAGTCCTTCACCCCTCCTGCCTGGAACGCCAGAGGGAAAAACTCTTAAAAAAAAAAAAGGTGTTGAACAACTAGTGCAATACAGAATTTCTCTGATTCTATTAAGGCACTGTGAGGTTGCGTTCAAGGACATTATGTTAGCAGCGAGGCCACATAATAAACCACCACGGCCCGCTCTGGTGCCAGAAAAGAAAAAAGACAGTGGCTGGCTGCGCGGCTCTCTGCCGGTGGCTTTCCTAATATGAATTAATTTATTGTAACGCCTGGCTCACCAGAAAACTAATTTAAATTAGGAACCAGCAGTGATTTCTGTCATACGGTTGCCCAAGGACACAACTTGGGTTACAGACAAGACCGTAGACGGAGCAACAGATGCTGCGCGCACGCTCAGGCACGCCAGCGCTCACAACGCAGGAGCCTGAAATAGCGGTGGCAGGTGAGATGTTCTCTTATGTCAACATTTCATTTTTATTATTTTTTTTAGTGCACATGTACCCCCCCCCCCTTCTCAAGACATCCTCAGTTCTGTGGTGCTGCTCTCAGCGGGGGTGGAGTCCCAGAGAGACCAATCAGGGCTCCTGCCGGGATACAACTTATGAACTAAACATACACACACATACACACACACACCACAACTCAAAGAGGGGTGAAGATGGGTTTTTTTTTTCTCGTTACTGCAGGTGATGTGCTGAGATATTATCACACCCTGGTGTCAGAAAAGGCGCAATGCTGTGGTGTGTGTGTGTGTGTGTGTGTGTGTGTGTGTGTGTGTGTGTGTGTGTGTGTGTGTGTGTGTGTGAGCAACATCAGAAGCCTGGGGGTCCCACGAGAGTTCCCACGGATCCCGTGCAGTAATTAAGGGAGGCAGCAGCAGCAGTAGCAGCATCAGCACCGCGGACAGCGACGCGGCGTCTCACCGTCGAGAATCTGCTCATCGTCTCCAGCTGCCATTGACCGCTTTTGCTTGTGCATCTCCCATTGTGCACGCACGCACGCACGCACTCACGTACACACGCGAATGCATGCACACTCAGCTGGCCTATAGGCCTACAGCTGTTTGTTATGTAATGATCCAGTGATCGTGATCCCGTGTCTCGTTTAAATAATCCACCCCCTTCCTTCTCCGGCTCAGTGGTACCCGACTCACACGGCTGAAAATTTCATGTTGTTTTTTTTTTTTTTTTTTTTTGTTGGAGCGCCGTCTGCGTTAATTAGACGTTTCTCAATCGGAAGGACACCCGCCCGGGCGCGCACGTATACGCGCACCCATGCACATCCCTCCGTTTTAGACAGACGACACGGAGAAATAGAAGAAATAGAAAAACACAGCTAAGAAATCAAAACACTCGGCTGGATCTGAGATATGTGGAATTTGAAAGTGAAATACAGCAGCGCATATATAGGCGCATCATTTTACAGTGTTTCCAATATTCTCTAATTCATTTTTGAAATGAAATTTAATTACACATTTTACAAAAGGCACAATAGTGCAAATAAGCGGAACCTCCACTCACTCAGATTTCCTTGCCAAGGCGATGGATCGACACAGGGTTGTGGGGGTCATCGGAACCAAGGAGCGGCAGCTTTGACAACTTCCTCCGTTTTCTGGATCACTTTCTACAGGGGAAACCACAGACGGGTCTGCCGGGACCAACTGCATGTCCCCTGGATCCAAAGGTTGGGTTGGCGTTGGCTGGACGGCTGGAACCGCCTCGATTTGCGCTGGTGCTGCCGCATGGTCCAGCACAGACCCCGCAGCAGCAGCAGCAGCCTTGAGTTGGGGGTCCTGAAGGTGATGGTGATGAGGAAGGCAGCTTTGATCGGGGTGGTGGTGATGGTGGTGATGGTAAGGATAATGTTGTTGTACCCTGATGGTCCGCAAGTGTCTGTTCTCGCCGATAAGCTCGTCCACCCGTCGGTCCAGCTCCTCTATCCGGGAGCGCTGCGTCTGGATGAGACTCTGTTGGTTCTGGACGATGGTGGTGAGCTCCCGCAGGTACAGAATCGCCTGCACCGGGTTTTCCAGCAGGCTGGAGCTCATCATACACACGGCAAGAAGAGGTGAGAGAAGGAGAAGGAAGCGGACGCTCGGCTGACGGACGGACGGAGGGCGGAGGAGACGTGAGAACACGGGTGAAAAGATGATGTCCTTCCTTTCTCCTGCCCTTGGTTCTGCCCGTCTGTGGATGAGCCTGCAACGACCGCACCGAGCAGTGTTCTCCTCTTCGTCGCTCGCCTCCTTCCCTTCCTCCCTCCCTCTCTCTCTCTCTCTCTCTCTCTCTCTCTCTCTCTCTCTCTCTCTCTCTCTCTCTCTCTCGTACTGCGCTGAGTGGTGCTGATGAGAGGAGCCAGATCCAGATGTGACAGGAGGGAGGAGGGGATGAGAGGCGCTGGAGGATGAATGCGTCATTACGCACCATGCAACGAAGGCTTTAAGAAAAGCTCAGCGCAAGCACGCACCCTACAGGCTATTCAGAGACGTTTCGTACCTTGCCTAGGCCCACAGGGCTGGCCGGAAGGAGACCATCGAAGTTTTATGCTGGAGAGCAAAATCAAACTCCGTGAAGGGAAATTAAAATATTCTATCAGTGGGGTACATTATCATATAAAGTTCACATCCAACAAGAGTTTAGGGAATAGATTAAGACCAGTTTC
Organism: Thamnaconus septentrionalis; assembly: GCA_009823395.1. Taxonomy (NCBI): domain Eukaryota; kingdom Metazoa; phylum Chordata; class Actinopteri; order Tetraodontiformes; family Monacanthidae; genus Thamnaconus; species Thamnaconus septentrionalis. The sequence continues at coordinate 13,687,577 of CM020513.1, forward strand.
CTGTATTAGCACCTGAATGTTATAGCCAAAAAGTCAGCAACTTAATTTTGTAGAGTTGGAGGTGTTAAAATAGCCTATATGATGTTTGTCTTCGCTGGTATCTTCAACTGCTAAAGTAAAACACTGTCAGATTTGGACTGACTTCACTGGTACAATAGGCTGAATTTTTACACCGCTCCCTTGAGACAGTTTCTGGACTCTTTGCTTTAAAAAGCTTCATATTTTTACATGTATGTGTAATTAAATATTAGTTCTCTCTCTCTCTCTCTCTCTCTCTCTCTCTCACACACACACACACACACACACACACACACAGTGTGTGTGTGTGTGTCCTCAAAATAGGCATGTTTTTTCAATGATGCTGCTGCTGCTGCTGCTGCTGCTACTGCTACTATTACTGCTACTACTACTCCTACTACTCATGTTGACAATAATAATAATAATAATAATAATAATAATAATAATAATAATAATAAATCAAAAATGTTGAAATAGCCTCGAATTAAAGTGAGATATTGCAAAACGATCCATATTAAGCGGTCATCGGTGATTAGATAATTTAATTATTCAGATCATATTGATGTATGGCTATTTGTACTGTGAAGACTTTCTCCCAGAAAAGAAGTTTGATTATCTTTTCATCGTAAAATTAAATGGACAAAAGCGTAAACCATAATCAAGAAGGCAACTTCCGGGGTGGTCACATGACTCGAGCCATACGGAAGTGCAGGCACGGTTCTCCTTGCTTGTATTGCTGAGCAGCAGTAGCTCGAATGTTAGCATCACCAGACTAACCTGTCTACCTCTGGTCGTATCTGTCCTGTGACCGTAAATAAGTCAGCAACACTCATGGTCAGGTAAGGTTCGAGCTTTATACTCATTTGTAGGTGTTGCTGTGTCATTTGTCATGTTCGAATATTGGTGTTATAGGCTCACAGCGACGCACTCTTGACTGCTGATAGCCTATCGTTTCTTAAATTTACTGTTTCCCAATGCTGCTAAGCTTTCCCTGCGTTGTTTGTAACCGTCTATAGTTTGAAATCTACAGAAAACATCTAAAGAGCAAACTGTTAATCTGAAAGAAATAAGTCCACATCGCCTCATGGAAACTACTTGAACCGTTTTCTGTTCCAGCTTTGTCACGTGAGTGTCAGACGAGCTGCAGACGTCGCTTGACTCGCAATGACGATGACTGGCTTTGTCTTTATTCCGTCAAAAATAACGAGGAGTTAAAAAAAAAAAAAAACATCCTAAAATTTAAAGCCTGTCTATGCAGACTTGCTGTGGTGATAGTCTCTCCCAGTGACTAATCGGCGTACAACTTTAGTCCTTACAAACTCTGGTCATCTGTGTTTAGGATGACCCAAAGACAGTGTGTGGAGGGCCAGGTGTACTCGGTGCCCCTCATCCAGCCCGACCTGAGGAGGGAGGAGGCTGTGCATCAGATTACAGATGCACTTCTTTACCTGGAGGCCATCTCATCAGATATTTTCACAAGGCAGGTTTTGAAGCGCACACGCACACACACACACACACACACACACACACACACACACACACTATTCTATGCTATTCAGCAGCTGAGATTGAATATGCATGCTGTAGTTGCTCACTGCTGAAAGTTTCAATAAAGAGAAAGTTCTATATTGGCTTTACTTTTTTACTTTTACTCTTTATTTTCTATTTTAAAAATGTCTTTACCTTGATGTGCAACTTTTCACAGCATACTTTTCTAAGCAGTACACTTAGTATTATTTTCAGTAGAGCTGTTGTTTGAAAGTTTCATTCAGAGCAGTTGAATAAATTGTAATTACGCAGAGAAGTTTAGAACTTAGACTCATGTAATGAACTCCTGACATAAACCTGATATTAAAAAAAATCCTGTAAAGTATATAAATTGATAGAATAAAATGTTAAATAACTGGTATGAAAACAATGTCTTTTTGTAAAAATATGTGGCAGACAATCAATGTCATTGCTGTAAAAACTGTTATTAATACTTTTACATCTGTACTAACAGCATGCGGAATAGACACACTGTATTGTGTGTTTCACAGTACCCAACTTGGTGTGATGTTGACATAGAATGCAAAGGGGAGAAGGACATTAGAGATATTCTCTGTGTTCATGTTGTCTGTGTGTGTGTATGTTTGCTTCCTCCAGGGTGTCAGACAGTGTGGAGAAGAACCGCCGCCAGCTGCAGAGCATCACCGACCGGATCAGACTGGCTCAGGCTCGTGTTGACAAAATTAAAGGCAGTAAAAAAGCCACCAAGGTATGGCAGCGCAAGCACACAGCATTACGTCATGCACATGTGACTGCTAATTCACAACGTGCTAAATATAATCATGTCAATAGTGGTTTGATTTCAGTATGATGATTTTTCTTTTGTGTGCGTGCAGGTTTTCTCTAGTGCCAAGTACCCAGCCCCGGATCATCTTCAGGATTACTCTTCTATTTTTATTGAAGCCACTGATCCCTCCTCACAAACTCGTCCCCGACACAGGATACAGAACAAACTGAGACCTTTTGATGATAAATCCTTGCAGGTAAGATGAACACATCACAGTTGTAATCGTGTAAGGGTTTTTTTGTTTTTTTTTAACTTGAAATGAATCCAATCAAACGAGAGTGAAAAGCAAGACTTGTTCAGGTTAAGTGCTCTCAAACTGATGTCATAAAGGTCAAATGACATCAAAGCTGTTATCGAGATAAATCACAAGACGGTGTGCAAACAGCCAGAAGCTGTTGTTGTGCCTGTTACAAATGTTATAGTTAAAATGTCAGCAGAAAAAAATTGAAAAGTAAGAGAGTTGTAATTTCTTCGTCATTGATGCAGCTTTTAATTACCGATGCAGCTGTGACAAAATTTCATTTTTATAATCCAGAGAGCCCGAATGGTTCTCCTCTGAATTTGTCAAGGTTGTCACTGAAGCAAAGACATAATGTTCCAATACGGCTTCTGAGATGTTTCTTCTTCAGAATTTCTCCAGACAGCAATGTAACGTGTCATTTTCACACAAACAAATTCTCCATCTGCCAGTCCATTGTGACTATTGTACAATTTTATGAATTTTCATCACCTATCAGGTATTTTTCCTCATAGTGTTTTCTGAGTCAAGAACTGTCGCACATGCAGAGATCTAAACTTTTTCCCAGCGGAGAAGAGAACTTTTACTCCTCAAGGCCTCCCAGCTCTGTCTTATATCACCGGGTCATTTTTTTAAATTTATTTATTTTTTTGTTAGCGGGATGATTCGCAAGACAGACATTATGAGACAAAAAGAGAGCAGACTTGCCCGGGTGCTTGTGTGCTCCTGCGAGCTGTGTTGCGCGTCAGCTCTCACATTTGCATTATTTAGCGAGAGCGCCACAGTGTGTGTTGGGTTTTTTTTTCTGCTACCCTTTTAGGAAGGTTAAAGAGAAGCAGCATTTTCCTGCTTTGTGCACTTCGTACTGCAAGCGTGTGTGTGTATGTGTGTGTGTTTTTGCCATCTCTATGTATTTGTAAGTTGGTATGAAGAAACATTGGCAGTCTTCTCAGGTGTGGAAATGCATAATTCACCAGTGCCTTGAAGCCATTTTTCCAACAATAATATTCATACTGCAGCATTTGGGTCTATGCATGCGTTGGGTCTGATGGAATTTCAGATTTGCATTGAGTCAAAATTGTGCTGACACTTTCTGGATCTCACTCCATGTTTGTTTGCTTCCTTCTTTTTTTTTAGGAGAAGCTGACATATTACCCAGTTTGCGTGAGCAGTAAGAAGAGGTCCGAGGATGAGACAGAGGAAGGTCTGGGCAGTCTGCCCCGGAACATCTCTTCTGTCAGCTCCCTCTTGTTGTTTAACACCACAGAGAACCTGTGAGTCCACGCGCGCACACACACACACCTCTTTAAAAAGATGCACATATTAAACTGGCCATCAGTGATCTAAGCGGAAACATTCTCTGAATAGATACAAGAAGTACGTGTTCCTGGATCCTCTGGCTGGAGCGGTGACAAAAACACACACAACACTGGAGACGGAAAAAGAGCAGAAACCGTTTGATGCGCCGTTGTCTATCACCAAGAGAGAGCAACTGGAGAGACAGGTAGCGTCACCGGCCCCGCGACGGGAAACATTTGTACCTCAGTTGTACCAAATGCTTGTCTTGCATAACCCATGCAACCTCTTCTGCAACAGACGGCGGAATCGTACTTCTACGTGCCGGACCTGGGTCAGGTGCCAGAGATCGATGTGCCCTCATACCTGCCCGACCTGCCAGGTATTGCTGATGATTTGTCATACAGCGCCGATCTGGGGCCTGGCTTTGCCCCCTCGGGACCCACAAGTCTCCTCCCCGAGCTGCCTTCCTTCGCTGACGACAACACAGCTGGTACAAACAATTGTAAAGTGACTATCTCACTCAGTTTACGTCGACCTTGTGGTATTTATTTATTTATTTGCTGATGTATTCTACTCTCTAGGTTCACTGCTGGAGCCCAGCGCCCCACCGCCTCCTCCACCGCCTCCGCCTCCCCCTGCCGAGCCCACTTTTGCTCCCCCGACTCCCGCTGGAGCTCCACCCCCTCCTCCCCCTCCTCCACCGCCTCTTGCAACTGTTGATGCCGCCACCGAGGTTTCTCGACCAAGTGCGGGTCCGTCCACACTCGTGGAATTCAGGAATGTCATTCTGAGGAACTCTTGCCAGTCCCTGTGCATGAAAGTGTCTCCTCTGACTGACCCAGGGCCTGTGTCCGGCGCTCCCAGCGAAGTGGTTCAGCCGTCGGACGGACGCGCCAGCCTCCTGGAGTCCATCCGCAACGCTGGAGGCATCGGCAAAGCCAAGCTTCGCAACATGAAGGAGCGAAAGATGGAGAAGAAGAAGCAGAAGGAGCAAGAGCAAGGTGTCCGATTGATGGAGTGTTGATGTGGTTCCATTCATATTTATGTATATATGTAGATAGATAGATAGATAGATTAATACTTTATTAATCCCGTATCAAATTCAGTTTCAGTGTTGTGTGTGTATAGACGCACACACAAGCAAGTCATACAGTCAGGGCAGCTTGTGAGCGCCGTCTCATTAGCATTAATATTTGAGGACTTGTAACGTGTCGCGCTGCGCTGCATGCAGTGATGTGTGCGTTGGTGTTTGCATCACTCACTGGTTACTAAATCCGTTGCCGTGTGGCCCGTTGGCAAACAGACAGAAACCTCATTAAACGGTTGACTTGATTGCAATTCTAATTAAATAACTTGACCTGATATTAGCCAGCAGATCATTGTTTCTGGTTCAGTGGTCGGGTCATGACCCAACATGTCATCTTTAGGGGAAAGCTGCTGTGCACACAGCCTAATGAGATCAAAGTGTTGTTGCAATAAAGGGCCCCACTCTTGATTCACAGCACCCAAGAATGACTGAAACCATGTCGCTCCTCTAATCATTGTTTACCAGCGCTGTTCACTGTTGTTGCTTTGTTTGTTTGTGTGGTCTCCCAGCGGTGGCTGCAGCATCCAGTGGCGGAGACTTCATGTCGGATCTCTTCAATAAACTCGCCATGCGGCGGAAAGGTGAGGCATCCCTTTGATTTGGAGACAAAAGGCGCAGGTGTCGACAGACGATTAACGCCGAGTGTCCACGCCGCAGGTATATCTGGGAAGGGTCCAGCAGGTGGAGAGGCTGGTGATGTCCAGAGTGACACAGGAGGAGCTTTTGCCAGGATGTCTGACGCCATCCCACCACTTCCTGTCCTACATTCAAACGCAGAAGACGACGACTGGGATGCGTAACGAGAGGCGCAGTGAGCACTGAGAGCATCCAGGGCGAAAGCAGTAAATAGTGATGTATAATTTTGTACATAGGACTTACTATTAATAATTAAGAAAAAAAAATGACAAAGCATCTAACAGAAACCTTTATTGTGAAATATCAAATGTCTAACATTGTTTGTCTACACAGATTAATAAACCTTAAATAAATAAATCTGTGGAAAATGATATTTTCATGAAACTGGAGAATAATTGCAACCATTAAATAAAGGGTTTTTCATTACGTAACAAGGAATCTTCTGAATATTTAATATCTTCAAGTGTAAATCAGTCACATGAATGCAAACCCAGTGCCGCCTAGAATTCACTCGGTATTTATTATTCATTTTTGACTCACGTGTTCCATGCTAAATTAAAGAGGGAAAAGAACTGGAGGACCAGATGTGGTTTAAACCCGAGGAGGTTGGAATGCAAAGATGATCTCAGTAGTAAAATGTTGAAATTTCCTGGGAATTCCTGAATTCTGATTCGAACACTGATCTCCACTTGGTGGCACATTGACCATGTGACCATGCAACACCTCTGGAAACATTCAGTTGCAGTTGATTTGAAGTTGATGCATTGATATACTGCATAGTAAGAAGAGCTGAATTTTGCAGGGGGTTTTTTTGACACGCAATAATTCATTTGCAGTCTCTCATGTTAATTGGTTGGTTGGTCTTGCTAATTTGAATTTTTATTTTCACTATAAGGCCTCCTGCACATAACATGCTTCCTTTAATACTGGTTGGCCTCACTGTTGTGTGTTGTCACCCTTCCTATTTATAATATACATTGACAGCTGCATCTGTTTTTTGATGAGCTTTTACTGCAGCTCTCGCACACCAACCCTGTAAAATAGTGTTGCAAAAACCACCTAAGGAAATTATGTGACACATGGTGAAGATTTTCACATTGGGGAGTCGTACAGATATCAGGTTACAGATATTGATTGATTGATTTATTATTACAGACTCAAGGTCCCGTTCACACTGCAAATATTAAGAGTTGTCAAAAAGAGCCAAACACAGACTGTATTAGTTGAGGCAGCTGACTTATTATAATGCCAGTGGCAGGATGTTCAGTTGTTCCTCTATTGAGTCTTAACATTTTCATGTCTTTTCATTTTTTTTCAATTTGTTGGCTCAGTGGTTTATTCATTAAGGATAAAAACTGCAGAATAATGTGATGATTTGCTCCAAAAGCACTGATACGAGGTCTGTGTTCCCTGTGGGACATTCAGGTGGTTGAGAAGGAGATGAATTTTAATCAACCGACCTCTCAAAGTTCTCTCTCTGTCATTGTTGCCTTCTGACCATCCTCATCATGCTCCTCTCAAAAAAACCAACTGGTCCTCCAGATCTATCATCTCTTCCATTGCAAGGTTCTTGAACTGAGATTTTAACAGTTTTGACAGAATAATTTAATATAATCAGGGCTTTTATACTTTTTTTATATTAAAATTTTAAACTCATGCTGTCCTCCTTCGACCTTGTTGTCCATTCAGAGTGTTGTCGATGTTGTCAAATTAGAAAACAAGTTGTTCAAATCTTCTGCGTCTTCTTGATCTCGAGCAGCTGAAACTAGGTCATCTTCTGCTTCTTTTCCTGAAAAAACTGGGGGGAAAAGAACACGCGGACCAACATGAGTCTGTGATGTGCAGTACACCATCGGTGGACGCTGAACCTGCAAAGTCAAGTTCACCTTCCGCAAGGCCGCAAACGCGGGGCCGAAATTTGCGTGCGTGCTGGTGCGATCTCGGATCCACGTGGGCAGTTTGGCGAGCGTGGCGGGTCGAGAGTAGCGTCGGTCACACAGCACCATGGAGGAATAGTCTCCCCGGTGGCGGATGGCTCTTCCTGCAGGCGGATGGAGTCAAGAACATAAATACCAGTGGTGGGGGCGAAAACGCATTGGCTGAAATACATTAACATTCATTTCCTGCCCCATGAATATTGCATCGTCACCTATGGATTGATTGACAGCCTTCATGCAGAGGTTTTCTATCAGTGCTTGGCCGGGCCTCTTTCCTCCGCTGTGAGGCTTTAATAAAAAAAAGAAAAGAGGAAGATGACATTGATGATAAGCTTCCTCCCAGCTCTGCTACGACCTTTCTGCTTCACGCTGGGGCTCATCAATATTTCATGAAGGGTTGTGGGTAGAGGTCAGCTAACTCGCCAGGTGTTTGTCCAGGTAGGCCATCTTTTCCTGCAGTTCTGGGGATTTGACGTTGGGGTACGGCATTCCCACCATCACGATGCACCTGCCCAACTCGTCTGAGAAGTTGATGCCTTCGCTCATCTTCCCCCCGACGACGGAGAAGAGCAGCGCTCCAGAGAGAGGGCCGCCGTCCGCAGCGCACCTCTAACGGAGAAAAGACGGCGTATGTTAATGTGGCAGGGTGGAGAGGGCCCGGGCAGGCTTCCAACCCCAGACTCCAGGGTAATCGTCATGTGCGCTAACCAGTTATCCAAATATCCCCTTGGCCAAGTAGCCAGGGCACATGATCAATTGGAGGCATAGTGACAGGACAGGAACCCTCAACTGTCACATTAACATCAAGTGGAAACAAATAAACTCACCAGATTTCAATTTTAAAATTAGTGCTAGGATCAAAATTCTTTTTTTTTGCATAATGACTTGTAATGGCTGTCCTGCTATGGAGACAGTGCCCCCTGCTGGCCTGACGAGGGACAACATCACTTTATGGTAACACTTCACACAAAAACCAACGCCTGTTGACAGGTTGCAAGAAGGCGGCTCACTAAAGACACCAAAGATTCGTAGAGAGGTGCAGTTCTCCCCATTACAAGTAAACACTTTTTATTTTTTTTTTTTTTTAACGAGTCAGTATGATGTATATCAAGGACTGACGGTACCTGGATACAGCGGGAGAACTCGCCGAGTACCTGCTCCACCTGGTTGGATTTTCTTGGCTCCTGGAAGATCTGAGAGAGAGAGAGAGAGAGAGAGAGACTGTCACACAATTTTATTATTTATGTTTCAGAGTAATTTCTTAGTTTTTGGCCACTTTCAAGCAAACAAACCTTCTTCTTGGCAGCCAGACGAGTTAAGACACCATTGGCCTCCCAATGCGCCATGATCCTTCTCAAGTAGTCATAAGAAGGGAAGAAGCACACAACACCGCCGGGCACCACGTTACAGATGTTGGAGACAATGCGACCAGTTTCATCCATCTGGAAAGAGGAAATTGCAGGGACGCCTTTGTAAACAGTGGACATCCTGTTCGCTCCTGTTGAGCGAGAGCTTCAGAAAACGATTTGTTCACACATGCATCAGTCACCATGCGTGGAGAGTCTCTGTTCTGGAAAGTGAAGTCCAGCTCCTGGCCAGACGGGCCACTGCACAAGACGAGGGGAAGGATGTTCCCAGGGGGAATCACATGTCCTGCAATTTTATTGCTGTGTTAATTCACATTGTTGTGCAAATGTGTGAATTTGCTTTTTTGCAGTTCAACTCAACAGTAAATAGTTTGATCAGAGATTTTAAATTTAAAATTGTTATTTATTTTTTCAATTCAGAATTTAACGGGAAGACAAACTTATTTTCTCAAGCCTTGGCTGTGACACTCAACACTAAAACGTTCAACAGCATACATCAGCTCTCTCCTGATAAATGTCAAGTGAAATAAATGTCCTTCAATAAAATAAACAAGCAATAAAGTAATAAATTAAGAAGAAAAATTGTTATGCCAAAATTGGATCAGTTTACATGATGGTAACGGTACATAGGTAACAAACTCCTCTTAAATTCAGTCACATAATCTGTTGCTTCCATCACTTGAACCAGATTCAAGACTCATCCAGTCAATCTTGAATAACCAAAAAGAAATATTCATGCTAAGAACAGCCTGTTATTTGAGATTCTGCAAACTACTACTCTATTCATCAAAAAGTCAGCAAACAGAAATATTGATTTAAAAAAAAAAAACCAAAAAATCATGAAAATGGTAAAACAGCAAAAAGAAAGCACGGCGTGATAAAATAGGCCACTCACCGCAGGAAAACTCTGTGATGCGTTCCTCTCCGACTCCAGCAGAAAACAGCAGCTCTTGTTTGAAGTCTGAAACCTACATGGAACATCTTTTAGAATTATTAAACGTCAACGGCAAAGTCTTTTTGTCCTGGCGTATCTAAAATGACTCACAGGCTGCATGGTTCCACCTGCGATGATGACGGCTCTGCACTCCTTCAGCACCGGGGCAAAGTGGACCGCTGGCTTCAACAGCAGGAACTTGACGCTGCTTTCAGACAAAGTACCTTGGAGTTGGAGGATAAAACATTTTTTTCCTTTTGAACAATCAAGAGGCCTCTAATATATCAAGAGATATTTTTTAAGCTTCCTAAATTGAGCCATTTGCTTTAGGAATAGGTTACCTTGCCTGTGCACCACTACTCTGCCGTCCGTGTTGCTGCTTGTCAGAGCCATGAAGAAACCCTCGACCTGCATCATAGGGGATGCGGACAGCGTTTTCTCTGCCTCGGCAGACCCCTGCTGGTCAGCAGCCGGCACTGCAAACACGCCCAGCGACAAAAGAAATATATCATCAATTTATCTTATCAATAAATCCTATCGAGGAATGGGCAGCCCACTACGAATTTTTATGATGTACAACTACTCTAGTCTGACCTGGTTCCGTGCTCGGGTTGTTCTGCAGATTCTGAAGGAAGCGGTTTAAACCTTCGGTGCGCCGGTTCTCCTTGTTGGAGCCGATCTGAGTGTGAATACAAACACCCGACCCTGCGTACTTCTCCACAAAGCCGCCCAGCTGCAGGGAGACAAACAGGGAGAAGTCGTAAAGCAGGATGTGTGTGTGCGTGTGTGTGCGTGTGTGTGTCGTACAAGGAATTAATAGATACGCACAATCACATTGGGCTTACCTTTCTGCTGATCATGCTCTTCTCAAAGTACTTCTGCAACTGAAAGTGAAAGGGGAGTGACTATTAAAGCAGAGGTTTGCAATTTGATCTGAAAAGGTGAAAATAAATGGTTTGACTGATTTTCGTCCTTTACCTTGAACAGGTTGATGTTGTCTATTTGTGCGTTGAAAAGGAAGTTGTTGATGGTAAGCATTTCATCTCCTAAAAATAGAGAATTAGAGAAGATAGAAATGTTATTCACTGCCAAACCACAACATCTTTTTTGCACCAGACATAAAACACAATAAATTGTTGTTACGTTGTTTACTCCGCAGTGAAAGCAATGAAGACAAATGTGACATTTTATGGACCAAGTAACTCATAATCAATTCACCATAAAGGACAATCTTCCTTCGTGTCCAGCATAAGTACTCTATACTGACCTGTTTGCGTAGTCTGGCTCTGTGGATTCTGCCCCACCTTTCCTGCAAAGGTAGCATTTATAATGAAAGCCTGTATGTGCCCTGTCCAGTAATGTACCCTCCCACTCACGCTGGAGCCCTCCACTAATCAAATGATTTCAGCGCAAACCCACTCACCGCCCATCACTCGAACAAGGCCTTCAACAACAAACAGAATCTGCTTTATGTACATCAGGTTTTTTGCCTTCAGTCTGCTCCTGTTGTCACAGAAATTAGAACAATTAGGGGTCAGGAAATTGTAGGATGTGTGCATGTGTGTGTGTGTGTGTGTGTGTGTGTGTGTGTGTGTGTGTGTGTGTGTGCACCTACTTATAGCGATCTGCATACTGAGTGAGCTGAGAGTGGGCACGACAGAGCTGTAAAGAAAATAAAAAACACTGTGAAAAAGAGCATTTAAGCCGACGGCTCACGTTGATCAGTGACTAAGTGCGTTCACCTGTGCGCCGCTAAGCTCTGCGCTGTGTATACAGGACAGGGTGTCACTTAGATTATGGGCTTCATCTATGATCACCACCTGTAGGCAATGAAAACATAGACTTGTTAAACATAGAATGTGCTGTCTGGCAAAAATAACGGAAAATAGTCAATGTCACAGTCACAGTAGTTGATAGAGGCAGTTTATAGATTGGACACTTTAATAGTAACAAGAGGAAGAGGAAGAAGATTTTTTTTATTTTTACAATCACACTTTATTTACAAAAAACAATAAATACCAATAAATACGTAAATCAATTAATTAATTAATGAACAACAAACAAACAAAAAAATCAAACACAAGCCATAAAGCCAAAAAAGAAACATTCAATCTTAAGAAGAAGAAGAAGATGAAGATGAAGATGAAGAAGATGAAGATGAAGATGAAGAAGAAGAAGAAGAAGAAGAAGAAGAGGAAGAAGATCTTGCCTGTCCCTTCAGCTGGACCCCTGCTGCCTTTCTTGTCGCCTCGTGAAGCAGCACCTGATAGGGCAACACCACCAACTGTGGAAAACACACGAGACAATACAGGTAACGGCTAAAAACATCACCATCACTGGCTGGAGGTGGTGAGCGATGGGATCGGAGCCACGACTGAGGTGCGTGGCGTTACCTGCGCAGGTGGAATAGCGAGGCGCGTGGAGTAGTACGGACACGCGTGCGTCTCTCTGCCCAGTCGGAGCAGCTGCTCGATATCCTGGACCTTCCCCAGAATTCCGTCTCTCATGCGCTGCATTGCTGACGCTTTGTAAAAGGGACACACGCTCTTTGCAGGGCCTCGCTTCCTTTTTGCACCTTCCTCTTCCAGCTTCCTGTCTGCAAACAAAATGAGCAGCGAGACAAATGAGACTTTCCCTGAGATTGACAATCAGCAGTGACATTCTGTTGGGTTGGGGAGGTGGTTGAAAGGAGGTGTGTTCTGCCATCTGCTCCCACCGTGCTTGTTTTTCTGCAGCTCCATGCAGCGGTCGTTGATGCGCTGGATGCTGCCGAGGCGACGCACCTCCTCATTGACGCACAGATTCTGCAAAAATATTGCAGAGCGCAAAGATCAACATGAGGTATCAATTAGGACCAACTAATGCTGCCTTCAAATTGAACTTCCATTCATGTGAATATGGAATTCTATGGTGCAACCATCTATCCATTTTCAATACCCGCTTCTTCCTGAACGCAGGGTTGTGGACTCTGCTGGAGTCTCCCCCAGCTGTCATAGGGTGCAGGCAGGGTGGCACCCTGGACAAGTGGCCAGTTTATCGCAGGGCCACATAGAGACCAACAACCATTCACACACCTAAGGACAATTTAGAGTTCCCAATTCACCTCACATGCGTGTTTTTGGACTGTAAGAAGAAGCTGGAGAACCCGGAGAGCATGCAGAACCACGCAGGGAGGGGAGAACATGCAAGCCCCACATAGAAAGGCCTCAGGCCCAGAATCAAACCTGCGACCTTCTTGCTGTGAGGCGGCAGCGCTAACTACTGGGCCACCGTGTTGCCCAAAGTGCAACCAGTTGATTAGATTTAACGATTAATGATTTTGTATCTGATCTTTTTACAGGGAAATGCAATGGGTTTGTCCGTGCGTGTGTGTGTGTGTGTGTGTGTGTGTGTGTGTGTGTGTGTGTGTGTGTGTGTGTGTGTGTGAGTGTGTGTGTGTGTGCACCAACCTGCCGTGAGCCCAGCGTGACAACACTGATGTCTTTGCTAAAGGGACTCTTTTGAACCTCGTGCACAAACTGGGCCAGCTGGGAGTGAGTGCGGCTGCAGTAGTAAATCTAGGAACACAAACGCCTCATGTCACAGTCATGTGTGTACTGACACGCACAGTACAAAGTGAAGAACCCGAGTGGCCTTCAGCGATAACGTTTGTCTGACACACCTTGGTGACATGTTCTTCTGCCAGGTCTTCATCTGCGTCATCTTCAGCAGTGCAAACCCTGAGCACAAGCACACGGAAAGCCGCCCCGTCATCGTCTGCCAGAAGACGTGAGCAGCATTTTCATATTTCTCATCACCTGCTTCTGATTTTTGACTCATCGTCGCTCTCATATTCCGCAACAACAAGCTCCTCATCCTCTTGATCTCCCAGAGGTTCCGTCTGCTCCTCTTTGCTAAGCTGGAGCAACTTGACCGTCTCATCGTCCTCACATTTCTATTGAGACATGAAGAGAAAATCACAAGTTTGGGCCCCAGGTGAGGCTTTCAACATTGTATCGATGCCAAAATTGCAAACTTACCTTTCTCTTCATTGCATACTTCAGCTGAGCATTATTTCTGATCATCTCCAAACGTTCTTCTCGCTTCCGCCTCCTCAATTCTTCCTCCTGAAGATGTTCAAAGGAGAAAAACAATTGAACTCAGTGGCTTCATTCGCCACATCTCCATCACCTATCTGAGATGCAGCCCAGCTGTACCTTTAACTTGGACACCAAGTCTCTTTCAGCTTTTTTCTGAACAAAATCAGTGATCCAGTCGGGCTCTGCTGATGAGTTGCCTGTGGAGGACTGTGTGGCGGAAGTAGAGAGAACTGCTTCTCCTTCCTGCAACAGAGCAGCGGTCTCCTGCCGTCGTTTCTCCTCATAGTCGGTGAGCCAGCTGAGAGCACCGCAAATCAGACTCAGAGACTTGCCCTGGAGTTCAGAACAAAAGACTTTCAGGTTTAAACTAACAAAAACAACAACATGAAACTTCCCCAAACCCACAAAACACACCGTTCCGGTCGGACTCTCAAAGATGCCCACTTTGCCCTGGTCCAGTGCTCGGTACAGAGTCCGCATGAACTGCTCCTGGATGTCATAGGGCTTGTACGGAAATGAGAACTGAGTCCTGTCGTTCTCCATCCTGCCAATCCTGCCGGGACACGACAATGTCAGACAACTGCTGATATAAACACGGCGATCCGGTTCCAAACGTAGCTTGCGGGAAGTAAGTTCGATCTCCGCCGCTTCGACAACAGCGAGTTCAATAAAATCAACAGGTTCTCTAAAGCCTAGCTGTACCTTAGCGACGGGTTTTGGCTACGATGTTTTATAAATCGTTGCTCTCCTAACCCGCCGACTCACTAAATTTTTGCTCCAGTTAGTGTTTTCGGCTCCCGGGTTTTTAACATCGCGCCAACGGAGCGCCGTCCACACAGGGTTTGGCCAATGGGGTGCGAGAAAAAACAATGCGTACACGTTTTATTTAACTGGTAAAGTTACGTGGGCGGTGCTAAAGAGTTACCGGCTTGACACTTGGCTTGGTTTGGCCTTATATACTATCACACTAAAAAAAATCCAAGCCGTCTAATTGCACAACACTATTTCACTCACAGCTGCATGCGTTTGTTTTCTTATGTTGCACCGCCGTTCCGGGAGGTGTGGATACTATGTTTGTAACGCCCTATAATGTGGGCCGCCCCCTCGGTTCGCCCTCGAAGTGTCTGGAAATTTTTCTGCCCTTCTTTCAAGCGCTTGTCAGATTCCTAGTGATCAAACAACGTGGAATCGAGAGAATCACACTCACCGCTTATATCCAGTTCACGTCCGAGCGTGTCCGGTGCACAACAAGTAGCAACACCGTCTTCAACACGGTTCAACTCCTCCACAGCAGTGCCTTTTTATTGGCCGCGCTCTTTCATAACCAGAGGATGGTAACGAAGAGGTTTAGTTAGCGAGTCGCGCGGACCTGATTGAGGCTGCTGCCTGGACTGAACTGAAGAAGTACGAGCGGTTAGTTAGCCTCGGCTAACTTGAGCGTCACTCAGCGTCGGTCTTCTATATTGTGGTGTGGACAGAGTGAAGGCTGTTAAAACCACTTCGTCATTATGACCGCAGAGGAGCAAAAAGGTGATGGACAGACCGCCGTCCCAATGGAGGGAGAAGACATATCAATGAAAAAGGACGGAGGCGTTCTGAAGGTATGTTTTATGTGTGTTTGTGTCTGCTTAAACGTTTATATTTGCTCCATGTCGTAGCTAATGGGGTTAGCCCCGGCCATGTCGTAGGCCGGGCTAACGCTAGCCTTAATACGGCGTGCACCCTCAGTAAATCTATTTACAGGGGACATTAACTTGTTAAAATCGCACCCCTGTCTGTCTAGCAGTATTACCCCTTAATTGCCTGTATTTCTGATTTTGTTGCACGGTGCCAAAACGTGGCTTATCTGACGTGCAACTTTTTTTTTTTTTTTTTTTGCTGCACGTCCAGAAGCAACCTGGGATATGTGTCAGAGAAAATGCAAAAGGTATTATTGCTAACGTTCGATGATCCAATAAAACCCCGCAAAAGTCAAGAATATAAGCGCGTTCTTACAGTTTTAATTCATCTGGTGCCAGGTATGTCTTGCGTGCATGCGGGTTAGTCAGACGCCTTCATGGGCGTGGGTTTTTACGCGTCTACTGCACATGTATTATTGAATGTCTGTATAACATTTCTCGTCTTTGTGCCCTTTCTTCCAGCTGGTTAAACGAGAGGGCACCGGCAAAGAACTGCCTTCCACCGGCGACAAAGTGTTCGTGCATTATGTGGGCACGCTGGCGGACGGCACCCTGTTCGACTCGAGCCGAGACCGACAAGACAGGTTCTCCTTTGAGTTGGGCAAAGGTTGGTCTTCTATCCAACGCAGCTATCAGCCGTATATCCACGAGAAAAGGTTCCCGATTACCGTACAAGCACTAAAAAATGCGCAAAGATACGTATCAATATGTTGTAGTTGTTTTTTTGTTTTTGTTTTTTACACGAGGCTCACTTTGCCGTTTAAAAAATACTATTGCAAGGATGTTTGATGTTCTTTTCTGTTGAGAGTCAGCAGTTGCTGGTGCCACTTTAGAGAATTTATTTGTGTTTGCACCACTATTTTCACTTGATTGCTGAAACTTAATATACACTTTTTTTCATGTACACTACCAGTCAAAAGTTTGGACAAACCTTCTCATGCAATCTTTTTTTTTATCTTTACAACTTTCTACACTGCAAATAGATGCTGAAGACATCAAATATACGAGCAAGATATATCTCATTATGCAGCAAAGAAAACCACGTTA
This sequence comes from Thamnaconus septentrionalis, assembly GCA_009823395.1. Classification (NCBI taxonomy): domain Eukaryota; kingdom Metazoa; phylum Chordata; class Actinopteri; order Tetraodontiformes; family Monacanthidae; genus Thamnaconus; species Thamnaconus septentrionalis. The sequence continues at coordinate 13,704,233 of CM020513.1, forward strand.
AATAACTCTAAATGCTTTATATGACAGGTGGCTATTTTGAAGAATTTGCATAGAAAACTTGTTTGAGTTATTTTACACTTTCATTATTTCCTACATAATTCCATGCGTGTTCATTCGTAGTTTTGGTGCCTTCATTGAGAAACTGCAATGTCAATAATCATGAGAATGAAAGAAAATACATTCAATTCACAGGGTGTGTCCAAACTTCTGACTAGCAGTGTAAGTTTGTTAATTATTTACTAATTATTTTCTTTATTTAAAAAAAAAAATTCTCGTGGCTGCTGTCCGTCAATTAAATTCCAGCTGTAAATGACTGCTTTATATCTTGTGTGGCTTACTATACATTTACATTTAGATAATACATATTCAGTCTTACATTGTCTCCCTTAAATGTGGTTGCTGGATACTTAATGCACAACAGAGCAAGGTGGTGCTTGTTTTGTATTGTTTGGAAGTCGCTGCAGCAGTGTTGGTTATGGCCTTCTGTCTGCGTTCAGGACAAGTCATCAAGGCGTGGGACATCGGCGTGGCCACCATGAAGGTCGGTGAGGTGTGCCAACTCATCTGCAAGCCTGAGTATGCGTATGGCGCTGCGGGCAGCCCACCAAAGATACCCCCGAATGCCACCCTTATTTTCGAGGTAAGCACCTGTTAGAATCCTGTTCCTTGGCAGAGGTTTCCGGCATATTGACGGTTTCACGTCGAAAGACTGATTCAAGTTTGCTTTTCTGCAAATGTCTAGATTGAGCTGTTTGAATTCCGGGGTGAGGACTTAACCGAGGAGGAGGATGGAGGAATCATCCGCCGAGTGATCACCAGAGGACATGGGTATTCCAAGCCTAATGAAGGAGCATCTGTTGAAGGTATTGCGTGAAATGGGATAGCCACAGACTTGCCCAGGGTGTCACCCTGCCTTCACCCTATGACAGCTGGGAGAGGCTCCAGCAGACCCCCGCAACCCTGAGTTCAGGAAGAGGCGGGTATTGAAAATGGATGGATGGAAGGATGATAGTTTCATTTGTTTTAGAAGATGGTACAGAAGAGATTAGTTGTCCTGCTGTGCAGGCCAGCATGATCTGAAGAGGTGCTGGGGAGGGTAAGTCAGTCCTCTGCTCTGTTCATGTGGTGGGTCAATGTAAGAGGCGCTGCCTTCAGGTGTCTGTGAGACTGTTTTTCAGGCTCCTTCATATGGTAATCAAGTCCTCCCACATGACACTGAAGCTTCAAGAGCTAATCACCTTTTGAAACCAAGTGAGGAGAAACGCATTGGGGAAAAAGGGGCTGTCAGTGGTGCAGCATTGAAAACCTTGCAACTGGTGCATCCATTTGGCCGCCAGCTGCTGTCGCTTGTCACTACACAACCCATACTTCTTTACACACAGTGTGTCCTCTGATGTTAATTACATGTGTTGATGCTTTGTGGAAACTTTCAAAGGCAATGACTAATGAGTGTAACAATGGTAATGATCGCTGTGCATACTAAACTGTGGCGCTCTCAGGCAACTGCAAATGTGGAACAGGAAGAGTAGGAAACAGCACTTCTCCCCACTTCCTCACAACAAACCCATTAAAGCGATTGGTCAGGGCAGGAGACGTTATTGGTTAATAAGCAAAAAACAATAATCATTCATTCATTCATTCATTTTCTATACCTGCTTCTTCCTGAGATCAGGGTCACGGGGGTCTGCTGGAGGCTCTCCCAGCTGTCTTAGGGCAAAGGCAGGGTGACACCCTGGACAAGTCGCCAGTTCATCGCAGGGCAAAAACAATAATAATGCTGCTATTATACTCATTGTGCTTTCTTGGAAACGCTTGCTTGCTTGGCAATAGTGTTCAGAGTAAAACATTTCACTGATGTCGCTCCCTCTTCTTTCCAGTCACTTTGGAGGGCTCGTACGAGGGACGTGTGTTTGACCAGCGAGAACTCAAGTTTGAGATTGGAGATGGAGAGAGCCTGGGCTTTCCCAGTGGAGTAGAGAAGGCTATCATGGCTATGGAGGAGGAAGAGGAGGCCCTCTTCATTTTGAAACCAAAGTATGATCCCTTACTTGTATCACACTCATGCTTCTGTTTGTTTTGTTCAGTTAGTCTCATTGTCTCGATGCGACAAAAAATCTCAAAACACCGCCCTCTGATTTTAATTTTGTTATGAAACCCTGTCATCTGCCAGAAATCAAATTTGTGCATCCTCAAAGGGCCATGTGTCATTACTGAAGATGGGCAACATGCTGCCACCTGCTGGATAAATTCAAAATCACAATAGAAAGTCTTTTATTCATTCAGTGATTACAATCGTCATTATTGTCACTTGGTGCAGATTAAATATTTTTACAATGATTGGAAGATATCATGAAAAAACTTTTTTATTTATTTATTTTTTTAATTATTATCATTTTTTTTTTAATTATTATTATTATTATTTTTTAGTTTAAGAGTCTGAAGTTGCCACATGATGTCACTGCTGTGTCACAAAAATTGTGTGTTGAACGCCACGTCAAACACAGTATACAGACACCACACTTTAAGTTTCTTCTTCCTGCGTAATTAATTTACAGGTACGGTTTTGGAGATACTGGGAAGGTGGAGTACAACATTCCCGGTGGAGCAACACTGCAGTACAAAATCAAGCTGACGGCTTTTGAGAAGGTGAATTTGTGCCGACGAGATGGCCTAAACGCACAATGTGTGTCGCGTGTAGTGACATTAAAAATGGTCGAATGTAACCCCCGTCCCCCTCTCCTCCACTAGGCCAAGGAGTCGTGGGAGATGAACACAGTGGAGAAGCTGGAGCAGAGTGTCATTGTCAAAGACAAAGGAACGCAGTGTTTCAAAGTAAGACGGAAGATGATACAAAATTGTAGAGTATAGAGTACATTTTGTATATCATGGCAGCACTGCTTTGGTTTTCTAACACAACTGCTCTGCGTGTTTTTTAGGACGGAAAGTACAAGCAGGCCTCAGTGCAGTACAAGCGGATCGTGTCATGGTTGGAACATGAATCTGGGTTGTCGGAGGAGGACGAGAAGAAAGCGAAAGCTCTGCGACTGGCTGCGCATCTCAACTTGGCCATGTGTTTTTTGAAGGTGCAGGAGCCAAGCCAGGCACTAGAAAACTGTGACAAGGTAGAGTATGAGGTTCGACACAATCAAGGCTGAATGACAAACAGTTGTTCTGTTCAGAGTCTGAGTGTGTTTATTTCTGGTCCTTAGCCCAGTTTTGGTCACCTGGGGTAGGGTTTGTTTTTTTGGTTTTGTTTATTTCCAAATGTTAACTGTCCAAAAAATAATGATGAAATCAACGATGCATAAACCAAATATTAAAAAGTTTTGTTTGTTAGGTCACTTCATATTGTTTCTCATTGAGCTTTATTTTCTGTTTTAGGCCCTGGAGTTGGATGCATCCAATGAAAAGGCCCTATTCCGAAGAGGAGAAGCCCTGTTTGGCATGAAGGAGTTTGACAAGGCAAAAAAAGATTTTCAACAAGTGGTTCAACTGTATCCTGCCAACAAAGCAGCCAAGAGCCAGGTATTTGAGTTCAGCTTTTATCCCCAAACCATTTTATCCCCTCAGTTTGTTTTAGCTTGAACTCGTAACTTTTTGGACGCAGTTTATTTTGCTGTTGTTTTTAATTGGGGCTCTTCCATCTCCTTCATTTCCAGGTGGTTCTCTGTCAGAAACGAATTAAGGAGCAACATGAGAAAGACAAAATGATCTACGCAAACATGTTCCAGAAATTTGCTGAGAGGGATTCAAAGGTAGTGTGCGTGTCTGTGTTTTCAAAAAGTTTCATTTTAAAAAGTTTGATGTAACTGTCCCGTCTTGTTTTTCCAGAAAGAAGCGCTGAAGGGCAAAACTGACGGAAAAGAGAACGGAGGAGAAAAAATGGAAACTGAGAAAAGCGAAGAAAAAGGTACAAGTGAAGAAAAGGCCTAAAACAAGATGTGACTGCTGTGAACACTCTGCTGTTCTCAGACTTTTGTAACTTTAGCCATATGTGTTTCGTGTGCGTGCGTGCGTGCGTGTGCGTGCGTGTGCGCGTGTGTGCGTTAGATTGACAAGAGCGCTTGTCTTGCATATACTGTCTGTCTGTGTCTGAGCTTTTTACTGTTGGCTGCTAGCAGCAGTGCCGGTTTGACTAGCTGGTGGCACTATAGGCACATTTTGTACTATAGCCACGCCCCTGAAGCAGCCCAACCCACCGCTATGAACCGCATGTGTTTTAGCAGCATATTTTTTGTCCCAGAATAAAAACAAAAAAACCACTGAGTGCAGAATTTCCAACTCCCACCCGTCAAGGGCTAGACCATTCTCCTCGCACCTGCCTCTGCCTACAACCCCGTCATCTTATGTGATGGGGAAATCAAACCTCGTCAAGGGCCTACTGATCAATTCCTGAAGTTGATGGTCGAGTGCATATATGTGTCTGGGTGCTTTTGTCCTACAGTAATGTAGCAGTGCTGTACATAAGTGGAGTAATGCCTGTCCCAATGTAGCCCTCAGTGTACCGGACTTCATGTTTTGTTTTTTTGTTTTTGAGGGTGGGACTTTGTACTTTGTTCTTTTTTTTGTGTGTTCTTGTGAATTCTGTATTGTTCCCAAAATGATGAATACAACCAATCTAACTGGAATATGTGCTTTTTCAGCCACCAAGAAAGGACGAGAGTTGGTATCACCTGTTAGCACTTCAAGTCTTGATTCTTAGTCTTAATTTACTGTTCGGAAGCAAAGTTTGTATGTCTGTTTGTTTGTTTGTTTTTTGCATGGGTGGCTTGTTGGATTCATGCTGTTAAAAAAAAAAAAATGGGTCAGCGAAGGAAAGTATGGGTTCTTTATTTTAGCCAACAGCAACTCTAGAGTAGCACACAGAGAACAGGCAGCTCCTTTGAAATGCTTTGCAGATTGTTCTTCGAGTTCATTTGTTCAGGGTTGCTGCTCAGTCTACATAATAAAAGCTTTAGCTTGTTTGTGTTATTCTTGACTCCTACACCTGTGTCTTACATTTTCGCTGTCACCGTGCAGTATTTCACTTTTCAGCCCCTGTCAATCTCCTGTCACAAATTCATTCATTGGGAACTGTGGGAACTTTGTTGAAGTCGCCATTTGTCAACTGTAGCACAAGTTTCACAGCTGTAATTGTCAAGGAAGAATTAAATTCAGCTGAATATATATACTGCAAAAACAATAAGGGAGCACCAAAAAAACAATGTAACTCCAGGTCAGTTGGCATCATGATTGGCAAATTTGCCATTGGTGCCATACGCTCTTCCAATAGTAAATTTGCCAACCTTGATGTTCTCTGGCCGACGCCGATCGCGCTGAAGTGTGATATACCATGGAGTTACATTGTGCTGTTTTGGTGTTCCCTTTATTTGTTTTTTTTTTTTTTGAGCAGTATATTTAGTGCTTGATGTGAAACCGTTTACGTGCTTCGCAGCACGTTTGTCATTCAAGATTTGGCTATGCAGTTATTTATATTTACTTTCACATACTTTTTTTTATTGAAAAAGTCTACCATGTCAACACATCTCTTTAGTCTGTTCAGAAGTTGATAGCCAGGTGTATTTGGAGAGTTTAAAGTTATTTTTCAGTGAGCTATCAGAAGATGTTTGCACTTTGCTACATGGGAAGTTTTACCACAAGAGCGCACGGCATGTAAACCAGAACAAGATTCCTTCTATGACTCGGTGATGGAAAAACCAGCACGCCCACTGCACACGCAAGGAAAATGTTGAGTGATGATTAAAATTTGTGCGTGTGAACCAGCTTGACATGTTCATATTTGATAAAACTACAGGATATAACCCTCAATCTGTTGGGTGGACTTCTGTTACCAGAACTCTGCTACCATGTCGTGTTTTCAAGGGGACCATTATCAGCGATGGACCTCTCTGCATGCCTGCCTATGACAGTTTAATTTTTATTTATTCAAAATAAAATAAATCAACTTAGCTATTTTTTGTCAGAGTTGTGTGTCAGGTTGAGGTCTGCCACTGTTAGTACTCTTTCTTGCATACACAACATTGTAACAGTACTGCTAACAAACAGCAACTCCAGATTTTGTGTATTGCCACTTTAATCTTGCGTGTTTTGTTCTTTAATATTGATGCTGTAAGTCTTGCGTGAAGTGTCCTATGCAGAGTAGACGCATAAGGCAGGTGAGAGTCTTATTACCATGAGGGACAAACGGGATGTGGGCTGAGGCCAAGGCCTTCTCACAGGACACTGGTGTCACTTTACAGGTAATCTGTCCTCATTGTGATTATAACCCAGCACTGCTTGTTCTCTCCAAGTGGAAAATAAAACAGTGGAGGACTGAAATGGATTAATAGTTGGTTTGAAAAATAATTATTGAAATAAAATATTTATTATTCACTTATTACTTTGGGGATTTTTTTTTTAAGCAAACTGTTTGCTCAAAACAGAATCAGTTTTCTCTTTTAATTTGAAGACAAATAATTGAGCATAAGTGCCCGGATAACTCCCAGGCTTTAAATTATTTTTGTATGATTTAAAGCCACATTGGCCTTTTGTCTCTACAGGTGATTGTGTTATCATAGAACATTTGTGCAGATGTGCCATTAATATCCATGTTTAGACATCAAAGCAGTCATAGCTAACATGTCTCTGAGGTCATCAGGTGGGAATCTCCTTTCATACATGTTCTGTCTACTTGGTCCCACAACTAGAGACACTGTCATAATGCAAGTCACCACTGCTCCTCACACCAACACAGCTACTTCCTTTATCTATCTTATCAAATGGCTACCACCTAATGTCTTCTGCGGAAGACTGGTGGATCTGCCTGATCAGAAGCAACATGTTGGTATGGAAGGTTTGCCTGAGGTTATTAAACAAAGAAATGAGCGTTTACTTTATTTTTTAGCCATTTTAAGGCATTCAAATTCTGCAATGAAGGACAGACATTGCACAATTGCTCTTCATTCTCTAAAATAAAATTCAGACATCCAAAGCTTTCAAAGCAATCTCATCCTTAGCGATTTTCATGCACTAGTGATGTTCAGAGAGTGTTCCAGTGGATTCATTTATGAAGCTGGTTATAATGGAGGTCAATGCAGAAATGGAGGACAGGACCGGGCACACTCCAGGTATGGGAACGCTCCCATACTCTCCCATGAGAGTACTAGCTTTCCAGCAGCAGGAGGTAACGTCTGAAAACATTATGGTTTGGTTCTCCTCTAAAATCGTGTCGACTCACACCTAGGGCCCATTGCACAAAACTAAAACTAAGATTAGGAATCAAGCCAGGACATCTTGATTGTCCTGGATCAACTTATCCGTGATTGGTTGCACCAAAATGAGATAGAGGAAATTGGGATATGTTATGGTATTAGTCACTCTGTGGAGTGAGCCTGCTCGACCGGGCTCAGTTCCAGGATCTGTTTAATCTCATCCCTTATCTCAGTCAATAGTCACCACAAACGGAAACCTATAGTTATTCCACTGTCCACTACACAATGTTATGAGATTCAAGAAGACCTACTATCATGATGATTTATTTGTAATAAATTGTTAAATCTAATACATTTTTAAATGCATTCAATTCCTCTGCCACTGCAGGACATTTTTAACTTCAATTTAAATCATGCTTGTTATCTTAAACAATTTAACACATATTGGTCGCAGGTGCAGGCACTATTGAAACAGCAGAGGAACACAAGGAGCAAACATAAGATAAGATAAACTTTATTGATCCCAACGGTAAGTCAATGTAGTCAGTGAACACCATTGATCTTTTTTTCAAAGAGTTTTACAATCTGTTGGAGTTATATTTACACAATTTCACTGACATCTGCAATAAATTTCACCTACAATTCCAACTGATTCATAATCCGAGTACAACTACGTTTTTGGATGAATTAATTTATTACCATTTAATTAATGAAATAGTTCCGATTGTTCCAGCAAAGCAGATTCATGTGGTCTAAAAAACTTTGCCACACTTTGTCTCTCTGTTTTATGACTGTGACAGTGTTGCCTTTCTTTTTTTCTTTTTTACTTGCTCCTTTACCTCCTTGAAAGCCTCCATGTAAATTTGTACCTCGGATGGGAAAAGGAGGCTGCTCTCGTTGCCATGGTGAATCGGTGAATCCCTGCTTGATAACAGAGTCTATTGAGGGAAGCCACATGCACGCACTTATCCAGGATAGCTTCTACCTGGCTTGATGAATCCGTGTCTGCTCATCCTGGGTCAGTCTTTGTGCAACCAATTAAGCCTGGACACCGGTGATTTGGATTGGTTGAACTCGGCTTAGTTATTGATCCTGGATGCCGGAATCCTATTTTGTGCAACGGGCCCCAGTTCTGGACTTGTGGAGCAGTCATGTTCACTGTTGGCACACACAACATCAACATCTCCAGTATCTTCATCCATTAGTCTCTGGTCTGTCTCTTTGTCCCCATCCACCCTCCAAGCCTTCTCTCTCCAAGAGAGTAGTTGTTCCAGGGGAACAGCACAGGAATGCCGCCGGGCTTCAGTCTCATTCACATCCACGGATTGAAAATGCCGACTGCACACATGAGGGTGATGATAATAATAATAAATGTGATAATAAACCATCTCTTTCGGATTACAACCACTATATCGGCATATAATTACAGTTTTCTTCATCCGTCAGTCTACCGCCACCACCTACCACAGCACTTTGGTTCAACCAGAAGTGATTGAGCTGCACTATATTATTGCTGAACTACTTTAGTATGTTCTGTGTAAGATCAATTATTGGGATTGATTCACTCTCTGGATGAAACTTATAACATATTACTCACCTTCTCTCTACAAATTGAAATGCTTCAAGACTTACTATTATTGATTCTCATGGTGTCCTATTGAGTTTTTTATTTACCCTATCCAGTTACCTCTTTGTACTGGGAACTTATGTGGCCACCCATGTCATGTCATTCATGTAAGTCCTAAGTGGTGGAAGATGCATCCTGTTCTGATGTCTCTCCCTGCCTACAACCCACTTGGAAGGTCTAATATTTACTTCCATCGTCATTGTGAATGCCAGGGGAGAGATCGTGCACCCTGCCATAATGTCCATTTCGAACTTCTGCCAGCCTGTTGTAAAACCTGCTGAACTTAGACACAACATGATGTCCAGAAAGCATGATTTTGCTATGTTAATTACTACACCAGGTACTCTAAAGGACTTACACGCACAACAAAAATATGCATTATCAAGATCTAAGAATACTACATGTGAGTCAGTCCCTTTTCTCCATTTTAGCTGCCTGAACCTAGTGCCAGATCATATGAGTCAAAGTACACTGGTATTCCTGCCTTATGCACTGTAGCATCTATTGCCCTATTCCTTTCCAAATAACAAGATAGTCTGTCTGCAAATAAAGAAAATCTACCCGGTAGGACACTCTGACCCTGGAGCCTTTGTCTTGTCCATGCACACATACAGTACACTTTGAGAGAAATCAGACTATAGGGTTCACTTTTAGTTACTTTGGTATGATTTAGGCCTAATTTTCTCATTACCTTTATTGATCAATTTATTTGAACCCAATTGTTCAATATCGTTGTACGAACTAATACCCAATTAAAATACAGTTTGAAGGGAGATGTTTATAATTTTTACATTTGTTCTCTGTTATCTGTCCTATTATAATTGAAACAAAGGTGGTGTTGTCCCGGGTGTCCCAATTCCACCGCATGCCGATTAGTGCGGAGCCGATCGGAGCCGATTTTGACCCGGGTAGCTTGCCGGGTTGTTTGACCCGTTTTGTCGCGCAATAGCGCGGCTCGGTGAGCAGATTCCACCGCCACCAAATGCCAATTATTTGCACACAAAAAAAAAAAACACGTTTTTTGGGCAGTGGAATTGGGGCTTATATCAGATTTAGTAGAATCACACTGCAACTTGTCAGGTGTTGGTGGACTCAAATGCACGACAAACACTGATGCAGTTTAAAGTGTTAATTAATGCGGGAAGTCGGACAGGGGGGCGCTCCCCGAAATAGACAATCGCGTATTTTTACGGGAGGGTTGGCAACCATATCTAGACCACAGACGGAAATCAAATGAGGTTTTGACAATTTTATTTTTCCCGGGACAGGTGGTGAAAAAAGAGAAGTTCTCAATTCTGGGGAAAACGGGACGGGTGGCAACCCTAAGTGCCATGCGTAGCCCCCTCAAACTCCGATTAGGCGGCATTTGATTCGTAAACGCCGCTTTTCTCGTCGTAAATCTCGCGGTCATGCACTTATTTTGAAGGGACAGCCAACGCTAGTGCGCTGTATTCCGGACATCTCGTGCGTGTTCACGGAGTTTAGAAGTAGTACTACCAGTAAGGGCGGTGTATATAAGGTTTCGTCGCTCGCTCAGTGGCTCGTCGGGCGTACCATGCGCTCGACAACAGGGAAAATACACGTAGAGGTGAACACGACAAATGAAGTGTGGCGTCACCGCGGGTCTCCCAGGAATATTTAGCGGGATGAGAATCACCTGAGTCCGCGTCGATTGAAGATATCCCGGGCCGCCGGTTGTTGTGCCTCTAACGGGGTAGAAATAACATCGCTGGGTGTCCCCGGCACGAAGACCATGGCTCTGCTCCCTCGGAAGAGACTGCGGCGCAACTCAAAGTGCGTCCTGTTCGGGATCGTCTTGCTGATCGGTGTCGCGGCCGTTTACCACGAGATGGTCGCCGTCAAGTCGTGGAGCATTGTGCCCAGTAAGTGTGTGCTTCGTATGTTCTGGAAATATTAATTTAAAAAACAACAACAACAACTAACTAACAGACTAAAAACTTAACTCCACAGCAAGTGTTTCGGGACGTGTGTCTCACCTGATCTCATTTCCCCTTTTTCCATAATTGATGTACAGTTTGTTGATCCTTTAGAGGAAATCAAAGTTACAGCAGCAGATTATTTTTTCTTTTAAAAAGCACCTTAGTTATTGCACACAGAGAACAATAGTAAAACAAATGAATGAAGGTAGGAAAAACTGCTAGAGGAAGTGCACACGGAAGAGTAGAAACACTTCTATGTTTTATTCATTATCTAATAACTATTTTTACATACTCTCTTGGAAAGCACCTTGGTCAACTCTATTATTATTATTATTTATTTATTTTATGTGCTCTATTATGTAAACTTTACTTGATTTGAGGTACACACAGCTTTACAACTAGGCTGTCTGACAACCAACATAGTAAAAGCTTATCAGGTGCTGGAAAAAGATTCTCAACAGAGCGATCTAGGTTCAACAAAGTCCCGCGGTTCACATAAAAGGTCAGCCACAGAGGAAGAAGCAATTTACCAAACTGAACTGTCACAGTGTAACTTTACTCTCAGTAATGTCCTTGGGCAAAAATGGCGTTTTTACAGCTCTTTGTTTTTGTTGCTGTTCACGCGTATCAGTCATCTGTGAAGCTGACGCAACACAAAGAACCACAACTTTGCAGTCATTACCAAGCTTATTCCTTAATACTCAGGAAATTTATTGTATATCAAAGTCCAATAAGTCCGATTCCATCCCACATTGAGTTGAGTCTGGCTTACTGAAGACATCATAGAGTCAAAATATAACCTTCAAATGGCTGCTCCCTTTCAGCTATCCTGGTGAGCACTGGTTGATATACAGTAATACTTGGTCAGACTGTTTTGCTTCAGAGCAAAAAAAAAAAAAAAAGAAGTTGGGGGGGATGGGGAGGTCATGAGTGCAGGTTTACACTCAGGAGGAAGTCCTGTCTCACACTGGGTAACCAAAATTTCCTCCTTGCATTCTGCTACTGTGACACTCACGCCGGCAAGTGAGTGTCACAGCAGCACTCTTTTGTTTGGAGATGAAGTCAGAGAAAATATCCAGACTGGTGTCAGCCCACAAGGAAGGCATAAGAAAACCTGACACGAGCGCTTTGAACAAAGCCTGACATGTAAACACCTGCCCGAGAGATGCGTTCAAGGGCTCGCTGGTCTATACATTCCTGGGCTTGTAGCCCCCTCGTGACAGCGGTGCTTGTCGTTAGGGAAGGAGTCAACGCACAGTTTTCACACTGGGCTGCAAGGGCCAACAGAGTGGCAGGTGTGTGTGTGTGTGTGTGTGTGTGTGTGTGTGTGTGTGTGTGTGTGTGTGTGTGTGTGTGTGTGTGTGTGTGTGTGTGTGTGTGTGTGTGTGTGTGTGTGTGTGTGTGTGTGTGCTCTCCAAGTGAAAGTATAAAAAAATAAAAAATGTATGAATAATCATATTATTTTTTAAAGGGTATTTTCCAGTTTTATAGTATAGTGTGTATATAGTATATTTCAGAAACTGGAGTTGCGTATTCAAAACCAGAGACTGGGTCAAAGTGAATTTAGAATAATGCGATAGTTTTTTTTCCTCCATTACACTGGAGAGGACAAAAGATCGTTTTTCCGATTATTTGATCAAAGGGGAGCAGTGTTTGCTTGTTGCGATTGCCAAAACGTTTCTTCCATCAAATGAAATCGTGACTCAGGCCCTGATCTCCTTTTCACTATTTACACATAACATTCAACAAATTCTACAGAAATCCATCGTTTTGTTGGACAAAGTGTATTGTCCCGCTGGTCATTGTGCAGCGACGTACCAGTTTCCTGCGTTATTTTACTACCTCAGCAATCTCCATTAAGTGCAGACACATCAAAGGGATTGAAAGGAAACCAGACATCAAACAGTGTCATCAAAAAGTTGTGAACTGTTTGGCTTAAGTTCATGTCGTTTCGAATGCGTGGTTAAAAAAAAAAAATCTTGCTGCAGATGCTTTTGTGGTTTCCTTCCAGCTGAACAGAAACATTCTCGTCGTAACTATTACCACAGCGACAGTCACTGGAGCACGGACTCCTGTTGTCACATGTACATCACAGAGCCATTCACTAAGTAGATGACACATTAAGTGCAGGAGTTAATAAATGATTCAGTGGAGAAATGTTTTGTTGTTGATTATCCACTACAGAGAAATAACCTCGCCTCTGCCTTTTGACCCCAATCTAGTTTTATTTACTTCAAATATCTTCGATATAAGATATGTTTAAGCTTTGAGTCAGTGACTCAACCAAGTGCTCAAAGTAATTTTCCAACACAGAATGCTATACCCAGGACCGTTTGAGCTGATTGAGGCGACAGAAAGGACGACTGTACATCTGCAAAGGGATTCTTCTGCTTCCATTCACAACCAGCACTAAAAATGATGCATGCGTGGTTAAGATTGGCCCCCTTGTTTGTGTGTGTGTGTGTGTGTGTGTGTGTGTGTGTGTGTGTGTGTGTGTGTGTGTGTGTGTGTGTGTGTGTGTGTGTGTGTGTGTGTGTGTGTGTGTGTGTGTGTGTGTGTGTGTGTGTGTGTGGAGAGCTCCACCCTTGTGTTAATGACAGGGTCTGTAGTGCACAAGCAACGTGTAACCCAGACTCCCAGACTACGCACTAAAAATCAGTGCATTTCTGTCTTAAAATACCCTTCGAACTTGTAATTTAAAAGATGATGGAACATATTTGACGGGACCTACGTTATGTTCTGCTTTCTCCTGAAAGAAACACTAAATGACAGCTGGCATGTGTTTTTTTTGTCAGGGGTCACCAGCATTGAAATGGAACAGGGAGTGGCTGGAGCTCAGCTGGGACACAGAGTGTCATTGTTATTGCAATATAAGCCCGTCTTACACCGCCTCACTAATGTATAAACGAGCACCTTCTTGCTGTGTCTTTTACTTTCATGTGTGATTTACCAGAGTTGCAACAGAACTCGGTGGTACACTGGGGGAAATTCTATGCATTTAATGTATGTCAGGCCCCCAGAGTCCAAGACGGCGGCGCATTCATTTCAGTAAAGTTGCTCACCCAGTGCATACATCGAAAAAGTGTTTGACATCTGCATTAATGGGCCCATAGAGAATGTGCAGTTCCCATCATGCCTCTGTAACTCACATCTTCTATTTGGCCAATTAGAACAATTCTGGAGAACGTCACTTACAGACACGTCAAGACGCAGCCAATCAGAACGAGCTGAGGCGCAGCAGTACGTACGACGCCATGACGTCACGATGGAAATAAACTCTCTTCTGCTGATTTTCTAGACTTTATCATTTTTTTTAACCACTAAAAGACCATAACTGAAAACCGTACAACAGAAATATTTCCTATGAATCGTGTTTTGTTTCAGGTCACAGTCATCCTGTCAGCTGTTTTAAAAGCGTTTATTTTTGTAATGCAGTCTATGGGAAAAATGCTTTTTGGGCCCATGGGATTTTTTTTGCTGCAGTACCTCGAGTAGCTACTGGGGAAAAATCGGCGTGCCGCCATATTGCCAGTCCGGTATCCAGTTTTTTTTAATACTTCCATGATTTATGTACGTTTTCTCCCTGCTGCCCGAATGTTCTGTCAGCCAGTGGCCTTGCGTGCCAGTAACAAGAAGAGGCAGGTAAAAACTTGCAGGGTCTCAAAATACACATCTATTGAATGCAAACACCAAGAAGCCATAAAGCGATCCTTTGTCCCAAATAATATCCTTAAATCATTGCTGAATATTGACTTGCCAGCCCTGTGCCCTGTCATCTGATTGTTCTCACCTGCTTCCGCAGTTTCGAGTGTGGAGGTGAACAGCTGGAGACTATCCTTATCTAACGAAAGGGTAAGCGCAGTGCGTCACAGAGGTCGGGGGGAAGTGGACAAAGAAAATATGGGGATGTGAGGTTGCACAGACGGCCATAAAACGGGCTGCAGTTGATTTTATTGCGTGCATGTTTGTTTTCCAGTTCGTCCAGGACCAACGGCCAAACTCTTCAGAGGATTCAGCTGCTTGGAGGTCCAGCTTCATCCCACAAAGCTCGAGCCCAGAGGTGTGTGTTTGTGTTTCAGAAGATTGCACATACACAATAACACACCATCTTCCTGGGCTAGCCTGCCCAATCTCCCTCCACCTCTGTGTGCAGTTTTTCCTACTGCGGAATCTGTTTGCTAGCCTCCGCCTGTGTCAGGCTCAGCACGTATCTGCTATATTAAGCAGTGCTTTGCGTCAACCAGTTGCTTGCACCTCGTATTTGATGTGTTCACAAAGCAGTTGCCTGAACATGATGTGCATTATTAAAATGTGTTGGTAACATCAAAAGCCAATCAAAATGCTATCAGACTTGGAAAATGCACAGATGCAAATAAAACATTTGCATCCAATCTGATGCAAATGTTTTATTTAGGACATTAATATGAACTGGATGAGGGTGGGTCGGAACCTCACGTGGCTTCTCGAAGAGACAAACCAAGGATGTATTAACTATTGAGACAAGTGTTAAAGCAAGAGCTTCCACTTTCTATCTGTCTTCAAGAAATAAATGCAACTGAGACATACTTCAATGTTGCTCAACTTCAGTTTGAATTAAAATGGCTCCAATGGAATTTTCATGGCCTTTAGGGCTTGTTCTGTTTTTTTTTGTTTTTGTTTTTGTTTTGTTTTGTTTTTTTAATAATCACAAAATGTAATACTCAAAAAACAATGAGGGTTAGGTTTTTCTGTGTGGAAAAACATAACCCTCTTCTCACAGCTCAAAAACATGCATGTGAGGCAAATTTGATTGATGTGACTCACGGTGAAGATCAGCACATGATGAGCTCGCATGAAGACAGACGAGTCGTTTTCTTTCTTTTGAACTTCTCGTCTCGATTTCTGTGTAACTGCACTTTTCTGAAGACGGCAAGTTTTCAGCTCAACATCTAACGCAACGCCGTGTGCGTGTTCCAGTATTGGCTACTCTCAATAATGCACTCATCAGGAAGGGAAGTGAGTATTAACTGCCATTGCAGTTCAGGTCAATCAGCCATCAAATTTTATTTGAAGGACGACTCTATTTACACAATCAGTTAGATCTCAACCGCTATTTACTTAAAAATATCCAGCCAGTCAGGTTTACAGTAAAACAGTAAAACTGAAAAAAAAGTTTAAAAAAACAAAACGCAAGAGTGGCTGGAGGAACGGGAGAGGCAAGTTTAGAAACAAATTTACAAATTCCTCAACCAGGTCTGACTGGGTCTGTTCTGTGGAAGAGTAATCGCAATGCTGTCAGTCCTGCCATTGTATTGTCAACAGGAGTGTGTGTTTGCTGGCTTTGAATTGCGCATCACCAAAGGCAGGTGGTTGTTTCGCAGCACAAGCAGCAAAGTCTTCCTCACAGTGTCCTCCATCACTCTGTTCCTACTGCAGGACATCGGAAGGGCCAACCTGCATGTCTTTGAGGACTGGTGCGGCAGTTCTGTGACCGATCTCCGCAAGAACATACACTACCCACTTCATCCGCATGTGAGTGAGGAAAAATATTCATCCCCTCCTCTATGATTAGTTATGGATTAAACATATGATCAGACCTTAGACAGGACAAGTGTCCTGACTTTTATTCAACATCATGGCTCACACTGTGTGTCTTTCAGACCAGAACCACAGTGAAAAAGCTGACGGTCTCACCTCACTGGACCAACTACGGGCTCAGAATATTTGGTTACCTCCATCCATATACTGACGGTATAACATTATATTGTTGGTTCATTCAGTTATCGCACAGACATGTTGACATTGTATGTTTGCAACTAGCTCCACCCTTTCCTCCTGTAATCTTGAAAGGATCTCGAGAGGATGGTTATTTCCAACCAGTTAAGGCAGCTGGACTGGTTTTTGGTAACTCAAGACCTGTCCTGCTGCTTAACTTAACTTTCAAGACTACCATGACGAGGATGACTGAAAACCTACACATACCTGAAATATCTCCCCTTTTCTGTCTTTCTTGTTTGCTTTCCTTCTCCAAGGAGAGTTTGTGTTTGCCGTGAGCTCTGATGACAACTCTGAATTTTGGCTGAGTACAGACAACTCTCCTCTTGATGTGCAGTTACTGGCCTGGGTTGGAAAAGTATGTAGTGGACAGTCGTTTCTTCACATTGCTTGACATGTTGATCATGATGGTCTCTCACACTTAAAATTTGCATGTGTGTCTTTCATCTAGACTGGAGCAGAGTGGACTGCTCCGGGCGAGTTCTTAAAGTATGCCAGTCAGACCTCTAGACCAGTTTGGTGAGTTCACCCTATAACTTGGTGTTTGGCAGCAAACAGCATCATTTATTATTGTTATTATAGTTGACTCCTGTTTTGTTTTTTTCTGACCCATAATTTGTGTTGCGCTGCCTAACGTGAGCCTTTCAAAAACACAAATTTGAAATCCTTCATATCTGCTATAATCCTCTTCATTATGGTCCAGGTTACCTTAGACAGTCCATCCCAGCATAGTTAATGCATGAGCGAAGAAGTCAACATTACCTTTACTGTGTGTGCTTTGGCAAGCATTAGCAGCAATTTGTAGCATTTATTTATTTTACTGCCTGTGTAATGCGGGGCTGGTTTACCATCATACAGGCTGTCTGCACAGAAAAGGTACTTTTTTGAAGTCATCCACAAGCAGGACGACAAAAGCACTGACCACGTGGAGGTGGCGGTAAGTCACTTGGCTCAGCATCAAGTCATTTCCTCTACACTGGAAGCAGTAAAGTGGTGGATGCCTGCTGACGGTTGTGTTTGTTTTCACACAGTGGAAGTTGCTGAACAACAGCACCGGGTTCACAGTCATTGAGTCCAGTCACATCTCTCTCTACGTTGGTAAGGGTTCTGCTGATTCAGTAAATCTCTATCTACAAAATGGAACCACAGAAAAAGTGTTTATGAAAAAACTTGTCTGCAAGGGTGCTCGACTGAAAGTCAAGTCAGTTATTTGTAAATATGGAGCATTTATTCTCATGCACTGTGGCTTCATCCACAGATGAGTCTGCACTGCTGCTGAGCGATGTGGACCATATACCACAAACGACTGCCAGCCACCAGGACACCACCACTAAAGAGCAGAATGACGCAGTAGACATGAAGAAGGAGGATCCACGAGACACTTTCTACAAAGGTGAGAGACTCATCTCCCACAATCCTCCAAGTGTTTCTGAGCTTGTTTTCTCCCTCTGAATGTGAACACACGTCATGACGTCTCAAACTCGTTTCCTGCAGTGCCTTTGATTAACAGCGGTTTTTTACGAGACGTTCTGCCCAGCTGCTCGTACAAGCCCACCTACACAATCAAAGGTCAAACTCTGCAACGCTACGAAGGACTGCAGTATGTACGTATTTACTTAACACTTGCTAATCTTTTTCCTACTTATCTTCATTTTTCTTATTTTTTCAGTGAAATTCTAAATTATTCAACAAAACGCATGCATCTGCAAAACGCATGCATCTGCAAAACGCATGCATCTGCAAAACGCATGCATCCACCACCAGTAAAATTCAAAATTATTAGACAAAACGGATGCTTCAGTGGAGCATTTCAGTGAGCTCATCTGAAATGCAACAATGACTCAATATGTTCTGACTTCCTGTTAGTGCGTTGTCACTTCTTGTCGTGTCAAGTGATTAATTTGGTCACGTGATAAAATCTTGCAGCCAGCGTCGCTGCTCCACGATTGTGTGCCTGTCATATTTTCTTTTGTGGCTATTTTTAATTTGTCATGCGTAATTCTGCCACCACTGGTTTACTGGTGAAGGAACATCATTTTGTTTTTCTGTTTTTAAATCTTAATTGCGTGTCTCACCAGTATGGATGGAATTTATTTGCAATCCTGACCTTGAGAGTCATCAGGAAATTTTCATACCTCTGACAAAGTCGTTTCTTGTCTTGGTCAGGTGCACCTGTCTTATGTCTACCCCAATGACTACACCGGCTCACGCACATGGAGAAACAGGACAGCTGCTTCTACCATGCTAACTACTACTACATGAGAAGGTGAGACCTCTACTTGAAGCCAGAACACAATCATTCAGCAGACTTGATGCAATCTTCCGTGTCATTGCATCTTGTAAAAACCAAATGTAATGCAAATAACTTCTGTTCCCTGAAGTGGAGTGATGCATACTATGGGATGTCAGCGAGTTCAGGACCACACATAGAACTACCCAACGACACAGTGATTTCTGAGTTCAGCAGCCACTATTGACTGAGCCATCAGAGGACAGACTTTAATAATTTCTTATTTTTTATTTCATTTACTTTATATGCATCAGCCTTTGTTTTCTGCCGGTGTTAAATGTTCCCTCATGCTAGAACATTAAACACCCAGCAGAAAGGAACCATACTGATCACAGTGTGCAGCGGACGTGTCATTAATTGACGTGTGCCTAAACTAAGCCCATTGAGTGTGTTTTTACACTTTGAGGATCTCTGTTGTCATAAGCCAAGGAGATCAACCTCTGAGAAAGCTGCCTAGATGAGGCGTCTCCTCTTCCTGGTTTAGGAACATAGAAAAACAACCAGTAAGACAGAGCAGAGGCTCAATATGGACTGAGTGGGCAGCCCGGTCGCTGCACTCTGCCTAGAACAGTCTGCTGGAGGATCCAACACTTACCTAGTTAGTTAGTTAGTTAGTTAGGTCTTTATTGTTCCATAGGGATAATCGTGAGAGAAGACATTAAATTCATGGGATGTGTCCAAGCTTTGGACTGGTGGTCTATTTCTGTCTGACTTTACTCCAAATAACTTCAGAGCTTCAATACTGGTGTAAAAGCATTTGTTGATACGGCATGGTCACATTATTTTGTCATGTCTTCTTCAGGTTAGGCTTCTCTAGGTACATGAAACTAGATCGTGCTGATCCGCAGGGGAACTCTGACAGAGGTATTTAACTCTTTCTGCTTCTGAAAATATAGTTCTGTTTCTTGTCTTGTTGGTCATTTACCTCTAATGTGTCGGACTTGGTGATTTTCAGACTCGGGTTTCCTGTGGTCAAGTTTGATGCAAAATGAGAAGGACCAAAAAAGCAAAATGGAAACCGGGCAAGATCAGGTGGATCGTGCCCCTTACCCGGACTACGGTGACGATTACGATGACTACGCTCGGGAACGCAGGCGAAAGCTTTTCTCCATTGTCCCCAAGGAAAGTAAGAAAGCTCACATAAAAGCCGAGTCGCAGACGCTGACAGGTAGTGATGACATCCACCAGCTTCACCTCGAGGCAAAGAAACCAGTTGAGCTTCTGTTGCCTTTGACGTTGAAACATGCGCAGCAGGACACTCTTGATTTAAAGGAAGAGAAGGAAAGCGAAAATAAAATGGATTTAAAAGTCGTGCCGCCAAAGAGCTCAACGCAAGGACAAATTAATCTAGGGGACAAAGAGAACGTACAGGCAAAGGCGCAAGCAGTCATCCTGCCTGAACAACTCGGTTCTAAAGCGGGTCAAAACCACAGGCCTGCAAAAAAGAAACGTACTCGAATCAAAAAACTCAAAGGCTCAAAGATTCAGTCCGTGAGGAAAAACGGTACTCTGGCCAAAAAAGGCACAGTAGCCGAGCAAAAACCGTTAATCATCACAGACGAGCATGTGACTACCCGCTCCTCAGTAGAGCCCAGTCAGAGGGAAGCAAGTGATGTGAAGCAGCTCGGGGATAAGGAGATGGAGGTGAATATCACTCTGCAGCAGGAGGCAGAGAAAAGCACACCCAGCATATTGGTGACCTCAGAAGGAAAAATGGACGGAGCACGATCAGGTGAGAAAAAGGAGGAGTCCCAATCCCAAAAAAAGCAGGAGGAGGAGGAGGAGAAGGACAAGCCCGAGGAAGTGAGGCCAGCAAGCAATCAGCAGCGGGAGGGAAACTCCGTTGAAGACGTTGAAGTTGTTGAAAACACCGAGAACATCGAGAACACCGTAGCACCGGTGTTGGTTGAAGAGATCAACTGGAGCCAAACTTTTCAGGTCAACCCCTCGACCTTCAGGAGCAGCGATCCGATTGGATTGACCTGAACTGCAACATCTCGGGCAACTTGTTGCTCCGCGACAGGGAGACTTTGCTCCTGGTCCAGGCCTTCATGGAGGAACTGGACAAAAAGCACCCTGGGTATGCCCTCCACACACACACACACACACACACACACACACACACACACACTTTTTTTGCTCTCTCAACTTGCAATATCTCAGTCTTTTTTCTTTCTTTTTTTAAGCTAGATTTATTGTTTGTCGCTCTGTATTATTGTTGTTATACTCCACATTGGTCTTGGTCTCCAGACCACTTTTTATAGGTGGTCTTATCTTGTCTCTGACTCGGAGGCATTTTTACTCGGTCTTGTCTCGGCCTCGGACTGGATGGACTCTAGATCAAGACCGGCCAAGACCCAGCCAACACTACAATAGCAGAAAATAATGGAAAAGAATCCAGCTGCTGCCGTTTTACGCTCTGCTTGTGACACCCAACCTTATTTTATTTAATTTTTTGAAGGTTTTTTTTTTTTGAAAATGGTTCAAAATAGTTGGCAAAGCAGCAAAATGTTGAAGAAAATTATTAAAAGATACCTTGCTGAAAAGAGAAGTGGCTGTTCCATTTAGAAGCAAACTTTATTTTATTTAAATAATTTAAAAAATGAAAGCTGTGATGTCTCGCTCGCAAACTAAATGAACTCAGTGATTTTTTTTTTTCCATGCCGCTCCTGCAGCCAACTCTCACTGGAGCGCGTGGTCAACGTGGAGAGGCGTGTGGACGGCCTGCGGGGCAGTCGCTACCTCCTGGAGCTGGAAATGAAAGATGAGAAGGGCCGACTGCTGCGACTGTCGCATTACATCTACGCACTGCACAGCCACAGCAGATACCACGCCTGGAACCTTGGTGACCCGCACGCTCAATCTCAGCAAGTGCTGTGCAACCCGGTGGGCTTCAAGTGGAATCCGGCTGCCACCGTCCACATCATAGTGCCAGGTACATAATATCATCAAATGAGAGCTACGTTGGCATTCTGCTGATCTGCAGTGTCGTGTTTTATGTCAAGATCCCGACTTCTGTCCCTTGTGCGCACTTTACTCAATCACTCTGCTGTTTCACTATTTCACTCTCTTGAGATTCCCCATGCCTGATCAAGGACATCAGGTGTCAGTCACTAGCTGTGTTTCCATGACCCCTAGAATTGTGCAAAACCTAAATATTGCAATGAAAATCTGGTGATGTAAACACCTAAACGTTGAAAAACCTCAAATACGGTTAAAAGGTTTTGACGCTCTCATGAGCTGGTTTTTAAAGACGCATCGAGATAGAGGGAGTTCGCAAAAGTGTCATGGAAACACTTTTCATACCGCATGTGACGTACGGGGTCACGTGACCAGTTGTTTTGTACCTCAATCCTCCTCACAGTGGGGTCTCGCGGGACGAGATTTGACGAGAATTACGGCTTATGCGCTTCGCACCAATTCAGTGGAAACACCTGCAAATCGCAAATGTACTTTGTACAAACTTTTGAATGCTAGTGTGAAGTCAAGGCCCCGAACATGAAACTCCACGACTGCTGCACATTTATACCTTCTTGCTCTGTCCGTGCCAGTGAAAAACCAGGCTCGTTGGATCCAACAGCTGATCTCCGACATGGAAAAGTTGTTCCGACTAACCGGAGACAGCAATTTCAACCTCATTATCACTGACTACAGCAGCACTGACATTAATGTGAAGAAGGCTCTGCAGAGCTCCACCCTCCCCAGGTACCAGCAGGTGTTTGGCTACAAGGCTGAATTATTAACTTCTGACTTCTTGTAAATAGTAGGTGTGTTTCTTTCATATGTATATGATTCATCAGGTACCAGTACTTAAAGCTGGGTGGACATTTTCAGCGCTCTGCTGGTCTGCAGGCTGGTATCGACCTCGTCAAAGTGAGTATAGGAAAAATTAAAATGACGAAGGTGATGGATGCACGTATGAAAAATCTTTTTTCACTCCTGCCTCCGTTGTTTCTCTCCAGGATCCTCACAGCATACTTTTCCTCTGTGACCTTCATATTGATTTCCCTCACTCCATCATTGATAGCATCAGGAAGCACACGGTTGAGGGTCACATGACCTTTGCTCCGATAGTCATGAGGCTGGATTGTGGGTCAACGCCACAAGAGGCCAGAGGTAGACAAAGATATACATATTGGTTTTGTGTTCATCATTTTTTAACACTTGAGTATAAAAGAGATGTGAGATCAGTAGTTTCACTTAGTACAATTATAGTACAATTTTCATTGTCATCCTCGATGGTCGCGGGTTCAGTGTCCTTCGCAGGGAAGCCCAGGCCGCCAACTTACTTATTGCTTTGATTTATTGCCATGATAATATTTACCCATCCAGGTGAGAGTGAAAATCTGAATAAAAAAAAGAGCCTCACATATTGTTGAGACTTGGATTATAAATATTAAAAAAAAAACAATGAATCATCATTAAAAGAAAAAAGAAAGACAGTCAGTTCATAATGAGCAGAGGGAAAAGTTACCAACATGATTACTGTACATTGGGAGGGATGAGCTCCTGCTACTACTTTACTATATTTTACTATATTTCTGGGACAAAACTGTTGTAATGGTGAAGTTCACTGCAGGATTTTGAGAGTGTGTTTTCTTTAGGTTCCTTGACTGTGCTTGGCCGTCTGCTGCAGGGTTCTGGGAGGTGAATGGTTTTGGGCTGTTGGGGATCTACAAGTCGGACCTGGAAGCAGTAGGAGGCATGAACACCAAGGAATACACAAACAGCTGGGGAGGAGAGGACTGGGAGCTGATCGACAGGTGGCTTTAACTCTGCATGTCACGAACGAATGCATATTCCTCCACACAGAAGCTGAAAATAAACCTTCTTTAAAATACTGAGAAATATTTCCAGTAAGACGTGGTTGCGCCTAGTTCGAATAGATTAAACACTAATAGACAATAGAATAGGTTAAGCGGTTTTTGATAGCCCTTATATGCACTGGCCAGATGTGTTTTAATGGTTTGATGTTTTTTTTTTTTTTAATTTTACTCTACTTTGTTTCTCCTTAGTTTTAATAAATTAGTCTCAACAGTCATGTATCTTTTATGAGTGTTAGCGGGCCGTGTCAAAGAACAATTTCTGTCACTTTCTGGGACAGACAATAAAGCATATCTTCTCTTCTCTTATCTCATTCTGGAAACGGTTATGCTTCTCTTTGTTTAAAATACTGAACTTGTGACACAGTAAAATGTAATTTATGTTACTCGATCAAGAGCACAGACTCGTAGTTGCAGTGTTGTTCCCAGGAAATGCCACCGAGCTGCGCACCACAGGGTTAAAATTTCAAAAGAAAATTTCACCAAACTGCTCTCTGCCTCCAGGATCCTGCAGGGAGGCTTGGAGGTGGAGAGGATCTACCTGAGGAACTTCTTTCACCATTATCACTCCAAACGTGGCATGTGGAACCAGCTGATGGTGTCCAGACAGAGATGACAGCGCCACCTGCTGCTGGTAACCTCGGTTACGGAAACGGCCACGACAAGCACTTTAAGGCTTCAGCGTGATTCCTCCTGCATTATGGGTAATAGCTGCTGGCCACCACAGATGGTGACAGCAGCAGAGGACTGGAAGCTGTCCTCGCCGCTCCAGATATACTTCTGGTGTTCCCACTCTCACTGGATGCGCTGTTTGTTACTAACAGGGTACTGACAGGTGAAGACCACCCTTCATGCATTATTTTGACTGGCACTGGAATTATTATTATTATTATTATTATTATTATTATTATTATTATTATTATTATTATTATTATTATTATTATTATTAATAATAATATTATTATTATTAATATTATTATTATTATCATTATTATAAGATACTGTCCTGCACAGTGATGATCTTCATGGCTGCAAAGAACTGACCTGATGCAAAGATTATTTTTTGTTGTCTGTGTGAAAATGGAGTATATAGGTTATTATTTTGGGCAGCTTCAGATTCCTATTTTCTTGATAAGAAACCCTCCAAAACTGTCTGTACATTTTTTTTTTTTTTTTTTACCAGGGACCTACATCTGAACTTATTTGTGTTCATGTCACTTTAAGAAACTTTGAATGTTTAACATGGAACATGAAAATGGTCAATACTGCTTTTGACATTGAGCCACTCGTGTAACTTATTTTTGTATGTTGTCTTTGCGGTTAGAAACTTTGGTTTCATATGACTTTTTCAATGTATTCCTTCAGATGAATTTAAAACATGTTTTAGATGCTGGCAATTTGTAATCTTGAGGCATTTTCCTTCAGTCTGAGTGGGAAACAAGGCTGGACATTTTTAACATTGTGTGTCATGAATCTAAAAAAAAAAAAGATTAAGTTTTACTTAGGAGATACACATCTATACTTGACAACTGCTTGCCATGTACACAGTCTGCCGTGCATTGGGTTAACCATAGCTTTATCCCATCAATTGTGCCTTATGTTGTGAGTGTTTTTCAGGTACTGGGGTTTCATGTTTTTGATTCATGACCAAATTGATTCAATCGTCAAATTTTAGCAATACTGGGAAATGGCGGGATTTCTGTCCTTTTACTGCTGCAAAGCTGTTTACCAAAGATATGGTTGAAGTTGGGTGGATGGTTTTGGTAACACTGTAAAACCAGAAGGGTGCGTTTTGGTTCACTTTTCTGTTTTTTTTTTTTTTTTTTTAAGAAAGTTCATTAATATTTGACTGATTGGAGTTTAATTAAATCTAATTTTCCTGGAAGTTTCAGTTAATTTATTGATTATATTAAACAGCAAAAAGAAATGCAGGGGACAAATTAGAATGTCATGTTAATTTATGATGTTTACTGACACTTAAGAGAGAATGATTAATAGCAGCATTTTCTAATTGCTGACATTCCAGAAAACACCACACTGTACCCTCCTTTGTACAACAATTTCACATGTCGCTTGAGGTCAAAATATAAAAGATTTTTTTGTTGGACTAAGTCAGGGAATAACGTTACATTGTGTTTTCTGAATATTTACTGTTTTCTCTGTTAAATCTAGGTATACGTTCTTCTTTGTATACTTGGAGTGTGTAACTGCATTATTGTACAGTTTTGCGGTCTCTCAGGGACAGGCTGTGACTTTGTTTCACACAGCCTGAACAAATCTCGGGAATAAATGGTTTATGTCGCCACTGAATTGCGTGCTGGGTTGTTTTTGATTGTGAAATATGTTCTAGAGCAAGGAGACAACATTGAATTTAAAATATAACAAAAGCTTAAATTGTTTAATATTATTTGTACTAATGACAAGGCATTGAAATCCGCTCTGCATTGGAATACTCAAGTGTATCTCCTTTACTCACCCACAATGACCCACAAAGGTGTTTGTGAAAATGAAGATGACACCCCTATTGCTTCAGAGTTATTCTATAATTTATTCTGGAGCCGTTTCCCTTTTTGTGTTGTGCCAAAGTTCCACGTGCAATACAATAATACCTGCTCAAAATGAACAGCACAAACTATTCGTGTCATCGAGGAGGACACACTTTTCATTTTATTTTGTGATTTATAAGGTGTTAGTTCATTTACAGTAGCCACTATGTTCTAGTTATGATCCAAAATAAAATCGTAGCATTGTCATTTATTATATATAAGCTCAATTTCATATTGATAGATAGTGTTGTTTAATTATTTATTTATAAATGTAGATTTAGTTTTTAGCATCACTTTTAAGATCACCATGTGTCCCTATAATCATCATCTTCATCTTCTTCTTCATCGCTGTTTAAAAGGTGCAGAATTTTCGGTTTCTTTCTGTAAATAAAATGTGGTAGTAAAAATCAAAGTTTCTCCTCCTCCTGATGACATGAAAATTGATGTTAAATGTATCCCAATCGAAAGCATCGTTACCAGCACTTCTACTACTTTGCACATTAACAGTATTCTGTTGTCCGCCTGGAGGTCGAGCAGATCAATACTATCTCAATTCACCAACAGATGGCAACATAGTACTGTGTCTCCATGAAAATTGCTGGAAATTTATATTTCGGTCGACTTTTTAAGCTTACCATTTTAAAATTAAAAGAGGGCCTCCGCACACTCCACACTGTGCACAATCTGTTCCTTTATGTTTCACTGAGACAGCAAGCTTTCGGTCTTCTTCAGGTATGAAAATCAGTGACAATGACAGAACACAAAGGGTGTCATCACTTGATTAGTTTATGTGGCACACCTGTGTCAAACATTTCTGTCAATGCTTATGGGGGGGGTTGATCCTAAAAATAAGAACTACAAAAACCCAAAGGCACAACTGTCCACTGAGACAAGAAACACCAAATTGGAATACACAAAACAGAAAACAAAAACAATATATCAAATGCACTACAATGGAGTCGTCAGTCAGAAGACATCATAAGGCAAAAGTAAACTATTGTGATTTATTTATAACACTCATGTCAAAATCCTCATTTAAACCAAGAGGTTGCAGACTTTCTAGGGTATGGATCCAATGTAGCTCTTTCTGGCATAACCTCCTGTCAACATCACCCCCTCTCTGAAGCATAATCTGCTGCTCTATGCCCTGGAGCCTAAGGGAGGGGATAGGATGAGCGTGATTACTGAAGTGACAGGCTACAGGATACTTTGTACCTTTCCTCCTGATTGAACTTTTATGTTCACTGATTCTTTGTTTAAGGGGATGGGTTGTTTTGCCGATATAGACTTTATCACACGGGCATCTTGACAAAACCCCTCATTGGAAATGTTTTCCATTTTCTAGGATGTCTAAAGGTAAATTGGTTTTCGAGGTATGACATTGAGCACAGTTGCCACAGGGATAATTCACCAGTTCAAGAGGTTCCAAACACAAGAAAATCAAGTCTGTTATTTGTAAATTCTATTTGTAAATATAGAGCATTTACTCAATATTTATAAGTGTATGTAAATATATGTATATAAAAAACAAAAAAAAATATATATATATGTGTGTGTGTGTGTGTGTGTGTGCATAAATATGCAAATATATATTTATATATACCCTGCAATCCTGCAAATATGTCCTTCGTCATTCCTTTTGTCTTGATGCGTTTGTTTGACGTCTTTGTGAACAGGAATTTCCGCCTCTTCACGTCGAACGGCTTCTGACTCCGCTCTGAGTCTCTGCAAATGTAAATTCTTTTGTTTAGTGTCAGGCAGTATAATCGTGTTATAATTTGCTAACCTGTTACTCCATACGCGTAACTATAACCCACAGCAGTACAGAGTAAATAATACTATTAACATATACTAATAATAAGTATTCAGCAATCAGGAGCAAAGAGCTTTGGGAGTGCCACTCAGGTTTACACAGGGCAATGATGCAGTGAATTATTTTCTCCTTCACCTTGCTAAAACTCTGCTCGTTGTTTCTCAGTGTATTCTGCAACAATAACATAGTAAAAAAAAAATGTCTTTGAGTTGTTCTTGTCTTGTTCAAATGTCGTTTCCAGGTTGCTCACAGATTGTTTCTTGTTGCATCTCATCTCCCTGGTTCTATATTGAATCTCATCAGTCATTTCATTGAACTTGCAACTCTGTATATGTTGTAGTTAGTCGGTTGTGTTCTCTCTCATGTGGTCAAGACACACACTGTTGTGTCTTTTTCTTCTTCCACAGCCGCGGTATGCACGCGTCTCCAGTAAGGGAGCGTGACCCCAGCCCGACTGTCAATAAATGCGCGTGTGGATAAAAGCTCGTCAAGTCGCGCGCGAGTGATGATCACCTCGACTGATTTCAAAGAACGGTGGAAGGAGAACCGACTGGATCAGCGTGGATTGCAGATACATCCTCGCAAGCAGCAGCGGGCGGAGGGTGTGAGTGGCGCAGCTGCACGAGCCCCCGACACCGCCGCAACTCATAATGGCTTTTTTCCATATACATACATATATATGAATACCTATATATATATATATGTGTGTGTGTATATATGACCACTGATTTTATTTCAGTTTCAGTTCCGACCAAACGAACTAACAGTAAAACTGACTCTGCACGATGAGAAGAATGTAAATGCCACACAAAGGACAAATATGACAGGTGCATTCACATCCACGTTATGGAGAGGTCTGGTAGTCGGAGCTGCTTCAAACAAACGAACAAACAAACACACCAACGAATAACACAAAGTACTCCTATAATCATATCCATCCCTGCCACGTGATGTTTGGGCCTCACGAGCCGCCGTTCACCCGTTCATTCGCGGCTGCGGGATCGATCACGTGTCATGCCACCGCCAAAATGCCACAATCAATTGACGTTTGGTACGGAAGCGCATTGGGTGAGAGTCCGCAAAGCCGCAGAAACCGACGGAGCAGCAGCCCAAACTACGGAAGCGCATTGCATTCACTGGCACCAGGATCTCGTAATTATGAGAGCATGATATCGTAATCATGAGATCCTGGTGCCTAAATTTTTTTTTAATGGGTTGCTGCTCCACCGGTTTCTGCGGCTTTGCGGACTCTCACCCAAGCAGCGCACTTTTGACTGAACGTTGACGCGTGAAACTGCGGCGAAACCGCAGCAAAACAGCACCGCGCACATTTTGACTGAACGCACACCAGTTATTTTACAGGCGACAGCGTGGAGCCGCGAGGGCATTCCGTAGGCTCGAGCGTGATTTTCCCCGCGATGCTGACAGACCTGTTCCCCAAAAACATCGTCCTGGCTGCGGAATTCTTTATTTTTATTTTTTTAAAACAGACATAATAATGACTATACAGTGATGATTAGATCGGTTTTGATTGTTGTATGTTTTTGTCTTGATTTTCAATACAAAAAGTTAATACATTACTTTTTTGTGTGCAGAAAATCAAAATTATTTCCGCAGATTTTGTGCGGTCCGCTTTTCTCAATATCAAATTAGAAGTTAGTTTTGAATTGTTAATTTTAGTGTAGTTAAATCATAAGAATTTCACTCAAAATTGTCAAAAAATTAACATGACGTTGCCCACTAACTTGTATTAAATTAGAAATAATTATATTCATTGAATATATTGAATTATATTAATCAATGATTATTATGAAAATGAATCATAATAATCAAATAATGTTGCTATTTGCTGATTTTTTTTTACTATGTTATTGTTGCAGAATACACTGAGAAACAACGAGCAGAGTTTTAGCAAGGTGAAGGAGAAAATAATTCACTGCTTCATCGCTGCTCCTGCTGCTTCTTTGTTGTCTTTGAGTTGTTCTTGTCTTGTTCAAATGTCGTTTCCAGGTTGCTCACAGATTGTTTCTTGTTGCATCTCATCTCCCTGGTTCTATATTGAATCTCATCAGTCATTTCATTGAACTTGCAACTCTGTATATGTTGTAGTTAGTCGGTTGTGTTCTCTCTCATGTGGTCAAGACACACACTGTTGTGTTTTTTTCTTCCACAGCCGCGGTATGCACGCGTCTCCAGTAAGGGGGCGTGACCCGAGCCCGACTGTCAATAAATGCGCGTGTGGATAAAAGCGCGAGTGATGATCACCTCGACTGATTTCAAAGAACGGTGGAAGGAGAACCGACTGGATCAGCGTGGATTGCAGATACATCCTCGCAAGCAGCAGCGGGCGGAGGGTGTGAGTGGCGCAGCTGCACGAGCCCCCGACACCGCCGCAACTCATAATGGCTTTTTTCCTCGTGAGGAAAGTGCGGCGCAACCTGAAGTGCTGTCTCCTCGTGGTCATCCTGATCGCCGCCGCGGCCCTTTTCAATGTGATGATCGGATCAGCGAGACCCGACACTTGTAAGTGTGTGTTTGTTTCCCCGTTGTTGTTGTTGTTGTTGTTGAGACACTGGCATTTACCTTCAGTCATTTCAAAAAAGACCTAAACACCTTGGGGCTTCAGAGACACAGATTTTCTTGTAACTTTGCTTTTGTTTATTTTCAATTGATATTAACGCACATGTTTTCTACCAATCCCATGAAATATTTTTTCCTCCTATGAGGTGGGTCACCAAAATGCTCCATCCATCTGCTGCTGCTCCGGCCCCTCTTGTCAC
Organism: Thamnaconus septentrionalis; assembly: GCA_009823395.1. Taxonomy (NCBI): domain Eukaryota; kingdom Metazoa; phylum Chordata; class Actinopteri; order Tetraodontiformes; family Monacanthidae; genus Thamnaconus; species Thamnaconus septentrionalis. The sequence goes on from CM020513.1 coordinate 13,734,996, forward strand.
ATTTTAGAACCCATTGTGGCCCCACCAGTCAAAAGGTTTGCCCACCCCTGCGCTAGATGCACGGGTTCTGTGATTGAATAGAAACGTAATAATTAATGAAACATTGATCCCCCCTAAAAAGTTACGGGACACAGTCACAAACTGTTGAACAGCAACTAGATCCTGCTGACAGCTGCTCCCATCCCCTGAGGATTGGACTTCAGTGTGAGTGCCATGACATTTTTGAGTGGTTTGACATGCTCAGGAATCCATCACATTTTTGAACTGCCTGAATAAAAGGCCTCAAAAATTCAGTCATTTTAAATATTTCCTCAACGCTTGCTAGTATTTTTAGGATGCCACAATAACATCTCCAGGTCAGGTGTCGTTACATATATTCTGTTTCCTTTTTTTCGTTGTGAAATTAGTGGTTCACTACGTAATATCCATAGATAAGTCATTTGAGATATTTATAGATTTTTAAAATATAGTCTATTTATTAGGCCTACGTTCATGTAATTATTTTCAGGCATGCACTCGCCTTTCTTGTAAATGTCACCTGATTCAAGGACGAAAGATAAATGACACCAGAGAAGAAAAGAGATGTCTGGTCAGATGCCTTCAGCAGGGCTGCTTCAGGGAACCTGCGCCACAGGTACAAACTGGAAGGAACGAGTGCAAAACTGGATGGCCCACTATCCTTGTTAAAATGACTCAATAGATAAACTATCTGTAGTTCCACGGGTTTCATTCAGAGTAGCAGCTCCTTTTCGTTTGACGCAGAAGAAGAAGAAGAAGAACAAGAAGAACAAGAAGAAGAAGAACAAGAAGAAGAAGAACAAGAAGAAGAACAAGAACAAGAAGAAGATTAATTCCACTTTGTGGAAATTATTAATAATTGACAATTACAGAAGCATTCGTTAAGGGATAATGATAAATAAAAATCAAGGCACATATAACAAGACTCCCAATTCCTCCCTTTACTCCTCAATCTCAACCCTCGCCCTTAACCCTCAATCTTTGGCCCTCAATCTTGGCCCTCAAAAATAAGTGTAAGGGCTATCTTGTGACTTAGAAATGGGACACCCCTTAAGTGCAGTTACGTCTTCAGACTGTGGGGGGCGGCCTTACGCCAAAGCTACGTCCAGTCTGTCAAGAAGACGACGACGACGAAGAAGAAGAAGGAGACTGAAAAAGATGACGACGAAAAAGAAGTCCTCCGTCGCTACACAACGAGGTATACAAGTAACGTGAGGCTGACAAACATCGTAAAGTTAAAAAAAAAAAAAGTTACGCAACAACGATGTCAATAATCCATAAAAAAGTCTTAAACTAAGACAATCAAATGGTTTCGTAATATTTATATCTTTATTAACTAAGAAAATACTTCCATTTGTAGCTCGCTTTTTTCATCGCCATTTTTCGAAGATGTCTTGGCGAAAATACACAATACCTTATGGGTAGCCCTTACTCCCAAGGGTGGTGCCGGAGAATCTCAATATTGAGGGCGATACAGCCCTTAAACTTGTCCCTCAACTTTACGTTCTGAGAATCGGGACAGCACTTGCTCTTTGCGGGAGCGCGCATTTTTGAGATTGAGGGTTAAGGGAGGAATTGGAATTCACCCTGAGGTCAGTTAAGGGCGAGGGTTGAGATTAAGGGTTAAGGGAGGAATTGGAATTGGCCCTTGGAATTGGCCCTTGGGGCCTTGGGGCCAATTCCAAGGGCCAATTCCAATTCCTCCCTTAACTCCTCAATCTCAACCCTCGCCCTTAACCCTCAATCTTTGGCCCTCAAAAATAAGTGTAAGGGCTATCTTGTGACTTAGAAATGGGACACCCCTTAAGTGCAGTTACGTCTTCAGACACAACGAGGTATACAAGTAACGTGAAGCCGGGACTGCCGGTCCAGCTGACAAACATCGTGAAGTAAAATAAATAAATAAATGTTACGCAACAACAATGTCTGTTCGGACAGGGAAAGACTGTGGGTGCTTTGAACGCACGTCCAAGAAAAAGCCTCCTCTCGTTGCTCCATTTCTTTCGCTTTTATTTTACGTTCAAAAAAATCCATACAAAAAAATCTTGACTTCCAAGTCATGGTTGTCTCCATCGAATAACGAAAATTTAAAATACATTCCACAAAAATAGGGTGCCTTAAGTTGCGTGGTCAAAACGCTTTGTTTCCCACACCTGTCCAACATTACCCTGACTGTCGCTCCACCGCCAGTGACATACTTAAATAGACACACCGATGCAAGGAACCTCTGTAACCAATTAAGCAAATAAATAATAATAAAATAAGCAAAATGATATTATATGACTAGTGTGCATTAAGAAAAAAATTAATTTAAATACGTAAATGGCTACAACAATGTCAATAATCCATAAAAAAAAGTCTTAAACTAAGACAATAAAATGGTTTCGTAATATTTATATCTTTATTAACTAAGAAAATACTTCCATTTGTAGCTCGCTTTTTTCATCGCCATTTTTCGAAGATGTCTTGGCGAAAATACACAATGCCTTCTGGGTAGCCCTTACTCCCAAGGGTGAATCCCCGGAGAATCTCAATATTGAGGGCGATACAGCCCTTAAACTTGTCCCTCAACTTGACGTTCTGAGAATCGGGACAGCACTTGCACTAAGCGGGAGCGCGCATTTTTGAGATTGAGGGTTAAGGGAGGAATTGGAATTCACCCTAACAGTCAATGAAGTCATTATTTTGCAAGGGATACATTGCACGGTTATGAGTATTTACAGAGTGCAGTTGGGCCTGAAGGCTGCAGGCAGAAACTGAACTGATTGTCACACTGAGAGTGCGGTTGTCTGGAACTGAAGGCACTGCTCAGTGTCTCCATTGACACACCTTCACGCCAGGGTTTGAAAATCGACGGTGTCCGAGGAGGTTCACCGCACTAAAAAGGCAACGTTAAAAGTAATGCAACTTAAAAACGACAGCAGTTTGTTACAGTTAATGCAACATTTCTTTTTATCACTGAAAAAAAAAACGATTTCACCTGCATGTTTACCGCAGTTGGGATTAGACGGTGGTTGTTTCATGGAGGGGCGTAGCGAAGGCTCGCGTGTGTTTCTTCAGCTTGTTTCTGCAGTTTTTAATGAGATGGCAAACAATTAAAAAAATCGAATCATCCCAGCCCAGGCGACAACAATTACATTTTGTACATTCCATCAATAATTATACTCATTAAAACATATTTTGTTCAATCATCCGTTGGCATGACTCAGCCACATTCCGTCGGTTGGCATGACTCACCCACATTTCGTCTCTGATGTCAAATATCTGAAGAACAGTGAACTACTGCTGCTGCTGCTGCTGCTGCTGCTGCTGCTGCTGCTGCTTTTGATGTGCTCTGCCACACTGGCGGACACATACATGCTTCAAAAATAAATGAAACACAAGATAAGATAAGTAAACAGGCATGCAATCTCAAAAGTCAACCTATTGCACTTGTGTCCTGTCTTGTCTTAACGCTCTGTTTTCAGCAGGCTGTCGCTTCCACTATTTGGTGTGTGCAATGTAAGCCGATCTTAGAGCACAGTCGGAATCCTCACATGCACCATGCAGACTTTAACATTGAGTTTGGCATTCATGTGTCATTTACCAGAGGTGCAACGCTGTTTTAATGTTAGAGTTTAGGAGAGTGTGTACCTGCTTTCCTCTATTCTCATCACATCCTGTCAGCGATAAGCCTCCGGTACTTGATTAAAATCAACTGGGTTTTATTTGTATAGCGCCACATTATAACAAACCCTTTGACAGGTCACTTTAATCATTAATTCATTCATTCATTCATCTTCCATACCCGCTTATTCCTATTCAGGGTCACGGGGGTCTGCTGGAGCCTATCCCAGCTGTCTTAGGGCGAAGGCAGGGTACACCCTGGACAAGTCGCCAGTTCATCGCAGGGCCACATAGAAACAAACAACCATTCACGCTCACATGCACACCTATGGACAATTTAGAGTGTTCAATTGACCTCACATGCATGTTTTTGGAGTATGGGATATCCCCAAAATGCAGATAAAACATTTAGGATTGCAAAATGCATGTGCTTCAATGTAAAATTCAAGAAGTTCACCAAACATCTAATCTGTTTTTCTCCAATTACTTGTTCAATATTTTACCTGCTAGCCTTGTGCTCATCTGATTGTTCTCACCAGCTTCCGCGGGTCTTGAGGGGCGCAGTGAGAGAGCAGACAAATGTAAAATGGTAAGGACGATGGAAAAAGAAGTGCAAGTAGAAAATATGGAGATGCCAGGTGAAGAACATGTTTGCACATGGAGGCAGAAAATAAGCAGCAATCTGTGTGTGTTTTCAGGTCACGACGGACCGACTGCACTTGCAATCAAAGGTCTGATCTCTGTTCTGTGTGTGTGTGTGTGTGTGTGTGTGTGTATCAAACATGGTATTGCTTCAACCAGGTGCTTTCACCTCATATTTCATGTGTGCACAAAGCAGTTGGTTGGACAGACTCCTCAGACCTGTGCTATTGTCCGAGCTGAATATTGAAGTGTCTTTGCTCACTCTGCTTTTGCTGCAGAACACTGGAAGGGCCAACCTGCACGCCTTTGAGGACTGGTGCGGCAGATCTGTGGCCGAACTCCGCAAGAACATACACTTTCCCCTTCGTCCACATGTGAGTAAGAAAAAAAGGTCTCCTCTAAAGAAATATTTCCCTCATTTAATTGTGGATTCAAACAATCGGCATGCTACAATTGCTGTGCATTCAGTGCTACCAAGATTGTCATTTAACTGACTTCAGCGGTCCCTTGACGTTTTCTCTTTTGGCTCAAGGGAGGAATTCAGTGTTTCTGACTGAAATTAATTTATGTGACTTCTGTAACGTTTTTTATTATTTTTTAGAATACTAATAAATATATTACAGCCTTTAAGGTCCAAAGTATAACATTGATAAACATATTAGCACAAAATGTATTAAAATGCAGATAAGCATGTTGTTTATTAAAATGTCACTCAAATAATTAATGTCTTTGCTATTTATAAGCATTTCTATCTTCATAAAGAGCCACTCGACTATATGAATTGCATCACCACACACACAGTTGTCCCGGAGGACACTTGCGTACTTAAGCGTCCTCTACTGATCATTTTTTTGTACTGCACAACAGCAAATAGCTCCGCTTCAAGCCACAAAAGCTATGATAAATGATAAGTTAATTACTTTGAACAAAATGTGTGTCTTTTTAACAGAAAAGTAATGAGCATGTTTTTTTCCAATGTATATAGATAGATGGAAAGAAACTTAATTGTCTGTTTTTCAGTAAAAACAAAACAAAAAAACAACACAGAAATGTGTCTTCGACACAGCTTTAAAATTAAAAAAAAAAAAAAAAAAGGGGGTAGAAAGTTCAGATATTTGTGGCCAGATGTAGGGAGGAAAAGTAAAAAGCTGTCGGCAAAAGAAGTGCTCGAGTAAAGTACAAATGCAGGAAAAATCTACTGAGTACAATAAAGAAGTGTTTGTACTTCTTTAATTCCCACCTCTGGTTACGATCTCTGTAGGCACACTACACAAGCTGCAGCTTGAACAGTACTGCAGCGCAGTCAGGAGGAGACACCTTTGCCAGCAGAGCCATGCGGACCTAGAAAGTTCTTAAACGTGAAATAAAATGAAGAGAAACTATCCAAAGAGCACAAAAAAGAGGAAAAACAGCAAGACAATAAATTGTGGTATCGAACAAGCTCCAAGCTCAATACCTTGCTCCGGTAAACTTAAGTTAAAGTGCAGGCTTGTTTGAATAGTGCCTCTTTTGCAAACATCACTGACACTCAGTGTTTATCACACAGAGCCACTTACTTTGTGCATGAGCTAACCTTTATCCTAACCCTAATCACAAAATGTGATTCACACTCACTCATTCGTATCCTGAAGCAGAAGATGTGTCGTCACATTTATTCAACATCATGGCTCACACTTTGTTTTTCAGACCAGAACCACAGTACAAAAACTGGCCGTCTCTCCTGAGTGGACCGACTACGGGCTCAGAATATTTGGCTACCTCCATCCATATACTGATGGTATGACGTAATATTGTCTGGTTCCTGACAGTTACTGCACCAGTTTGGAACAATCTCCACCTCATCCTGCTATAATCTCTCTTCCGTGTTTGCTTTCCTTGTACTAGGAGAGTTTGTGTTTGCTGTGAGCTCTGATGACAACTCTGAATTGTGGCTCAGTAAAGACGACTCTCCTCTTAATGTGCAGTTATTGGCCTGGGTCGGACAGGTATGTGGTTGACCGTCATTTTTTTTTTCCTGATTGATTGATCATCATTCTCCAAAACAATCTCTGAGATTTGTATTTGTGTGTGTATATTTTATCTAGACTGGGGTAGAGTGGAGTGCCCCTGGTGAGTTCACAAAGTTCGCCAGTCAGACCTCCAAACCTGTTTGGTGAGTTCACTTCATAGCGCAGTGTCAGTCACGTGTTTTAATTATTCTGACTTGGTGTTTTGCCTCACTGCACAACTTGAGCCTGCCTTTCAAAGCACATCCGTGAAATGACGAGGTGATAACGAGGATATCTTATCTATGCTCCCTCCGTTTTGGTCAGAAACTTAAACATACCAGATTCCACACACCAATTTAGACCAAGGGCTCTCTCCATAGGAAATTAATCTTGGGACAAGGGATGAAGTGCCAACCATGATTCAGCACTGTTCGGAACAACTGGCACTAGTTTGACTGCACAACCCACGGGCAACTTAAATCAGCTTTAGGTAACTTTTCGACCATAAAATTATGATTCCAAACTCAGTAAAGCGGTAGATAAACGATTAATAGGATCAATGGTGCCGCCTGGGCAGCGAGAAGGGGGTTGGGCCGGCTGTAACTGCACTGCGTAACTTTCAAGCGCGACCCGACACGCCGGACAAACCACTATACGGCAACGTCACACGTTTATTTAGAGGCGGTTTTGCATACTACTATTACAAATACATAAGATTATGAAATGATGGAATGGAACCCAATAATTAATGAATTACTTCGATGAAAGACGAAGTAATAAAAGACTTGAACATTTGCTACAACGTTATTGTCAATGTCTATTTTGCATTTCATATTGGTGTTTTTCCTGAACACATACGAGCGCTCCAGCTAGTCGACTATTTGTATTTCCCCCACATCAATAAACTAGAGCGCTGCAGCGTGTTTACTTCTTCACTTCCCCATTTCCACCGAAAGTTACCTAGAGCTGCTTTAAGTTTAGTTTAAGGGCTGGATTTAGCCCACTGACATACTTTGGACACCCTTGCATGATTTTGCTCTCTTTATGTTACTGCTTATGTAATGTGTGGCTAATTTACCATCATACAGGCTGTCTGCGCAGAAAAAGTACTTTTTTGAAGTCATCCACAAGCAAGATGACAAAGGCACTGACCACGTGGAGGTTGCGGTAAGTCACTTAACTCGGCCGACACTCGAGCAAAACGTCTCAAGTAATTTCCTCTGCGCTGGAAGCAGTAAAGTGGTGGATGCCTGCTGACGGTTGTGTTTCTGTTCATACAGTGGAAGTTACTGAACAACAACACCGAGTTCACAGTCATTGAATCCAGTCACATCTCTCTCTACGTTAGTGAGTTGATCCTCCCCCCATGAACACACACACACACACACACACAATGACATAACTGCTGACTTTTGGAACCTTGAACATTTTTGAATAAATTTGTTTGTGTCTGGTTTGCATAGATGCTGACAAGAAAATCAAGTCTGTTATTTGTAAATTTTATTTTTTAATATAGAGCATTTATTCCCATGAACTGTGGCTTCATCCCACAGATGAGTCTGCAATGCTGCTGAGCAAAGTGGACCATATACCACAGACAGCTGCGAGCCGCCAGTACACCCCCACTAAAGAGCGGGATGACACAATAGACATGAAGAGTGAGGATCCACGAGACACTTTCTACAAAGGTGAAATACTTATTTCCCACAATCGTCCATGTGTTTCTCAATGTGTTTCCTTCCTCTGAATGTGCAAAGTTGTGGGGTCTCAAACTCTGTTTTCCTGCAGTGCCTTTGATTAACAGCATATTTTTACGAGGGATTCTGCCCAACTGCCCCTACAAGCCCACCTACTCCAGGAAAGGCCAAACTCTGCGTCTTTATCAAGGAGTGGAGGAGTGTGTATGTACTAAAGTTTTTCAAGCCAAGGAAAATTCTGAATTATTCATCAGAAAATCATAGGCTAGAAAATATTTGTTTATCTGGATCTTGTGTGTCATCAATGACTTGACATAGCTTTGACAAAGTTGTGTCTTATCATCTTCAGTCAAATCTGTCCTACGTCTACCCCAACGACTACACCCGGCTCACACACCTGGAGAAACACGACAGCTGCTTCTACCCAGAGAAACCATCTCTGAAAAAAGATCCGGCTCAAACCAATGACATAAATTACGACCCCAGATGGAGCCAAACTTTCAATGTCAAATATATTGATTTTAAGGAGAAGAGACCTGATTGGATCGACATGACGTGTGGGATGAAAGGCAACCTGTTGCTCAGCTCCAATGAGACTCTGCCCATTGTCCAGGCTTTCATGGACAAATTCAATGAAAAGCACCCTGGGTATGGACTCCATTTTTCTTTTTTCTCTTTAACCTGCAACACCTCGGTCACAAAATCACCCGCTTTTTAAGCAGTAGATCAATTGACAGCAGAACACTTAGGAATTCATTCTCAACCAAAAAAGAAGACAGATCAAAACTTTTTATGAATACAAGGACAGGATGCATTAGAGTTGCCTACCGTAAACTACAGAATTGTTCCGTATTTGATGATGAAATGGTGCGTCCCATTTTGAGTCAATACGGGACGGGGTTTGTCCCGTATTTCCGAGTTGTCTTGAACATAAATGTGTTTTTGATGCAAACTCAAGTTCGTAATCTATGTAGGTGCATGCAATACCATTGCGCAACCTGTGTAGCTTGCCTAGAGTACGCTATGAATCAGGATCACTTGTTCTTTTCTGCTTTATTTAATTAATTCCTTTGTAAGAGCCATCCATCCTGCACTTTATTGATTGTTGTGTAAAAATATGGTTCAGTCCAATCTAAAAATCAAATCACGTTCATTTCCACTTCTTCAGTGATCCTCTCTTGTTGCCAAGCAATGAATAGTCTTTTTCTGCTGCCTCTTCAATCCTGGCTATTGCTGATGTATATTCATTTTCTGAGTTACCCAGTGTGATGAGCACTGTCCATATGACTGCACTGAGATGTAGCCAGGTTCTCCACCCTTTTTTTTTTTTTTTTTTTTAAATGCTCAGTGATAATGTCTTGGTATATCAGACTCTTCTGCTCATGGGTGCTGTGATAGTAGTGGCGCTTATGTAGTTGTGGCTGTGGTAATTTCCTGGCCTGCTCCACAATGTATTTATTTTGAATTGTGCTCCTGCAGCTTGTTCACACTGGTGCGAGTGGTGAATGTGGTGAGGCATGCTGACGGCACCCGTGGCAGTCGTTACCTCCTTGAACTTGAAGTGAAAGACGAGAAAGGCCAGTTGCTGCGATTGTCGCACTACATTTACTCGAGTTTCACACCTACACTGATTGACAACAACGAGAACAGCGGTAGCCAGCCCACTCAACCGTTCAACCAGCCAGTGCTCTGCAACCCAGTGGGCCTCGAGTGGAATCCGGCTGCCATGGTTAACATCATAGTAACAGGTACCCCATAACATTGTTGCTCCTTTCTGGCAGACCAACATGTTTATTTCAGGGTTAAAAAGTTAACAATATTAGTCCTTCACAGGAACAAAACAGCCATAATTTTCTCATTCCTCCAGAAACCCTCATTGACAATGTTTAGTCTTAAAATGTAGCCCCTACTGTGTCGGACTAGAAAGTGTTAAGAATTACAACGCTGCACATGGAACAATCTATCTCACTCCTAAACATGTTCGTCTAAAGAAAACTCCTTTCTCTGTCTATGCCAGTGAAAGGTCAGGGTCGGTGGGTGCATCTGCTAATTTCTGAACTGGAAAAGGTGTATCGAATATCAGGAGACGCCAACTTCAACCTCATTCTTGTTGACTTCAATAGCACTGACATTGATACGGAGGCGGCTCTTCAGGAGGCCACCCTCCCCAGGTACCAACAGGTGTTTCAAGTGTTAAGTCATGACACTCATCGTAAATGATTGGCATGTTTCTAAATAAAATGTGGATGATTCCCCAGTTTCCAGTATCTCAAGCTGAATGGAACTTTTCTGAAGACCACTGGTCTGCAAGCTGGCATCAACCTCGTCCAAGTGAGAATTGCAAAATTATTACTATGAAGGTGATGGACATGTGTATGAAAAATATTGTTTCACCCCTGCCTTCATTATTTTTCTTCAGGATAAAAACAGCATTATTTTCATCTGTGACCTTCACTTCAAACTCCCTCACTCCATCATTGATAACATTAGGAAGTACACTGTTCAGGGACACATGGCCTTTGCCCCAATAATCATGAGACTGGATTGCGGGTCAACACCAGAAGATGCTAGAGGTTGGCAAAAATACACCTATTCTTCATTTCTACTTGTGTATATTCCATTCATAATTCCTTTAAGCTGTATGCAAAAAACAAAAAAAAAGAAACAATTGTAAACTCAGATGCTCTGCAGGATTCTAAAGAGTGTGTCTTCTTTAGGTTCCTTGACCATGTTTGGCTCTCTGTTGCAGGGTTCTGGGAGGTGAATGGTTTTGGTTTGTTGGCAATTTACAAGTCGGACCTGGATGCAGCAGGAGGCATGAACACCAAGGATTACACAGATAGCTGGGGTGGAGAGGACTGGGAGGTAATCGACAGGTGGGTTCATTTTGGCACCTTGCTTCAATGTTAATATTGGCCTTGATACACCAGTATTTCTGTGCTAGCAGTAATTTGTTTTGAAATGAAAAATTCATAACGTGGTAATAAGAGAGCGGGAAGCCAATGGTATGTTGTTACACCAAAAAGGAGAGACAATATGTGGTGTCAAACAAGTGAATGCATGTTCCTTTGCAGAGATTGTCATTTACTGTACATGCATGTCTTTGGTCCCCAATCATTGACCTAATTGCGTGAAAAAAAAAGTGAGAAATTCCATAGTTCACCCAATGAAAAAACGACTCACACTATGTCCGATAAAACCACTTAAAAGGCTAAAGTTAAAGGAAAAAAAAACTATAAACATCTGGTTTTCTGACATCAGAACACCCATGCAACATTTAGTAAGAATGCTCTGCGTCACATGTTCATCAAATATTTAGTTTGAAGGCTGAAGCACATCTTCCTGTTATTAAAATGGACTCTGACCAAAATGCTCTCTGCTCCAGGATCTATCAGGCAGGCTTGGAGATGGAGAGGATCTACTTGAAAGACTTCTTTCACTTCTATCACTCCAAACGCGGCATGTGGAACAACTAGATGAAATCCAGACAAACAGGACAGTGTAATCGGCTGATTGGTTACCAGCCTGGCACTTTAAGTCTCCAGTGTGATTCCTTCTGCCTTTTGAGAAATGCCGGATGACGATTGTTCTGCACAATGATGATCTTAATGGCCTCATAGAGCTGAATTTGTAGTCGGGACTCATAGATATTTCGAATAGCTACATTGTCCAAAGATTTTTTGTAAAAGCTCATTTGAGGAATTTTTAAATATTTAAAATAGCAGGAGAAAGCAGGTATGTTTAATGAATTAATGAAAGTATTTAACACTTTTATTCCAATATCACATGGCCAACACTTTCACATCATCATGTCATGTCACTACACTGTTAATGACTTGGTCTTTTGTGTAACTCTTTTCCTCTGATGTCTTGGGAGAAAAATAAGAAAATTGTTTTTTCCACATAATTTCAATCTAAAAATGAAACTATTTGCTCACAATTCACAATAAATATTAAATATTAAAGATTTTAAGTGTCAGAAATCTAGTGATTGTTACAAAAGACCAATAAGGAGATGATTAATATTCTGGAGACTTTCATGAATGTGTTAATTTGTTGCTCACAACTTGGTCTGAGTTCTTTATGTACAAATTACAACATTAGTTGTGGTCGTCAGCCTGTGGCACCACTGCAGTGTTCACAATGTCCAGGTTACTTTCTTCATTGCTTTCAAGGGCAGTAGATAACACAAATCAACTATCAGGTTCTTATGTTAAAACCTAATAGTTGCACCTCAGATTCTGAAGGGTTTTACATGTATCTTGTCTGAATATTTTTTTTTTCTGTCATTTTATTTTACTATGTTGAATTTGCAATTGCAATTGATGAAAGCTGTAGTTATTATTCAAGTTCATGAGTGTGTTGGTGCGTATGATATTCTTACCGTGGTTATACTGGCCACCTCTGTAGTTACCTGTATGTCTTCTGAGCCATGGCTGTTTTGGCTCAGCCAGCAGATAGCTGTGGACCAGTTGGTCCCCTGATGGTTGGAGCTCGTAAGTGAATGATGGGAGGGGTGAGAAAAAGGTGTGCGAGTGTGCGGTCACAGGTGACGATGTTGCAGCTGAATCTTATTAGTTTGTTGATGTGGAGGCTCTGGGTGCTGTATGTGAGAGAAAGTCTGGTTATCAGTGTTGTTGGTTGCTTGTAGTAATGTGTCTCCTTTCAGTGTGGTAATCAGACAACTTTTGAGAGATGATGGGGTTTGAAGTTAGTTAGTGTTGAAGTGTGTCTGTGATTGGCTGCCACTGACAAGCATAATGTCTGGTTCAAATCTTGCTTTCAGCCAAGTGAGGGCACCATATCTATTTCCGCTTATTTAAACAAGGAAGTACATTGTCCCCCTTTTTTTTTATCGGCTACTGCGAAATGTGACACCTTGAGCAGTATGTGCAATGGGTGAGCATTTGCACTGCTGTGAAGCATACAATTGTAAAAAGGTAGGATGCAGGAAGTAGTGTAAGGGGCAAGTGACATCACACAAGGTGAAGGAGGAAGGAAGTTATAAATCAGAGACACCTGTGCTGACAAAAAAAAGCGGGAACTTCAAACAAAGAAGACCAAAAAGAGCTGAAGCAGAACCAAAGAAATGTTTGTTGAACAGGTCTTTCAACAATTGGTGTCAAACGAGTTGAATTCCTTAACTGCTTCTTCCCCGCCCACGCTCATGTCATTGTCATTCAGCCAAAGGGATTATCTTCCACACAAGATGTTTGCTGTTCTTAAGTCTGTCTGTTAATACGGATAGATTCATCAAATAAAATTACATAGACAAATTCAAAAGTAGAAGCAAAACAAAACCAAACAAGCCAGTTTTTACCATTACAAACAAAAACATGTGTAAACATCAGGTTTTCTATTCATTTTCTATTCATATTTAAAGAAACACTCAATATGGCACACTCCACAAAACATATTTTAGTTGAACTTTGATTCCCTAACTAATTATTTTCCCCCTCAACTTGCTTTAATCCTCTACTGTTATTCTTTAAGTGCAGTAACAACAACAACAACAACAACAACAACAACAACAATAATAATAATATACATCATAATTTGGGCTCCTTGTAACTGTATCAGATATCTTTAGCAGGAGTTTCTTTGTCAGAAATATATGATGGAGCAACATGAGAAGGACAAAGATTGTCAGTGCAAACATGTTCCAGAGAATCGAGGCGTTCAAATGTGACTGGAACACAAATTCCACTAGAGGGGATTTTTTATTTCAAGAGTCAACTTTAACTTATTTTGGATGAACTGTCTTTCTCTGTGTCTATGTGTTTTCACTATTGGCTGCTCACGGAGAGGTTTTCTCCGGCTGGTCGCACACTCGTTTTCATAGTCTCACAAACTGTGACTGTCTTTTGTTGTGCAGGTTTTGCTAGTTGTGTGATATGTTTGAATATGCATCCTTTCTCACACTTTTGAGCCTGACAGAAAGATGGGTCTGTGCAAACTGTAAGTTTTGGCAGAATGATTTTACGTTTGGCACACCTCATAGTTTTCTGTTTGCAGTCCCTTCCCTTGCTCATGATTGCACTTTGATCTTGTGATACAAAATAACTTCCTTATTTTCACAATGCTTTTGCTAAGAGACGTTATGCACAAGAACTTCTGCATTGTTATGCTTTGGAGCTGCCTCTTACTCAACTCACTTTCTTTGCAATTGCATAAAGGTTCTCTCCCTAATATTGCTCCAACTTGGTAATCTGTGATTTTAAATACAATTCTTATCAATAAATGGGTAAGTTCGCCAAATTCACTGTCTTTTCCATTGATTCAGTCAAAAACTGTTTTTCAGCTTATTTGTCCTTGCTTTTATGGCCCTGTAACTGTATCCTGTCTCTTCCTGATGGCAGTGGCTCAAACATGGTAAACATTCGGAAAACTCTATCCTCCTGAGACCATCTGATGCCAGGGGCGTAACAGGCCTGGCGGATCTGTCTGATTCATCCTGTAGGTCATGCCAATAGGAAGTACACCTTTTAAATATCTCATCACAGCTGCAAGATGAAGCCTCTGGAAGAGACTGTTATAGGTATTAAAACAATAAAAGAACCAGCACTATAATCAAAATTTAGAAGACAAATTGAAGGCTTTTGAGCTAGACCCACTGTATGTCTACCAGTCCTAGAGAGACAGATCCCTATTCAGTGCGTTTCTCTTTCTGTCTTCTTTGGTTAAGTACTTGAAGGTTAAGTTAAAGTAACTGAACTGGTTTTGGAGCCTTTGTCCCAGTTGAAGGGACATGTTGTAGGGCGTGTTGCATTTGTAGCAGGTTGGTAGCAGGCCTGTTCAAAGGATTTTTGAAATACCAAGGTTGTGTGCATGCATGTGTGGGTGTGTTTGTGTCAGCCAGCAATAAACCTGAACGACAGAAGCTGAGAAGACCAGCTGAAAGGGATGCTACCCAACATCACCCCCAGCGATCTGGAGTCAGCTGCAGTAAGCAGGGCACACTGGCATTCTCCGTGCCATGTTGGGATCCTGCACCTAGAGTTAAAGTCCCAGTGACTGTCACATCCGGAAAGATGCTAAATTTGTCCTCCACATTTGACCCATCATCCCCTGAGGGAACGGTGGGCAGCAACGGTGCCACGCCCAGGAATCACTGGGTGATCTAATCCCCCAAGTCCAACCCCAAATTCTGAGTGCCAAGCAGGGAGGTAATGGGTACCATTTTTACAGTCTTTGGTATGACCCGGCTGAGAATCGAACTCGCAATCTACCAGCCTCAGGGCGGACACTCCACCACTAGACCACTGAGCTGGAACTGGAGGAGAATTGCAACCAACGATGGCGGGTTTCGCACCATATGTATTTAGAACCATCAGGGCCACCTCATTTGTCCCCACTACGGAAAGATGTGTGGCTCGCAGATTGGGCTTCACAGCCTTATACAATAGCATTTCAGCCAGGAGTAAGGAACAATGACCATTGCCCAGGTCAAAACACAAAGCTTCGTCGTCTTTGGCAAGGATAGATAAGCTAGTCTGAATGTGGTGTATGTGTTGTTTTATTGTACTTTAATCGATGAGATGAGTCATATTCAGGCATCTGGCATCAGTAGTCCTGGCAGCCCCCATCTTGGCACTAGTCAGGATATGGATTGTGAGGCACAACACGGCCCATCATCGCCAGGTCAGAGCACAGACAGAAGCAGTCAATATCACATGCTCATTTCAGTCATTTCAAGTTAAGTTTTAGATATTATGAAGTGTAGGTTCCTGATAGTGTGTTGTTGTTTTTTTTTATTGTAGTTGAAATTCTTTTGATAACACTGATATTTTTTTACTATGTAGTTTCATTGAAAGAGGACACAGAGGCCTCTGATTCTGATGAGGACGTCTGTGTGCCAGAAGAGCCAGACCCGGAGCCAGCTGTGTCCAGCACTGCTTTTGATTGTCCATGAGAGAACGGAGTGGTAGGAATACTTACCTGAAACTTACTAGTTAGCTGCAGTTATCATTTAAAAATCTTCTGAATCCCTTAACTTTGTGTTTCATGACCATTTTATTTGTATTCCAGATATTTCAAGAAACAAAGAGGAGGGTCCAGTTCAGCCGTGTCTGACACAATTCTGTGTGTGTGTGTGTGTGTGTGTGTGTGTGTGAGAGAGAGAGAGAGAGATTATTGAAAAAATGCTGAAGTTGTGTTTGTGTGTACATTGTGTAATAAACATTAATAAGTTTCAAATTATACACACAAATCTCATCTTCTGGTTGCTTTGTATGTACATTGCAACGTTTCGAGACTCAGATTGCAATTCATTGGTCGAGAAATAAATTCATTGTCATAGTCTATGGACCCCCTGAAATAGATTTGGCCACCCCAAGAATAAAAGTCTAGCCCCGCTATTGCCCACGAGTCAAAAAGTTTGCCCACCCTGCTAAATATTTATGCAGGACTAAAAGTGCCAAAAAATAAAGAAATAAATACATCATTAAATAATTATTTAAATGTGTCATTAATTCATTAAAATACCAATGCATTTTATGTAAATATATACATATAATTATTTCACCGTTTAATTAATTATTTCATGGTTGTGTTGATTGGTAGATGAACATTAAACTCCAGTCGCCGTTAATTTAAGGTGTGTCATTAAAGCAAGTGGATTGGATCCGCACGGATTGCGGATGTCAAAGAAGTGAGGACGTCACCGCCAGGTGGAAGGTGGAAGGTGCGTCGCCTCTGTCTGACCGCATTTGGGACGTAGATCACTTCTGAACTAAGCACCATCAGTATCAGTACCACCACACAGCTAGTTATGGTCCTTTTTATCATGAGGAAAATGCGGCGCAACTTGAAGTGCTTTCTCTTCGGGGTCGTCCTGATCGGAGCCGTGGCCGTTTACAATGAGATGGTTGGACCTGCGCCACAGGCAAATTGTAAGTGTTTCCTTGTTAAGACACGACTCACAACCATCGCAAGTTGTTTTTTCGTTTTTTGGTTTTTAACTTGCTAAGTGTGCGGGTTGTATGTGACCGAATAATAATGAAATGTTAATTTAACACCTATAAAAACAAAAACGTAAACGTAAAAGGGCGGCGATGCTACAATTTAGGTGTCTTGAAATATATTCTCTATTTTTTTTCCCTTTCGTTTCTTACGTTCCTTTTTTTAATGGGTGTTCTTCCATGGCCTTTCCCCCAGGTACACACAAATATTTATTATGATTTAATTAATATTTAATTAAATCCAGGGTGTGTGCGTGTGTGTGTGTGTAAAATAAAATAGAATAGAATGGCATAGAATAAAATATTATTGTCTGTTCCAGATTGTGTCACCTGTTGCTTGCGTGCGTGTGTGTGAGGATATACATATGCTCCTTTTCTTCGCAGTCAAAGCAGTGTTTTTTTTTAGTTTTTGTATGTTTAAACAGACACCATCTGTCCTGTCTTTACAGTCTGCCCCTTAAAATACGTTTGAACCTGTTGTTCCTGTTAAACATGTTTTTGTGCTTGACGATAAAAAAAAAGCTAGATGGCAACCAGGAAATGTTGTTGCCTGAACACAGTTTCCTTGTTAATGTTTTATAATTCGGTTACCTTGCAAGACCTCTCCTATCCTCAAACAACTTGTCAGTTACGGGAAGTGCAACTCTGTTCAACATAGTAGTCCAGGTGAGTGTGCACATGCTTTCCCCATGTGTCATCGCACCCTGTCAGCTAATCCTCAGTGTTAAATGATGTCTTCCAAGCCAGTATTCAAATCAATTCAGTTGAGCTTTGTTTGTATAGCGCCACAATTTGACAGACACCTGACATGTAATTTTAATAAATAACACAAAGAGGCAGGTAAAAACTTAAGATTTCAAAATAAAAAGAAGTTGAATCAAAATTTAGCCAGGTTAAATCTATTTATTTCGAGTCTTATACTGTATATTTTTAATATTTAGTTCAGTCCTGTGCTGATCTGATTGTCCTCACCAGCTTCCGCAGGAACCATCCTTGAGGTGAGCAGCGGGAGAGTAGTCTCATCTGCCAAAGAGGTAAGGTGATGGAAAAAGAAGTGGAAATGGAAAATAAAGAGATGCCAAGCGAAGACCATGCTTGCACATGGAGGCAGAAAATAAGCAGTTAGTGTGTGTCTGCGTGTGCCTTCCAGTTCAGGTGGGACCATCTGCCAGATTCTGCAGAGTCAAATCAATCAAAGGTTTGTTCTTTCTGTGTGTGTGTGTCTGTGTGTGTGTCTGTGTGTGTGTGTGGTGGGGATAGGTGTAGACTGCAGACTATGGTGGAAGATCAGAGGTCAACGTCCCTGGTTTCTCGTGGTCATGTGTCTCTATGCTGACATACATGCTCTGCAGATATGGTGGGGTTTGGAGCTGCGTTCAATGAACACTTCATTGAGTGCAACCTGAGTCATAAGAACTGGTGTTGTGTGGTGCTTTTCTTGAGATGGGGAGGATGGGAGCTGTCTATTTTTTGTTACGATAGAGGTGTGTTATCTTGCATCTTATTATTTCTCATCCTTGCACAATGTACACAAGTCTCTAAGCATGGTATTCCATGGTATTCCATGCTTAGAGACTCGACTGCACAGACTCCACAGACCTGTGCTGTGATAAGTGCTATATATTCTACAAAAGTGTTTTCACTCATTCTGCTCTTCCTGAAGATCACTGGAAGGGCCAACCTGCACGTCTTTGAGGACTGGTGCGGCAGTTCTGTGGCCGACCTCCGAAAGAACATACACTACCCGATTCGTCCACATGTGAGTAAATTTTCCCTTATTTATTTGTAGATTCCACCAATCACCATCTTGACATTGCTGTGCATTCAGTGGTACCAAGATTGTCATTTAACTGACTTCAGTGGTCCCATGACGTTTTCTCTTTTGGATCAAAGGGAGGAATTCAGTATTTTTCACTGAAATCTATTTTTGTGACTTTTGTATCCTTTTTATTTCTTAGAATGCTAATTAAAGAGAAATATTGCTTATAATTATTTTTTCAGTACTCATTAAGCCTACAGTGTTAGCTATTAGACATTTGGAATAACATTGAAGCATTTCTTGGTTTATTTGCATTGTTGATGTATGTTTGCCATGCTAGTTACAACCTTTAAAGGCCCAAATGATAACATTGATAGACATAACACTGTGTTAATGTCATTGTTAAAAATATGATTCACAGTCACTCACTCGTGTCTGGGAAGCATTTTACAAATGTGCATCACAGCCTCATGTCCTCAAGCAGAAAATGCAACGTCAACATTATGACTCACACTGTGTTTCTTTCAGACCAGAACCACAGTGCAAAAGCTGGCCGTTTCTCCTGAGTGGACCAACTATGGGATTAGAATTTTTGGCTACCTCCATCCATACAGTGATGGTATAACATCATGAGCACCATGAGATGTTATATTGTTCAACTCACCCCCTCTTATCCTCCTGTAATCTCCCTCCGTTGTTTGTTTTCCTTGTCCTAGGAGAGTTTGTGTTTGCTGTGAGCTCTGATGACAACTCTGAGTTTTGGCTGAGTACAGACGACTCTCCCTTTAATGTGCAGTTACTGGCCTGGGTCGGACGGGTATGTGATTGACGATCGTTTCTCTGATTTCTTGTAGTCTCGATCATCATTTTCCAAAACTCTCTGTATCTATGTGATTTGCATTTGTGTGTGTGCATCTAATCTAGACTGGGGCAGAGTGGACATTCCCTGGCGAGTTTGCAAAGTTTTCCAGTCAGACCTCCAAACCTGTTTGGTGAGTTCATCTGAAAACAACTTATCAGTGTTTTTTTAGTAATTATTCTGACTTATGTGCGTGTGAGTGTGTGTGAACAATAAAATAGAATAGAATGGCATAGAATAAAATAGTTTATTGTCTGTCCCAGATTGTGACAGGAATTAATCGTTGACAGGGCTCACAAAAACATTGATATATTCCATCAAGACACATTTTGCACAATATGAATGAATGAATGAATACATAAAAACAAAAAAGTTGAATGTGGGGACGGGGCGGTGACATTTTTCGACAGAAGTGCATTCAACTTAAGTGTCACCTGTTGGAAAGGACTTTGGTTTTGACCACTCCCTTTGTGCTCTTTGGCTGGCTATACAAACTAATTAGACTACTAAAATAATTAATAACTGTACATTAGACTGCGGCAGAGTGGACTGCCTCTGCGAGCTCAAGAGGTTTTTCCAGTCAGACCTCCAAACCTGTTTGACCAGTGTTTTTTTTTAGTAATTATTCTGACTTATAGTTTTGTCCCACTGCCAAACTTGAGCATGCCTTTCAAAACACATCTGCAAGATGAAAAATATGCTTCATGAATAATAACCAGAATAAAACTTGTGTCAACACTTATGTTGGATCAGCATAAGAGTGCGATTTAGTGTCCATTTCGTGTCTTTACAGGGGTGTCCAAACTTTATAGAATTTAGGACTGATCAGGTGAAAATACCTAGGGTCTAGCTATTATCATTATTATTAGTATTAGTATTATCTTACAATGGCATTAATTGGAATGATATAAGAATAAACCAGAACAAAATTAACTTGGCACTCAGAGCCCACACAACAAGATAATCTTTGCACTAACAGCATCTGGGTCAGGAAGGAGTACCAGGATTGGCCAACTCACTTTTGCTCTCCTGAGTTCAATGTTTGTGTAACATTTGGCTGGTTTACTATCATACAGGCTGTCTGCGAAGAAAAAGTACTTTTTTGAAGTCATCCACAAGCAGGACGACAAAGGCACTGATCATGTGGAGGTTGCGGTAAGTCACTTGGCTCAGCATCAAGTCATTTCCTCTACACTGGAAGCAGTAAAGTGGTGGATGCCTGCTGACGGTTGTGTTTGTGTGCACACAGTGGAAGTTGCTGAACAACAACACTGGGTTCACAGTCATTGAATCCAGTCACATCACTCTCTACATGAGTAAGTTGAACCTCCCACCACACACACACACACACACACACACACACACACACACACACACACACACACACTAACATGACTGCTGACTTTTGGAACCTTGAACATTTTTGAATAAATTTGTTTGTGTCTTGTTTGCATAGATGCTGACAAGAAAAATCAAGGCTGTTATTTGTAAATTTTTAATTTTTAAATATAGAGCATTTATTCCTTCATCTTCAAAATGGAACCAGGCAACAAAAAAATAAATAAGATAAATGTGTTAATCTCTTTTCTGTAAGGATGCTGAGACTGTAATTCAAGTCTTTTTGTAAATATGGAGCATTTATTCTGATGCGCTGTCCCACAGATGAAACTACACCACAGCTGAATGTGGCTGGTATACCACAGACACCTGCGAGCCACCAGTATACCCCGACTAAAGAGCAGGGTGACACAATAGACATGAAGAAGGGGGATCCACGAGACACTTTCCACAAAGGTGAGAGAAACTCATTTCCTACAGTCTTCCAAGTGTTTCTGAGCTTGTTTCCTCCCTCTGAACGTACCAAGTTGTGACGTCTCAAACTCTGTTTCCTGCAGTCCCTTTGATTAAAAGCATGTTTTTACGAGGTGTTCTGCCCGACTGCTTGTACAAGCCCACCTACACCATCAAAGGTCACACGCTGAAACGCTACGAAGGACTGCAGCATGTATGTATTTACTTTGCAGTTATCTTCTTCAGCAAAATGAGTTGCGCAAAATGAATGTGTTTTGACTGGAAGATGCTAATCTAGTGGCTGTGCTCTATCAAGATGTATTTGTGTAAAATACATCTTTTTGTATGTGATTATTCTTGATTGTATCTGCATTGTTTGATTAACATTGGGTTTGGTAAACTGATTCATTGTCATGTCTACAAAAGATGAAAATTACATTTAAAAAAAATTAAAACTAAACTGCACCTCCCACCTGATTGGAAAAAAATGTCCTCCACATCTTTTTAATTTTTCATCACTCTGACAAAGTCGTGTCTTACCTTCCTCAGGTGCATCTGTCCTACATCTATCCCAAGGACTACACCCGGCTCACACATTCGGATCCACAGGGCAGCTGCTTCTACCCAGAGAAACCCTCTGTCAAAAGAGATCCACCTCTAACAAATGACAATTATTATGACCCCAAATGGAGCCAAACCTTCGATGTCAAATACATTGATTATGAGGAAAAGAGAAATGATGGGGTCGACTTGAAGTGTGACATGAAAGGCAACCTGTTGCTCAGCTCCAGTGAGACTCTGCCTCTTGTTCAGGCTTTCATGAACAAACTTAATGAAAAACACCCCGGGTATGGACCCAATTTTCTTTTTTTCTCTTTAACTTGCGACACCTTGGTCACAAACTCACCAGCTTTTTTAATCAGTGGACCAATTAACTGCAGAAAACTGATAGGTCTCAACCAAAAGATAGATATAGCATTTTCATGAGTATGAGGACAGGGTGTGTTTATTAATCATAGTCAGAACTAAGAAAATCTATCATTATGGACAGATTTTTGACCTTATATCAGAGAATCATTGCAAATAGGATCATCCATGATCATATTTGATTTGAATAGCACTGTGTCATCAGCATACATTAAGTCAATACCATGCCGGGAAAATATCATTAATGTGTGTGCATGTGTACTACATCCATGGGTCCCTCACATGTGGTCACCCTCAGGGACGACTGAGGCCTTCAACCTAGAGCTGATGTCATCCGACAGTGCTCAACCTTCTCTGGGTGTTTTGATCCTTAACTGCTACACCCTTCAGTTGTTGGCCCATGAGTTGGGATCAGATGAAGGAATTACTGCCCCCACATTCCCAGTTCCCCTCCACCCACCCATCAAAGTAATCCTCATACCTTGTTTGACAAGCCAAGAATAGTCTCCTTCTGCTGCCTCTTCAGTCCTAGGTATTGCTGATTAATGCTCCTTTTCTGAGTTGCCAAGTGTGATGAGCACTGTCCATACAACTGCACTGGGAGTCATACCTTAACGGGAAGCAGCCACATTTTCCAGCCCTTTTCTCTGTGCTTAGTGACGAGATCTTGGTATTTTAGGCTCTTGCTTTCATTGTCACAAAGTCTTTTTCCCATGTGACAGTCAGCTCCACCAGGATAAGTGCTGTGCTAGTGGTGGCGCTTGTGTGGTTGTGGCTGTGGTCTTTTCCTGGCATGTTCCACAATGTCCTACAATGTCCTGCAGATATAGCTGTCATTTATTTAGCACACAATGTTCTTGAATTAGCTAAATGTATTGATTTTTAATTGTGCTCCTGCAGCTTGTTCACGCTGGTGCGTGTGGTGAATGTGGAGAAGCGTGCTGACGGCACCCATGGCAGTCGTTACCTTCTGGAACTTGAAGTGAAAGACGAGAACGGCCAGGTGCTGCGACTGTCACACTACATTTACACGAGTGTCAAACCTACACTGATTAACCACAGCAAGAATAATGGTAACCAGTCCACCAAACCACACGACCAGCCAGTCCTGTGCAACCCCGTGGGCCTCGAGTGGAATCCGGCTGCCATGGTTAACATCATAGTAACAGGTACCCCATAACATTGTTGCTCCTTCCTGACTTGACACAGAAGAACATGTTTGTCTAAGGATTCACATGCTAAAACATGATCAAATATTAGTCAATAAAGTGCAAAAAAACAGGCAAAAAAAATAATTTCATCAACCATCCAAAAAAATACTTCATTGACCTTGTTTAGTCTAAATATCCAGCCCCTACTCTGTTGAACTTGAAAAGTGTTCAAATTATCTGACTCACCCCTCAACATGCTTATCTGCAGTTTGTAAGTTTGCTCAGTTATAACTTTTCCTTTCGCTGTCTACGCCAGTGAAAGGCCAGGGTCGGTGGGTTCATCAGTTAATCTCTGAAATGGAAAAGGTGTATCGAATATCAGGAGACGCCAACTTCAACCTCATCATTGTTGACTTCAGTAGCACTGACATTGATGTGAAGAAGACTTTGGAGGAGGCCACCCTCCCCAGGTACCAGCAGGTGTTTCAAGTGTTAATTCATGACACTCATCGTAAATGATTGGCATGTTTCTAAATAAAATGATGATGATTCACCAGGTACCAGTATTTAGAGCTGAATGGAACTTTTCGGAAGACCACTGGTCTGCAAGCTGGCATCAACCTCGTCCAAGTGAGAATTTTACAAAATTAAACAAATGGGTTGAAGTGATATATGTATAAAATACATTTTTTTCACCCGTATCTCCATTATTTTTCTTCAGGATAAACACAGCATTATTTTCATCTGTGACCTTCACTTCACATTCCCTGACTCCATCATTGATACCGTCAGGAAGCACACTGTTGAGGGACACATAGCATTTGCCCCAATAATCATGAGACTGCATTGTGGGTCAACACCAGAAGATGCTAGAGGTTGGCAAAAATTCACCTATTCTTCATTTCTACGTATTTATTTTTCATTTATAATTCCTTGAAACGGTATGCAAAAAAGACACTTGTTTGACTAGTTTGAATTAAGAAAAAATACTTTAAATGTTGCGCTAGGAAGGACACTGAGATTTACAGTTTAGTTATTGTTTTTGTTTGGTGAGGTATTGAGTGCTTTTCATAGACCGAGTAAAATTTAACCAATGAAAGAAAAATCATATTCACATAATGTTGATGCTTGCATTATGAATTAAAAAAAAAACATTAAATTGACATTTTAATATCATCATCAAATGCAGTTTATTTCACAGTGATTATCTGGGAAAATCAACAAAAGGTGTTCTACTACCTACTATTATTCCAAGGAAAGCCACTCTAATTTCTTTAGGTTCCTTGACTATGTTTGGCTCTCTGTTGCAGGGTTCTGGGAGGTGAATGGTTTTGGTTTGTTGGGGATCTACAAGTCAGACCTGGATGCAGCAGGAGGCATGAACACCAAGGATTACTCAGATCGCTGGGGAGGAGAGGACTGGGAGGTGATCGACAGGTGGGTTCATTTCTGGACGTCATTCACAATTGCATCTGTTTTGCATCATCGGTACTTGCAACATTATTTGCATTTCTTTCTTTACTCCACATTCCACAGTACAACACAATTTTGCTTTTAATTTTAGCTAACTGCAAACACATTGTGACATACAATACATACAATAAAACCACTTAAAAGACTAAAGAAAAAAAAACATCCGGTGATCCAAAATCAAAACAACCATGCAATATTTAGTAAGAATTGTCACGTCACATAATCATCAAATAGTTATTCATAAGACTGAAGAACAACTTTCTGTTATTAAAAACTATTCTAACCAACAAGTTCTCTGCTTTAGGATCCTTCAGACAGGGTTGGAGGTGCAGAGGATCTGCGTGAAGAACTACTTTCACTTCTTTCACTCCAAACGTGGCATGTGGAACAACTAGAAATCCAAACAAACAGGACAGAGCAATATGCTGCTGGTGAATGTAGTTACCAGCATGGCCACCACAGCACTTTAGGTCTCCAATGTGATTCCTTTTACCTATTTGGAAATGTTTGCTGACCACTTTTCTGCACAGTGATGACTTTGATGGCTGAAAACCACTCCACTGATCCATATATATTTTTTATTTTAATATAAATAATCTTGTCAAAAATGTATTTGTACAAGCTAATTTAAGAATTTTTCAATGTTTAAAATTGCATGAGGAAGTGGGTATGGATAATAAACAAAAACATATTACAAAAACAAAAAAGTATTAAAGTAACACTTTACTTTTCTTCAAATGTCAAATGTACAACTGTGCCACATCATCATATACCTGTTACTGACTTAGCATTTCATGTAATGTACTCTTCTTGGGGTGAGGGGAATACAAAGTGAAACTGTGTACTGTGTACGGTGTGTGAGGTATCAGAAATCTGGTGAATGTTACCAAAGATCAATTAGGGCCTCCCCTTATTTATTTTCTGGAGTCATATGTAAAAGCATGTTAATTTTTTGCTCACTTTGTTTTTTTTCGTACAAATTACTACATCAGTGGTGGTCGTCAGCCAGTGAAACCTGTCTTCTGGAAGTCCAGGTTATCCTTATCTCCTTCATCATGTCTGTATGGTTTGGTCTGAAGTCTCTAATGTTTCATTGTACATTTTTTACCATTGCTGTGAAGGGCAGTGGAAAACACTGGAAAACACTGTATGTATGTATATTTGATATGCTTGATGTTGATAATTGCATTGTTGCTGTACAGTTCGGTTATCTCTCAGGTTTGGCTTTTAATTTTTACACTGCCTTAACAAATCTAGGGAATAAATGGTTTTTATTTATTGTGTGTGTGTGTGTGTGTGTGTGTGTGTGTGTGTGTGTGTGTGTGTAGACTGTGGTGGAAGGTCGGTGGTCAACGTCCCTGGTTGCTCCTGGTCATGTGTCTCTATGCTGACATACATGCTCTGCAGATATGGTGGGGTTTGGAGCTGCGTTCGATGAAAACTTCATTGAGTGCAACCTGAGTCATAAGAACTGGTGGGGAGGATGGGAGCTGTATATTTTTTGTTATGATAGTGGTGTGTTAGTAGCTGTTAGTCTTCTCCACTTCAAAATGTGTATCATGTTTGGTGTAGTTCCTTTCCTATCTGTATAGTGTACACACAACTTTTGCCCAGACAAAGTTCGCAATGCTTTGGCTACTTCCTCTTCTCACGGGTTTTCTACTTTTTCTATTTGTCAGACACCCTGAAAATTTCAGGACTGTCCTAAAATCAAGGCCTTTAATTTTTGTAGTAGTAGTAAAATGCTCTTCTATGCGGTTGTTCCAGGTGATTGAATTGGCTATATTAGTTTATGGGCTTAATTATGAACAGTGATTAATTAATCACTTTGTTTTACAAACAATTCCAACAGAGGCCCATTGCCAAAAACAAGGGATTTAGCCAGCATGTCTTGTTTATCCTGGCTCGACTTAGACGTGATCCAGTTGAACAAAAAGTGGAATGGAGAAAAGTGGTATATGTTATGACATAGGTTCCCAAAGAGATTTTTTCTGTGGAGTGAACCAGCTCCACACCAGGCTGAAGTCCAGGATCTATTTAATCTCATCCTTTATCTCAGTCAACAGTCGTAACAAACGGAAACCAATAGTTATTCCACTGCCACATTTGGCTCGACCCACTGTCACTATTAAAACATTTCATTTCATGAATTCAACAGTTTCATTGCTACTACTCTATACGAATTAAAGATTTCAAGTTATTTTATATTTTGGGTATGGTGGGTCGCGAGGGGGAGGTTGTGTGTGATGTTTTTCTTTTCTATATTTCCTTTACAATTTGGCCAGGGACAGCCCTGTCTTTAAAACAAACAATACTAAATTTCAAACTGTAGTATAAAAATTCTAAAAGAATTAGGATTTTCCACAGTATAAAATCACAGACAACTATTTACAACTATAACAAGATGACAGATTTGTCAGCGACAGACGGAGTTTATTTCCATCATCTATCTTAGGAGTGTAAATATCGACAAAAAAAAACACGTAGGCCTAATAATTTATTCAATATACAAGACGTTGTTTTTTTTTTTTTTTTAAAAAGTAGAAAGCGCAAAATTCCCAATTTAACATGATTATAACAAGATGCAAAAAGCGGGAGGTATCACACAAAAAATTAAATCTGAGTAATAACAATAATAACAATAATAATAATAATATTCATCAAAAAACGATTCATAACCAGACCTTTCAACAAAAAAAACATCCCGCGTTTTGGTCGTTAAACTCTGGCACTTAGTTTCAATGTGACGTGGCCACGTGTCAGGTGTTGGTGGACTTATATGCACGACAACCACTGATGCAGTTTAAGATGTTAATTGAAGCGGGGAGGTCGGGCAGTCCAGGGTCGAGAACCAGTGCAAGCGGTGAGAGAGGCAGGCGGGATCGGCGTCGGGGACGGGCGGAGGTCGATAACAGCGAAAGGATCCAGACGGGGAAGACGAGGGACGTAGTCAGAGCCGAGCAGGGTCGTTACTGGGGTATCAAGATCACAGGCGCAGACTGTTAGCTTGGAGACCGTGACAGTCACGTAATGTTGTTAACTAGCTAGCACCTCTTTGCGGATAACGCACGTGGTCAGGTACTGTCGTGAACTAGCTAGCACCTCTTTGCAGATAACGCACGGTGGCAGCAGAGGATCCGTAGGAGCAACTGATAAAAAGCCAAGTTTTAAATAATCAGGGTCACACTACCTCCGTTTCCTAGAGACTGAAATGTTTGCCCATTCTTCCTTGCAAAACAGCTCAAGCTCAGTCAGATTAGATGGAAAGCGTTTGTGAGCAGCAATAGTTCCAATCTTGCCACAGTTTCTCGATTGGATTTAGGTCTGGACTTTGACTGGGCCATTCTAACACATGAATATGTTTTGTTTTAAAACATTCCATTGTAGCCCTGGCTTTATGTTTAGGGTTGTTGTCCTGCTGGAAGGTGAATCTCCGCCCCAATCTCAAATCTTTTGCAGACTCCAACAGGTTTTCTTCCAAGATTGCCCTGTATTTGGCTCCATCCATCTTCCCATCAACTCTGACCATCTTCCATGTCCCTGCTGAGGAGAAGCAACCCCAGAGCATGATGCTGCCACCACCATGTTTGACAGTGGGGATGGTGTGTTCAGAGTGATGTGCAGTGTTAGTTTCCCGCCACACATAGCGTTTTGCATTTAGGCCAAAAAGTTCAATTTTGGTGTCATCTGACCAGAGCACCTTCTTCCACATGTTCCACATGGCTTCTGGCAAACTGCAAACGGGACTTTTTATGGTTTTCTTTTAACAATGGCTTATTTCTTGCCACTCTTCCATAAAGGCCAGATTTGTGCAGTGCACGACTAATAGTTCTCCTATGGACAGATTCCCCCACTTGAGCTGTGGATCTCTGCAGTTCATCCAGAATCACCATGGGCCTCTTGGCTGCATCTCTGATCAGTGCTCTCCTTCTTCGGCCTGTAAGTTAAGGTGGACGACCGTGTCTTGGTAGGTTTTCAGTTGTGCCATACTCTGTCCATTTCCAGATGATGGACTGAACAGTGCTCCGTGAGATGTTCAAAGCTTGAGAAATCTTTTTATAGCGTAAGCCTGCTTTAAATTTCTCCACAACTTTATCCCTGACCTGTCTGGTGTGTTCCTTGAACTTCATGATGCTGTTTGCTCCCCAATATTCTCTTAACAAACCACTGAGGCCATCACAGAACAGCTGTCCTGAGATTAGATTACACACAGGTAGACTCTACTTAGTCATTAGGTCAACATTAGATCATTCAGCATTCATCAGGCAACTTCTGAAGGCAATTGGATGCACTCAGAGAAAAGGGGCTCAATACTTTTGCACACCACACTTTTCAGTTTTTTATTTGTAAAAAAATAAATAAAATCATGTATAATTACCAAATTATACAAAGACATATAGACATTATAGATTATTTTCTGTTATAACTTAGTGATTGTGAGCTTTGAATTAAATTCTGAGTTTTATAGTAGCCTACAAATTTACTTTTAAATTACTTTTAACTTAACTTCGCTGAGTAGATGTCTATAATTTGATTTTCTCTTATATTGAACCTGATTTTACCCTTTCTTTTAAAAATGTATTAAAACCATTTTTCTTACATTTGAGAACGATGTCCAACAGTATCTTAAAACTACTTGAAAATAACAAGACCCTGAGTCTATCTGCCTTCTACAATTATTTTTATGGTGCAAACCGTAAAAATACTTTTATGCAACCCCCTGGTGATAGTTTTTTTTGCTATTGTTTTTTTGGGGGTTTTTTTGTACTGTTTTGCGCAATTATTAAAAAAAAATACATTAAAAAAAACGATCAACTAACTTCCGGCGTTGAGTTCCGGTCTTGAGTTACGGTATAGAAGTTATAGCGAAGCCCATGTCCGGCGATAGTTTTTGTTGCTATTGGGTTTCTTTTGTTTGTTTTTGTTTGTACTGTTTTGCGGAATTATTAAAAAATAAATTAAAAAAAAACGATCAACTAACTTCCGGTGTTGAGTCAGAGGGTTGGAGTAATGGCAGCGCCCATGTGTCTGCATTTGGGTGCCTCTCCTCGATTACGGACTGTACTCCAACAGATTATCTAATGCACTAGGACCCAGCGGAAAACGGCCGCTCTAGCTGACGCCTGTTTCCCTTGAGACCGCCCCCAAGCTCTTCGATTGGCTCTGCCGTTTCTATCTAATAATGTGTGATTGGCTGTCCCCGCTGTCACTCCATCTCCGGTGAAAAAAGAAAAAGAACGGCGTTGCTCGTCATCGCGAGAGTCCGATCTGCTACTGTAAATTGTTGACATGTTGGGCGTTTGTTCTGCCTGGGTCACGTCAGGTAGAAGGATTTTAATATCAGAGATTTCATTTACATTTACATTAACATTTGAATGTGTGTCTTTGTGTGCGTGTGTTTGTGTGTTAATTGGTAATTAGGCGCAACCAGGTGGCAGGATGTCCAAAAAAAAGAAAAATGGACATAATAGACTTCTTTAAAAGTCAAAGTGTAAAGTTACTCAAAGGAACACATTACACTCCGGCCCTCTGGAACTCCTCATCCATCAGAAACTCAGACTCACTCACCTCCTTCAAAAACAAACTCAAAACCCACCTTTTCAAACTGGCCTACAACACCTGACCCCCACACAACTGACATCTCGCACACCTTTCACTTATAATGATTATTATTAGTCTGATAGTAGTAATAGTATTACTTTTTAAACATATATATTTTATAACTTTATGATAAACTTATGTATTGCAATTTATATGTTCATATTATGTAATTGTTTGATTCTTGTATACTAGTCTGCGGTAATCTATCCATTTATGTGCCTGAGTGTAACTATAGTCAAAGTAATTCAGAATTTCTGCTTATTTTTTTACTAAAAAAATTAGGTTTGACTTTATATATATGAGGTCAATTGACCATACATACCAAAAAGAAGTGTTGGTGGTAATGGTGGCAATTGGAAAGAGATTGAAAGAGTTTGAGATTTAATGAAAAGTGTTTTTTTTTTTGCATGTGAAATTTCTGTGTGACAACTTTGTATGTAAAAGCCTCTAGGCTGTGGTGGCATAGGTTTGAGGTGGTATGGTGAGACGCCAGTCTCTTGGGCATTGTGTAGTAATCGGGTAAAACGGCAACAGCAGGAGCAAGAACCCCTTTTCATCAATACATGTCGCGCTCCCGTATCGTTTTCCCCCGACATAAAAATGCCTCCCTAGAAACATGTTACAGGCAGAATTCATTACCTTGTGTGACTGACTAAAATGAATGATTAAATAAATTTTCAGTAAAGAATAATAATACATAATATTAGCAATGATAAAACAACTATACAAAAATTAATACACTGCAATAACTCAGATTGCAGATGTTTTAATTCGGCTTTTATTCCCCAATTAAGTGTGTTTTTTTCCCTCAAATTCCTCAACTTTTAATGCTCTCGTCGTGACTTCTTCAGTTATTTATTTATGTATTTATTTATTTATACTTCTTATACGGAATATCTATTCAAAGTCAGTGTATGTGCGTGTCTTTATTTTCGAGAGTGATTGAACAAGAACAGGTGATTTTAATAACTCGTTTTTCACTCTGAGCGTGGCAGGTGGAGGGCAGTCGCCAAACTGGTTTCACTGACGGGATATTTTGTGCGGAAGCGCATTGCATTCACTGGATGAAAAAAGGCTCTTGCAGGTGCCTTATCTCGTAAATCGTGATATTGGGCTCTCATAAGTACGAGATAATGTGCCTATTTTATTTGTATTCTTTACCCGGTGAATGAAATGCGCTTTCGTAATTTTGTACCGTCAATACACCGGACGCCTCCCAAAGTGCTCCTAAGCGTCAGGATAGATTAACTCTTTGCATCCAGGTGTGAGATAAATTGTTGTCTTTTCTATAAGCAAAACACTACGGCTTTTAAACATTTACTAGCATTATATATGCTACAATATGTATGATTAATTAAGTACTACATAACATATTTTTGACCTATAAACTTCGTCTTTTGTATTTTGTGAAAATTATTTGTTATTTGTTTGTTTGTTTTGTCCTACACTGTGACAGACTGTGTCATGGTTTGCTATGTGGCCCACACCAAATTCTCTGTTTTCCCATGACGGCATCACTTCTCCACTCCCACTCTGTAGCCATTAAGCCGATACTCACCACAATCAGCAGCAACTCCGTACACTGCAACATCTCACCACACCAGGTGATTCAACCCCCCGCCCCCGCCCTCACTCTACACCTCTTTGCTAGATAGTTCCTCTGAAGTACTCGAAACCCCAGCACGTTTATCCGGAATGACTTGCCTGTTGCCGACCCGGCCCGCTCCTGTTTTCGCACCCAGCCTCTCTTCTTGAAAAGTAAAGCTTGATTGAGTTTTTCTTCCCTCCTAAAGTTGAGGGTTTTTTCCGAGTCTTTGACCTTATTTCTCTGCCATAAGAAGATTAACTCTATTTTTTTGTGAGAAGAGGATTTTGCTTTGGACTTTTCATGTAGAAGATTTATTTTTTTGAATGACTTTTCTAATTACTAATTGCAATTGCCCTGTTGCCTGACCCCAGGAAATAAAGTTTGCATTTGACTGATATCCCTTATTGTGTGTTGCGTTTGGGCCAAAACTACTCCCGTCTCACAGTGGGACTACTATGTTTATATTCGGCAACATAAAGCAGCGACTGGCACCGGAACAGATCCAATTGTTTGTATTTTACTATTATTATTTTTTTTGAGGATGGCAATGAGAAGCAGCTAAAGGTCTTTGTGAATAGGGGTAGCTTTGGATAAATCAAGTACTTCTTCCTCCTTTCGAGCATATTCAAGTTGGACATTTGTTTTTATTGCGGTTGTTTGTTTGTTTTTCTTTGAGTATTAGGCTAACATATTTTATCATCGTATCATTCGATCTCCTTTTCCTTCCTTTTATGCTCGAGTAAAGCGGGCGGGATTAGAACGCAGTTTATGATAAATCAATGTGTGTAGGCGGTGACCGTCGTTGGATCGGTAGAAGGCGGTGGCACCTGCTGCTCTCGTCCTGTTGCCGTCTTACCGGTCTTACTGCAAACCTGCAAAGGTGAGCACCTGAGTGAACCACGGGATCAATATGGCCTGTCCCCCCCTTAGAGTAAATCGCAAAATAAAACCCCTTGTCTTCGGATTCATCCTGCTGGTGGGCGTCGTCGTCGTTTGCCTTGAGATGATGGGAATACTGAGGACAGAAAGCAGTAAGTGTGTGTGTGTGTGTGTGTGTGTGTGTGTGTGTGTGTGTGTTGTTAAGAATGTGATTTGTCCACTCCCTACTTGTTGGACAGATTATTAATTTTCGTTTTTTGCGAAGTTGTCAAATTGTTAATGGGCTCGGCCCGGAAATTAGAATCTATTAGAAATATAGAATTACTTTTCAGTTTCACTCTCCTGCTCTAAAAGACGTGTAGCTTATTTATTTCTAGACTCGTTTCTTTGATCTGGCGAGTCAAGTCAATTCTCGAGTGTTTGAGGGGGAAGACTCATCGAGTCGCGAGTCTTTGATCTAGAGTCCGAGTCGAGTCACGAGTCTTTACACACACACACACACACACACACACACACACACACACACACACACACACACACACACACATAAATATAAAATGACATAGCCTCTGGCTGAAATACAGTATATCCCAAAACTTTTTTTGAAAAACAAAGTTTCTGCAGTGCACATGCATGCCATGGTCGGGTGCAAAACAAACTACATGGTATTTATAATAATAAAAAATATTAAATAATAAAATAAATAAAGTAGTAAAACTGTCTGTCCTTTCCATAGGCATTAACTGTTACTAAACTAACCCATGTGTGGAGGGGAAAAAAAGAAAGAAAGCCTCCAAGAAGGTGAACTAGGATAAATTTATATATATATATATATATATATATATATATATATATATATATATATATATATATATATATATATATATATATAAATATATATATATATATATATATATATATATATAAGGATTAGGCTGCTTCAGAAGCGTCCCAAAAGCAGTGAAACGCGACCCGCTGGAAAAGAACGCCACAGTTTATTCTTTCACGCTGGCCGCGTCCCTCCTGCGTCATTCGCAGCAGGTAGGATCGTTCAGACAGGAGGTCAATAGCGTAAAAACACAGTGGATCCGGTTGATTTTCATCATAATACACAATATCTGGTGTGCTTTACTGTGAAACATCAACGTGACGCATCGGCTTCAACGCTGTTCAGGTCGGCCGTCAAACAAAAACAGATTTCACTTTGAATCTCAAACTATGCTGAACAAAATGCATCTATACTTTAAACACCTGCATTTTGTATGATGCCAGCAGTTCGGTTCATTATTCTTTTTCTTTTTTTCTTTTTTTCTTTTTACACACATCGATACTTCGGGACACTGTTGGGACAGTGTCTCGAAGTATCAATGTTTTGTTTCATTGTTTGTTTTCTTTAAATACACGCGAAAGCTACCTGGGTTGTTGTTGAGTACGAGTCTTTAACTCGAGTCCCCATCTCTGTTATTAAACAATATGTGCAAACTGCATTGTAATTATGTGAAATTATGTTCAGGACACAAGGTTTGTTTGTTTTTTTTTTAACGGGGTCCTCGGTTTGTTTTTCCTTCCTTCTTCCCCTCTGTTAGGTTTTTAATTATCTCGTAAATGTCCTCTAATTATTACTTTTAATTACTTTTTTTTTCTTTGTCATTAGCGTTGTCTGGGAGGTATGTGATCGTCTCTTTTATAACAAGCAACGACTGCATTTTAGGAAGAAAAAAAAATAAGATGCTGTCATTTAGTCCAGGCCCTCCCTCCCTAAACGTCGCGTTGTTTGCTTCTCTATGCGATTGCTTGTGCCGGTCGCACAGGTTTAGATTACGACGATGAGTGATAGACCTGCGTCACAGCAAACACTAAAAAAACAGAAAGAAAGAAAGAAAGAAAGAAAGGAAGAAAAGAGTTTGTGCCAGTTCACTGAATGACAGAAATAACATCAATAACTCGTTTTTAAGTATTTGTTTCAGAGATGCTACAATTTTTCAGACTTTTACTAGTTGAGTCAATAAAGGACAACAGAATATATATATTTTTTAACCATACAGCTCAGAGTGCAAATTGCATCCTTGGCAGGGAGCCAGGAGTTATTGTGAGAGACAAGAGACTGTATTTTCTTCCTTTTCTAGAGAAATAAAAGAAACAAGCATCAGGTTTTCTGTTAACTGCAACATTGCACTGCATTGTCAGATTTTATTTGATACTCTATATTTCATTTTGAAATTATTTTATTTGACCCATTACACTACTGTCTTTACCTGTCTTAATTTTACTGATAAAGGTTGTCAAGTTAAATGGCATTTTTATAAGGTAATTATGTATACAAATGGGGTTTGGTATAAATTCCATTCATTTTGGATTTTGTAGTTTCCCACTTTGGCTCAGGGTTGCCCTGAACAAGGGCAAAGGATGATTAATCTGTGGTTACAGTTTTCTGCTCATTTTTGTATTTGTTGTTGTTTTGAAGGCAGCAGGATTGACATAGGCCATTTAAGAAATATACCTAAAAAATTCATCATTTACAGTTTTTAAAATGTCTCAGTCATGTAAATCTAGCATTTGAAACATTTTAACAGCTTGGCATTGCAAGAGGGGAGACTAATTTCAAACTTGTGTTTTTATTTAATAGGATTAGCTTTAACAAATGCTCAGAACAAATGTTTATTTATCAGAACGTGTAATTACTAGCGACGAGCAGCATTCAAAAATTACCTTAAGGTTCCTGAAACGTTTCTTTTGTCAAATGTTTTTTTCAATGTCTGCCCTTTTACCCGTCACAGACCAATGGATATGACTGAATGAATCAGTGTCTTAAAATGTCTGAGCCTGTGATAGAACCTGTTCTTCACGTCAAACATCTGCTGTAGTCATAATGACTCAATAACATGTGGGACAGTTTGCTGGTGTGGGTGTGTCACAGATAGCACACAGGAGTGTCACTGTGTATGAAAAATAAGACAATGTGTCAATTTCCTCTCAAGTCATCAAACAAGGACCTGACAAACTTAACAGTGGCTTCGACCTCCATCTGTAATTTTGCACCCATGTCAGCTTTAGTGTTGCACCGCCCTGTGCTGATCTGACAGTCCTCACCTGCTTCCGCAGGTACGATCCTCGAGGAGAGCAGCAAGGGAGCATCCGTATCTGACAGTGGGGTGGCAGCGATGGACACAGAAGTAGGCGTAAGAAAAAAAAAAGGGAATCCCAGCGGAAGAGTGTTTGCACATTGAGGCAGACAATAAGCAGTCTGTCTGTGTGTGCTTTCCAGTTCTCGAGAGATCGACCGCCAGACTCTCCAGAGAACTTGGCCAAAAACTTCACCTCACAAACGTGGAAATCAGAGGTTTGTTTGTGTGTGTGTGTGTGTGTGTGTGTGTGTGTGTGTGTGTATGCGCACGCATGAGTGCGTGAGTGTGTGTACTTCAACAGCGTTTGCATGATTTAAAATCTGTCATCTGCCCTTTTGTGCAACCTGTTCTACAAACCGTCAGGCTCACCATGTTTGTGCTATATTACGTATGCATTGCTTTGCTGCCAAAAGTTTCTTACACCTCTTATTTCATGTGTGCACAAAGCAGCTACCTGAACATGATGGGCATTAGTAATAAAACATGCTCTTCCAGGGATCCCAGTTATTAAAATACAGGCTATCAGGGCTGGAGAATGGCCATACGCAGCCCTGCTCTCATGCAAATGTTTTATTTTAGGACATGAATACAAACAGGATGAGGTTGGTCTTGAACCTCACGTAACTGTTTGAAGGGACAAAGCGGCTCTTAGGAGGCTCAAATTTAAGCCATAGTGGTGACACTTGAAGGGCATAGATGTAACAATTAGACTTTGCTTTCTGTAACAGCTCTAGATACATTCTGAGTGCATTTTCACAGCTTTTTAAAAATCTAGGAAAAAGAAAACTTTTATTTCTGTTTTAAGTCTGGTCTGTGGAAGAATAACAGTAATGCACTGACAGTCTGAAACTGCAGTCCTGTCATTGTTTCGTCAACAAGATGTGTGTATTTGGATTGCGAGGCGCCAAAGGCAGGTGGTTGTTCCACAGCACAAGCAGCAGAGTATTCCTCACAGTGTTCTCGCTCACTCTCTTCTTCCTTGCAGAACGCAGGAAGGGCCAACCTGCACGTCTTTGGGGACTGGTGCGGCAGCTCTGTGGCCAGCCTCCGCAAGAACATACACTACCCGCTTTATCCACATGTGAGTGAGAAAGAAATGGTTCCGATGACTTTTTGTTCCACTGACGTCAACTCCTCCTCATCCTTGATGGAGGAAGACAGTGTTTTTGACTCAATTCCACCAGCAATGATTGAAATGAGAAGTATTAGATCTTAGATCCCCTTCTCCAATGAGGAGAAATTACATTGATTTCATTCTAATTGCTGTCTTTTACATTATATTGTTAGGTGAAAATATGAATAAATCAGCTTTGTCCAGCAATTTTTAGAAAATCTGCGTTCCAAATCTTGAATACATGCTTTAGGCAGTTTTTTGCCATTACTATGCAATGATGTTGGCAATGCAACATGATGTAATAATGCATGCAGTTGTTCGAGAGAAATATTGATGTCTCTGGCTGCAGTAATTAACATGTTGAACAACACACTTGCCTCATGATACGTATGACCTCAAAGTGTTGCTTTGGTTTTTATGTTGTTGTTTTTTTAGCACCATGGTGTTCTAGTTACAGCCCTGAAAGGCACAAAGAACATTCAAAGAGACCTATTGACACAAAATAAAAATAAAATAAAAATGTGACATACAATCTAAACTTAGCATTTGTCATGATGTTTACTTAAAGGTGCTTCCAATCCAAAGTTGTTCTTGTGATTCACACTCACTCACTCGTCTCTTGATTCGTCATTGATTCAACATCACGGCTCACGATGTGCGTTTCTTTCAGACCAGAACCGCAGTGCAAAAGCTGGCCATCTCCCCTCAACTGATCAACTACGGCATCAGAATATTTGGCTACCTCCATCCATACGCTAATGGTACATCCTGATTGTCCTGACAGTTATTACGTTTGGAACAACCGTCACCTCATCCTACTGTAATCTCTCTCTGTTTGCTCTCCTTGTCCTAGGACAGTTTGTGTTTGCTGTGAGCTCTGATGACAACTCTGAATTTTGGCTCAGTCCTGATGACTCTCCTCTTCATGTGAAGTTATTGGCCTGGGTCGGAAAGGTGACTGACAGATGTTTTCTCTGATTGCTTGTAATGTTGATTCTCATTTTCCAAAGTATTTTTTTTAATGTGCATGTGTGTGTGTGTTTTATCTAGACTGGCGCTGAGTGGACTGCCCTGGGCGAGTTCACTAAGTTTGTCAGTCAGACCTCCAAACCGGTGTGGTGAGTTCACCTTAAAATGCAATCGTTGGTCAACGACTTATTCCACAGTTTAGTGTTTTTTTAAGAATTGTTGTGGCTCATCATTTGGCTGCACTTTGTCATGTGAGCATTAAAAAAAACCCACATATTTGAAATCCTTTGTATCTGCTATAGTCACTACTTATTTTGGTCCAGGTTACCTTAGACAGTCCATTCCAGCATAGCTCATATGTGAGCAGAGAAGCCAACCTTGACACAACCTTTACTGTGTGTGCTTTGGAAAGTATTGGCAGCAATTTGCAGCATATTTGCCAACACCATGTAAAGTTGAATCAAACCAGTCTGGGTGTGGTTTAGTGCAACAGAAAATACTTTCTTTGATTTGTTTAACAGAACAATGGACAAGCCCGGGCCTGGGACCTTTCTGTGTGGTGTGCATGTTCTCCCTGTGTCTGAGTGGGTTCTCTCCGGGTACTCCGGCTTCCTCCCACACTCCAAAAACATGCATGTGAGGTCAATTGAAGATACTAAATTGTCCGTAGGTGTGCATGTGAGTGTGAATGGTTGTTTGTTTCTATGTGGCCCTGCGATGAACTGGTGACTTGTCCAGGGTGTACCCTGCCTTCGCCCTAAGACAGCTGGGATAGGCTCCAGCAGACCCCCGTGACCCTGAATAGGAATAAGCGGGTATAGAAGATGAATGAATGAATGAATGAATGAACAATGGACAAACCGAAGCATCAGATGAGCAGAGTTCAGTTTAGCTCATGTCTGATTTCAGAGGAATAGTCTGATTGGTTGGGCAAACATTCATTCATTCATTCATTCATTCATTCATTCATTCATCTTCTATACCCGCTTATTCCAATTCAGGGTCATGGGGGTCAGCTGGAGCCTATCCCAGCTGTCTTAGGGCGAAGGCAGGGTACACCCTGGACACTCGCCAGTTCATCGCAGGGCCACAAAGAAACAAACAACCATTCACACTCACATGCACACCTACGGACAATTTTGAATATTCAATTGACCTCACATGCATGTTTTTGGAGTGTGGGAGGAAGCCGGAGAACTCGGAGAAAACCCACGCAGACACGGGGAGAACATGCAAACTCCACACAGAAAGGTCCCAGGCCCGGGCCCCGAATCGAACCCACGACCTTCTTGCTGTGAGGCGGCAGCGCTAACCACTGCGCCTGGGCAAAACATAATGGTGTAAATATTTCTGGCAGCAGTGAATCCAACCTGTGTTTTCACACCTTCATGATTTTGCTCTCTTTATTTTACTGCCTGTGTAATGCGGGGCTGGTTTACCATCATACAGGCTGTCTGCACAGAAAAGGTATTTTTTTGAAGTCATCCACAAGCAGGACGACAAAGGCACTGACCACGTGGAGGTGGCGGTAAGTCACTTGGCTCAGCATCAAGTCATTTCCTCTACACTGGAAGCAATAAAGTGGTGGATGCCTGCTGACGGTTGTGTTTGTTTTCACACAGTGGAAGTTGCTGAACAACAGCACCGGGTTCACAGTCATTGAGTCCAGTCACATCTCTCTCTACGTTGGTAAGGTGACCCTTGCCTCTCAACACACACACACACACGCACGCACGCACACGCACAAGCACACAAAGATAGTGAATACCAGTGAATAATGAATATGTATCTTCAACATTAAACCAGGAATCTCTTGTCTCATCTCTTGTCTGCAAGGGTGCTGAGACTGAAAGTCAAGTCAGTTATTTGTAAATATGGAGCATTTATTCTCATGCACTGTGGCTTCATCCACAGATGAGTCTGCACTGCTGCTGAGCGATGTGGACCATATACCACAGACGACTGCCAGCCACCAGTACACCCCCACTAATAAGAATAATGACACAGTAGACATGAAGAAGGAGGATCCACGAGACACTTTCTACAAAGGTGAGAGACTCATCTCCCACAATCCTCCAAGTGTTTCTGAGCTTGTTTCCTCCCTCTGAACATGAATGCAAGTCGTGACGTCTCAAACTCTGTTTCCTACAGTGCCTTTGATTAAAAGCATGTTTTTACGAGGTGTTCTGCCCGACTGCTTGTACAAGCCCACCTACACAATCAAAGGTCAAAAGCTGCAACGCTACCAAGGACTGCAGTATGTACGTATTTACTTTTGCACTTATCTTGTTTAGGTTGAACATGTTTCAAAATGACATCTGTCCAGCATGCACTCTATTTGTTCTGACTCTCTGATGGTAATCTAGTAACCATTGTTCTTGCATTATGACTGCTCTATCAAGATGTATTTGTGTTGGGGTTGTCAAATGAATTTTTTAATCACATTTTGATTTGCTTCTTTAAAATTCAGTTGTTTTTTTTTATGTCCATATTTATATATAGCAGTTCTTACCAGATTGTCTTAATTAGGAACCCAAATTAAAATAAAGAAAGGATTTCCTTTTTGTTCTTTCGTATTTCTTTTAAAACAGTGAATCTAAACATCCTTATTACATATGCATTTTGTTGATTGAAAAAAAACACAATAGGAAGAAGGAAACTGTATTTCAATCCTAAGCTGATCCAAGCATCTTATGCAATTTGCTTCAAAGACGAAAGGAAGTTCAAGTTTGTGCTCACAGCAGGAACAAGTGCCAGCCAAGTGAAGTCTGAATGCTGCCACTACCTGTATGTATGTGCTGTGGCCGCGAGGGCAGGTTGTAATTTAAACGCGGTTGCATTTGGGGTTCCAAAATAAAAGAGGAAAAAAAATCAGCTGCTGCCATTTGGGGGCTTCAAAGCGGCGGCTGGTGGACCGGCAATCGAGGACCACTGCTGTAGGTGCTTGCTTGAACCACGGGATCCTAACGCCATGGCCCCCAAACAGCAATAGCTTCTGGCAGGGAACCTTTCTTCGCTCCAATTTTCTGCGCCCAAAGCTATCACCCTATGGCGGCCCCCACTTTGAAAACCACTGGCTTAAATCCATTTGCTACGTGAATTGCACAAAATAAACACAGCTAACATTCGAAGAATGCAGTGTCGAAACATAGCACATAGAGCAGTTTGAGGACCTGACTCCGGGTGAATGGAAGAGACAAAATCTAAATTTTAAAATCTAATTTAAAATTTAATTTAAAATTAAAATCTGATTTGAAAAAAGTATGCGTTGTGTCCTGTATTTAATCTCATCACGATGAACGCATCAATGCTGACAGCCTTAATTTTCATTCG
Organism: Thamnaconus septentrionalis; assembly: GCA_009823395.1. Classification (NCBI taxonomy): domain Eukaryota; kingdom Metazoa; phylum Chordata; class Actinopteri; order Tetraodontiformes; family Monacanthidae; genus Thamnaconus; species Thamnaconus septentrionalis. Next base: position 13,776,476 of record CM020513.1, read on the forward strand.
GAATTTTTCATCGTCTGACAAAGTCGTGTCATATCTTCCTCAGGTGCATATGTCCTACGTCTACCCCAACGACTTCACCCGGCTCACACATTTGGAGAATCAGGACAGCTGCTTCTACAGTGCTAAGCCATCTCTAATAAGAGATCCAGCTGAAGCCAATGAAAAGTATTTTGACTCAAAATGGAGCCATACTGTCCAAGTGAAAAACTTTGACCTTCAGGAGCACAGATCTGATGGGATCGACTTACGGTGCACCGGCAAAGGCAACCTGTTGCTCAGCTCCACTGATTCTCTGCCACTTGCTCAGGCTTTCATGGACAAACTTAATGAAAAGCACCCTGGGTATGGACCCCGTTTCCCTTTTTCTCTTTAACCTCTTTAACACGTCAGTCACAAAATCACCTTCTTTTTTAATCAGATCAATTGACAGCAGAACACTTAGAAAAAAAAGTCTCAACCAAAAAGAAGAAACTTTTTTGTTTGCTGCTGAAAACTATTATAAGTGCTGCGGCAGGGGTAGATGGTGCTTGTGTGGTTGTGGCTGTGATCTTTTCCTGACCTTCTCCAAGATGTCTTGGAGAAATAGGTGTCATTTAATTAGCACATAATGTCCTTGAACTAGGTTAACATATTGATTTTCATTTGTGCTCCTGCAGCTTGTTCACGCTGGTGCGCGTGGTGAATGTGGTGAAGCGTGCTGACGGCGCCCATGGCAGTCGTTACCTCCTGGAACTTGAGGTGAAAGACGGGAACAGCCAGGTGCTGCGACTGTCACACTACATTTATAGGAGTGTCAAACCTACACTGATTAACCACAACAAGAACAGTACTAGCCAGTCCACCCAACCACCCGACCAGCCAGTCCTGTGCAACCCCGTGGGCCTCGAGTGGAATCCGGCTGCCATGGTACACATCGTACTAGCAGGTACCCGATAACATCGTTGCTCCTTTCTGACTTGACACAGACCAATCTGTTTGTTTAAGGTTTCTAGCCTTTGTTAAAACATATGTCAACTAGGTGCACAAAACAAGCAATCAGATGATTTTTGTCACTTTTTTTCATCTTCTTTTAATCATGTTTAAAAAAAGCTAGTGTGAAATAAAAAAAATAACTCTCTTCAACACCCTCTTTGACATTGTTTCAATATGGATCCCCCACATTGTCAAAAGAGACGATACTACACATAAAATGATCTATGTTTCTCCTAAACAGGCTTATCTGCAGTAACGTCTGCACAATAATAACTTTCTTCATTCTCTGCCTATGCTAGTGAAAAACCAGGGTCGGTGGGTGCATCAGTTAATCTCTGAAATGGAAAAGTTGTTCCGAATAACGGGAGATACCAACTTCGACATCATCATTGTTGACTACAGCAGCACTGATGTTGATGTGAAGAAGGCTCTGCAGAACTCCACCCTCCCCAGGTACCAGCAGGTGTTTGGCTACAACACTGACTTATTAAATTCTGACACTCCTTGTAAATACTAGGTGCGTTTCATATATATATATATATATATATATATATATATATGATTCATCAGGTACCAGTACTTAAAGCTGGGTGGAAATTTTCAGCGCTCCGCTGGTCTGCAGGCTGGTGTAGACCTTGTCAAAGTGAGTATTGCAAAACTAAGATGATGAAGGTGGTAGATGTATAAAAAAAAAAATCACTCCTGCCTCCCTTTATTTTTTGTCAGGATGAACACAGCATTATTTTCCTCTGTGACCTTCACATGGAATACCCCCACTCCATCATTGATAGCATCAGGAAGCACACGGTTGAGGGATACATGGCCTTTGCTCCAATAATCATGAGGCTGGATTGTGGGTCAACTTCAGAAGAGGCCAGAGGTAGACAAAAATACACCCAATGTTCTTTATTTATGTTGTATTCCTAATTCTTTATATTGTGTAATCAGACACAAAGAGCAAAATGGAAATATTCAATATTAAAGGAGGGTACTGAGTTTTATAGTTTAGTTAGGGTTTTTGTTTGGCGAGGCGTTTAGTGCTTTTGATATACTCAGTAAAAATGAACATGGTCAAAATTAATCATTCTGGTCAAAGGAAAACTCTGAATATATAAAATTGACATAAGACAGGGACAGAGACAGTTAATTCCATGATGAGTAGGTAGGTGGGAAAATCACCAAGAGGATCCCAACAAAACCTTTATGTGAATAAAGTAGTTCCAGGAAAATCAACAACAGGGCCGCTCTTCCTTGACTTTTGCAAGGATAAAGGTGTTCTACTACTATTATTCCAAGGGAAACCACTGAAATTAAAGTTATCTTTGGGTTCTAAGGGTGTATCTTTTTTAGGTTTCTTGACCATGTTTGGCTCTCTGTTGCAGGGTTTTGGGAGGTAAATGGTTTTGGTTTGTTGGGGATCTACAAGTCGGACCTGGATGCAGTAGGAGGCATGAACACCAAGGAATACACAGATCGCTGGGGAGGAGAGGACTGGGAGCTGATCGACAGGTGGCTTCATTTCTGCACATCATTCATTCACAATTGCTTCTGTTGCTTACAGAGTGTAAACATTTTTTCTTTTTTTCTTTCTTTTTTCTTCCTTTCATTCTTTCTTTCTTTCTTTTAATAGACATAGACAAGCATAACGCTAAGAGGAAAAAAATATGACTTGCATGAAATAATTGTTTTGCTCAACAAAACTCCTTTGTTGTATTCCACCAAAATCCATCACAAAATGCATGAACTGATTTCAAAATTTCCTGAAAACATTAAACAAATACAAATTCCATTGTTCTCTCAATGGGAAAATAGCTGCTGGTCTGCAGCTTTCTGACCAAAATGCTCTCTGCCTCCAGGGTGTTTCAGTCAGGCTTGGAGGTGGAGAGGATCTACTTAAAAAACGTCTTTCACTACTATCACACTAGACAAGGCATGTGGAACACCTAGACGATCCAGACGAAGAGGACAATGTAATTTGCATCACGGCTCCAGTGTGATTTCTTCAGCCTAAGGAAATGTTTGCTGACCGCTGCTCTGCACAGTGATGACCTAAAAAGAGCTGAACCAAAGACATTTTATATTTGTTGTTGTTTTTACAAATAGAGTGCATATGTGATTGTTTAGGGCAACTTTATATTTTTTAGATATTTTGTTATCTCCATAATTGAACACTATTCATCCTAATACATAAATCATCCTTAAACATTATATATCATTTTGAGATTGGCCTTGGGGCACCATTGAGTGTTTTCCCCATGATTCAGTATCCTCTAGCAATTCACTTAAAGTACTTGATGAATGAATGAATGAATGAATTCAATATTTAAGTAGTGAAGGATTTAACACTGTGCCATATCATCATAAAACTAACATATAATATGATTGAAATATTATAGCATTTGATGTAACTTACTCTTCTTGGGTGGTTGGAGGCGGGATAGGAGGTGGGAATAATGAAGTTCCCAAAGTGAAACTGAGAACAATTCGCATCAAATACTTGAAGTGTCAAAAATCTAGTGAATGTTACCACAGACCAATAAGGAGAGGATTCATAACCTGGAGACATTCATATAAGTGTTCATTTGTTGCTCACGACTTGGTTCTGAGTTGTTTTTGTAGAAACCACACCACACTACTGAAGTGCTCTGAAATCATGTCTGAAATGTTCCGTCTAAAGTGTCTGATCTTGTTCTTTCTGTACATGGGTAATAATTCTTGTGGAAAGCGGGAATCAAATATCAGGTTATTCCATGAGAATTTTGTGGTTCTGCCTCAGATCTTGATGGGTTTTAAATATAGAGTGTCTGAAAATGTAATGTTTTCTCTGCAGTTTGTTAATTTATGCTTTACAGTATTTGCACAGTCACAAAATGCCATGTCCGCAATTTACCCTTTGGTTTATTGCATAGATGTGCATACAAACGTGTGGGGTTCAGTTTTGTAAAATACCTTATGGTTGTGAAATCCAGTAAAAATCCAACAGCAAGATTAAGAACAAACTGAATTGTGCTGAAATCATCTCAACTTATATATGGAATATGGAATATATTTCATGCTTTTGGGCTGCAGCTCAAAGCGTCCCAATCGTACCACTTGACCGTGCATATGTAATTCTACTAAATTGATCAATCTGCAATAAAGAAGATACTTCATTGCAGTCTTACTCCAGTGCGTCAGTCCTTGTGTCATGTGTTATCATTATTTTCAACCTCTATCTTTTATTGTTTTACTGGGATAACTGCTGCATTTTTATTTATTTATTTTTTTGCTGTATACAGTTTGCTTTTAACTATAAATTTCCTGATTTATTAATCCACCACAACATGAGAAAAGCAAGAGAAAGGAGACCAGTCCCCAGGAGGTCTCCGAGGGCAGTGAGGTAGGGTATTGAATAGCTGTCAGGGTCTCTACCCCTCCGCCATAGACAGTGAACCATGCAATCTGCCATGCAGAGCAGTGTCAGGACCTAAGAAACACAAGTAATGAACACATTTCAGCGTACTGAAAAAGTAAGCACGTCAAATTAATGTATCTGGCTCACCTGGATAAGGGACGCAGACAAAAAGGCAATAGTCAGAAGAGCACTGGGCAAAGTATTACCGCCCTTCATCAGGTGAATGGCAGTTAAAAAGATGAGCTGACCAGGGATGAGTAGCAGAAGAAGAACCTGAGCAGATCGATGGTTTGGCCCTGCCACATCAAAGATAACCATCAGAGTATGGGTGTGGTGTGCATGACCTGAAGGCAATGCACTTTTTTTTTTGTTAATAACTTCAATCTCATTTCACTCTTTTCATTTTTACCTGAACCGAAGAAGGTGCGACAAGGGCTGTAGCACCTTCTCCTGTCTTCAGGAACCTCTCCAGGTAGGCAATTCAAATGCAGACTGGTGGAGATACGACTGGCCTGGATGGACACAAGGTTTCCTCCAATACCTACACAGGAATGCAACAAATGGCTTTTATTTAATCAAAGAAAGTTCATTTAATCAACAGTTATTAAGAACAAATGTAAAATTCTGTGCTATTTAAAAAAAAAAATACAACTTTATGTTGTATAATAAGACGTCCGCCATTTTAAGACAGCTTTAAATCTATATTGTGCTTATAGTTTAACTTGGGGGGGGGGGGCAGCAACAGGCAGCTCAGAAGGGCCAGACACTTCAGAGACAAACTGCAGCAACATATGATGAGAGATGAATTTTTTTGAATTTGCTATGTTTAAACGAGTGACACGTGATGTTCAGATAGTTACACTTGAGGAAGAAAGCAAACGTTGCTCATGTAGACACCTTGCAGTGTCATGATATCTGAATGGGTAAGTGACATTGTGCCCTCTGTGTGTATTGTTCTCTGGTTCCTTGTTCACTGCTAGCAGTGCATGCAGGCATTTTACCAATGCAAATTCCATTCCCGGACGCCACGCCCGTGACTGCTCTTTCAGTCAACGCCAAATAGCTTATCTGGCCTGGTAAAACAGTTCCCTAATCTATGGTTAAAACAGAAGCTATGGCATATAGAGCCCCTCTAAATGCATTTTTACAATTTTGAGAAAAGCAGACCCAACATGTTCTAACTCACCATTAATGACTGGAGCAAAAACTATAATTCCTTCCAAGTTTGGATCTGATATGGTCTTGTCAAGAATAAGTCCTCCAATACTAAAAGAAAGACACACAAAATTCCTGCTTTTAGAGACACTCACTTTGTACTGCAGAGACACAAAAATATGAGCAACACCTGGACGAGGAGCTCAAAGATATTTGATGGTTTTTTTTGTGTTTCATGAGAATTTTGTTGATCTCTCAGGTCTCAGGTCAGAGACATAGCTGGGCTTGGTGGTTTGACCTTCAAGCCCAGCGTTTCCCTTTGTGCTATGCGTTAATATATTATTTGTATAAAAGGGTAGGGCTGGCCGCAAAGGTGATCTCCTGTTTATCTCTTTATGTGCGGAGGCACCAAAAACGGGCACGGCATTTAATGAACAGACATTTTAAATACAAGAAAAAGCATATTTTATATTTTTAATCTTCTCTAAAAGCTTATGTTTCACTATCCTCATATAATAAGACTTGTTTTGCATCGTACTTTTCATTGTGACTTTTGTTTTCCCTAACTTTGTTGAAGAATATATTTAGTTGAAAAACAGTAATGGGGGACCAACATATTCTTTCAATTAAAATTCACCCACAAAATACAATAAATGCAAAATAATGGCGAGCACCTGCTGATAAACATAGCAGTTATGATTGGTTCCCAGCCTGTGCGGAGCAGAATTTGGCTGGCAGGATGTTTGGAAGTGATAAACACCCAAAGAGGAATCAGGCACACGAAAAACAGATCCACCAGATATAACACAAAGGGGTTTGAATCTGCCAAGACAAAAAAGTCATGCAAAGTTTCATTAACCTCACAGCTGTTCCTTTGTCTTTCATCTTTCTAGCGACACGCGCCACCTAGTGACCAAAAGAGGAAATTGCACGACTCCCAAAGTCACTCTTTACCTATGATTGCGTAGGCCCACCGACCGAAGAAAGCCAGCAAGGCCAGAGTGATGAGATCCCCAAAGCTGGCGGCCATGGGTGTGGCAACGTTGTCAGGGTTTATTTTCATCCACTTGGAACCAAGAATCACTGCCACCATGAGGACACCTGGAAAGGGGTTAACGCAAAGTGAGTCGCTATGCCCAGCAGGATATCAGCCATGAGGACCTGCTTGTCTTTGTTAAAGCTTACATTTGATCTCTAAGTAAGTATACTGTATGTTATGCAATTTGTGAAATTACAAATATTTGCAACCTTAATGTGATGTTGGTATAACATTTTACCCAACACATCATGGAATTGAAGCAGTCATGCTAACATTTGATTTGTTCCTCTGCATCACAGATAATACTTTTTCAAATGTGGCAGTGGGCCAATAGAAAACCAGTTCTGGTTTTCGTTTGTACCGCCTTCTGAAACTACCTTGTTTTGGTGCCCTGCCAAACTAGAAGGTGTGACAAAGTAACAGGAAGCCAGACGAAGAACTGGCAGCTAAAACAGTCTGTTTTTTTGTTTTGAGCATCCTTAGGTTTTTTTGTTTTGTTTTTTTCAATTTAGCATACAAGGCTCCTCCACACTAAAGTCTGGGTTGCAAAATATGACAATAGGCCGTGCAATAGGCAATGGGACATTTTATAAATATTATAACTTTGATAGTAATTATCCACAAAACGAGGAGAATGAAGGTTAGAATACAGGGTAGCGAAAACTGGCTGTGTATTTTTTACCTTGCAGAAGTGAAGCCATGAAGGCAGTGGAAACACTGGCTGAACACAGGATCACCACGTGATGAAGGGGCATCTTGCCTTCTGCCATCCACCCAAACAAAGTTGCCATCACAGAGGCTAACAAGCCAAGCACTGTGGCTTGTAACTGTAAAGAGAGGGTGTTTAAAGGTCTACACATATGTCCTGCAAGACTGTGTGAGAGTAACACAAATGAACAGGGATGTAGAAATGGCTGAAGTTGAAATGTAAATAATAACTGCAAGAAGTTATCCTCAGGTCTACCTGCTTGAGTGCCAGGTTGCAAACAATTAACATCCACTTTTCTCTCGGAGATTCCATTTTTCCTGTGTTGACCTGTTACATATTTGAAAATCAATCAATCAATCAATCAATCAATCAATCAATCAATCAATCAATCAATCAATCAATCAATCAATCAAGGGTGGCACACTGGTACAGTGCATAGCACTGTCGCCTCACAACACGGAACATTTTTGTGAAGGTGTTTGCGTTATCTCCCCGTCTTTCTGGATACTCTGGCTTCCACTTCCAGTCCAGCGTGTGAGGTAAATTAAGATTTCTGAATTAGCAGTAGCTGTTAGTGCAAATTATTTGTTATTGTTACTAAAAAAAAAAAGAATAAATATAAACACAAATTTCAGATGGCTCAATTAATCTCTTGTCCATATTTTTAACAGTATAGCTCAGTGATGAGTTTTTAATAGTTTGAAGAGAATAATCATTACAGCTTATTCCCCTCAGAATAAGCTGTAATGATTATTCTGAGAATGCATAAATCATTAGAAATTATTCATGCATTTAGATGATATGAACTTCAGACTTCAGTTATTAGCAATCATTTTTGCTGGTTGAAATTCTCCAAGTGGATCTGCTGCATGTGGTCTTTGCATGTCTATGAGGAGTTTCACACAGGGACGTAAAATGCATGACGAGAGAAGACAAAAATATGATTCCGCGAAGAAGACTGCCAGTACTGTGTCATCTAATTGACATGGTGACTTGACTTGACTCCACTTCAGATGGCCATTTCTTGTTTTTTTTTTTTTTTTTAACACTGCCTTCGTTGTGTTGTGACCAATGTTGTTTTATACGGCATGTGTTGCTCCTCCCTCTGTCACGCTTTGGTTGTCTTTGACTGCAGAGTATTTTTATTTTTTTTGGCTTGTGTGTTTACATGCACTGGCTCACAGCGGTCGAAAGTCTAGCTGCCAGAGTCATTTCCAGGTTGCCCTTCATGCCCAACACTGCAGGGACCAAAATGAAGATTTCTGTGACCTCCAGGAACACATCCCAGTTCTGCAACACCAAGCAGAAACAATACAGCTTACCAAGTACAACTGCACAATCAATTGTCCATACTTTTATGATAATGTTCATTTAGTTTAATTTAGCCAAAAGTCCAAAGAGTTGACCTTTCTTGCTCAGTAGTTGATCTTCTCATATAAGATCTCACTTTTTTTTTTTTTTTATTCTAAAACTTCCTTCACCTCAGGATGCCAAAGGTGTGTTTTTTTTTGTTTTGTTTTTTAAAGCACAAAACATTCAGCCATCTAAAAACTTGTCCACAGTTCCCAATTTCTCCCTCACCTGAACCAGCTCAAGCAGAATCCCAGCAGACACCGTCCCGAGCCCAGCCAGCAGGAATGGCACTAGGATCTGAAGTACCAAAGAGCAGACTGTCTCCACCGGTGCACTGGGGTTATCTGAGTCTTTTGTCCTTGCAGGTCCACTTGATCTTGGTGTACCATAAAGTTTAACCGGGAGTAGGTAGTCTGTCTCTTCTGGCTCAGAACAGGGACCAGAACCAATTTCTGAAATACTTCCATTTGAGCAATATTTTGATGTGTCAGCTCTGGACTGTCGGCTGGTGCTCGCAGAAACGCTTGATGGAAGGTGATCATCCTGTGACTCTGGAACAATCGTGCTGTAAGGATGTTGTTTTTGATGGGACGTCATCCTTGTAACTCTGGCTGCTGACTGACAATGGCAGCAGTGGCACACAGAAACTGCTGGCCTACAAAGCAAAATACCAAAAGCAATCGTATCACCACATTAGCATTCTATTGTCAAAAATGAGATGCATTATTATTAAGAAGAGAAAGAGAGAGAGAGAGAGAGAGAGAGAGAGAGAGAGAGAGAGAGAGAGAGAGAGAGATTATGGATGGTAAACAGCAGGAAAACACATTCCTGCAAATGTCAGGACAGGTTTTACAAAGTTTTCCTTCTATTCAGAATTTTCAGAATCGTGTCTGTCCACTGAAAGGGCTGTTTCACGGTCATCTGATGGCAGTGAGTGGCTGCATTATCATTCTTCATGGCCGAGTCCAATCAGGGAGACTGAGTCAGTAGTGTCTGACAATCCATCCAATTTGAAATTCCTAAGAAATTAGCCATTACCAAACTGCTGAGGTTGTTAAAATGTAAGCAAGGTATTGTATAAAGGCTGTATGACGTATGATCTGCACCAAAATACCTCTGTCATAATTTGTTAAAATGCTCTTAAACAATCTGAATATTTTTCTCTAAAATGTTTGAAAATCTCAAGTGCATAAAATTATTGTAGAGGTATTTATTGACTCTCAATTTAGAATTTGAGGGACTTTTTTTTATCTATTGTCTCATAGTTAAAAGAAAAAAAAAGCTTAAGCTATCGTATAGCTTTAGTCAAAACCTTCTTATTAATGTTTTAACATTAGAAAGAGTCCTGCTGTGCTGAAGACAAGACAATTCAAGAATAAAAAGTGACTTTTCATCTTTGAAATAGCATGTAGGCGAAAATAATATGTATTGAGAGAATGTTTCAATAATATCATACAATTTTACAGTATAATAAATAAAAATAATAATAAATTAACTTACCCTCAAAATGAGAATATCGGATAAGAAGATAGTAAGTTCTCACACTCTGCTGCTCACCGTGACCTCCTCATGGCTTCTGTCTCCTCGGAATGCTGAACGCTGAATGCCTGTGCGCGCATATTGACTGGACACGACGTGTCCAGTTAGTAGCCACTTGTACTATATAACTGTTAAATAATCTTTACGTGTTGATTTTAATTTTTTGTATTGTTTTCTCTTTACTGTTTTCGATTTTGTGTATACTCTTTAAAAATATAACCCTTGTGGAACTTAGGAAAAAAAAAGACAATCGTTTTCTTTCTTCCGTAGTCTTCTCGACGGCACTCAATTTCCCATGAGCACTAGCGAATGTTCTCAAAATCATGAGACCAAGCGCAGCACCGTGTTGCTACACTTGTTTGCAGCCGTGTTTTTAGTCACCTATGGTGCTAGAATGGCTGTGGAAACCATGGCTCATGACTGGGAGTTTGACCGCTTTGACGACGGTTCTCAAAGTGAGTATCACCCACACGATTGACGTGCGCGCATTAGGCGGTATTACCGTTCCGTTTAATGCTAGCCTGACAGCCAAGTGTTATACTATTCCGCTGGGCCGCGGCTAATTGCTGGCAGATAGTACCTGATAACGTTACACACCAACAAGTTTGTATTATTCATTAGAATTGACTCGTTCTGTGTACTTTCTCCAATACCTTCTGTGGTATGAAGCCAGTTAGACTGAATGTCTGCCATTGGCGCTAGTTTTAACGTTGAAATGGGAGTGACTGACAGCAAAGTTTATTGTCATCATTGATGATCAGCTGATCCGTATGGCCGCTCCGTAGTGTTTTTTCCTCGTGATTTTGACAGCGTCATATCACCATAGACAAGAAAAACAGCAGACTGCAACGTCTTCGTCAGAGGATTCTACGACGTCGCCGTAGACTATCAAGTGTTTGGGTCTGTTAGATGCAGCGCTAATACCCTTCTGTCGAGCACAAAGTAGAAATTTGTTCGAGTACTTTATGTCATGTGACTATTCCAGTCATACTTTTTTTTTGTCGGGGGCCTGCGTTCTCCCATCCAACCGCAAGCAGCGATGTGTGTGTTTGAGGTTTGCTGCAGCGACTGTTTATCTGATGAAAAAGGTTTTTGTTTTTCCCGCACAGAAATCCACACAGAGGTTCAGATCAAGAAGTACAGCAAGTTCCTTGAGGAGTACGTCTCCCAGCTGAAGGGCATTGAAGATGCTTTAGATGACTCCATCGGAGATGTGTGGGATTTTACTCTGGACCCCATCGCACTAAAGGTACCCCAAGATAGGTCACTCTGTATGAACCATACGACATATTATGATTGCACTACAATAAAACCTCTAATTGATGTCACAATGCTCTCCCTAGCTTCTTCCATACGAGCAGTCATCCGTACTGGAGTTAATCAAAACAGACAACAAGGTAAAGGGTACTATGTATTATGACTGCAGTTCTTACAAAAATGAAAAAAAATGTCTTTCCCCAGTATAATGGTGGACGTTGTTTTTGTTTTGTATTCAGGTTCTGAACAAAGTGATAACTGTCTATGCCGCTCTCTGTAGTGAAGTAAAGAAGCTCAAGTATGAGGTAAGCATAGTTCAACTCACATTAATTATTTTTGTAATAAGTGATACATGTCTTAAATCTAAGGGTTTTTTTGTTCTAAAACAAGCACATGCTTTTGTAAATCCAATCTTGTATTTCAATGTTTATTTTCTTACATGGTAGCTTCTTATCTGCATTTGCTGGAGCATTGATCCGTATCTATGTCCGTTGATGCATTTTTTGACCAGTGCAGTTTAGTTTTTCTAAAGATGGGACTGTGCTGTCTGACCTTCTCTTTTGAAATGATCAAAACAGGGTCTCTGAACAGTTAAAGTGACAAAAAAAAACTATAGAATCTCAAAAAAAAAATTATATATATATTTTTTTTGCAGGCAGAAACCAAATTCTACAATGGTTTATTGTACTATGGAGAAGGAGGTAAGCCTTAACCAGCTCCCCGACACCAAAATATTTTACATTTTTCATTTGAATTGTTTTTCATTTTAAATCAAAACAATTTTATATGCAATTTTGTAACAGTATCTGACACCAGCGTTGTTGAAGGGGAGTTACAAATACAGATGGGTAGATTCATCTCCTTCCTTCAGGTAGGCAATAACATATACATATGATTTCCCTTTGTTGTCTTTTTTGTCTCTTTTGTAATTGTATGAACAAAAATTTGTCCATTCAACAGGAGCTGTCGTGTTTTGTATCAAGATGTTGTGAAGTGGTGGTCAATATTGTTCAGCAGCTGGCTGCCCTCTACAATAGCAACAAGTAAGAAACATCCAATGAAATAAGTTTTGTCTAAATTTAATAACCACACTGACAGCCTCAGAAGCCTCTGCACTAAATATACAGACCAAACTATGGGATTCCATGACATTTAAATGTTCTCTAAAACTTTCCTTTCGTCATGTTTTAGGACTGCAACTAAAATCATTGAATCTTCAGGTGTCCATTTCCAGGTGTGTTTTAACATTTAATACAAGTATTTTTAAATGCATTGATGGTGTGTCGTGTTCTCAACAAATGTAAACATTTTGCACCATTTTGATGTTGTTTTCTATCCACAGACGGTGTATGAGCATCTTGGAGAGTTGTTAGTGGTCCTGCTCACAATAGATGAAATAATGGAAAATCATGGCACACTAAAAGAGCACTGGAAGATGTATAAAAGGTTAGCGCACTTACACTGACAACACATCATTTATGGACATCTCAGGTTTGATGATTTCTTTGCATATGTGGGTTGCATTAGTTGTTCCTGACATCTGGTGAAAATTTCATGTCAGTAGAACCTTCAGAAATATATCTAAAAAAATGGCGACGTGTTACTGACAAAATGCAAAGGTCTCATATTTGTTTCGACTGTATCCACGTAATACAGGTTGCTGAAATCTGTCCACCATAATCCGGGGAAATTTTCAATTCCTGAGGAGAAGCTGAAACCTTTTGAGAAGCTTCTTCTCAAGCTTGAGGGACAGCTTCTGGATGGCTCGGTGCTACAGGTAGGTCACCATCTTTCAATGTTGCTGCTGAAAATGTCAGCGTTTCTTTTTGTTTTGTATCTCTGTGCTAAACACTTCATCTTCCTAACTGTGAATATCTTAACATTTTTGACAGGTCGTTTCTTCTTTATGCCACATTCAATTTGGCAGTTCAACAAAAACCTACTTGGTGTTTTCATCTCTGTAATTTTCAGGCATGTGTAGAGCAAAGGTTTGATGATCCTGGCGATGGGGTAGCCGTTTCCAAAAACACTGCCTTTGCTGAGGAGTTTACCCTCAACATACGCAATGTCTTCACCAATGTTGAGTCCAAAATTGGTCAGTGTTTTCAATTTGTATCTCTCAAGACAGAATGATTTTACTTGTGTTTGACCCTTTCCTCAAAAAGACGTTATCTCTTCTGTGTGCAGGTGAACCATCAGAGATTGACCAGAGGGATAAATATGCTGTTGTTTGTGCTCTGTATGCACTTCACTTTCATATCTTCAGAACTGTTGACAAAAAGTTCTACAAATCATTGCTCGACGTTTGCAAAAAGGTATTTCGCTATTTGTTTGTTTCTTTTACCTTCGTTTTCCACAAAATGTCACACATTGATTATTTTTTTTGTCTGCTCAACCCTGTAGGTCCCAGCCATCACACTGACTGCAAGTATCGTCTGGTTTCCTGACAATTTCCTTCTCACAAAGATCCCAGCTGCTGCTAAGCTGATGGACAAGAAGAGCCTGCAGGGCATCAAAGCACAACGAGACACTTACCTGCAGCAGAGAGCACAGGCCCTGTCAAAGTCAGCACCGCCCTGTGTCCTCACATCTTGCCTTCTGACAAAAAAATAACTTTAGATTTTAGAACCTAAATGTTGCATTTGTCTCTTTTTAGGGATGTCCAGTCTTATTATGTTTTTGTAACTTCCTGGATGATGAAAATGGAGTCACTCTTGTCCAAGGAGCACAAAAGTGGCAAGTTGGCCGAGGACCTGAACAGTAGATGTAATGTGTTTTTGCAGGTAGATTGACAGCTTTACCTCCAAATGTTTTTGCTCAATCAAAATTGATTGTTTCCTTGCGACAAAAAAGTTTGTGACGATTAACATGGCAATTGGTAACTCGCCCTCTCTGAAGGTAGCACCTGTGTTTTCTCTTGCTTCCAGGGTATCCTGTATGCATACAGCATCAGCACCATTATCAAAACCACCATGAACATGCACATGTCTATCCAGCGGCCCATGACCAAGACCTCTGTCAAAGCACTGTGTCGACTGGTGGAGTTGATCAAGGTGTGCAGTGAGGGATGGACGGACGGACGGACGGTGGGGGTTGCTTGTTGCTTGTTGTCAGCAGCGTGAGGTCAACCTTGCTGTGTATGTCTGCCTGCAGGCTGTCGAGCACATGTTTCACAGGCGATCCCTGGTCGTAGCAGACTCCGTTTCTCACATCACCCTGCAGCTGCAGTCGCAGGCCCTCAATGCCATTGGCAATGCCAAGGTAAAAGTAGAAGCATGTGCAAAAAACACCTCTGGTGTTTTGTATAAGAGCAGAAACACTTTAAAGCCCGCTAATTGTCTACCAACTCATGCCCAGTCTGATTGTAGTCTCAAGCTAATGATATTGATAACATCACCAAGTAGAAAAGTTTTCAAGTCAGTCCGTCCTTCTCAGTACAGAGTAAGACAATGTGGTTTTTTCATGGACTAGAAATGTAAAGTAAACATGGATAAAATGTCAAAGTTCACTGCCTTTTAAAAATACATTACTTCCCTTTCTCACTCCTTTGACTTTTGTCACACTGTTAAATCATCTTAAAAATCCTGCAATCGAGAGTTGTTGACAGTAAAATTAATTCAACCTTTATGTCAAAGCTTAACGAATATTCAGAAGCAAACAAGTGTGAGGCAGCAACTTTATAAACTTTATCTTGCATGAATAATGTGTATATTTTCTCCTCTGTAAAGAAAAGAGTGATCTCAGACAAGAAGTACAGTGAACAGCGGCTGGATGTCCTCTCATCATTGGTACTAGCAGAAAATGCCCTGAGTGGCCCCAGCACAAAGGAGCGCCGCCTGGTGGTGTCTCTGGCGCTGTGTGTGGGCACTCAACTGGTATGTGGCAACTTACATTCACAGGAAATGAGACAACGTTGATAATGTTTTTTTTAATTTGCAGTCAGAAGTTTTTTTGAGATCAACTGGTGTCTTGTAGAAAACCTTCAAAGATGAGGAGCTGCTGCCGCTACAGCTGGTGCTGAAGAAGTTGGACCTGATCAGTGAGCTGAGTGAGCGGTGAGACTCTTTTGTTCTTGACTCATCATTTTTGAGAGTTTTCAGTGACTGCAAGGCGGTCGCGATAGTTTTCATAAATTGCGTCAGAAAATATTCAGATCAAAGCTCAAATCTTTTTTTTCTAAGACGTAAAGTGTGCAAACAAGAGGTTTTCTTCATGAAAATTGTGCCAAATGCAGAGAATTGTGTGTAGTGTTTTGAAAAAGTGTATTTTTTAGAACTGCAATTGGAGTGTAAAGTAGGAATTGTGCTTGTAGTTGGTTCATGTTGTGGTCATTGTGTCTCAAGTACCAGCATTTGTGTGTAATCAAATGAGAAAAACTGCCCTTGCTCAATATTTCTAACTACAACAGTTCGCTCATGAATTTCCAGCATTGAATTTCTTGAACTTTCTATAATAGAATTTTCTATTCTATTTATCAGGGTCAAAGTACAGTGTGACTGCAGTTTTCTGTACTGGCATCGAGCTGTATTTCCTATCTACCTGGATGATGTGTATGACAACGCAGTTGATGCCGCTCGAATACATGTAAGCTGACTTCAAAGAGAAGTTCACACAAAAAACATATCAACAAACAGATATTGTAATAAAAGTTTTGGAAAAGTTTATTCATCTAACTTATTTTTTGGGAACTGTATTTGAATTGTAGCTAATGTTTCATGACATTGATTATGTAAACCTACTATGGTATTGACAATCGTCTCCTTGCTTATAATTTGTTGTTGTGTCTGTGCTTCTACACTGAACAACGCCTGTGATCGCTCGGAGCAGTACATGTTTAGTGCATTGAGGGACTGCGTGCCCTTTATGTTGTATGCCAAGCACATGGAATCATGTGACCAGCTACTGCAGAGCTACGACAAAGAAATCATGGATGTGTTTAATGAGGTAAAACAAACAAATGCCCAGATTAATTAAATTAAGAAACACAAAGCCCTGAAATGACAGTGTTAATCTTCATTTTATTGTTTCTGGTATTGAACAGCACCTGCTGGACAAGCTGTGTAAAGAGATTGAGAAAGACCTGCGCCTTTCTGTTCACACGCACCTGAAGCTTGATGACCGGAACCCTTTCAAAGTTGGAATGAAAGACATGGCTCATTTTTTCTCCCTCAAACCCATTCGATTCTTCAACCGCTTCATCGATATCAAAGGTCAGACATTTTGCAATTGTTGCAGAATTAGTTCAAAGGTCAGATTATTTTTTGTTTAGTTAATTATTCTTTGTTGTAAATTGAGCACTACTGCCCCCTGCTGGAACAGTTTGAGTTGACTTTACCTGTTTCCTCTTTTCGCTTTCACAGCCTGTGTGACTCACTACTTGGACAAGACATTCTACAACCTGACCACCGTTGCACTGCATGACTGGGCCACCTACAGCGAGATGAGGAACCTTGCCACGCAGCGCTATGGGCTGGCCATGACGGAGGCACACCTGCCCAGCCAGACTCTGGAGCAGGTCTTTGCTGCAACACCTCATCACCATGAAAAGAAAAGTAAGACACAAACCCTATTCATATTTTTCCATTTTTGTGTTTCCATCAGGGTTTGGACGTCCTGGAGATCATGAGGAACATTCACGTGTTTGTCTCAAAATACCTATACAACCTCAATAACCAGGTGAGCTTTGCTACCTCTTTTTCTGGGGCCTACATGGTGTTGAAAACACCTGGTCTGTTACCCCCAATTCACACTGAAAGTGTCGGCAGCGCATCGGCAGTGCTTGCACAGCAGCACAGGAACCGCACCGCACCCCCCCACCAAACGCATTTCCTAGCGGAGCGTCCAGCGAGGCGCCTTGATCGGTTCACGCGAGGATTGCAAGATCCCGCGACAACCCAGATAGTTTCGCGTGTATTTAAACAAAACAACAGTGAAACAAAACTCTCCCGCCCGTCCGAACTGTGTCTCGAGTATCACTGTGTGTAAAAAAAAAGACGCTTTTGAACTTTATTGGTCTGCTGCGGAGCCGCAACCGCGCCACAGACACTTTTGGTGTGAATTGGGGGGGGTTATCAACAACACTTTGTGTTTTCCGACAGATCTTTATCGAGAAGGCAAGTAACAACAAGCATTTAAACACCATCAACATCAGACACATTGCCAACTCCATCCGAACACACGGCACGGGAATCATGAACACCACGGTGAGTCAGCATGGCATTATCTGTGCTTTGTCTCAACGTCTGACGTCTTTTTTTCGTGCGTGTTCATGGCCTCATCCATGCATCGCCTCTTCTCCTTTGACACGACAGGTCAATTTCACCTACCAGTTCTTGCGCAAGAAGTTTTACATCTTCAGCCAGTTCATGTACGACGAACACATCAAGTCTCGGCTCATCAAGGACATCCGCTTCTTCAGGGAGACTAAAGACCAGTCGGATCAGAAGGTCGGCTGAGCTCTGAGCATCCTACTCTAAAAAGTTCCACTTTACTGCTCTCGCTGAGCGTGCCTGCCCCCTTGTGTCCGTTCTAGTATCCATTTGAACGAGCAGAGAAGTTTAACCGCGGCATCAGGAAGTTGGGCATCACCCCGGAGGGACAGAGTTACCTGGACCAGTTCAGACAGCTTATCAGCCAGATTGGTAGGAAGAACATACTGGAATTCAGACTCTTGGCGTTTTTGTCAAATAGACCAGAAAATGTCACATATTCAGCGTTAAAATGATCCCGTGTTTTGTCTCAGGAAACGCCATGGGCTACGTGCGTATGATCCGTTCTGGAGGACTGCACTGTTGTAGCAGCGCCATCAGGTACTTGAAACAGAAAAAACACACACACACACACACACACACACACACACACACACACACACACACACACGCGCACACAAAGCAAAAATTGCAGCAACATCCAGTAAAAAGTTCGGACTCAATAAAGACATGACTTCTGTCGGACTCGTGAGCCCTAGTGCCCCAAATACAAACATCGTATAGGAAATTTTGTCTGGATTTCACGACACTTAAATATACACAGATTTACGCTTCTGTGCTCCTGATATTCAATGTGTCTTTGAAGGTTCGTTCCTGACCTGGAGGACATCGTCAACTTTGAGGAGCTGGTGAAAGAGGAGGGGCTGTCGGAGGAGACGCAGAAAGCTGCCAGGTATTTGAGGAAGCTGCACTCTGCTCAGGTCGTACAGTTAATATCAGACCTGTTATAGCACTAACTTGGCTGTTTTTGGTGGATGAGAGGTTCTTGAAGTCTTCTTCTGGCCCTGTTGAGTGTTACACACACACACACACACACACACACTTTTCAAGCTCAGACCACGCTTTAATGAAACCAGAACACCTCAGTCACCTGCTAATTGACAGCCTTCATGCTCTTCATGCTCTGCACTAAAGCTGTAACTTGAGTAAAAAGCCTCAAGTCGAGTATTGTTCGGAAAGATGCTTTTTAATATGGACCTTTTTTTAACTATTGTAATGTTTTTGACAGAGGAAATTTTCAAGTTTGTCAAAATACAGTTTAAACTTTCTTTCTTTTTTAATTCAAGTTCCTTAAAGTGCATTTGTTAGTTTTTGTTGTTGCTGCTGTGTTTGATATATTTATTCAGTAAATCCAGGTTTTGTCAAAAAAAAAAATCCTGTTTGCAATCTAAGATCACACTCACTTCATCCCACCTTCAAACAGTAGGTGCCAGACTTGAAAGGCTATGCAATTGTCACAGATAAGTGACCTCCAGTTTTCAAATATTCACTTTCCAGTGTTCTGGATTCGGTGTTGGGGGACCTGACCAGCAACTCAGCAGAAGGAACCGAGTACTTCAAGATGCTTGTTGATGTGTTTGCACCTGAGTTTCGCAGCGCCAAGAACATGCACCTGAGAAACTTCTACATGATTGTACCTCCACTGGTCAGTGTCAAGATACCTGCTGCTTACCGCCGTCGTTTCCGTTTGTCTCTGCTCACCGTCACTTCCTGCCGCTGAATAAGGCTGTTCGCCGTCTTTGGTCAACCAGCAGCTCTCAGTAATAAGCACAACCAATCAAATCTCTCCTATAGACGGTGAACTTTGTGGAGCACTCTATCAGCTGCAAGGAGAAACTCAACAAGAAAAACAAAACTGGAGCAGCGTTCACAGATGATGGCTTTGCTATGGGTTAGTGCATTTTACACTTAAAGCAGCTCTAGGTAACTTTCGGTGGAAATGGGGAAGTGAAGAAGTAAACACGCTGCAGCGCTCTAGTTTATTGATGTGGGGGAAATACAAATAGTCGACTAGCTGGAGCGCTCGTATGTGTTCAGGAAAAACACCAATATGAAATGCAAAATAGACATTGACAATAACGTTGTAGCAAATGTTCAAGTCTTTTATTACTTCGTCTTTCATCGAAGTAATTCATTAATTATTGGGTTCCATTCCGTCATTTCATAATCTTATGTATTTGTAATAGTAGTATGCAAAACCGCCTCTAAATAAACGTGTGACGTTGCCGTATAGTGGTTTGTCCGGCGTGTCGGGTCGCGCTTGAAAGTTACGCAGTGCAGTTACAGCCGGCCCAACCCCCTTCTCGCTGCCCAGGCGGCACCATTGATCCTATTAATCGTTTATCGACCGCTTTACTGAGTTTACTGACCATAATTTTATGGTCGAAAAGTTACCTCGAGCTGCTTTAACATACACTGTGTGTGTGTGTGTGTGTGTGTGTGTGTGTGTGTGTGTGTGTGTGTGTGTGTGTGTGTGTGTGTGTGTGTGTGTGTGTGTGTGTGTGTGTGTGTGTGTGTGTGTGTGTGTGTCACCTTTAAAATAACACCTTTCACCCCTGGCTTACGGCTTGCTTATCGTTCTATGTCAGGTGTGGCCTACATCCTGAAGCTGCTGGACCAGTACCTGGAGTTTGACTCCTTGCACTGGTTTCAGTCCGTCAGAGACAAGTACAAAAAAGACATGAACGCTGTGGTGAAGGAGCAGAACGTCCACTCTGCCAGCCAGGATGAAAAGTTGCTGCAAACCATGAACCTCACTCAGAAGCGACTGGACCTCTACCTCCAGGTGCAGACATTCGACTGAAGAGCGATGGCGCCATAGAAGGAATCAAGTGGTCCCAAGTCTTTCCTCTTGGCAGTCTGTCTATATATAATGCAAAATTAACTAGCTGGACGTTTGCTAAAATAATGCTGGAAATAGTCCGAAAGCCGCTGGGTCACCTTTGTGTTACATCCAACACAGAACTCTGCTGCAATACATTAGTGGTGTAACCAGCAGGCCAAGGTAGAGCTGCAGCTCTGATGGGCAGAGGAGGAGGTAGAGATTCACAAATGACAGAAATCGTGTGTTGCCCCTTTAACCATGTTGTTGTTTGGTGCCAACTAGACATTTTTTCAGCTTATAGTAATTTACCTCAGAAGTTGTGTCACAGAAAAACTGTATGGCTGATGATCCTCTGTGGCTCTTCATGTTCATATGCACACTCAAACTTCATCATGTACTTCTTTTGTCATCTAATCTTGTATGCCTTCTCCCCGTGACCTCTGTGTCTCTTTCCTCTCTACTTCAGGAGTTTGAGCTGCTTTACTTCTCGTTGAGCAGCGCTCGAATCTTCTTCAGGGCAGACAAGACTGCGGCTGAGGAGACTCAGGAAAAGAAAGGTAAAGGTCAAGGGGGTCATGGTGGTGGTCAATGTAGTTCTTGAATGATTCAAATCTACCGCACACTCTCTTATCAGTAGCTGCGTTTCCATGACAGTTTTTCACAAAAAAAAGCCACATTTCTAAAATTGTGCAATTCCAATTTGCAGATGTTTCCATTGAATGGTGTGAAGTGCATAAGCCTTACGCCGGATGGTGTTTTACAAGAGCGAACCCTGATCATTGAGTGTGATGTGCACGCATCTCAATCCTCTGACCGTATTCTAAATTCCACCAACAGATGCAGCTGACAAGGTGGAAGGGCCCTCAGATGGCTCCACCCCCACTGGCCCTGCCTCAAAGTGACCCCTAATCGTGAGACCGCGACCAGGAGGCTGAAAAATGAGAGGAGGTGGTGCGGAGAGATTTTCTGTGGCGCACTGATCTGAACTCGCCCCCTGCCTAAGCAAAAGCATTTGAAAGCCTCCTGTTCACCTCCTGGGTCGTCTTCACGAGACCGAGAATGTAAAGTGGATGTGCCACCGCAGGAAGCACGCGTTTCCATTCTACAGAAACTTCAACGCAACATTCCATTCAGCTTGAAAGTGTAGCATTTACTCAGAGGCCTGCGATATGACAGAGTTCCCCTGACATGTTGAGTGTGAGGTAGCGCAAGTTAGCCAAGCAGCTTTTTGATACTTTACACTAGGTGTGGATGAGCCGGCGTATTTTTCTACAGCAGCGGTCGTCACGTGTGCGACGGATCATTAGAGACAAATTGGCTTCAGTTGCTTTTTGTTTTTATTTGATACGTCTACGTTTGCCAAACTTGACCTTCTCTCGTCCATGGCCTTTAATTGTGGCTCTGCTCTGAAATCCACAGTAGAACAACAGCAGAACAACAACTTTTCAGAATGTTTGTGGTGAGAAATCATGTTAGCGAACCTCATTTGTTTTACTAGGTCTTGTGTGATTGAAGGTGCCTTTTTTAACAACGCAGATGCTCCAGGAATATATCTAAACATAGAAGATTACTGTTATGTTAGTGTTCTTCAGAATTTTATAGCCCCTGACGCCATGGAATTGTATTGTTTTACCTCATGATTTCTTTTTCTTTTGTTTTTGCCCATCAACATGTGACACACGGTTTTTGTCCTGCATTTAACATGCTTTTTAGTCTGAAGACTAATTGAACTCATGCACTTTCAACTGAATTCTTGCAAATTCATAATAAAAGTGTTTTAAGTAAAACTTTGAGAAATTGTATTGATATTTTATGTATATTATGTTATTTTCACTGTGATGACACTAAAATAGAAATTGAAATGGTGACAGAAAAAACGTATTTTCTTTTTAAATAAAAACGGAATAAACACAGGTTCAGGAAAGCCTTTTCCGCTTTAATACAAAGAACAGAAGCTCTTACTTGAGAAAATACAAGATTGGTCAGAATTTTTTTTTCTCCTAAAATTTCGTTTATTTCCATTTCCTATGAAATGCTGCCATACGCTGCTGTTCAAACAGCTCCAATTTAAACACATCCCCTTTTTTTTTTTTTAACATCAGACTTGAAGGATGATCTTGGTAGCTATGTTCACTGTTTGAGAATCAGGCCTTTCCTTGTCTACATTTTAGTTTTGTCATGTTCTGATGTAAGTGCCCATAGTGTCATGTGACACCCAGTCCAGCAGATACAGAAATGTCCTATTACATCCACATATTGCATCCATGCTCACCTCATAAAAACGAGGTAAAAGGCAGGGCAAAGTTTCTTTCAAAATAGATGTCATATATATATATATATATGTACATATATATATATAGCAATCATATATACACATCTGTAAATACATATACTTATTAATGTGATGCAAAGAAACAAAAATGTACACATTTCTTACAAAATTGTAACAAAAACTGGAAAGTGTTTTTGTGTTGCTCTGGCAGCAACGTGGTGCAGCCGTTTCGCCTCTTTGATAATTTGCCCGCGTTTGTGAAAACCAGCAGTCTCTCACATTTGTGTTCACATTCAGCTGGCACAGACGTCAGAGATATGGGTGAAGAGTACGCACAGGACAGAAATAGGCTGGTGGTGCAAATACAGACAGAATAGATGCAAATTCAGCAGGGAGAAATAGGGCCAAAGAGAAAAAAAAAGGGCAGGAGGGAGTGCACGTGAGAAGAGTGCACGCCCCCCACCCCGGCCTAAGAAAGGAGAAAAAATATATATATTATATATATATATATATGTGTCATCAGTCATCAGGGAGTGTTCGCATAAAAATAAGCGCAAACAAATTTTGTGTTCTTTTATTACTAAATATAGTGCAACAATAAACATTGCATTTCTTTCACCCTTTACTTGCATCAGAGGATGTTAAAATTTGCTTCTCTTGGCTTTTTATATCACAAGTAAACCATCCTACCCTCTGAATGTAAAAAGGCTTCAGATTCAAGAGACGTAAACATAACACAGACCCTGCGCAAAACAAAAAGTAGAATAACAACAAGAGGAACTCGGAGAATAAAATCAGAAGTGTCGGTGCTGTCGGGCTGCGTGGAACTTCTTGGAAAGGCGAGGTGGGGGAGAAAGGGGCGGGCAGTGTTGATGGTGTGGCGACGGCTCCCTGCAGCCAAAGAGCCGAATCCTTGAGGAATTAAAAAAAAAAAAACAAGCTGTGCAAACCACAGCGCCCCCTCCTGGATGATGGCGTTAACGCGCAGGGACAGCTGCAGCCCTGGGACTGGTCGGGCCTTAGAAGGCCTGCTGGGCTGGGTTGTAGTTGAACGTTGTTGGCACGTGTGGCCTCTCTTCCAGCTTGTCATACTCCAGGTGAAACTCCTGCACACAAGCAGGCCAATGGCGACAACAGCACAGTTAGTTTTTGTGCACCAAAGTCGGAGACGAGCTGTCTTTGTGGATTTAACCAGGTCACTCATCACTAGCTGCGATTCCATGGCGCTAGAATTGCGCAAAACCTAAATATGGCCAAACATAATGCGCCATTTTCACTTGAAGTGAACTGGTCACGTGACCCTGTACGTCAAGTCCGCCAACGTGTAAATGCTGAAAAAGTGTTTCAATGACACTTTTGCGATATACCTCTATATGGATCCATCTGAAAAACCACCTCATGAGAGCGTCAAAACATTTTGGCCATATTTGAGAGGTCCAAGTTTAGGTGTTTCAATGACCAGTTTTTTACTGCAATATTTAGGTTTTGCGCAATTCTGGGGGTCACGGAAACGCAGCTAGTTGTGCTTGCCAGTGAAGCCTCTTTTGCATCAGCTTTAATTTCTAAGCTTTGAGCAGGAATATTGTCTAAAAAATGGAAGTAGAAGGACAGAATCTTACCTTGGCTACTTTCCTCCAGTTAAGACAATCAAAGAAGTAGTAGGTGCCCCTCTCATAGGCGTTAGTTTTCAGTGTGGGTTCCATGCCAGGTGCCCTGGTTATCCAGACGCGCTCCTCTTTGTGATACCTCCAGTCCCGGTTAAAGCTAGAGGGGGAGAGCGACTTTTAAGCTGCAAGCTCTGGAGAGTTATCACAAATAAATATAAAGCAAAATGCAGGTGTGTTTCCACTCACAGCTCTACTGCAGCCAGAAGCTGGAGGAGGTCTCCACCGTTCATGTAGTACAGGTAGAACAACAGGTCCTCACCATATCGGGCCAGTTTAATAGCAGCCAGCTGTAGGAAGTGAGGCAGCAAACAATGACCCGCCTGCACCGCTTCAACACCGCTTATCATGGAGCAGATGTGATGATGATAATAACCGTTACCTTGTCTCGTATGTGGATGTTTGTCAAGTATTCAGAGGGAACATGGAAGTCTGAAAAGGCCATAAAAATGAGAATGAAAAAAAATCAATATGGGCCTTTATAAAGATTTTTCCCTCCAGCAGTTTGCACTCCCGATTTCGCTTACCGATGTCTTGAGGTCGACAGGGCGATGAGGCCCAAGGAGAGGCAAACTTGGGGTACAAGTTTCTGTCGTTAAAGAAAACAAGGCAGTGGCCAGTACTTTAGTGTTGTTAAGTTTGTGATGTCATTATCCTGGTATCTTAAGTAGAATAGAATACATTTTTGGCTAAAAGGCCCGCAGTGAAGGCGAATGACCCCTGGTCTGCATGCGCTGCTCATGTCAGACCTTCCGTTAACATCAAAGCTCTATATTCTTTGACCAGCTTAAACTACCAGTAACAAATCTGATCTACTTGAATATGACAGACAAGACATCCACTAAGTCAATTTCTGGGTTTACACTCCTGTTTCCAAACCCAAACTCTGGTCTTTTTTAGAAGATGGAAACAGGAGATCAACTCAACAAAACATCAGCTTCAAAGTGGAACACAGCGAAATCTCTGCGATAACGTAATCATCTGTGCTTGTTCTCCCTCCCGACCACTGATTCATGAACCCTGCTGTGACCTACTCTGGTGAGTTTAAGTTGAGTCCCAGTGTGGTGAGATCACTTCCTAGAGCCAGATGAACCATGCCCGGGTCCGTCTCTGCCGCCCGGATGAACGTCAGCAGTCCGATCATGCCAAATTGGTCCGTCACCATTCCTGAGGGAATGTTTGTCACCCGTCCTGTAACAACAGCGGCGGCAGGACAAGTCAGAGTGGGACAAACACACAAACTGAATGATTATTTTTTAGCCGCAAACGGCCGACGACAACATGCACTGTGCTCCGTTAGACAATGGAGCCTAAGGTAGAGAGCTCGACAGCCTCACCCATGTTGCGTCATTCAGTGGGGATGTCTTCCTGGAATTGAAGTGGTATTATTGGCTGAGATGTCTCACCATCAGGTAGCACCTGGATGCCTTTCTTCTGGTTGTTGTTCTGCGCCGAGGTCTTGTCTCCGGGGAACTTGGGCCCATCTGCGCTCGATGTGCTCTTGCTTGTTGAGTTCAAGTTCTGCACACAAAGAGGTCCCATTGTGTGAGCACTTTCTCTGGTGCAGATACCTCGCCAGTGACACACACTGAAAGCACGCCGCAGTGACTCACGCTTACAGCTTTGCTTTCTTCATTATTCGTCAACGTGGTATCCTTATAGTTTGGGCCGGGTAGTGCAGGGAAGTCCTCGTTATGGATCGAGAAATCCTGCGTCTGCTCAGTCGACGGCTTCGTCACCATGCCAACTTGATGATGAACACAGTGATGAGATAATTACATAAATGCAGTCAGCAATAAATTATGCTCAAGTTTCCCCTCAAGTGTGGAGAAACTTGAAACCTGTAGATGACAAGTTGATGTTCTACCTCGGCCCTGAACAGCGTTTTGCTCGGGTACGATGAGATTTTTTCACCAGACTAATGGCCTACCATAAGGAGCTCGTCCGGCCAGTGGGTTGAGCACCGGTGTCGGATTTCCAGTCCCTTCTCTTCGACTCCTGTCTGCCAACGCGGGGAAGTCCGATAGATCCAGTCCCGTTACATTTTCACTTCCATCTGAAGCAACATGAAGGTCAGACAATGAAAGCCATCCATTTCATGATATGAATTAACAATAATAATAATGATAGTAGGAATTGGTTTTTAAACTGTTGTAGTCACACTGCTGTCTATTTCACACCACTGACTGATTCAACAGTGTTCCTTCCATAGATTCCTCCAGAAGTTGTCGTTTAATATACAAAATGTGCACCAATAGTGTCGATCCTTTCAACGGATCGGTCTTAAACAAAACAGAAAAAACAGAGACTGACCTGTGCCATTGAAGATGTTGCTTGATAATGAACTATTCATGCCAAAAGCCTGATTACGGTTCATTCCAAATCCAGACATGCTGCAGAGATTAAAGTGAAGTAGAAGGTTAACTTTCGTACTTTGCGTCAGCACACGATACCGGTGCAAAAATAGGGATCTTTCCAGTGTTTCAATGAAGCGAAGACAAGTAGTAACTCTTGGAGAACTCCTCTACCTGTTTATTGTGAAGGGCTGCCGTGCTGGTTGTTGTTTGGGCATGCAAATGATACTGGGTGAGCTGCGGTTGGGGCTGCCCAGACCTGAGCTGCCCATGCTGTTGGTCCTACCACTCATTCCGATGCCCTGACCGACCTGAGAGTGATTCAGCATGT
This sequence comes from Thamnaconus septentrionalis, assembly GCA_009823395.1. Taxonomy (NCBI): domain Eukaryota; kingdom Metazoa; phylum Chordata; class Actinopteri; order Tetraodontiformes; family Monacanthidae; genus Thamnaconus; species Thamnaconus septentrionalis. Next base: position 13,803,608 of record CM020513.1, read on the forward strand.
TTCTGTTCAATGGCAAAGTCCCCCTGTTTAAAAAAAAACAACAAAAAATATAGTCAGGTCCAGGGGAATTAAATTGGCAATGGAACAACACACTACAATGTTCATTCTCAGGTGTTTCCTGTCATTAACCACATGGAAATGAGTCAGTCGGAAAACAGACACCTGCTTGGTGATGGAGGGGTGTGGAGGGACATGGTGGGAATTCCTGTTGTAGGGGTGATATGGCTGGCCAGCTGCGTGCCCTGTGTGAGATTTCGGTTTAACTGAGGTGTGCTGTTCCCCATGCCTCGTACAGAGAAGCCAAGTGCACCTGCAGCGCCGGAACACAAAAACCGACAATGATTAGTACTTTTTTCACTCAAACTGCGGAGAGTAAAAAAAAACAACAACAAAAAAAAAAACAGTTGCGTGTGCATGACTCAATGTTCGTATTCTTACTTTGGGGACCGTACAAACTTGCACCAAGTTGCGACAGCTGCCCAGATGATGATGGCGAGGGAGATGACAGTATCTGCGGAAAAGAGCAATTACAGTCAGGACAAGTTCCAAAAACGTGACTTTGTGGGCAGATATGAGGGGATTACACTCACGTCTTTGTCCGACCGATGTGGGAACATCGACGGCTGGTTGTAGTACATGCTTTCATCAGTGAAGTCGTTGTCGACCACCTCGACGAACTCGACAAATTTCTTCCTAGCACCAAACATGCCTTTCGTCACCTGAGGAGAAAACAACACAGTTGGTAAAGAGGATAAAATTAAAAGGTTTTCCTCCAATATTTTGTGGGCTTTAGGAATGCATACAAAAACCCCAACTTTGTTCTACATGTTCTCTTTCCATTACCACAATGATGCAACTTAAATCTGTAGTTTCATCAATGCAAGGTGTGCAAATTCAAAGTGAACAAAACGGCTCATCCACTTGCTGCCGTCCGTCTGTTGCGTTACACACTGACAGCAGAGCTAAACTTAGCCTAAACTTGTAGGTAAGACTATTAGCGCCACCTCAGACAGGAAGAGAGACCTAAAATGACACTGTATGGATAAGCAGCAGCAGGAGTACCAACATGCCATGGAGCCAACAACATAGCCGCTGACGTTAGCAGGCTACTACAAGTGCTCTGAGCCAATCTGTCTTAGCTCGGCTAGCGGGCTACATTAGCACAAAGCTACAAACCGAAGCTGTACCACAACCTTTCAAGTACCCCCCACTGAACACCTTTGGTGTCGCCACACAAAAAAGTTAAAATAAAAGTTAGCATTTGGACTTATTATGCCTCCGTACATCCACTGTCAACTGACAGTTTTCGGGGCTGAGTGCTCTCGCGTTTGCTCTACTAGCAGCCAGTAGCAGCAGCAGCTGCTGCCAGAGCAACAGCGACAGTATCCCGCAGCTTGACGTTAGAGTGGCGCTGTGTCAAAATGACGACCAAAAAACAGAGGAGAAAATAGCTCGTGTCGACACATCAATCTTGCTCCCTAACCACCCAGTAACACACACATGGGGGGAAACCGTTCAATATCCTCACCGCATCAATTTCCCTTCTGTTCATTAGATCCAAGATGGCTGTGTATTCTGAATCGAAAGACGGATAGCCTCTACCCTCTGACCTTACAACCGGCTGACTACTTCCGTACACAAAAGTAAGTCAGACACACAAGACGCTGAGAAAAAAAAAAAAATCACAGTGCTTAAAAAAATGTGTGAGTGCGCTCCTGAAAGCTTCGGTCAACCTCTTCCAACGCATGCGGTATCAGTGACACTAGCTCGGATAAAAAAGGGGGGCTCTCCTAAAAGTCACTAAATGACGTCACAGTCTATTTGCATAATACATCTTTTTTTGTCAGGGGTGTGGTGGTGGGGTAATAAAAAGTAGCCTAAAGTCAGTACAGTTACACCTATATATTTCTGCTGAGTTGATTCTTGTTCAATTAAAGCAATTGATAATTGGAAATGACTAAGATAGAACAGCAGCTTTGTACTGTACTGCGACACATATCAGTTGTCAAAATGAGCTTATTGACTCTGCATGATTTGTGAATACATAATTCACCAAAAAGAGTTTTAATGGCTCATGCTTGAAAACACACAAGACTGGTGCAGATCTGCTGTGGTTCCTCCATGAACACACACACACCAATCTGAGATCCAATCAATAGGTAGCTTGAATGATGTGACTCACTCTTTTGTGCCAGACTCGTAAGAGGTCAACAATTTTACTCTGTGGGCACAGTCTGCTCTGTTAAATTGAAATGAGTATGGCCAAGATGTGTCTGCACAAGCACAAAAGGCCTGATTGTAAACATCAGCAACCAACAGTGATTAACCTGCAGCTCATACACAATCAATTGATTCTAAATACATGTAAGTCTTAGCTGAAGGATTTGTACTCAGACTCTGGGCACAGACGACAGGTGGTAGCAGAGTTTTAATCAGGAAATCAATCCTAAACAGGTTGACTGGAGAAGCAGGCAGACAAGAGAAGAGGGTGATGAACCAGGATTCAGAGGAAAGAGGCAGCACAGTAGAGGCATGGCCGGAGCTGAACTGAGGATAAATGGTAATTAATTCTTGACAACAATTTAAGAGGTCAGTTGCATCTAAGAATGTATTTTTTCTTTCATCGTGCGTGATTGATTGTCAACCTGCTGGCGACAGATGTGTTGCAGATAATGAACTGATTCATGCCAGGTGAGCAGGCAGAGCCGACCTAATTAGTGGGACCCTGGAGAAGGGATGCAGACAGAGACACTGACAGACAGGGGGAGACATACAGGAACATAAGGGGAAATGGAAAGACACAAGGAGCAGAAGGGTTTGAAAGATGATGCTGTTTATTCTCAACACCCAAATGTAGGTCTAGAAGTAAATGGCAGCTCTGGTAGTCCGCACTGTTTTTAATGCTTTAGTTTAGACACTGCTGTTGCCATCAGGCAGACAATACGGGACAATCAAATCAAGAACCAACAGATTAAAAAAAACAGTTTCTATCCAACAGCAATAACCACCCTCGATGCCACAAAAAAAAAATCCACAACACATGGACACAGTAACGAGATCGTGCAATCAAAATGGTCCGAATGATCAATTCAGCATGAAGATAAAAGGCGGTCGGTGTAAAAACAAAGTTTTACACATTGATGTCTTGAATTTTATTTCCATCATTAATCACGCAAGGTTGAATTTGCAAGATACACGTTCTAATCCAATGCATTTAATTGTACTACCATGTTTAGTAGCCATTGTATTTTTCGATAACTGAACCGCAGAAATCTATAGCATGCACATGCCTTGTGAGGCAGTCGCACATGTTTGTGTTCTCATCCTGGCTGGCACTGCTGCCTGTTAGAGGCACCAGGGTGGATAAGGATGAAGGACAAGTGCTAAAAGCAATCTGTTGCTGAGTGAAAACAGACAAGGGGGAAACCTTATGATAAGTGAAATGAAATTCTTTCACAGTTTTATCGTGCTGGAAAATAGCTCTAATAAAGGAATGCGAGATAACATTGGCAAATTGTGCCCACAGCAGTCTGAGTTGACAACCCCTTTGCCCAGGTTGGGAGTCAGATTGAACCACCAGCAAATGATAAATATAGGAAACAATAATCCACTTCCAAAGCACATTCCTACAGGAAAGAACACTGGGCGCCCTGAATACGGACAACTTGTAAGTAAAAGCATTACTAAATGTATGAATTTAGGTCACTGTAAATTCCTACATTTGCCTATTCACAAAAATACAGTTTATTGTAATATCTAATGCATTTTATGTACACCTCAGATATTTACTAAGATGTCAAATGATTTCACTTCCATTTCCTGCCCCCACCCCCTTGTGTTTTTAAGAGAATTATCAATCCACTATAATAAATTAAGGGGAGAACAAGCAAACGTTTATCATTGCACCACGACAAATTCTTAGACAAATTTGACTTATGTATTATATTTTTGGTGAACCTGTAGATGACCTTTTTTATTTTTATCCCAAATCGCTCCTTATGCTTATCCATTACACCCTGCCCCTTCCTGTGTGTCTCTCTCCCACCTCTGTCATCACGATGAGGAGAAAGGGGAAGTCATGAGGCACAGGGAGGAGAGAGGAGCCGGTGGTTGCTATCACTATGAAAACCAGGGCAAAGCTCAGACACGAAGCCCCAAAGGGATAGTAAAAGGACTGCACCGGGGAATATCAGCTTGGAGACTTCAGCTTCAGCCCATTAAAAGGGATCAACAAATGGCTAACTGTAGAAGAGACAGAGAGTCATGTACGAGAACAGGATAACCAGGGAAAGTAGGTATCATTTTCAATTCTTTCCAGAATTGTGTTTGGTTATACGACTTTGGCACTGTAAAAACTTTTGATTGTATGTAACGTAAAATTGAGCTGCCCAAACGTGTAACTTGCTGATACAGTATTGAAAAGATTGATATTTGTACTACAACCTTGCTTTTGTTTTCACATATCCACCGAATGAAAAATCCAGGGCTGTGTAGAGAAAACATAAATGGGATGCCATTAACTTGAGGCAGCCAACAGCCTCCATCAGTGCCACCCTCATTTGGCTTGTGGTATGTGCCTGCGGCCGAGAGAAAGATGGGCAACGCAATACGAGGCATCATTGCCTTTATTCCGGCGGAACGCTGCCAGCGCTTCCTGGTCGGGGACCTGAAGGAGATGCCACTTGATCGGACCTTGGACCTGAGTAGCCGGCAGCTGCGTCGCCTACCTGTCGCTGCCTGTGTCTTTGGCGAGCTGGTGAAGCTCTACCTGAGCGACAACAACCTGAGCAGTTTACCAGCTGAACTGCAGGGCCTGAAGAAGCTGCAGCTGCTGGCCCTGGATTTTAACTGCTTCGAGGAGCTCCCCGCTGCTGTTTGCAGGTTGCCCCAGCTCAACATTCTTTACCTGGGCAACAACAGACTGTGCCACCTCCCCAGAGAACTAAAAGAGCTCAAGGAACTCAACACCCTGTGGCTGGAGACTAATTGCTTCACCGTTTTTCCCGAAGTGGTTTGTGAGCTTCCCAATCTAAAGACCCTGCACTTGGGTTACAACCAGATACAGAGTTTACCCCGAGAGCTCAGCGTGCTGGAGGAGCTGAGGAGCATCTGGCTCGCAGGGAACCAGCTCTCGGAGTTTCCAGCCGTGTTGCTGGAAATGCAGCTATTGGCTGTCATCGACGTGGACCGAAACAGAATACGCCGCTTCCCGGGCCTGTCTCACATGGAGGGTTTGAAGCTTATCATCTATGACCACAACCCCTGCGTCAATGCCCCTTCAGTAGGTGAGGGGGTCAAGAGAGTTGGGCGCTGGGCAGATTGTTCTGACAATGAGACAGAAGACAGCAGTTCTAAAGCTGCGAGTGAGACCAAGGTGGAAATTATGGAAGCGCAACATGAGGAGGAGCCAAATGTTTAGGGTCAAGGAACAACCCTGACATGAACCGCAGGGAGGGCTCGAAGGGTTCAAGTGGAGCTTTCAGTCTATATATGGTATTGACAGTCACATAGGCTGTTTTGTATGCATGTTCTTTCTGAAGTGTTTAAAATAAAAGTAAATAAAAGTTTCGTGCCGCTTTTGATCGTCTTTTGTTTTTCATTTTGAGAATGATTTTGTGCCATATTTGGCCAACTGCTTCTGAATTCCGCAGTCTGATTTCTCTCAGACCAGCTCTGCGTACATTTCTAGGTCATTCACCAGAATTGTGTAGTAGATATGAAATTAAATTAACAATTTCTTTTTTTTTCTATGGAATAAGTATCCTGTTAGGACAGCAGTGATTTATGTATCCAAATGAACATACACGCTCAGGGCAACCTTGAAGCCAGTAGGTAGACAGTAGGCAATAAATTGATTGAAATAAATACAAAGCATAAATTGGATCCAATGTAACACTGCAGAGATAAAGAAAAAAAAGCTTATGAGTTTTAAGCTCTATTGTTTGAGGAACGTGTGAGAGAAAATCTGTACCTGCAGGAGCTAAATACAGGGAGGATTTTAATCCCAGTGATGAATGTTTGAAGTCAATTAGCACCCCTTTTTCAGCCCAATGCATAATTCATCTAACAGACTGGGTACATTTGCTGGCTGGCTTTGAAGAAAGACTGCAAATGGCCTTGATATCTTCACCGCAGTTCTGATCTCAAACTGATCATAAGTGCTTCTTCCCAATCACCCAGTTCCAGGAAAATGTTGTGCTCACAGGACCACATATCTTTGAGCATCATTATGTACTGTAGTATGAAATCTGATTTTATTTGCTTCATACCAGCCACTTCAAGGACAATCTGCTGCTAAGAGTTTTGAGAACACAGAGCTACTGTATTGTGTCCTAGTTGAACAAACCTTTTACTGTGAGTGTTTTAGAGATCACTGACACTATTAAGACTCCTGCAAAGACAATTTATTTATTTCAGGGCCAATGACAGAGAAGAGCTTGTGAATTCAGTCACACTAAATCAGGACTTTTGTGTTTAATAGTCACAAGGGTCCTGATGATATTTGAGGTTCCAGGAAGAGTCAAAGTCGAGTTCCTAGAACATCACTCCTGCTAAATGATTTGTTCTGTCTGATCAGAAACACAACACTTTGATTGTCAAGTCGATGTGAAAAAATCGAGATACATTTTGTGTGATTGCTCAGTTTTACCAAGTAATTTAAAAAATGTTTTTTTTAACTACTCATATTTAAAATCACATTTTCTTCAGTAGCATTCATTAGTAGCGTTTATAGAAAGTTGGCTTTTACTGACATTCACTTCTGAAGGTCGTCAGTGTTATCTCACATGCCCACTATAGTATATATTTTTTTTACATTAAGTGAATTATTTTGCTGGTGTGAAGGCATTGTGAATATGTAAGATGCTTTATGATTTAACAGGACAAAAAACAACAACAACAAAAAGAAAGAAGCAGGGCATTTTTACTTTTTAAGTTTGTGTTTTAATGCATGAACACTGCCTATATGTGACAGGCATCAAAGAAGGAAAATTGCAACATTAAAACAAGCATGGCAAACACTGAAAGAAGTATTACACAGACAGACTAAATCTTTGGTGCAAATTAAACATTAGCACAACATCCAAAAAAAAAAACCACCCAGAAACTTTCCCTAATACCATGTTTTGGTAAAGTGAATGCCAAGTACAAACAGTACCTGCATCAGCATCACTTCAGCCTTTGCAATTGGCATCATTTCTCTTTTTTAAAAGTAACTTACTTATCCTTTATGTGCTTTGCTTTTTTCCCTGTTGCTAAATATAACCACGATAAATAAGAAGACATTAAACCCTTGGTGCTTTGTTGGAAACACAATAAATAATATATTTTTTAAACTATAAAGTGAGGAACTCACTGTAACAGGAAACAGAAGACAAAAAATGTGTTGCTGAATGTCTACACTGTGAAAGCAGAGAATAATGTGCCACAGCTGTGAATTCGCCAACAGCCAGAGAGGAAGACCGCTGGCAAAATGAAAAAGTGCCTTAAGTCCCTAAAGGCAGAACCATTGCAAACTTTTAGAATGAAACAACAACAAGAAACAAGAAAAAACATAATGTTCAGATCAGAGCTGAGCCATATTCAAAGCAGATGATGTCTAGAGTGTTGGTCATAAGAGTAATTGTGGACAAATTCAGAGCAGGACTTGCTGCAAACTTGCCATGATATGCTACGCTGAACAACACTGAAGAGTTATAAAAAGGGGTGTGTTAAATTCCTACTGCAACTGCCAAATTCTCATGAGCAACACTGTCAGGTGAGTCAGAGCTGGAATGAATTTCTTACTGCTGTGATCACAGATACTCAGCTGGATCTTTAGAAAATCAACAAGGCGTCAGAATGACATAAGGGTTAATGTTGTAAAGACAAAATAATAGCTGGTTTAGTACAGCAATTCAAGACAAAACATTCTCATGCACGTATCAATATTAGAGTACACTTCAGTGGGTTTTACGGCATGTGTTGAAAGCTAGCGTAATGGACTGTAACATTAATAATACACTTTTGGTACTTCTCCTGTGTGCAGTTACACAGTTTACAAGCTCATCCACGGTCCTGGTCTCTGACGGAGTGCGGTCTCCCCCTGCTGCGGCAGCTGGCATTCATCTGGCTCGATGGTGCCGTTAGTTTCCTCTGGGCTCACAGACTCCTGAGACCCTCCCTCAGTGTTACCCACTACGTCGGGTTCAGAGGCCTCCGGGACACCCGGGGGCTCTTTAGGAGATGACCCAGGTGCTGCGTGACTTTCTTGGCAAGTGGGCGACTCCATCACGGGTCCAATTACTTGAGGAGAATCGACTTCTTTTTTCGAGTTCTCCCTCTCCATGCGCTTGCGGGCTTCCTCTTTCCTCTGCGTGATGCGGGTGTTGTCTCCCATCATAACCTTGACTCTCACTTGGTCCGGAGGCCAGAGGCCGCCCCATATGAACTGCAGGTAGCTGAACAGCACGATGACAATGAGGAAGGCAAAGTTGGCCGCCACTCCGATCACGGCAGAAGTCAGTGGGAAGTTGAACAGAATATATCTTATGCCGGTAAAGTACGCATGGATGCGGAGCTGTGCAGAGTAGACCTGCACTCGTTTGGACTGGATCTGAATGACTGCACCTATGGTGGGCTTGTAGGAATTTGCCTTGTAGTCAGAGAAGAGCTCGACCTCTATGAGCTGTTTTTGCTCGGCCATCCCGGCCAGAAGGAGGGGAGAAAAGACCAACGTGCTGATGGTCTGCAGGAGACTGGAACGGTAGTGCAGCATCGTAGATCGTCCCACAGACGAAACGGTCTCCCCGCCTTTGGTGTAAGCTGACATCTTGACCATAAACATACCGAGCTGCTCATTCACAGCAGACTCTGGCATTTCCATCTCCAAGGATATGCGATAGGGCTGACTGTGGGCCATCACCTGGGTCCTCTCGTTCTTCATGAAAGAGATGTTGGCGGTGGGGAAGGAGCAAAGCGTCGACTCTGAGGAGTCACAGTCGGCGGTGTAGTAGAAGTGCACGGGGGTGGAGAAGCTCACGGTGGGCATGTAGGAGTAGTAAAAGCTCCCGTAGAGAAAAATAGACACCCAGAGCAGAAGGACAAGGACGCACAGCAGGACAGCAGCCTGAAACAGTGTGCGCTGCGCTTTGAGAAGCGTCACGGCGGCCACATCGTGTAGCCAGTGCAGCATCAGCCCCATCGAGCTCCTCATCGAGTCAGATCCGCCGGAATGCGCCGTCCCTCGGATCCTGCTTTGGCCAGCCGGTCCTTCTGGCCGCCCCGCTGTCTGCTGCCACTGTGGGACGCGCTCTTTATGTTCATCTGACATTACTGGGTGGGTGTCTCCAGTCCCAAACTGTGAAATTGCTTATCTTCGCCCCGTCATGTCTCACGAGTCTTTTCAGCCAATTCACACCCTCATTTTACTCTTCTTCTGTCTACTTTGTTGTGACGAGTCGCTGCTAATGTCATCCAAGACTAAATTCAACAGCTACGAAACTATCCGACATACGCTAGGGAAGTACCAGTGACCTGCGGAGTTCTATCATCGACGCCTAATCTCGTTAGCATCTCAGTGTGGTTGCGCTCTTGCGGCACAAAAACATGACCTCATGAACCGGAAGTTGATGTGCATTTTCATTGCGGTAGCGAGTTGTCCAACGAACAAGTCGACTTGTTTGTTGGTACTACAGAAATATAACAACACCACATAGCCATACAATTAAAAGGGGAGAAAAGACCAACGAGTAATGACTTTTCATGTACAAGAAAATTACCTATACCGGCGCTGGTCGTAAGGGAAAACCAAGAAAAATATTAATTGCATGCATTTAGTGTCGTATTGAAGTTGGTTTGATTCAGATTATCATTCATCCAGAGGAAGAAAAAAAACATTAGATTCACTTTACTAAATATTTACATCATCATGGCATCCAACCATCAATGGAATGTGAATATTTTGTTTTTTCCTTCTTAGTCAATCAATTTTTTTTTAAATTTCTTTTTAATCAATATAATCTCCATTATTTTCTATTGTATTGCTGTTGTCAATATGCAAATTTCCCCAATGTGTGGTTAATAAAGGCTTCTTCTTCATCATCATTCCAAACCGGAAGTGAATTTTTTCTTTGTGCTAGCATGAAGCCGAGGCTAAAGCTGCTACATCAGGCAACGCCAGCGAAGGGACAAGGCCATCAGTTACGGTCGTCGATGGGGAAGAAGACTCGTCTCGCCGGTGGAGCCGTCGGTCGCAGAACGATTCTTCAGCTTTCACCCCCAGGAGTCCGCGGTGGGAATACAGACGAGAGAGAAACGACAGCTGGATCCGATGGTTAATATTAATAAATATTTGTTTGTTTTTTAAACGAAAAAAAGTATTAGCCACATATTAGCCTAATGCTAAATAGCTTACTTCAAAGGAATATACTTGTCTGGTGACGATGTGGAGTAACTAATTGTAATTTAGTCTCCTGATTACTTGGAGGAAAAACATGGGTTACATAATGCAATAATGTTGGACTTGATGTGTACATGAAACTTACTTCTCTATTAAATAGTCGCTAAGAAGCAATCCGCTAGCACGCTAACGTATTCTGTAGCGTTTCTCACTAGCGTGCCGACGTGGACTAACATTCGGGATTTTGGAGTTTCAGTTGACTTAGTTCACTTGTAATAATCCCTCGACATTGCAATTAGATTAGATAATTTGTATCATCGTTTGTGGAATACCATGACGCATAGTGTTTAAAGCTTTCCAGCGTTAACAATTGCTTGTTGTTAGCATCTGTTAACATTTCAAATCTGGTCTTTCTTGCCTCTCTTTAGCAGATGAACCTGAGGGTGATGGTCACAATTTTTTGAGACAAGCACATGCAAGCATGAGAGCTCCTGCAGTAAAAGCCACAGGTAAAGGGATTGCGTGTGTTGTTGTCGCCGTTTCAGAGGAGGCACGATTAAACTTTGACATCTTTTGCAGAGGGGTTGTCCCTCCTTGGAACCTATGAGGATAGTGATGATGAGGAAGCTGGAGATACAACTGTCAAGTCTCAACACAACCAACCAGCTGACATTGACAGCACATTAGCCAATTTTATGGCTGTAAGTACGGTTTTGCTTATTACCAACTACAATCTTGCCAGTTTGTGGAAAAAGCAGGATGAATAGTTCCAAGTTATTTTTTTTATTATTGAAAGAATTAGAACTAAAATGTAATAATTTTAGATTTCTGGTGAAATGGGTTATTCGAGGAATATCACAGGTGGCTTTTATTGTTTTGGTGTAGGTTTACAGTATTTTTTTTGTGTCACAACATCATTGCCATTTTCACGTTCCCACCTTTCAGGAAATTGATGCAATCACTACACAGCCCAGTTCAGAGAATGCAGGATCTCATTCCTCTGCGCCTGAAGTTACTGATCAACAACCAGCTGCAGGTGGAGAGAAGAACCAACAGAATACTGAGTTTGCATACGATACTCAGTATTCACTCGCTGGAGGTAACTGTTCTAAGAGCAAGTCCTCATGTTTAGAGCAACGAAACGATCAAGCAGGTTTAAATATTTACCAAATCAGATTTTAGTTTGTCTTTTCTTTTGCCAGTTTGGAGTTGATGGCCTTCATTACAGCCTGCAGCATTGTTATTCAAGATCAAAATAACATTCGTTCAAATAACAGTTATTACAATAATCACTTGGTATGAATTTACATTTCAATTGCAAAATTTGACAATATTGATATTTTGGCATATTATATATTTATAATATGTTTATATTAATTGGTTACGTTTTTTATTTTTAACTATACATAGTAAAGAAATCTAAGAAGAATCACAGTGAAATTTGGTTTACTGTTAATTGTGCAGGAAATGGAAAAAAAATAATCAATTCTAAATATGACATCTTTTATTTCTAAATGTTTCCTTCCTTCTGTTCTTAATCACATAGTGGGTGTAGAGATGGGAGACTGGCAGGAGGTATGGGACGATAACTCTGGTTGCCACTACTACTGGAACACTAAGACCAATGAGGTGTCCTGGGAACTGCCGAACTATCTGGCTAATCAGGTGCAAAGCCTGGGGCACTGTGCCAACAGGTGGGTGATACCTGACAACTACATAGACTAATTCTATACTTTTGTTTGTTTTTTCTTAACCTTGTTTTATTGAAATACCACATTGACCCTCAACGACACTTCTAATTATTTAATGCACATCTATTTGTCTTTGTAGCTCTGTCAACGGAAACAGCACAGCACATGCTGGTTTATCTAAAGATGAAAATGCTTCAGTCGCATCTGCACCAACATCAGTGAAAGAAACTAAAGTGAAGGCAAGTTTAACATGTGTTCTTTGATTTATCGATTTTTTTCCTTTCTAATGACTTCCTGGTCTCACATTTAGATCTTTCCCCTTATGTTTTATCTTAAAGGAGATAGTCCAGAACGTTGTTGGCCTCACAAGTGAAGAAGAGGAGCGCCATGGGGTGGCTGCTTCACTTCTCGGTCCTTTAATACCCTCTGAAATTAAAGAAGCTGAAGAAAAATGGAGAAAAAAACTCCTTACAGGCTTGGACGAGCCTGGGCCTTCTGTGGACTCTGATGGAGAAGGTGGCCTCCCTGCAGGCTCTCCTGCTCCACCTCCTCTGGATACAGACTTGGCTCAAAATGTCCAGAGTGATGTATCCATCAAGAAGCAGGCAGGAGAGACCACAGAAGCGGAGGAGGAGACTGAAGAGGACACAGTGGAGCTCGAATTGGCGCTGGAGAGAAAGAAGGTGTGTGTTGGGGTTAAGGGTGGAGGTGTTAAAGTGGATTCTCTTGATCTGTTGTTTATTATACCACAGCAGTGTTTGAATGTTACTGTTGGCTTGACCAAGCTCTTGTCTGGTTGCCCCATGTCCCAGGCTGAGCTGCGCGCTCTGGAGGAGGGCGATGGCAGTGCGGGCGGATCCAGCCCTAGCTCTGAGACCAGCCAAGAAGCTTTGGGTTCGCGAGGCATTCTGCTGAAGAAAAACAGGTGGAAGACAGCTTTTCCATGTGCTGCCAGCCCGGACTCCAACAGCAGAAGCTCAGACGCACAGGATAACACGGAGACAGGTGAGTCCACAATGTAACGCATGCTAAACTCGAAGCGGGATTGCGGAAAAAATGGAGGGTGAACACAAAAAAATGTTTTGCTTTAATCCTTGCACATTGTGTGGATTATCTTGTGTCTTCTAGCGTCATCGAAAATCCTTGAGAGTGTTGTGGAAGGAGAAGAAAAAGAAAAGAACAGTTCTGATGAGTCTGCAAAACCTTTGACGAAAGAGGAAGAAATGTCTGACCTCAAAATGGAAACGCCTGAGCTCAAGGTAAATTAATGTCTCAAGCACTATCTGTTACATGGATCACATACTCCATGTTTTGGACTGACATGTTTTTGATGATGAAAACGTGCAGTTTCAGATTGGACAGCTGGCGAACACCTTAACAAGCAAGATGGAGTTCCTGGGGATACACAAAAAGGCCATCTCAAACTTTCAGCTGCTCCTGCTGCAGACTGAGGTAAAATACTACCGTCTCACTTGGGAGCTACGTTATCTTTGTCTTGTTAAGGCTTGCAAAGCAGAACTTTTAAAATATTTAACTCCTAATTTAGTTTGATACATTTTCATTTTGCACACTGACATCTGGTTTAATATTTAAAATTCTCATCACGATCCATTACTTTTTGGCACTGTCTGTAATTTCTCTTCTATGGTAATGATCAATCTTGTGTTTTTTCTCACCTTCTTCCTCGCCTTGCTTGCCTTTCACCTCTCGTCTCTCTCAGACTCGAATCGCCGACTGGAGGGCGGGCGCGCTGAACGGGGCCTATCTTTGCCGCCGGCTGCAGGAAGCTGCTGAACACATAAAATTTTACGAACTTAACGCCACCCCTAAAGGCTGGTCCTGCCACTGGGACAGGTACGCGCTGCTTACCTTTCACATCTCTAAACTCCCTCGTTCCCCCCCAAAAAGTCTTACGGTGTGACTACAGCCCCCCTGAGTGCCAAGGTTGCAGACTTTGTAACATGACGTGAGGAGAAGTTTAACGAGCCCAAGTGGAGCAAAAATAATTGCCAGAAACAGACTCTTGAGGTTTCTGTGATGAAACCTGACGCTCTGCCTTGCACCTACTGGTAAGGGAGCATCTAACCGGGAAGGGGCCAGCCTGCGCTCCGTTAAATAACCACGCCACCCGGCCCCCAGACTCTCTCTGCCCTTTGTCGTGAGGGTGGTTTGTAGACTCTTCACGGGTGCAGTCAGTGTAAGGGGAGGGGCGGGATGTTAGGCAAGCTGTTTGCGCGGGAGAGCTTTGCACTTTACAGGACTACAACCCCTCAGAATGCAATGCTGACAGAGCGATGCGCCGGAATCGAGGAATGTCATGCTTCAAATTAAAGGTGAAGATGGAGAAATGACGGGATTCCAGCAGGTCAGACCTACTCTATTTCATATGTCTTCCTGTTTTGTTATTTGATTTCTTTCTAATGTAAATCAAGTTGACTGTGCTTACTTTCTGACCAACCATAAAAGTTCCACGCTGGTGTATTTTTTTTGTTTGTTTGTTCTTTTTTTGGTGTGTCTGGGAGGGAATGGTTGTCCTAGTGAGTACAAATGTGACAACCATGCTGTGAACTGCTGAATGCTAATTACAGGACCCAGAGATGATTTGTTTTGTTTTCTTTGTTTTTGAGACCAAGGTGGGTTCCCTATCAACCTTCATAATCCAGCAGTCCAATTCAGCCAGGCCTTTCGGATGGGTCAAGTTGCTGTCCTGTCCAAACACCTGCCCCCTATTGTGGACAATATGTCCACCCTATCAGCCCACTGTCCCAGGGTATCATGCCATGAAGCCAGTTGCCAGGCCGGTCCTTGAAACTCTATTTTTCTATCTCTGTTGTCCCACTTTTTAGAGAGCACAGGCGGTATTTCTATGTCAACGACCGGACCAATGCTTCCCAGTGGGATTTTCCAACGGAGGAGGACAAATGTGACGACCCGAAGGACAGCCAAGGTACTAAGATGACCGGCCAAGGAGATACAAAAACATCTGACTCTGGCGATGCCCCAGGTCAGTAGACGCTGCCCAGACTATCCTATCACACATATTTTCTAATGGAAAATACCATTCGGGAATACGCTTTTACAGAAGTGTGTGCTCGTTCTGCTGACTTCTATTTCTCCATTATGTCAACAGCACCCCCACCGCCCGGCACGCCTGCCCTCTGGTCTCCATCCCAGCCCCCTCTCCCTGACAGTCCACCGCCACCCTCAGACTGCCCCCCACCACCACCTCTTCCACCGGGCTCACCACCACCACCTCCTCCCCCTCCTGACAGTGACGGGGAGATAATGGAGGTGGAGATGGAGATGGATGATGACAATGACGGAGAGCCTCCTGCTCCCGGAACTGAGGAGGACGCCGGTGTGAGGCCTCCTCTCCCTCCAGGCACTGTCGCAATGAAGGTACAGCGCTGATGGAGTTTCTTCTACTGTGATACTTAATGATAAAGTCCAAACGACGCACACGTTCAAAATCAAAGAGAGGATGTTGATGGTTTTTTTCATGTTATGTCATGTCTGTGAAATAGCTCGCGGAGACATCGTGTCCACTGGGGAAAGGTCAAAAACGCAAAGCCAGTCAACTGAACAAAGCCATTACTATTGGCAGCAGTCCCATCCTCTACACTCAGCCTGCTGTCAATGCAGGTAAATCAATCTCTGCTCAGCATTGTGTTCGTAAACTGTGTTGTGTTACATGTTTGTGAAAGAAAACCAGAGTCCATTCTTACAAAGTAGTGGCAAAACACAGCGTAACAGCCTTTGGTGGCCGTGTTATTAAAACTCCTGCATTGTCTAAGAAAAGAATAGACTTTGTCATTGTGACATGCGCAACGACATTAAAATGAGATGAACTCTGCTTTTCTGAACAGACCAAGTAGCTCCACCGGGATTGCAACTTAATTTGGTTATTCAATTAGTTTACCCATCATAAAAATGTCCATTGTATTAAGTTTTCTTTTTCCCCTTCTGTAGCCACCTTAATGTCAACAGCTGCTTACTGGGGCATGACGGCCGTCGCTGCACCTATGATACCGTGTGAACCTCCGCCCCCACCACTTCCTGCCCAGCCTCCTCAACCACCACTGCCGCCTGCCCCACCAGCCTGTGAACCTCCGACAGCCAAAGCGCTGACCACAGACAAGACCAAAAAGTTAAAGAAAGACAAGGTCAGTCTTCAAGCGTGTGGAAGAAAAGCGCTTGTATATCACCTTTCAATTGTGCTTGGCATTGCAATTAACTTTCGTGTGTCTCTGCAGTCAAAAAAGAGTAAGATCAAAATGCCTTCACTGGTGAAGAAGTGGCAGAGCATCCAGAAGGAGCTGGATGAGGAAGAGAAGAGCAGCTCCAGCGATGAGGACAGAGATCAGCTTTCCAAGAAAAACATTGAAGAATGGAAGCAACAGCAGCTCTTAACGTATGTTTGTAATTGAGTACATGTTTGACGTTTCATTCTGATGATATAAAAACATAGCTGTTCTCCATTCAATGAAATGATTATGTTTAACTCGATCTTTTTTTTATGACTGCAGAGGGAAAGCGTCAAAGAATGCCAACTTTGAGGCAGTGCCTGATGACTGGCGGAATCGACTAAAGAAGCGGAAGCTTAAAACGTAAAGTCGCCTGGTCAACTTTTGTTTTCTATTTTAAAGTCCTCTCCAACATATTCTCCACACAGTGTCGTCATCCACTGTGAAAATGTTGTTTTGGCATTGTTTTGTATTTTTTCTTTGGCCTCTTCTTATTTTGAGCTGGTGGGGGTGGGCTGGTGGAGATTACAGCCTGTTGCGTCACAGTCCATTTAATCCAAGGGGGTTTAAATGTTTGTCCTCTTGATTTCCTTTTTCCTTTATTGTGCCAAAACATGTTCATTGTGGACGACTCATCAAAATGTTGTATGCGCATCATCCAGATGACTGCCAAGGTTTGGAAAAGTCGATTTTCTATTTTATTGAACATTTAGCAACCTTGTCCATACAGTGTACAATGAAGTGTCATTTGTTGGAAGAGGAGGGAATGTGGATCATCATGTATATTTTGTAAAAAGTTATTAAACTGTTTCTTTTTGAAAGTTGTCTATTTGTATTATTACTATTATTATTATTATCATTATTATCATCATCATCAATAGTAACTATTACTTACAATAGCACCTACAATTGGAAAAACTTGATTATGTTGTTCCATTTTTATCTGGTAAATATGTACGAGACTGTACACAACATCACTGATAAAGGTTTGAAATGCCTTTGTAAATGCACTCTCATGGATGTGACGAAATGGCTCGACTGTGATTCATAACAGTCAAGCGGGAAAGCAAAAGCTATGTACAGTTATATATATATATAGTTACAAGTCACTGCCCCATTATAACAAAATTTGAAGAATGGTACAATACGTTCCCCTGGTGACTGCAGTGTTGTTCTGTCACCTGGCAACAACTCGCACTTCCTTTTAGCGGTTCGGGGGACGGGGACGGATGGCCACAAAGTCCATCTACTGAATTTAAATTTAAAGTTCCAGAGGAGACAATCTTGTGGACCATCTTTGTTTAACTCGTTTGTCTACTAACATCAATCGTATTAAAAAACGATGACGCTGCGTGGCTTCGGGAACTTTGCCTGAATGGCGAGCTGGAGACTCCTTCGAGATGCCTTCAAGAAAGAACAATAAGAACAGCTCACATGTAAGGTTTTGTTTCATGATCCAGCCTCTGAAGATACTTCTTTAAACTACAGGTTTGCTTAGACAAAATAATTATTGGGAATGTTCTAAACTACTTGTGAGATACATCTTAATGTTTAGCAGCGGGGACGAAATGCTTCTGATTCCATTGTAACGCTGCTTGGTATTTAAATAAAGGAGCATAATTTTTCACAGAAAAAAATAATAAAATGACTTATTGATGAAATACATCTACGAGCCTCTTTTCCCATTCAGGCAGAGGAACCATTTTCACTGGCAGCCGGTGCTATCAGGGATTGGTGGAACATCTACCAGGTGAACCAGTTGAACACCAGTGACTCCAACACAGACGAAAACAAAAAGGAACTGGGAGGGAAGAAGCTCTGTAAGTTATTCTCCCGCGGCTTGTGTTTAAGAGGATACTATCCACTCAGAAGTAGGTTATCAAATAAGTTCACTTTTCATTTTTTCTGTTCACCTCACTACGGCAGCACCGTCACTTAGGTTGTGGTTTCTAGTCTCGCAAAAGTTGGGCATCAGGCAGGAACCACGAAAGCGGAACTATTATCTTCCAAATCCATCGGTTACATCGAGGCGGAACATCTATGATTGCGACACCCCGGATTTATTGCTGAAGTTCCCGTTGGCTTGACAAGGGCGAGTGAAGTTGATAGCCACTAGCCAGGGCTCCTGCTTTAGCAAACAAGAGAAAAACGAATTGTTTCATTTTTCACATTTAAAAAAAAAACAAAAAAATACTACCTGTGTCTGTCTCACCTGCAAAAATACCGGCGCTATGGTGAAAGAGATCAATGTGAGGAGACATTTTGAGACATTAAAATATATGTTTTATTTTATTGTCAGAGTGCTGTTCTTTTCAGAAAATATGTTCAGAAAGTAAAATCCTCAGTGGGAGTGCAGTAGTGTTTTATGTGTTTTTCTCTCTTTTTGTAAACAACGTCTCACATATGATGAAGCAGCTCTGGTTTAGGGTTAAGTGACACCTTGACATCTGGAAAAGTTATGAGGATTTATTATTATTATTATTATTATTATTTTTAATGTCTGCTCAGTCACCCATCCATCTTTCCATCTCCTCACAGTGTCTTTAAACCTGAATCAGACTCTACGCACCAGACAGTTGCTCATTGACTTCGACGCTGGCCGTCCTGTTTTGAGTCTCAGGGCTCCGCTCGACTTGGTCAACTTCCAAACCACATCCCGACCTCGTTGGCCCATAGAATGTGAGGTCGTCACTGACACAATCTGTCACATCGGTAATAGTGATCCTTTACTCATTACATATTTCCTCATATTTCACAAGAGCAGTCTCTGAAAAATACAGCAAATGTATAAAACTTACCACTGATTTATTCCGAGCTCCTAGTGCTATTTTTTTTTTAAATGTGTTTTTTTCTTTTTAAATCTACTGACCTCCTGTGTTGTAGAGTGGGACCCCACAGAGCCAGAGCCTCTTTACCAGTTCACTGGACATGAGAGGACACCCGTTCCATCAGCGGAGGACAAGGGGAAAGTGGTCTACTGTACTGAACATGGTAACGTCTGACTTTCCCCCCCAAGGAACAACAAGACACCAATTTAGCACGTGACCTTATTGCTGAGAGATCAATTTAAATTGTTAACGATCACAGAATAATGGAATGTTTATGAGAGCGTTGATTTTTTTTGATCAGGCAATCAAGAAACTATTTGGCCATGCAACTGAAGTGCTTCATTCTCAAAGTTGTAGGTTGATTTAAGGTTTATCTCTCAGATGAAACATTTTTCCAGAATATTTTTTTCCCCCAATTTTTTTCTATGCAAATAGCTCACTGTTGGAAGTCCATATTAGCAGCAATCCAAAAGCAAAATGAGACTCGCACTGTAAAAGAATAAAACATTTTTGTATTTACAGGGAGTCATATTGCCTTTGCAAGAGTCAAAACACTTTGCATGTTTTCCTAACGCAATGCAGCCTTACATCAAATGCCATTTTACTTTAGTATTGTTGTTTTTCTGTCTTGCCACCTTAAAGGCAACAGGTTTCCTTATTTCACTTGCTCACGTGTCGGAGGAAGCAGAGGACCCATTAAGCAAGCCACCTATGATGCCAATCGCACAGAGTTCACCCTTGAATTTGAGTCCCGCTTTGAAAGTGGGAACCTGCATAAAGCTGTGCAAGTGTAAGTCTAATATACTGATATGTTTTTCTGTGCTGGTACCCATGTGCTTTAACCATGGACTGCTTCATTCTCAGCCATTTCTTCAAATCCTGTCTCTCGTTTAGAGTTATTCCACTTTTCCACCTATGCTTTTAATCACCAAATTATGACAAGGATAATATGACTCTCTCTGTCTCTGTCTCTGTCAGGGGTGTGCATGAGTATGAGCTCACCCTGCAGACAGACATGTACACCCAAAAGCACACGCAGTGGTTTTATTTCCGGGTCCGGAACATGAAAGCTGGTGTGGCCTACCGCTTCACTATCACCAACTTGATAAAGAGAGGCAGCTTGTATTCTCAAGGGATGAGACCCCTCCTCTATTCGGAGAGGGCTGCCCAGGAGAAAGGCATTGGATGGGAACACACCGGCTCAAACATCAGATACTACAGAAACTCTAATCAGGTAGGTGGCATTTTAGTGCACATAGAAATGCTGCTAAAAAAAATGACTATGATATTATGCAGTAATATTCTTTACACTTTTGTGTGAAATGTCCAAGCTTGCAAACTGAGTAAAGACATCTTTTTAAATTACCCACAGATCAAGACTATTAAATGACTGCAGGTATCGGTTTTGCCTTGTAGTCACCATGTCTCTTTACAGGCTGCTAAGGACAACAACAGTGACGCAGCCACCCTTTACGCACTCACTTGGACGCTCCAGTTTCCCTACGACTCAGACACCTGCTACCTGGCCCACTGCTACCCGTACACCTACTCACAGCTGCAGCGCTACCTCAGGAACATTTCTTCTAACCCGGCAGTCGTGTCGTATTGCACCGTGCGAGTTCTGTGCCATAGTCTTGCCGGAAATGCTGTGTATGTGTTGACAATAACATCCCGTGGGATGAGCAGACCGGAGCGCAGGACCAAGAAGGCTGTGGTGGTGACAGCCAGGGTGCACCCTGGTGAGACCAACGGCTCCTGGATGATGGAGGGCTTTCTGGACTTTCTGCTCGGAGACTCCGAGGATGCACAGTTACTCAGGGACACTTTTGTCTTTAAGGTGATAGTGCTCCAGTAGCAGAAGAAGACCAGTGGCACTGTTGTGTTATTTGTCCTGTAATCCTTTTTTGTATTTTGGTTTCATGGTCCTGCAGGTGGTGCCCATGTTGAATCCAGATGGGGTGATAGTGGGAAACTACCGGTGCTCTTTAGCAGGCAGGGACCTCAACAGAAATTACCAGACATCGCTCAAAGATTCATTTCCCTGTGTGTGGCACACCCGAAGCATGGTGGAGAGGTAGGACAGGGCAGGTCCTTGAACAAATATACACAAATTATAGTCAATATGTAATAATACTCAGTCTGTCATGACAAATTAGAGGCATGGTAACTTATTGCCTCACAGTTTAGAAAAAGAAGAAACAGGTGTGTCCAAACTTTTGACTGGTCGTGTATAGTAGGTATAACTACATTTTTGTTCATGCTTAGAAGGTGATACTAGTAAAAACCTAAGATTATACTGCACCATTGCATCACTTTTCTTTTCCATTACACTTCCCCCCAGGCTGTTAGCAGGGACTGATGTAGTGCTGTACTGTGACTTTCACGGACACAGCCGTAAGAACAACGTCTTCATGTACGGCTGTAACACTGCGGGCGATGCTGCGCTGAAGCTTCGTGAACGAGTCTTTCCACTGATGATGAGCAAAAACGCCAGTAATAAGGTAAATAGTCTCACTTATGCAAGTCTTGCTCGAAATCAAACAGCTTTGAGCTCTGTCGCTACCTGCTGGAAGGGTCAACGCCACGCTCCTTCTTAGTTCTCCTTTAAGAGCTGCAAGTTCCGTGTTCAGAAGAGCAAAGAGGGAACCAGTCGGGTCACCATGTGGAAACTTGGTATCAAAAACAGTTACACCATGGAGGCCAGCTTCGGAGGCTCCACATTGGGTAAGATGAGACGACTGCGTTATCTCTGTGTACTTTGTTACATGTTTCTTGGACAATATTGTGCGTCTTTATATTAGGCGACAGGAAAGGAACGCATTTTACCACTGGAGACCTAAAATCCATCGGCTATTGTTTTTGTGACACCCTGCTTGACTACTGTGATCCTGATCCATCAAAGGTGAGAGAAAATGAGCCACGTTCAGAATGAGTGAAACACTAAATGCAGCTTATTAGTTTGTTTTACAGAACTGGCACATTGACATGGAGAGTAGAAAGTTTCAGAACTATGTGTGTTGTTCTCCAGCCCTTTGTTAATTGTCAATTCTGGCTTGTATTATCATGTTAGTGCATGTGAATCAACTCTTTGGAAGTATTGGCCCACTGCACCCCAAACACTGCCATTAAACAACAGAAATAGCAACGAAAAATGCTCCTTGATGCTGATGATAACTGACTAAAACAGCGTTTGTAATTTACAAGGAAATCAATAATAACTGCACGTTAGACATCCTCTCACCTGCAATATTATGACTGCACTTGCGGACATGGTCCACAAAATAGCGATGGTCCTGTTACATCATAATTTAATCCAGTGAATTTCCAGTGTTAACTTGTATATGCAACGCCCAATGAGATCATCCCATAATAAGATGGCTTTGAGAATCAGGTCCTTTAACAGGATGCCTGAAATCATGTGTTAGAAATGGAGATGAGTCCTAAACTGATTGTTTCTACTGGCTCAAAGAAGATATAAATTACTTGCCTATAGGATTTGTGTATGTCTGTTTCCTGATAATTCAGGTCACTTACTGTCTGTCTGAGCTGGCGGTGTTGCTTGGAAAAGAGGCCAGAGAGAGACTGGGCAAAGATGTGGGCACCGACCATAACTTCACTGTGTCTGACCTGGAAACAAGGTGAAATAGTCATTTCAAATATCTTTTCCAAGTGATGTAAAACGATATACCTTTATCCAGTCTGATTGCCAAGTTCTCCTGGTTGCTTTCTCAGCACAAGTGGTTCAAACAGTTCGGAATCTGATGGACTGCCTGCACATTTACTGCAACAGCCCAAACCTGCTCATCAGACGGTAACATAAAACTGCTCCGCTTTAATATTTCTTTTTTTTCCCTTTCTTTCAAGTTTTTTTTTGTGACAGATTACTCTGCTCTCTTTCACAGGAAAATCCAGTGAAGAAGAAAAAGAAACACCTGAGGAGCCTCAAAGAGAGGAACAAGCTGCGACAACAGAGACTGAGGAGTAGCGCAACACTAACGGCCCTGCAAAACAACGACAGCCATAATGTAAAAGGCTTAGAACACACCCTGCTTAGCTTACTGAATAGTTGAATTTAAATGACACTGATGAGAACGACCGCAGCAGGAATCCTACATGACTGATGACAACACAGTCCAAGAGGGTGAGCAAGAGGGGAGGACTGTGGGACGACACAGGAAAAAGTGGCGGGTACGTAGAAAAGTTCAAGGGCAATAAAGTTATCGACACGTTTTGTCCAGGCTTTTCGTCTTCACCTGTCTTTCATTTTTTGAAGGTAAAAGGCCTCGTGAGAAAGGCTGTGATCCCTCCTCCCACCACTCACCCGGTTGAGGTCAGTCAGTCAGTCAGTCAGTCAGTCAGTCAGTCAGTCAGTCAGTCAAATGACTTTGTGGCAGAGCTGCAAGATATGGCAACTCAAGCGTCCTTGAACAGTGAACCACAATGAACTAAACCTCCAAATTTCTATTTGTCAATTTGAAATGATTGAATAATAACACAAATGAATCATGATTTCAAGTCAAATGCTTAGCAGCTCACAGGAGAAATGATTCTGCTATTCTGCCAGCATCTCCAGCAGTGATATAGACTAAATATTTACAAATCTGAGGTTGATATTTGGACATTTGGATTCAGCCAGCCAAGTTTTGTCAAGTCACTCAGAATGTATATAGCTTTACTTTATTTCATCATGATATGAAATTATGTGATATGATTCATTATATTATGGTGTTTTCTGTGTTTGAGGACACCTCATTGGATGGCAGACCAGCCAGACACCAGCCTTGCAGGGCAAAAGCCTCCTCACATCTCAGGCCTCACACAGCTGTGGCTCCTCACATTGGTGATGTTTCTTTTGGGCTAAAAGTGTTCACACTCCATCAGATTGTACTTTACCATAGTTTAAAAAAAGAAAGAAAAGAGCCTGTAGCATCTTAACGTTTTAGGCTCTTTTTTTTAATATCTCTATTCTTATTTTATTTTAATTGTTGTTAATCACCTTGGGTTGCATGTTCTTGTATGAAAGGTGCTATACAAATAAAATTTGATTTGATTTGATTAGATTTAATTTAAAGTTGATCATATTGCCATGGGTTGCTAGTAGTTTTAACCATCAGTGCAGTGGAGCAATGACCTATTTGCTTGTCTTTCACAGATGGGCCAGGTGTTTATACAGGACAGTGGAGATGCTCCACTCAGCTGCTGCGCCTCAGTGCTCTTCTCGCGCCACCACCGGCAGTCGTCCAGTGCAACCAGCAGCGTAGGGTTTTTTTGTTTGTTTTTTTTACAGCCAAACTAAAATTCTGTTTTAACTTTTTTTAATTATTGAAAGCTTTGTAGAAGTTTGCTCAATTTGGTTCAGTATTTTGTGGTATCTTATAGTTAAAAATAACAAAAACAAAAATATTAGGGCATGTTCATAATAATAATAATAATAATAATAATAATAATAATTCATTCATTCATTCATCTTCTATACCCGCTTATTCCAATTCAGGGTCACGGGGGTCTGCTGGAGCCTAAATAATAATAATAATAATAATAATAATAACAATAATAATCCTTATTTCGCTTTTAGGGCTGTTACCTTCTCTTATTGGGCACCACAGGTAAATCCAATGGTACAATTTCACTCATTCTGAAGATGCTCAACAACAACCATGTTCCAGATGTGTCTCAGATGTCATTTAATATCTTTTAAGCAGGTTTCACTCACCAATGCATGTCAAAATGCTTGACATGCCGGACAATGTTGCTACGAAGCATTTACTCTCAGGCTTTGCTGATGACAAGTTCAACAACAGACTTCAAACATTAAAAAACAGAAACTCCTTACGGGTCACTGAGGAGGAAGAGGAATCTTCAGGTATGGCTGGCATACCTAAAACCATGCTTTTCAAATGTTATTTTACATTAAATACTGTATTTTTGCAATGATGAATTTGCTTATCAAAGGTGTTTAGTTTTGACCTGGATGACATGCTTTACAGTGTTCATGAAGTTCTCCCCCTGCTTTTTGCTTCTTGGATTTGTCCTTTATGCAGCAGGTTTATCACTGTTGAGACGTTTCCCATTTGGGCAGCAGAATCAGACAGATCACAGCTCTGCAGCGGTGTCACACAACAGTTTATTCCTGCCTGTGTCAAGGGGCCGAGTCCTGAGAGCAAATCGGTGGGTTTATCCGGAGCACTTTGCCCCCAACTGTCATTTTTACAATGACCCCGTGACCCTGAGCTCGGGAAGAAGTGGGTATGGAAAATGGATGTATGGATGTTTAGCTTGCAGTGCAGACAAATATGAAGGAGAAGGCAATAAGCCCCCCCCCCCTCCCTTTGGCCTTTTAACTAATGGCTCTAATGTTTGCATTCTTTCCTTCTCCTCAGATTACAAAAAGACCTTCCAGTTCCAAAAAACTACACTGGTCTTTCATCCCCCTTGACTGGGCCTTCAGACCTTGTGCGGTTACAGGTTCAACATTCTCATAAGGACACCCCAGTGAGACTTCAGGATGATTTTTTCAGACTTTATCACTCCAGAAGAAATGTTAAAGTAACTTCAGCTCCAAATAAAGGAACGAGAGTGTCACAGTCTGCTCCACTGTTAAGAAGTAATGATAATCTTGGAATCACAGATTGATTCCATTCGACGTTCCCTGGTAAGGGATGACCCCTAGTGGACAATATACAACTCGCACCTCATTGACGTGACACTAATATATTGTGTTTTATAATGTAAATGTCTTCAGCAAATGTTTAATGGAATTGAAGTAATTACTGTGCAGTGTTTGATCAAGTCAAGTATTAAAGTGTTTTCTAATTAAAGGTTATGTAAAAGGATTTTGCATTTTTGCAAACCTGAGCTAATTTTTCTTACAAAATATAAAGCATTGATTTTTTTGCTCAAGTACAAATGTTAAAACTTTTGATAAAGTAAATTGTATTTATTACAATCTTTACAAAAACAGCAATTCACAAGATGTATAAAAAAAACAAATATAAATACATTCAAATCTTTCTGTTTTGGGAAATGTATCCACTGTGCAAGATATACAAAAAAGTAGCAGGTGTCCTTGACTTCGATACGAGTAAATCCTGGTGGTTCCAGGTGTTCAGTGCACCAGCACTCAGTCATACTGACGGAGATGAAACTGGCTCTGGGTGTACCTCACCATGTCCCGCAGCGCCACAAAGCCAGAGACAGCCTGGATCATTTAGAAAATACATGTTAGGTTAATGTTTAAATGTTAAATAAAACCATTCATATTTCAGCCACTGACAATCACAAGCTAATTTAATTAGAAAAAAAAACCTCTACCTGCATTCCTACCTGAATGAGTATTAATAAGGCAAGGACTATGTGGACGCCTCTCTCCAGGGGCTGTATAAGAATGGCCTCGTTGAAAAGCTGGAAGAGGATGAGTGGAAACTGCAATAGGATGCTGAGCAACCAAAATCCAGCCAACTCTGGGACCTTCAACACATGTAAACAATTTAATAAGAAAACTTTAATAACTATAATATCTCTGTAACACAAGCAATGAAAACCAGATTTAAATTGTACTTTACACGCATTTCCAAACTGGTACATGTGAAACGGAAATAGAAATGAAAAAAAGAAGGCTTAAAGACACACAAAGAACCACAGTATTTTTTGTATATGCATTCTAAAGTCCTTGCATTGTAAGTGTGAATCTTTTATTAATGCAAAAAAGGCTAATTACTAAATCCCTGATTCTGGCATCTGCATTAAAACAAAAGATAATATTAAAAAGCTTGAATGAATGTCGAACAAAGTGAGCTTTGCATTCCTAAAACACGGGTTAGAAATGCATTGTTACACCAAAATACATTGTGGATGTGGTCATCACAGTCAATACATTTGTAACCTTTTCCTGAAGATTTCCAGCATAGCCCAGAAAGAGCCTGATAGCTTCGATCAGAGTCATCAGAATGAGTACTGTGACCAAGATGAACTTGTAATAGTCTGGTAAGGCAGGATACTGATGAAAAAGGGGGGAAAAGAGAATCATTTGTCATATGATTGGGGTGAACTGAAAGGAAAGGTCTGATCTTAATAAAGTCTTGTCTCTGTCATGGCGTGACAGTGTCTCGCACTGCCTCACCTTCAGGTTCAACATCACACTTTCGCTGATCCACCACAGGGGGAAGAACCACATGTTAAAGTACAGAGACATCTGGAGGTGAAGGCTGGACAAAACCTGCTTGTCTGACACAGAGAACACAGTGCGTAAGGCTTTGAGTAATGGTCATATATCAGGACATAAATACCTACAAACAGACGACTGGGTGTAGCAGACTCCTTGCAGGCTAGCTTGGTGCTAATTTCAACGAAACAGCAGCAGCAGCAGCACTTCCAGTCTCCTACCGTGAGGCAGCGACGAACCGTGTTCCTTGGAGAGAGTTCGACTCTGGTCAAATAAAACATTCCGAGAAAAGTCCTCTAGGCCCTTTCGAACAGCTTCCGGTAGCTCCATGCTGAAACTGTTCCCAGTCTCTGTGCGAAATGCTGTTTGCTAAACACATCGGAGGAACCGAGACGCTGCCTTTCTCGGTCTCCTGGATACCGGCTGGGGAAATCTCGTCGTCTCTCGTCAGATATCGCGTTCCAAGCATCTCCTTTGATCTTACTTTCGACTCCACTTTCACTTTTTCGTGTACTTTTGAAAATGATACTGCCATATTTTCGTCGTAGATACAGCACAACTAAACTTGCACACATGGTGAACTCACAGTTTTTAAGATAAAAGCTTTTTACCTTTAACTTTTGCAGTTGGGGAAAACAAAATGGCCAATGTTGAAGCGATCCTGATGAACAGTAATGATGAGAAGTTACCTAGATTAAAGACTGTTGTGAGAGCATTTGATTGCTACTGGGTATAAGTCTATAATTCTCACAGCATAGCCTCATTGGGGTTTCACAATGTCTTATGTGTAAGACGATGGAATCTGCTTTTTTTTTTTTTTCCTGTCATCAAATAAAACACTACAGTTAGAAACAACAGTCCCAATAGTTTATTGAGCTATTATGAAATGTACAGTATTAAAAATTTGTTTAAAAAAAACAAAAACAACAACAAAAAAAACCCAACAACTTCCCAGTCACTGTGGAGACAATGCAAAGAGTTAGAGGGTGGTGGTGGTGGTGGATTTGAGGGGGTTAGTTCTTTATAATATATTTAAAAAAAACAAACATATTTACAATCATCATATTTGACACTAAAAGAAGTGCCAGCGCCACT
The DNA here is from genome assembly GCA_009823395.1 of Thamnaconus septentrionalis. Lineage (NCBI taxonomy): Eukaryota > Metazoa > Chordata > Actinopteri > Tetraodontiformes > Monacanthidae > Thamnaconus > Thamnaconus septentrionalis. Next base: position 13,832,005 of record CM020513.1, read on the forward strand.
GACATTGGAGCTCACAGTGAGGAATATCTGAGATAGATTCAGTTGAGGCTTTTGTGTATGAATAATCCACTGTGTCATAATAGCGCAGACAGGCCTTGTACTGCTGCAGCTTCTCAGTCAGGGGGCTGATGGTCAGAGCCTTACCCTGGACGCTTAGGTCGATGTACCTAAATGCATCAGAAAAAAACAAGAAAAAACACTAAGCTGTCTATCATGATTTTAAAAACCAATACATGAAAAACTTGCTTCATAGTCTACCCCTTATCCCAGTATATTTCAGAGCAACAAGACATGACTCTGTACCTGCGAGAGATTCTCCAACACACAAGGGTATTTAGAGCCATCAGTGTAGCCAACAGGAAAAAGAAGCTCTCCAGGTTCCCTTCATGTAGTACATTTGGGTAGAAAATACCTGTAATGACAATCCCTGGGGTTATATCAAACTTGATTTATAAAAGCAAGTGTTTACTTATTCCAGTTATGCCCCAGAATTACCATCAGTGCATGTTAGTATACTCTACCTCCGGAAAGAAGGTGCACCAGTTGAATTAAAAAGGCACCCAGGAAACAGCCCCCTCCATAGAACAGGGTGAGGAAGTGCAATGAAATCCCTCTGATGTGGCTGGGGATGAGTTGGAATGATATGAGGGAACCTGTGAAAGATAAGGAGACACCAGGAGTGTGAGATTGTAGTGAGTCAGCAGGGTTTAGGGGTAAATATTTGTGTACTTCTTTGTGATGCAAAATTATTTAGACTGTGGATTTCACTGAGAGATATCAATACGCAAAACGGCCTTAACCAAAGTTTTGCAAAAATATTATTTAAAATGGGTATAAAATGGGAGTTGTAATGCTACTGCTTACATGAAGGAGTGACGAGAGCCTCAGCAACACCAAGGAGGATGTATTGAGGGCTGAGCTTGAAACACGGCATGGACGACACTTGCAGAACTTTCCCAGACAGAGTCTGCTCCACTAGAGGGTAAGACTTCCTCTGCAGCTCAGACAAACCTGCCACCAGGACTGACACTGTGGCACATGCGTGGCCCAGAGCTGCAAGGGAAGGACATACAGGGAGGGGTAATAAGAGAGAGGGCTGTAGAATAGGAAGAAGGAGGAAGGAGAAGAGTGGGGGAGTAGGCACACAAGAACAAAGGGGACAGAAATATCCAGATGAGGACGTTAAAACTCAGTTTAAATTAGTGAGTGTGTGTGCAGAAAGAAATACTTACTGATGACTTTGGCAGGTGCCATGGGTGTTTTACCCATGCAGAATAACCAGGCTTTTACACACTCAATGACAGGCGCTAAGAGCAGGACAGGTAGGATGCTGATCACATTCATGAGTCCAATCGGTAACAGCAGCTCATTGAGGTGGAGGTTTGAGTTCATCGTCTGAATGTAGTAACCTGAGGGAATCTGTAGAGAGGGTATTCTTAACATTGATCTCATCCAGCTTGCACAGTTTGGCCTTGTGATATGATGCAACCTGCCTGTGTGATACATGCTCTGTAGAGAAGCTGGAGCCAATAAAGAGGGAAGAGCTTGGCCAGGACTTTAACATTCTCCACATGTGTTTCGCTGTAACGACCACCGTTGTTCTCCTTAGCTCGGTCCAACCAACATGTCACATCTCCACTCAGGTGCCGATGGCGGAGGCAGCACATTTTGAAAGAATTCAAGAAAACCCCAAGCGTGGTCAATAGTGATCCACCTGTGATGCAAATACAAATAGGAGAGTCTTTTACGTGGCATGATTTGTTACATGTTTATGCTTATGTTTATTTGTATTTTACCTTTTTTGGGTTTATAGGTGAGTTTGTTCCTCGTCATGTGTATGGCTATTAGAGCCAGCAGCACAGAGGTGAAGGGGATAAGGAAACCGAGATTCTTAGCCACTGACTGCTGGATGTAGGCAATACCCAGGAAAACCATCGTCGAATTTAGGTTAACCAACCAGTAGAACCTGGACGCAAATACAAAATGCAAATTAGGCTTCAGATCAATAAATATCCTGGAATAAAACTACAAAATATCATGAATCTATCTTTGGTTGTCTGTCTTGATTTCAATGATGGCCACACCCATCACCATAACTTCCACACCACCAAAGCCCCATTGTTAGGACATTAAAATTGGTTTGTTTGTTTTGACCTGCCGACTGAGGAAGACTTGGGGAGAATTATAATTAAACAGATAAAGGTATCAAGAACCCACCAGTTGAAGAAAGACAAGAGCTGGTGCTGGTTGTAGCCCTGTAGGCTATAAGCTCCCATGGGACAAAGTATGGCCCGGATGCCACCAATACCCAGTGCAGCAGCCATAAGACCCATGTAGAACAGGATTTGTTGCTCCCGAGGTTCTAACAGGTGTATCAGGTGATGATTGTCCATGTAAAAGTCCTCAAAAGGGAACGCTACCACCGGAAGCATGGCTGTCCCTTACAAAAGTGACAAAGAGATGAGTTGATTTTTTTAAAACATAATTAAATGTACGGATATATACTAATATTTATGATACAAGATAACATATATGATCCTTTGTGTCTTACCAAAGAAATGAAGAAAAGCACACAAGTATAGCACCTTGGTCCTTCCCAAGAAGGTTTCGGCAAACCACCCAACCAGTACAGGGGACAGGGTGCTGGCTCCCACGAAGCAAAGATTTACAGTTGCAGCCATGCAGTTACTGTAGCCCAGTTTCACGGTGCAGAAGAGAATCATGTTGCACACAATCCCAAAGAATGTGAATCTTTCACACAGCTCCACAAGCAGCATGCAGATGATGACCTGGATCTTCTTGCGGTGCCTTCTCCGTGGTCCCTGGTCACAACCAAAGGTCCTGGGAAGTTGAGGTGGTCGGCCTCTGCCCTCCGGCAGTCTCTGAAAATCCTCAGCCACCATTCCACAGAGCCACTAAGTTGGTTGCTGCAACAGTGTAGTTAGTAGAGTGGATGACACTGAGTTCTCACTCCAATCAGGGCACTCAGCATGGAACCTTCAAGAATTTCACCACGAGGTGCAACAACTTGAATCACACAGTTTCTTCAGCTGCGCAGACACACCTACAAGCACTATACACGTGCCGGTGACTGACCTCCCTCCTGTGCAATAATCTAACACAGAATTGACCTTAAAAGGTGTCTGACACATGAGGAAAAATTGTATAGTGCAAGTGATTGATAGTTTTAATGTGGAGACTTTCCCAGAAATATTCATAAATCTTAAATAATCAACAAGACTCTCTAAATTTTATCTTTAATAATCATGCAAAGACATGGAAGTTATTTTCTCTATACAATTATCCAATCACTTTTGAGTGCAGTTTTCAATTTTACGTTTACTATGTATAACTGAGCCACTTTTGTAAAAAAAAAAAATAATAAAACAAAATACAGAATGCAATAGAGAAGCTGACCTACATAAGGAGATAGAATATTCAAAACAGTACAAATCATTGATGTTGCTTTTGGTCACCACCTGAAATTGCTTTCTTGAATTTGTCATTTTTATGTTTTTTTTTCTTATTATTTTGCCAAATATGTCAAATACAAGAATGCTGTTCTCATTGATATCCATGTTGCTATTCCCTGCAATTGTGAAATTGTCTCTTTATATCCTATTTTAAATATTGTTTGAATATTATATGTAATAATCAATAACAATGTTTTGAGGAAAAAAACTCCAATACAACAGCTACCACAAAGACATTGGTATTAAAGCTTGATGTAAGAGTTTACATAGAAATAAAATACTTTATTTCAAGATTAAACTAAAAACTAAATAACAAATCCAGAACATGTAAAGTCACTAAAACAGCATCCTTAAATTATAATTTAGAAGTGCAGGCAGTTGCAAACGAATGCAAAATGCCTCATCTCTTTGAGAGAGCAGCCCATCAGCAAAGGGAGTATTTCTGAATCCCTGCATGTAATTAGAGTGGTCTTGTTAAGTGGAAGTGATGGCAGTCCAACTTCAGCAGGGTCAGACAGGCAACAACTGTTGTTGTAATCGATGTATCTAAAGAACATATGAAACACCATAATTATGAGTTTAAATAACGCATGTTCCTAGCCAAAAGACAATCACTGTCTCAGGTTGCAGTTATAACCCTAGAAATTACCTTTCTCTCAAGCTGGCCATCATTCTTTTTTGATATATGCTAAAATGATATCTGTGAATTCTGCTTTTATTTCTGTTGTGTTTTAAATAATTTGTCTGTATTAAAGAAATAGACATAAGGGATGAAGTATTGTCTAAATGTAGATTTTTATTTTTATTTTAATCTGGGAATGTTCTCATTCCTCCAGGTAATCGTCGCTTAAGTGACTGGAATTTGACCTGGATCTCAAACCAAGTATTTTTAATCCCATTGCTTCACTTTCTAAGTCAACATCTGAAGTTGTACCCAAATAATTAAAGCAGCTGACTTTTCAAACTGACCTTTCCCTTTATCTGTTTTATTGTTTTTTTCCATGGAAGGTCACTCTTTCCTCTATGCAAATAGCTCTGTGCCATAGCTCCTATTTAATTGGTGTCTGAACTTTTCGGCCCAGTTATGATTGGTGGATGCAGGTTCGAGCTCTGGCGGGTGACTGACTGATTGCGCCGAAGGCCGCGGCCTCCTCGTACAGCCACGACGATACATCCCAACAGTTTGTACCACAATTTCAAAGATTTTTTTTTCGTGCATCGAGGTTTAACTGCCATTTTTTTGTTGCGATGTTTACTGTTTTAACATTGTCTTTGCCTTCTTTTATTTGTAGGCAAATTTATAACTTGCGGGTTGGGATATATTTTTGTACAGCGCTGACACTGTTTTGTTTAACATGTGAATCTCAGAACTCACGAGGGATGACGTTCGTGTAACGCACTGGTGTTTGCACCATAACGACAAATTAAAAAACAAACAAACGATGGAAAATTAACAAATTTATTAAATAATAGACATTAACCAAAGCTTATATAATATTAGATGTGTGAAAATCAAGTATAACTTTATTTTACGTTTTTCGCAAGATACGAAGATTTTTGTTGGCACATATAGAGATAAACATATGGAAAAAAATATTACAGCCTGTCTGTTTGACTGGCAAGTAGTCTTTTCTCTATATAATCCCGCACCTGTTTAAGGTGCGATAAAAGCCAAAGCATATCCATGGATACGGCGTCTAGTTTGGTTTGGTCCGCGGTGTATCATGGGAAGAAAAGCTCTCAGAAAGCTCGTCATTTGCAGCGCCTGCTGAAAGACCTTCCTGGACGGAAACGATCATCTTCAAATATACAAAAAGGTAGCCCTCCAAAACATTGCATACCTTTGTATGTTTAATTTAAAATGCTGCGCTATACAACGTAAGGCTAATGTTTCAAAAACATTAAAGGTTATGCTTTTGTTGTAAAGTTAACGTCTGCTAGCCCAACAGGCTAGCAGTTTGTTTAGAGTGCTACCCCTCTCTATAAAACGGAAAGTGAAATTGTTTACTTAAAATTAGTCCTAAATTCAGAATCTGTCTTGTTGTGTATGTCTGTACCCCGCTTAATTTACAGGTATGGTGTGACCTAACAGCATTACACGGAACGTGCTAACGATGTATGTATTGTTGTTGTGCTCCTCCAAACAGACATCGACTAGTGATGTCTGGAGGTCGAATGCCGAGCTGTCCTGCCTCGGCGTCCACTGGATTCAGCTCAACCCCTGTCAAAATTAGCAACCGGCCAGATATCCGCCGAGTCGGTGGCTTGGACTGCGATGTCCTTGTGGACAACGAAGATGCTTTTTCTCAGCTTTCTCCCATCAATTATGACAGCGGTGACAGTGATGAGGAAATACAGTTTGTGCAAAATGAACATGCTTCACCTTCACTGAGCAGGATGTCTGCATCCAGTGTTTCCCCCCTCAGGTAACCTTTGATTTAGTTTTCTGTTTTAAAGCTGTACTACTACTACTACTACTACTACTACTACTCCTACTACTCTGACCACCAAACTCAATTAAATGAAGTTGGAGTAGCAGTGGAATTAATATAGCTGAAAAATATTTTGTGTTGCAGGTGTGAACTACCAAGAACGCCTTCAGATCGAATGCTTAATTTAACTATGGAGTCTGTCGGTTCACCTCGTCTCAGTGCTTGGGAGTTGTGGCTGGTGAACAAAGCCAAAGAAGAGCGTCTTAAATTGGAAAAGAAATCTGAAGAGGCAAGCCAAAGTCCATTTTCAATGGGATCATTGCAGTTGTTTTGCTATTTTGATGCTTTCAATTACACACCGAGTCTTTCTAAGCCACGGTTTTCTTTTGTTTTACTTTTTACGTGTACAAACACTAATTATCCCCTGCCCTAACATTTTGTATTCTTTTACTTAGGAACATATCCTGAAAGAAAAAAAGGAACGAGAAGAAAGAGAGCAAAAACTGAGGAAAATGATCGTGGAAGAGAAGATTCAGAACTGGCTACAGATGAAACGTGAGCAGGTAAACAAGACAGGCTTTCTAAACTCAGTAATACTTATTTACAATTAGAACTTTAATACTGAATCAGTTTTCATTTTTACTCCCAACTACAATTTCAGGAAAAACATCAGCAGCTAGAAAAAAAGAGCAAAGAAAAGGAGGAGATCCACAGGCAGAAGGAAAAACAGATGGAGACTGAATGGAAAGCTGATCAAAAATATAAAAAGTGGTTGCACACAAAGAATCAAGAAAAATCAGAGTTGGAAAAAAAAGAGAAGGTATGTCCATCTGCCCGTCCATCTTTTTGTTTCATGTATTATTTAGTTTTACTCTGCTTTTAAAAATGACATTTTTGTACTAAAGTTTTTTTTTTTAATATATATATATCAATGTTCTTAATAGGAAAAAGCCGCCTTAAAGGAGGAGCAGGAAAAAAAGTGCCACCAGAGGGCAGAGGAGAAATTCCAAGAATGGCTGACAAAAGCTAATGATAAAAGAAGAGCCAGTCCCCAAACTATCTTTGACCCAGCAAGTATGTTCATTTTTTTGCTACTTTGGAATGATTAGCTATTCAAGCTAATGTGTTTTAAATATAACGACCTTTTGTATAATTTAATGATTGTTTTTGAATGTGTGTGTATATGTGTGTATCTATATATGTTACTTAAGTGTCCCTATATTACTGAAAATATAATTTTTGTGTCACGCACAAGAGCTTGTAACATTCCACAGGCCAACCGGTTCTATTTAAATGGTGATTACAGTTTGAGAATGGGTTCATGTTGACTACAGTGGTGCAATGGATATAACTAGACTGGGAAAAGAACGATTCATAAGCACACAATAGTTGAAATGTAGAAAAATTACATCTTTCATTAGGACGAAACATTAATTAATCATTTCTAAGATTTTATTCAATTGAATGTAGAATGTTACGCATTGACAAATGATGGCAATTAAAAAAAGTTTTAACATCAAGCATGGTTATGTTGCCACTTTACATATCTTGTTATTACTGACTGTCCCCCCTTTTTCCCCCCCCCAATAATAGGACCATATGACAAATTCTATCCATCACCCAGCTTCTACAATCCCATACCCTGGAAACCGATTCACACACCGCCTCCGGAAAATCCCAAGAGTGCTTCGTCGTGTACAAAGTCACAGAAAAAAACTAAACACCAGCAAAGTTCTAGCGCAGCTTTCAGAATAAGAAACTACACGAGTGGAGCTGTGCATCCGGTTCCGTGGAGGTGACACACAAGTCCGAACCCTGCGACTGTAAGACGGACTAAAAGACTAATTTCATCAAGATTCACCACCACAGCTCCTGAACAGAGACTCTGCTGAATCATACCGGCATTAGTTTTCCTAAGCTCGCTGTGGTCACTGAGGCATGCAACCCTGTTTGTATTTTGGGTTGTGGTTTCTTTTGTACAGTGTTTTTGCTGTTAAGCAATCTGCGTTCTCAAAGTTTTTTTTTTTTTTTTACTCAATCATGGCTCTGTTGCGTTGTTTTTACACATTTGTGTCATAAAACTGCAATTTCCACCTAAAACCACCATGTTGTCATGTTTGTACCATCCTTTAAACTGCAACATTTAGTTTGGAAATGTGGAGGCCTCCTCTGTGCACGTCGCTGGTGTCACCACTAAGTGGCTGGCCAGCCACTGCTTTTGATGAGGCATCAGCCACACATGCTTGAAAGATGGCGGGTTGCTGGTCACAGCCAAAGATAGCACAGCCCCCCAACTGCTTGGTCAAGTGCCCCTCACACTCACACATTGTTCTGCGTCCAGCTGTGCCTTGTTCTTGTGTGGGCCGAGATGACGACAGACACGAGTGAGGGGGTGGTGAGAGAGAGAGGGAGAGGGAGACGCTGATTCACATTCTGCTCATTCTCTGTGAACATCTTGCTGTGATACCAATACATGCAGTGTGAGGTAACAAGATTTAAGCTATATTGTATTTTAGAGTAACCAGCCTTAAGTTACACCTCTTAAATTGTCAGCTGTGTTTTACTTTGCCTAATTCGGTGCTGATCTCATTACTGTGGTTGTCTGCTGTGGAACGTGTAGGTTGACAGTACTCGGCAGTGGGGCTGAATATACTGAGGGGAAAAAATATTCTTGAACCAATATTAAACTGTTAAAATTAAGACATCAAGTGTTTGCTATGTGCTAAAAGAAAGCCCATTACAGAAGGTATGAAGTCTGTTTTCTGTGAAGCCTGCCGTCATCAAAGACTTGCTGTTGTGTTCAGGAGCATTCAGCGTTTGACTTTTTGTAAATAAGTTATAGCATTTAAAGGGGAAAGTGACTAATGTCATAGCTTATTGTAAATGAGTGCAAATAAGACACAATCGGTCTGATTTTTTTTCTTTTTACTCACTATGGTGCTTCATTTGTAATTTCTGAATTTTTCAGCTGTGGAGTTCTGGTTAAGAAACAGCAGGAAAAAAAGTCAACGTCCCATGATGCAGTGGAGCAAGTGGGCTGGTAATTTGAGAACACTCCTTCCACGCCAGGTAAGAGGTGGGGCTACAGTTGTCCAGGATTTAGAATAGTAGGTGGGAGAGGTGTGTCACACAGGAGGAGTGATAGTCCAAAGGGCAAAATAGGCTCACTTATGTTCAGCAAGTTATTTCAATACTGACTGTGAGTGTGGACGACTTCTAAATGGTGATTTTCTACTTGCTGTGGAATTTATCGTTTCAAAATGAGATCATTGTGGATTTTTTTTTGTTACTTATTGAAATCTGAAGGAGCACAAAATGTCACCCATTGGAATTTAACCAGGATGTTAAAGTAAGATTATGTATACTGTATACATATGCATTAGATGAACCCAGATGAAAAGCTACTCTGCAACTTGTAGAAACCCGATTTGTCCTTTTTTCCTGACACGGATACGACTGCTGTTTCTGTAAATAGACTCTAGTTTTTATTGACACAACTTAGAAGGAACCAGTTCTGTTACATCAAGACACAAGAAGTCCTGGATCTAGCGGTTGGCCTCAGCGTCTTTTTCTTTGTGTATGTATTTTTCCCAACACCATGCAGTCCGCTGGGCCGGAGATTGATGACTCTTTTGACTTTCTATTCAAAATCATCCTGGTTGGGGACTCAAACGTGGGAAAGACCTGCGTCGTTCAGAGCTTTAAGTCTGGCATTTTCGTGGAGAAGCAGCAAAACACAATTGGGGTAGATTTTAGTGTCCGCACCCTGGACATTGATGGCAAAAAAGTCAAGGTAGGTCATATATTATCATATTTATTTAATTTCTTTGATCAACTTAGTGTTAAGCCCTTCACACATACATATGCCGAGTGCAGATTGTTTTTCAACTAGTCTCACAAAAAAGCCTGTTTATGTAACACAGTTGTGTACCTTCTCTGGGGCCTTGCTTGTTCCACTTACTGCTTTGGAGAAAGAGGAGTGTGTGTGAGCAACTTTTGGAATTGTGTGTTTGTTTTCTGGGTGTGTTGACGTGTTAACTGCATGCGTACTTGAGAGCACAAAGCCTGGCTCAACACATTCAAAATGGTAGTTGCTCAGTAGAGTTGTTCACGTTCGCTATTTTGCTGCAGATGCAGGTGTGGGACACAGCGGGACAGGAGCGTTTCCGCACTATCACTCAGAGCTACTACCGCAGTGCACACGGGGCCATAGTCGCCTACGACATCACACGCCGCAGCACGTTTGAATCTGTGCCCCAGTGGATCAGGGAGGTGGAGCAGTTGGGAGCTGCCAGTGTGGTGATCATCGTCATTGGTAATCAAAAATGTTGCTTGAATGTTTGTCATACTCAAATAACATGAAAACCAGTCATGATTCACACATTGCAACTAAATTTTTGGTATTTCAACCTCTCTGCCTATTAGTTTACTCAGTTTCAGGAAGTTGATCGATTTGTCTCTATGGGGAAGTGACGCAGGAAGATTTCCACACTCCCAACTTAATACAATAAAACATGTGTAGCACATTAAATTTAAGTGATGCAGGAGCATTTCCACACTCCCAACATAATGCAATAAAACATGTGCAGCACATTAGCTTAAGATGCACCCTTCACACATTAAGCATTTAATAAAATGTTAGAAATCTTATCACTATTTACTGTTTTTTCAGATTTTGAACACTAACTGTTCAAAAATAATCCTTTAAAAAAATCCCATATTAACTATAATCTATTTTGTGAACAATAAAAATTATTTCACTTAATAAGATGTCCAGGATTTTGTTTTACTACTTAATACTTTTTGTTTTTTTCTAATTAAAATTTTGGCCTGTGTTGACTTCCTACTTCCAAAATGACATCAGCGCTTCTTACTTTCTTCACTGCAGGTAATAAGTCGGACCTGGAAGCCCAGAGGCAGGTCTTGTTCGAGGACGCCTGCACTCTGGCAGAAAACAACAACGTGCTGGCCTCCTTGGAAACCTCAGCCAAAGAAGCTCAGAATGTGGACGCCGCCTTCGTCCTCATGGCCCGGGAGCTGCTGGCTCGCAACGGCATGAACACCACAGACGAGGCCATTCGAGACTCACCTAGGCTGATCTTGAGCAACAGCTCCCAACCCATCCACGGCGCTGCGTCCTCAGATAAGAAGTGCGGGTGCTGAGCTGACTGACATGCCAGGTACACCATAAAATACTTCTGAGAAAACATTGATGGAAGGCTGAAGTGTCTGCAACATTTTCCCGACCAGGTAATTCACTGAGGACTGTGTGAATCTAGTTGTTGTATATGTTCACGTTTTATTTATACACATTTTAGTGTCAGCAGCACATGCTTTGGTGGCATTTGCCGATAAAAATGTATTTTGTACCGTTTGGCTGAGGAAGCCAGCAGCTGACTGTGATCTATCACAAAGCACACCGATTTTGTTAAAAGACTGTTATAAAGTTGACTTGACAAGCAAAGTTGTGTGTCTGTCATGTCTTACATTATGGCTTTAAGGTTCGTTACCAGAGTTCCTTATTGTATGTATGTATGTGTGTATATAAACCAGTACTGGTTATTTGCTGCTGCTACAAGTGTAATTGATATTTTAAACACACCAACCCAAAACTTTCATAATATGACCTTGCCTAAAATTATGTGACATAAAAATAAGCACCATCGTTTCAGTAGAAACTGTACTGTTAGTCTAAGAGTTTTAAACCATTCTTAAAGAAACAATCTTTCTGTGAATTGAGGTCTGAATCTAAAGTGGCAGGTTACTACATGATGACAAATGTTGACTTGATCTTGCCAGTATTTGTGCTTGTTGAACTTTCACTTTGCGTAGAAAGAACAACAAAATATGATGATTGGGGAAAACAAACGGCAGAACTGTATCAATGAAGACCTGTGTGTGCCGAGTGTAAAGTTTAAAATCAATATCTATCTGAATCTTATAGTCGTGTAACCCCTCAGTCAAACTAGAGTCCTTGACTTTTTGTTGCAAATAAAGTAAATGGAGGCATCAAAACGAAAACACTGAAAAAAATACCAGCTGAAACACTACCGTACCATCACTGACTTAATGTGACCTTTGAACATTTATCATCTAAACTTAGTTGGAATTGCTTTTCGCACCACATGGTTTGGCACTGCACCACAAATGTCTGCGACCGCTACATTTTCCCTCCGACCATTCCAGGCAGACATTAATAGAACGGACAGCAGAGAAACTATCTCTAGTTGCAGTTCGGGACTTTTGCAGGCATACAAGAGCAGTGAGGTGAGTTGATAGAGTTGATCCTACTCTAGAGGCCAACCTTCCTGTTGAAACACCAGCTCCACAGCCTCCTTCACATCCTCCACCACGAAGGAAGGCTGCGTGAGGCTGGGGTCGAAGCGGAAGTCCCTGTGACCGTGGAAGATGCGCTGCTCAGTGACAGTCTGATTGGGGTCAGAGGGCAGCTCCTGCTGGTCCCTGCTGTACACGCCGGTGCACACCAGGATGGAGCTGCACCCCTCGGGGAGCTCCTCTGTTGTCTCAAACACGTTGGAACCTCCTCCGAGTTCTGTTGAGGTCATTTGATGGACGCCATCAACTGAATCCGCCGAAAGATCTGAACCGTGTGCGCCGCCCTTGGCCTGCACTTGGGCTTTGGCACGTTGAGATGTCTGAAGGTAGCGGTTGTAGAGGTTGGCACCGTAAATGTCAGCCATTGGGTTATCTCTGGTAAGATATAAGCAGAAAAAACAGGTTTTTAGGACACAACTTCCACAGAAAATCAGGCTTTAGGTGGAATTTGTGTCATTTGTGTGTTCCAAATTTCAAACTTTTCTGCTTTATTATCAATGAACCTGTCTTCATAAAACACTAAATTGGTCTCAGAGGCATCTACAAGCGCTCTGCACAATCAAAGAGAAAGCATGAAGCGACGGAGGGCAGGAAAAACTCACCAGTGGGAAGAAACCTTGAGCAGACCCTGACTCTGCAGGGCGGCCATCTGCTTTCACTCAAGGCCTAATATTTCAAGTGAGTAGTGTGCCAACGCTGGGATGTATGAGTTAACTAACGTGCTTGTAGCTATGTTATCACATTTGAATAAGGCCACTGTTGTGATGTGTATTCTGTTTATGTGTGACAAACTGTTGCCTGGGCTGTCTTTATTGTCTGATTGCATTTTACCATTTAAAAAAAGTATTTGTTTAAACACGCTGGTTTAACAAAGAATCCTAACCACTGGCGAGGGGCAAGAGGTAGTAGTGTGCAATTTTGGTCACTACCATGTCAAAAGTACTGCAATGCATTAAAGAGTAGTAACAGAAGTATGCAGTTTGCAACACAGCTGTGATGATAAACAGTGCTGGAGCCACGCTCCGGTGTTGACACCATGGTTTACCCGATAGCATACAGCCTCTTCACAGGGCTGGTCCAGCCGAGGCTCTCGGCCTGCTGCTTGACCAGCAGCTCAGCATAGTTGTACGTCACCACGCTGGGTTTACCAATCAGAGCCTCGTACTTCAGCTCACGGCCTGTGATCTTCTTGTACAAACTCTCCAAGCACACCAGGAACATGCCGTGCCCGAACCTACGAGACAAAAATCCGTAGTGGTGTAATAACACCGCGACAGGTCACATTCAAAGACCTTTCCAATCGCACAGACAAATCACCTGGGATTCTTGGCCTCGGCCATCCACAGCAGGTCCATGTTACAGGCCAGAACAGGGATGTGAGGGTACCGTTGAGAACTCCAGTCATTGTCTGGGTTCCCATTGGTCAGCAGCACGTCTACGATAAGCTGGAAGTTGGTCTCCCATCTGATCGGTTCGCCGAATAAGATGACAGCTGTTGGAGCAAATGGGTGCTGAATAAATCCTACATGTGTGAGTGCTGTAAAAATTGCTCGTGGGTCATTCTGCGAGGAAACTTACCATCTATCGGCCGCAAGCCTTTAGTGGGAGGAACCTGTAGGATACACACAGATGTTACAATATTTCCGAGAGCACTGTGTATGCATGTATCTTCAGAAGTAAAATCGGCAGTACTCACGCCGTCTTTGGGTCTTCTGTTATGATCCACAACATCTAGAACAGGATAGGCCTCTCTGAGCATATCTATAGTAACCACATCCTGAAAACCCAGGCTGTAGGATTGGTAGTTAAAGTCAAATTACACATCGAAATAAGATGAAATACATGTATGGATAAAGAGAAAACAAATAACCTGCTTAGGTGGAAAGTTATTCTTTTTCTAACTTCATTCTGTGTTTCACGATGATACAAGGTGCCCCAGGCACTGTTTGACCTGTTTGTCATGGACAGAGGTTGTGTCCTTGGAGCTTCCAGATCTGGGCGCGCGAGAGCGATTCCCATCGTGAAACGCCTCACTCTGTTATCAAAGAACTAAGGATTACGTTAAGTAACCCAATATTTTCTCTTCAGTTTTATTTAAGGCACAAATGATGTATTTCTTTAACTGTGAGCAGCTGTGGAAACCGTGACAGAGCCTCAACGAGGCAAACAGGCAGTAAAGGAAACAAAGAGTACAAAGATTAAACACTGATAACTCGCCAAAAACTCACTGAATAAACAGAACATGCAAAGGTCAACCACCAGAGAGAGAGAGAGAGTTCAAACAAAGTCCCGAGGACAGGATACTTGTGAGCGACCTCTTCCACCGGACCCTGTCCTGACACCAGCACGCGCATTTTATGGAACTTGGTAAACATTCTCAAAGGACTGTGGGACAGCATGACCTGGTCTGGAGACACCTAAGATAAAGTAAAAAGAGGCATAACTCAAACAAAAATCTAAGACAACGTGTGAGTTGCCGTGTGACATTGACAATTTACCTCCACATTGAGCATGTGAGACAAATGCTCAGCTTTGGCTTGCCTCATGCAGTTTCCAGCGTTGGTGACAAACACCACGGGCACCTTGTACTTCCCACTGCTGTCCACCAGGTTTCTAAAACACTGCTTGGCTGCAGGGATCGGGGTTCTGCCTCGCACCAGCACGCCATCGATGTCAAAGAGGAGCCCGAAAGAGTCGGGGCCCTGAGGAGAGACCTGGGCCACAGAGGAGAGAGCACTGAGCAGCGTGAAGACACAAGCTCCTTCATTAACTTGCTGTGACAACTTTTGTTTGCACATGACTGAGATCGACTGTGGCACAAAACCAGCAGCAGAAATTTACATGTAGAATATGTATGATATGGTACTCATTGAACATGGATGTGCATGCACTATTCCTGGCGTAGGCAAACTACGGCCCGGGGGCCATACAAATTTTAGAATTTTGTGGCCCACCAGTCAAAAGAATTTGCCCACCCCTTCACTATCCTATACTTAGATCAGTTTTTCCTACCAATTTCACACAAAAACAACAGCTTTCTGCAGAGTAGGCAATAGACTCAGCAGCACTGGCTGTAGCCCACTGAGGGAGGATTGACACGGCAAAGACATTAGGCGTATACGACAGCAGAAATGGGATTTTGCATTGGAGTTTACCAACACACATGTACAGAGACTGACCATTTTCCTGAAAGCAGATGTTTTCACAAGTGGGAAAGCCTTCCAACATGTACAGTGAAAATGATGTGATTGTTGAGGCAGCGATCATAGTGAGGTACGTGAGAAACTGACCTACCAACAACCTAGTATTGTGCTGTGACCGATGAAAATTCACTGAGTTAAAGGGAAGTTTAGCTGCACCTCTACAGCTCAGTACCATTTGGTGTCAAGTCTAGACACCACTTTTACTTTCACTTTAATTATTTTTTTTAGTCTGGCTTCCTGTCCTTGCATTTCATGCGAAACAAGAACTCAATTTCTCTCATGATATATTCTTTTGTCTTTAATCTGTCTTTGATTTCGCTGCTGCGACATAGTTCACGAACAATGAGCAATATTTTCCAAATGACAAGAGTTACGCAAGTAGAAACATTGAATATTTAGATTGCAATGGCTGAAGGCTGAAGTTGCTTTTCTCCATTAGAAACTTAGAGAGTTTACATTATTCAGTCATCCTCCATCTCTATATTGCTTAATTTCTCTACTGTTTTTGGAACTAGCGCCCTGATATATTAGTAATAATTTATATCTAAACTTAACACCTTACGCTTAATCTCCTGTAATACATGAAATTGTTGCTGTCTCCTCCCGATACACAGTGATCTCATAACGTTTTCACTGCAATTTTTAAAAACCCCAGCAATTTTTAACTGACTTGATTTCATAGGTGTGTTTTTTCTGTTCACTATTTCAAAATCAAGTTATGTAGGATATGACAGCATTTCAGAACTACTAAGATTCTCCCTAAAATATTTAGTGAACCTTCATCTCACTATCCAAAATATCTCCGGAGTGTCACCTGTAGTAAAGTCGCAAATACAGTGACTAAAGTTGATGGTAATAACAAGTCTTATAATTAACCATCCATGAATGAAATGAATTTCTGTGAACACACTTGGTGCGGCGTTGGATGCGCCTCTTACTGAATGATGACACGTGTTTGCCCTTTAACAAGAAGCAGCAGATAATAATAACAACAATAACTTCGGGAAGTATATACTTTGATGCACTTTACACAAACACCAACTTACGCGGCTGTACGATCGTGGGCTGAAAGGCGCCGAATCGAGGTGTTTTGCTGCTCGCTCATATTGCGACTTGAGCAGCTGCCAGCCGGTTCTCAGGGCTCGGATCCTCTGCATGACTCCAGGCACTTGGGACGGACACAACACCCCCCGATACGGTCACACAGTCTTAGTCGCACTAACAGTCACTGAAGGTCGCAGGTTCTGCCAGAATAGACGCTTTGACCGTCAATAAGTTTGGTTTTTCACTATCTCGTCATGTTGTTGTTACAGCTACAGTCGTACAGTACAATACTGTGAGGAAAGTCCGTGCTCAGCAGTACAGCGCATGCGCAAGGCTGCACGCGTACATAAAAGAACTTCCGGGAGGAGCGCCGGAAACAGCGACCAGCCCTTCTGAACAAACGAAACCTTGACTGTAACTGATTTATTGGAATTGTGCGTGTGACTTGTGGTATTCACCTCTTCTGATACAGAGCTGATTATTCTTTTGATTATAGTATTGAATTTGAAGTGCTAAAAATAATTAGTATTGCATTCTGCTGTCATTGTCCGTCAAAATCACATCTCTTTTACTCTATTATTATTCTGTATTATGTTGTCTCCTCTTCTGTTATCTTATAGTTTCCATTTTTTGGATCCTCAGTCAACTGTACCCACATTTTCTCATTTATGATCCTTTGCTCAATTCTTTGCTGTTTAGATTAAAAACTTGAAAGATTTGTAAATGCTGAATAACTGTCAGTTTTGTTCCTTTTCAGAAATAGCAATACTGCTGAGAAAAAAAGAGAAAACCCAACAACCCCAAAATAGCAAGATTCTTTTTCACTTTGTTATAACAAAACATCTTTATTATTAAAAAGTAGGTAAAACGTGCATTCACACACACACACACACAAAAAAAACCAGCCAAACTAAAACTATGATAAACTCTGGTTTCTTGCAGATGAGTTATTCCATTTTTCAGCTGAACTTTAGCTCATTTTCCAGTCCATAGATTTTTGCCTTCAGTGCCATCAGCTCACCCTGAACCTTCTTTGTTCTGACGTTGGTCTCACGTACTTCATGCAAAATGGCCAAGTCCTGATTGGGCCCAATATTCAAGGTTGCCTGAAGAAGAGGATTTATGGAAAAACAGATTTAACTAATTTAATGTTTGCATTGATTAGAGTGGTATGGAAAGTGACATTTGAATGACTTTCAACTATGCTAATTTAGGATTTGTTAATCCCAAAATGTTTATGGCAAGGTCTGAAACAAAGACCTAATGATAAATGTTACAATAAACATAATACATCTTTATTTTACAGGAAAACAACAGCAAAAGTTTTATCTTTACCTTAATAATTTGTTTTTCTATATCTTTGAATTTCTCTCTGAGGTTTTTTAGATCCGTTTTGTAGCCCTCCACTTCCATGGCTCTCCTCTTTTCCAGTGTCTTGTAGCGCTGAGTCATGAGCTGAAGGCGCTTGGTCATCTTGTCGGATCGCTCCTGGTCATTTAAAATGTAATTGATTTCAAGAAACACTGCATAACACATAGTCAGAAATTTGTCAGGTGATTTTAACACATTGAGATCAGTCAGTGATACCTGAAATATTTCCCTGCTAACGTCCCCCTCCTCTTTGACCTTGGCCAGCTCTGACTCCAAACTAATACACTGCTCCCTGTACATCTCGGCCAGACGGTGAGATTGTTTCAGCTTGTCCTGCAGCACCTGGTGGGAACAAAAGTCTTGTTCAGCTATAAAGTCTAGTGACCAAAAAAAGAAAAGAAGTATGTGGTACACTTATTCCCTTATCTTGCTATTTTAGTGCAAATACAACATGGCTGCCTGGTATTTGTTCCCAGGAGTGAGCATCAAACATCATTGATTTGTTTTACGCTGTTTCTAGTCGAAAATTAAATAAGAGTTTCTCACTATACTTGACCATTGCCAGAGTAAATAAACTTGGATTCTGGAGAGAGAAAAAAAACCGACATAACTTTTTTTTTTTTTTTTTAATTGTACCTTAAGTTCCTCTTTCCGTGCGTGCTGAGACTCTGGCTGAGGATCGGGTGGAAGCATGGAGGTGCTCCTGCTGAGCCTCTGTGTTCGCCCCAGTGGTGTGCCAGCAGATCCAGCTTTCCTCTTCCCTTTGTGGTGGGACTCAAGTTCCCTCAGCAGCCGATCTTTTTCAGACATCCAACTCTTCTCTTGAGAGCGCGTGTCAAACTTCAGCTTTAAAAAGTCTTTCGTACTCTCATACAATAGGTTCTGGGTTCGCTCCAGCCTGATGTGTCAAATGAGAGAGGAAAACTATGAGCTCAAACTGACTCACAAAAGGTAACATGTAAAATTATTTAAAAAAAAAAAAAAAGTGCTTCAGTGCTTCAAGATCAACTAAGCTACATTGTATCCCACGGTAGTTAACAGTTAAAAATGGAGATTTACTTGTCAGTCAGAGATGCCATTTGCTTCTGATCGTGGAGATGCTGTGCTTGTGCCTCCTCTGATTTAATGTTTCTGTCATCAAGCAGAGATTCAACCTGCTCTTTGGCCAAACGGGTTTGTTCTTGCAATTGAGCTTGCAAGGCCTCAACCTGTACATGAAGAGACAAAACCTTGATTAACTGACTGCACTAAGGACAAATAAGGATTAACAACAGCACAGTAATCTGTATTTCTGAATTTAGAAAGACCCACTTACTCACCTGTAGTAGCAATGACTGGTTATCACTCTTGTATTTTTCTAGGCTCTCTGCATTTGCACTGTCTGATGGAACTTGTCTTCTGCTATCTTCTGTTTCAAGCACCAGAAAATCAAAACATTGATCAAAAACCACTACTTATCTTTGGGTTTTTTTTGCAAAAACCTCACAACTCTTAGTCTGCATTTGCTGTTAACAAAGACATAACTGCACTGATATATCCAGATGACAAATAACAGCTGTAGTAAGGTGAAATCCAACCTTTCTTGGTCCCGGCAAGTCTCGGCTTTGTTCCTCTGATACTGAGATGTTCTTCCTGCGTGATTACACTGTTCTTCTGTGCAATAGTGACCTGAGACATAAGTGCAAAAACACCATACATTTAGTGAATATCTTTAAATAACTATTTCTTTTTAGCACTTTCTATCAGAACAGAATGAATTGAAAATAGAAAAATAGTCATGTTCTCCAAATTTGATTCATGTTGAAAAACAAGGCAATGGGGAGAAGAATTATAACAAAACATCACCTGCCCATGCTAAAGTTTTCGGGAAGCAGCTTAAACAGCTGATAGACCCAAAGAATGTGTAAACTGTTAAATAAAACTTACATTTAAAATTCAAAAAATTAAAATGTGTACCTTATGTGGAGGTTCTCGATGCAAATATGTAATTTCATCTTCCTCTGGACCAACCAGGGTCAGAAGTTTCTGGATCTTCTTTCTGTCCTCCAATTCTCTATGCAACAGTAAACACACAAACAGGTGTTTTCCTCATTCTGTAAAATTAGTCTACAATCAGTGAACTTGCACTGCAATTACACTAACCTGATCTTTAATCTGTCATTTTCTGCGTAAAGTCGCAATGATTGCTCTCTCTCCTGGAAAAGGTACACCTGCATGTCACTCAGTGCATTTTGCAACTCTGCAATTTCCTCTTCACGCAGGCGCAGTTCACACCGGAGCTTATGCTGGAAGGACATTGGTTATGATGCTTTGGTTACCCCAGAAAATATACTTCAGTGCACTTGTTAAACCATATTAGACTCGTATGTGTGGCAAACCTGGTCATCTGTGACTGCTCTGTACTTCTCCAGCGTCTGCAGAAGTTCTTCATGTTCCTCGTCATACTGGGCAATCTTCTCCCTGTAAAACTCCAGGAGTTCTCTGGAGGGACACAAATACGCCAGTCGCTCCTGGACAGGAGGGAGTGGTGACTCAAGTTCTCCAACAGGGGTTCGACCACGGTTAAGACTGCTGGACCTGTGGGATAATATAATGGCCTGTCAAGTACTGATTATGGGTGTGTACATAACTGGAGTGAGAGGACATTTTCAATAGTAATTTAGGAACGGATGCCGTTACAACATTATGTGATCCCTCTGAGAAAAGATTATACCTTCTTGGTGTCTTTGTGGGAGATCCCATTCCAACACAGAAAGCTGACAAAACAGAAAAATACAAGGTTTTCACAAGGCAAAAACAAAATAAGTCCACAGTATTATTGAAAACGGGGCAACAAAGACAAATGTCCATGTGCAGCTGCCAAGTAAGAAACATTAAATTCATGAAACTGGATTTTCAACCTGACGTACACGCCAACAAAATAAAAGCTATGAAAAAAATAAATCACACAACTCTGTTGACAGCCCTCATGGCTGTTTGAGTTGTAATACCTCAGGTGTGTTGTCTCATCCGTATATCTCAAAGACGCATTCGCAAGTACTGTATTTTATTCTATTCATATTTTATTCTAGACTCATCAGTACATAAAAATGTTAAACAAATCATAACAGTGCGTTAACCTAACAGAAACACTCGATAGGACATTCATTTGGGTATCTGAAATCGAAGAGTCACACGGACGTAGTGTGTACCATGGCAGGTACTTCTCGGCGCCACTGCCAGCGGGATTCGCTGCACTCAAGCTATAGACGTCCGACTAATGACAAATATAATGGCATGTACATTAAAATAAACCATACAGCAGTCAATTACAAACAAGTTGGTTGGTTTGACTGTTTCGAGACTTAAAAACAACAACAATATTCTACATCTTTGAAGTGATTAATAGTGGAACTTTATCCACGAAAAAATGACTAAGAATAAACAAAAAGCAATGCATAACGACTTCAAAAATCTATGGAGTTAGAATAATTTCATAAATTTTCCCCGAATTATTATCATTGATAAACTTACAGATCTTGGCTGTTAGCAATATAACAATGCTCCACCGTGAGTGTTAGTTCTTAAGCTTTTGAATTCCGGAAGTTTACGGCTCCTCGTCTTCTTCGTGGTAACTTTAACTAACGGCAGAGTTAAGTTTGCTCACCAGCGCCACAGCCGGCGTCACATTGAAATCTTTGACATACCGAAGTCTGACGGTAGAGGGCGATGTTGCGCATTGAAGAATAAGCGACATCGAGACATCTTTGAATTGTCATCTGCGTGAGCAAAGAGGTAAGTGAATGTTCATCCAGCACAACAGAAAGTTTTTATAATATATTTTTTGTCCAGTAATTAATTAATATTGCCGGTGGAACTCGTAAATTTGAAACTTGTGTCACTACAATGGCAATAAAACGTCAAACGGTTACTATTTCAAAGTAAAATATTACAAAGTAAACCAGATGATAACACCGACAAAAGTTATATAGTTATAAGTTAGGCAATTGATCAAGTAACATTCCTGGACTAGTCGTCAAAATCGTCAGAATTGTGTTTATAAAATGCACATATTCAAACTGTTTATTCGTAACTTTACGATGAAAGTGTTGACCGGACCCAGTCGTTTTAGTGTTGCTACCTTGACGCCACTCCTTTCCTGTCTAACTTCGCCCACAGTCGATCATCTTTTCGGTGTTCAAGTGTGTCTCAGCGATGGAGCGAAAGGTTGCTCGCGAATTTAGGCACAAGGTAAGATTTAAACATTATTCATATCTGTGTGTTCAGGTCGGATATGTGGTAAAACATTTTTCAAAGCGTTAGACTTTACCTGTCTCCTCAGTGGCGCAGGTGACTCCTTCCTGTAAATGGAAAGCAGTTGGCCCTACCGACAACATCACGAAAAACAAAATAGCAACCAAAGCCTGAATACTTCAAGTTTTTATAAATATACACATAAAAAAAAATCTAAGTCTTGAACCAATACAAACAGAAGGAAATGGAGGAATAAAATATGTGCTATCCTACAGTTATTGCTTACGTTATATATATATATATATATATAAATATATATTATATATATATATATATATTAACATATATTATATATATATATATATATATATATATATATATATATATATATATATATATATATATATATATATATATATATATATATATATATATATATATATATATATACACACACACACACACACACACACACACACACACACACACACATATATATATTTTTTAAATTAGAATTTTCTCTGTCAGTTGTCGATTTTCACCAGATGGCAGTTTTAGGAATCATTTTAGTTTGGTCATCTTTATAATTAGCCAAACATGTCACACAGCTGTGTTGTTGGACATTCTATCCCATGACAGGCTTCATATAGTGACAGTCCTTGGTTTCAGTCAACACATTGACATTTTTTTTTTTTTAATCAAATTTTGCCATGTTTAGTGGCTGGTATGCACTCTCAATAAATAGTGCTGAAATTGAGAGAACAAAAGGAATGGAACCTGATATGTCCAAGGTGTTTTTCTGTTTAGAGCAGGCACACAGCCATCTGTGCAGCACGCACTGGGCAGAGTCCCATACTGCAGGGCCTCTCAAAGGCCATCGTGGCATTAGATAATGAGCACTGTGTCAGAAATGTGCAGCCGGGCAGAAGATATGGGGCGATTTTACAGGTTTAATTAGAATAACCAACAGATACAATCAGGCTTTGTTTCTTTGTTCTGATTAGCCCTTGTCCCAGTGTTTTGTTGTGTGTCCGTGAGAGAGACATGAATTTAAAAGCAATATTTTTTAACATTTGTTTCTGACTGAGCAATGTCTTTTTGCCTTTCTGGTTTATGGTGCCAAAGTCTGCTGCTTCCAGCTGCAGGAGTGCCTTTATGGCAGTCATTAACACTCACTCACTCACACACACACACACACACACACACACACACACACACACACACACACACACACATGCACACACTGACTGTGCATACTTTTAATATGTACACATCACCAGGGACGCACTACTAAATCCAGATAAAGAATGCATACCTGTGTGTGCTGTATGTGAGCGTGACAATGTATGATGTGAGAATTCGCCTCCATTGTTGTCGTGAGATGTAAGATGACACTGCTGACCTTACCGCAGCCGTCCCTCCTCAGCCCCACTGCCATTATTTCCTCCCAGTGGTTTAATGGTGATAGAGGGACTCACTGCTGCACCTGCTCTACTCCAAGGAGCCTGCTCCTACAGCGCTGCTTTTACTTTAATACTTAGAACCACACAAAGCAACTTAGGTCAGGTTGGAAGTCGAGAGAGGGAGTTTTGGAATTTAAGATGTGCTATATCAGCGATTGGCCGAAGCGATTCCTCAAACCTGTTCTGCTGCAGCTGAGCCGCCACCAGGTTTGTTTGATGCAGGGACAGCTGACCTCGCGTCCTCATTGGACAGGACCACAGCAGAGAGCCACAGTTTGTATCATGCAGATGGTGTCTGCCTTGTGTGCATGGAGTGACACCACACGTGTGTTTCCTGCAGGTGGAATCGCTTATTGAAAATGAAGCAGAGAAGGACTACCTGTACGATGTCCTCCGCATTTACCACCAGTGAGTTCTCATCCTTACAGCTTGGTTATAGTGCGCAGCTCTGATGCTGAGTTTTCATTTTTCTCTTCTGTTCTCTTTGCTCTGTGCATGAATGTATCCACAATTTTAATTTCTTATGTGAATCATAATGCTGCTGGTTTCGTTAGCTTTCCTTGCTAGTAACAGCTTTTCTTTTATTTCATCATCTTTTCTTTCTTTTTTGAAATAATGCCCCTGTGTGTAGATATACTAAAACAGCCAACATGAAAAGTTATTATTAATTTAACATCAAATGCGACATTAATCCTCACTTTCCACACCTTATGTGACTTCATCTTCTTTCATGTTGGGTGGAGGCAAAAATTGTTTCTCACACCTTCTGACTTGTGCAAACTTGAAATATTTTTTCTGTCGTCAGTTTCTGATTTAGGGCTGCAGTCAGAACTGGGAGCTGTCATCAGATTTTGTGATAAGAGCCAAGTTTCAGGGTCTGAGGCACACATGCAGGGGCTACAGGTCTAGGTTTCAACTAATCTTTGTACAGTGGCAGAGCTCTGTGTCCCTGCTGGTTAAGCCACTGATCAGTTTCCACTGTGTGCCGACAAGCCTGGCCAGGTATTCACAAAAGGCCTTTTTGCATTCATCCCCCAAACAGAGCTGAAATGGATCTCGTTAATAATTCAGATGGAGAGGCCCGGGGGACAGATTTTATACTGTAGCTGTTACTCTGATGCTCGGATGCCATTAGGTGCCTTTGACAAACTTCATCATCTAAAAGCTACATAGTGTTGTTGTATATATTTTGTCCCTTTACTAAACTCTCATTACTGTTATTGTGGCTGAGAAACTTGTGTCCATACAAAATAGTGTCCATATTTTTTTTAACTCTTTGGATAATATTTTGCATCCCTGACTCTACTTTCATAGAACCATTAGAATTATTTAAGTCACCTGATGGCTGTGTTCTTCTTTGCATGTATTCAAGCTTCATTTTCAAGAAGCATTTCTAAATATAAATGTAAATTGCTTTTATATTTTTGTGTTATCAAACAGTGTTTGTTCTTGCTTGCCTCATCTCTCAGGTCGATGGATCTACCCGTACTCGTCGGGGACCTGAAGCTGGTCATCAACGAACCGAAGCGCTTGCCTCTGTTCGACGCCATCCGACCTCTCATCCCGCTCAAACACCAGGTGGAGTACGACCTGCTCACCCCCAAGAGGTCAAGGTGAGTACTGCTTGTACTGGTGACGTCTGCTCATACTCCATGTTTGCAAATTTTCCAACTTTTTTATTTTTCTTCCTCTCTTTAACACCCCCCTGTGTCTTTGTACCGATCGAGCAGAAAGCTGAAGGAGGTTCGTTTGGATCGAACGCATCGTGAAGGGCTGGGTCTGAGTGTTCGAGGGGGGCTGGAGTTTGGCTGTGGCCTCTACATATCTCAGATTGTCAAAGACAGTCAAGCTTGGAATGTTGGCCTTCAGGTATGTACATATGGTAATGTTTCGTCTTTATTACATTCACAATCTACTGTAAAATTCTTGTTTTTTTCATGTTTTTTGATAAAAAAAATCTACATCTAGAATAATTCATATTTTATTGCAGTTTTATTTCTTAATGAACTGCTGTCTTTAGATAACTGATCTAGGTTGTTTAATTCTAACTAAACTTTTGTTTCAAAATGCACAAAGCGAAAGCATGAAATAATTCACTTTTATTGTATTTTTTCTTTTGTGATGAAAGTATAAAATATCTCTGTATGAAGTCATGGTCTGGTGATGTTATCCTCTTTCATCAGTCAGTAAACATAGCTGGCACCACAAGGGGGAGCTAAGCACTTGGATTTTTGTGTCATTGCAGAGGACGTTCTAGATTGGTCCTGAGCTATTGCATTTGATCAAAAACCTTGATTAAAATGAAGCATGCAGCACACGTTTCTCCCCAATAATCAAATGTTAAATGTTATAAATGTCCTAATCTAAAGGAGACTCCACATTAAAGCATTGCTTTCCAAACCATAGAACATGCAGAGACTGCAGGATGGCCTTGATCAGTCAATGTTTGTTTGTTTGTCACGTTTCTTACTCCTGCACGACATGATTTTCCGTAGCAGCATACAAACAGGTGGATGGATTTGACGGATTAGTACATCACTGTGTGGATGTTAAATTCAGCCAATATTACCGTGACATTTTAATGCAGCAAATCAGTCATCTGGAAAGATATATTCACATTGAAGGTGTCGTCTGTAATGAAGCATCCTTTGTTGATTAATAGGTTGGTGACGAGATTGTGCGCATCAATGGATACTCCATCTCCTCCTGCATCCACGAGGAGGTCATCAACCTTATCAAGACCAAAAAGATTGTGTCCTTCAAAGTCCGACGTAGGTCAACTCACATCATTAAGGCAGCAAGGTTTCTCTGAATTAAACTCAGTTTTATTTAGCAGCATTGGTTTAAAAAAAAAAAAAAAATGTTGTTATTCTGTCTGTGCAGATGTGGGAATGATCCCTGCGAAAAGGTTGGTTGATCATCAAGTTCTGTTTAAAATGCCATCATGGGAATGTGCGTATGTTTTACTTGTGTGTATCTTTGTCTGCAGCTCATCAGATGAGCCCCTCAAATGGCAGTTTGTGGATCTGTTTGTATCTGAGTCAGGAGTAAGAAACAATTTTACTTATGTATATATTTTAATTTCCAAAGCTGGCTCCCATCTGATAACACTGACAG
Source organism: Thamnaconus septentrionalis (assembly GCA_009823395.1). Lineage (NCBI taxonomy): Eukaryota > Metazoa > Chordata > Actinopteri > Tetraodontiformes > Monacanthidae > Thamnaconus > Thamnaconus septentrionalis. Next base: position 13,858,677 of record CM020513.1, read on the forward strand.
GCTCTGTTTCATTTTGCATGTTTTTCTGTGACACGATGACACAGGAAAAAAAGAGCAGCGTTGCCGGCTTGGCATCCATTGGAGGCAAAGAAATCAAGGAGAAGAAGGTTTTTCTCAGCCTGGTGGGCACCATGGGTGTTGGAATCAGCATCAGCAGTGGTCCAACCCAGAAGCCTGGCATCTACATCAGTAATGTCAAACCAGGATCTCTGTCTGCTGAAGTTGGACTAGAGGTGAATGCTTGAAATGAGCTGAATACCTCCATCAAGTTCTCTGCACCACAGACTCTGAGCTCCATTATGTTCTTTTTTTAAAATTTTCTCCTTGAAATCCAGATTGGAGATCAGATAGTGGAAGTGAATGGCGTTGATTTCACCAATGTGGACCACAAAGAGGTGAGTTTTGGTTTTGAAAGGCCTTTGATTAGTACACAGAGAAACATCTCTGTTTTATTGCAAGCCCATACACAGAACTCTAATTGTCCCTGTGGATGGGTTTAAATCCATTCTAACAGATACTGTCTTTTCTGTGATCACTAAACTTAGTCATCTCTGTAACACCAGCAGGAAAGGGAGAACATTTTCACTGTCAACACTCTAACACTTCCCCTTTTTTCTGTGTTTTGCCCTTTTTATTGTTATGTTTCAGGCTGTGAGAGTCCTGAAGAGCAGCAGGAGTCTGACTATTACTGTGCTGACGGGAGCAGTAAGTGCAAGGAAAATCATTATGTTTAATAGAGGATCATTTGAACAATAATGTACACAGCCATGTCTCAATTCCATGCAGAAAAAATCTATCATATGGCACAATGTCATGAGTCCATTATTATTATATTATTATCATTATCTAGATACAAAAGACAGATTATGAACTACTGAGAAATATTCTTAAAGGTGATGCTGATGATTCTGTACTAGCTTCCTACAGATCACAAGCATGACCATAAGTCAGTATAACAGAATGACTGTGAGAACTTGAAACTTGATGAAATGAAAAAAGTGCTATAAAGTAATTAGTCCCAAATCCGCTGCTCAGTGGTTGGGTCGGCCTCCTCTGAAGTGGCTGCTTATTCTGCCCAATAAGGAGCTGAGAAACACTTCACACTCTGCAGGGTTTACACACCACTATGCTCCAAAGAAATAATAGATTCAAACAGATTTGCGTGTTTCCTTAATTATCAAAGAAAAACCTCAGATCTTGCTGAGCCACCTGCAGAGCAATAATCCGTCTGTCTTTACACTGAGATTTGACACTAGACACTAAATTCAGTCAACTCCAGAGAAGTGATTGAAGTCTGTGTGTGCCAAGAAGGTTCAATAAGATCCATGAAATGCGCTGTATGCCATGTTTTCTTCTTTTTCTCACTCCTTTCCTCCGTCACCTAGGGCAGCGAGCTGTTCATGAGCGATGACGAACGTCTGGCGCTGGAGGCTCGCCGGGAGCTGGAGAGGCAAGAGCTGATGCACCAGAAGAGGGTGGCGCTGGAGACAAACAAAATCATCAAGGAGCAGCAGGAGAAGGAGCGGCAGTGAGTGAACTACACAAAACAAGTCTTTACTTCTTCTGTCGAGCAAAAGGTGCCAGCTGCTTCTCCATGGTTATATACCAGGGGAAAACAGAACATGACATTAGAACCTTACTTTCAAATAAGCTTTTCTAATTTGGTTCTTGATGTTGTGCAAGGTGCAGGTGCAGAAGTGGAAAAAATTTCCCTCTGAAAAAACTCTGCTTTTATTGCTCAGTTGTTGCATCAGTGCATCTTCATTTATCCCTCCACGCCATCTCTCCGTTCAGGCCGTCTCCTAACAATATGTGTCGTGCTTGGTGCTTTGATGTGATGTCAGACTTTGTGAATTGATAAGCTGACATCATACCATGTGTCGTAAGACTGGCACTTCGGTACAACCAGCAAAATCATTTTGGATGTGTTTTGCACACGTGTAACAAAGCAGCATGTGCGTGTATATGTGCATGCATGCAATTATTATTTTTTTCCATATTTATTGTGTGTCTTAAGGAGACAAATGGAGATGTCTCAAAAGGCTGCAGAGGAAGAAGAACGTTACAAGAAGGAGATGGAGAAGTATGGAGCTAAGTTTGGTCTCAATTTGTTTTTTTATGTCTATTTTTGAGTTCATTAGAATCAATCCTGATGTCGTTCTCCTCTTGAAGGATTGAAGCTCTGGAGAGAAAGAACAACCAAGACTGGGAGGAGGACTGGGGAGCTAAAAACAGGCCCAAAAGCCCCAAAAGTCCTCGTTCTCCAAAAAGCCTATCACCTCTCCCACCTGACATTAAAGGCACATCAACACCAAAGTCCAAGAGTTCTCGTAAGAACCCTTGATGGGACATTTTCATTCTCGTGCTGAAAATGCACAATCCTTCCGTTTTGCTTCCACATATTATTTCACCTCGTTTACTTCCCTTTTGTAAATGCACGCTTTCCTTTTCTCTTTTTCATCTCCTGTGTGCCGTGTTGCTCTTTGTGGCCTCTGCTCTAAGCCGGTAGTGGCAGCTCCTCCTCAGGGAAAGACGAGATGGACGGACAAGTGAGTGCGGGGCCTCAGATGTTCATGCAAACCAGGCCAAGCGCTCGATTTCCTTTGACAACCAAAGATTGAAAATGAGAGAAAACTTTGGACTAAACATTGTGATTTTAGTCACTTGGATCATCCACGTCTTCTTTGAGTGTTTCTTTCTTTCATCCTCTGTTTTTTAGCTGCTGTATCTTTTGGGCTTTTTTTTTGAAGAAAAAATAATATATAGTGCACTGGAGTGCGGTGTTTAATTTACCCATGGAACTGACCCACGTTTATCTCCATTTGTAGCTTTTGGCTGGTTTTATCGATATGAAGGGAAGTTGCCATCGATCCGCAAGGTACAGTGTTAGTGGTGTCCAGTGTGGTGTGGCTGCAATGAAAAGCTCAGATCTCACGGTTCAGGTTGCTTGTTTGCTCAGTGTAGAGATTTGTGTGCATTATTGTGTGTTGTTTTAGAATAGAAAGTAAAAGAATAGAATGACTTTATTAATCCCACATTGGGAAAATTTGCATAATTACAGCAATGGTATAGTGCAAAAAGATGGAAAATGATATTATTTTAAAATAAAAAGAAGAAAAAATAAAAAGGAGACCGTTTTGGAGTAGAAAGTCGCCCCACCTGCCCTCGGCCCCCTCTCTCTGCCATTCACTATTTTGACCAACAACTCCTCAGAAAGGAGACAAGAAGAAAAAAAAGAAGAAGGTGTCCCACATGGACACACTGCAGGAGCAGAGGAAGAACAAGAAGGAGATGGAGTTTGAGCTGAAGCTGGCCAAGGAGAAAGAGGAGATGTATGAGCGGGAGAAGCAGCTGAAGATCAGTCGGCTGGTGCAGGAGGTATGACGGGTCGGGACAGGTTGGAACCTTTCTGGTATCAAAGGACTTCTTGGCTGCAAAAAACTGGCTTTTGGGGTTTTGGAGCCACATACAAATCATTGAGATGGAGAAATTGAATGCGGTTCTCCTTCTGTGTGACGCTGCATGGCTGTGTGCCAGGTTTCTGAAACGGAGAGGGAAGACCTGGAGGAGTCGGAGAAGGTGCAGCACTGGGTGGAGCGTCTTTGTCAGACTCGACTGGAGCAGATCAGCTGTGTAGAGAATGACTCCCCAGAGGTACTTTGTGTTTGACGTGGAGAACATCCAGTGGTCCTTTCACTGATGGCCGTTTGGCTCTTTGGCCTTTTGTTGTGCCCATGTCTTATTATGCTTATCAGGTGATGACAATGGGTTGAACGCACAGGTTTTTTTTTTACACAAGTGGACTCAATGAGGTTAAAGCCGTTGCAGGTTGAAATAGAAACTTCTCCACAGGTCCAGTGTGGAAAATTTTTAAGGAAGCCCACCTGACAGTGTGTTTCATATTTCAGATGGCAGCTAACTAGGAGCAAGACCCTTATTGCTCTATGTATTATTATGAGAACCATTCTAGGGTAGGAAAACCAATTACTTTTATTGTATTGTGAGTGTATGCTTTTATTAATGTATTTATGGGTAGTATGTCAAGCTTTCACCAATATGAAAATCATAAATGAAGCCAAATTTTACACACTGGACCTTTAAGAGAGATGTGAAGTAAGAACCAAACGTTGGTTAGATCTGTTTTGGTATTTTGCTCTTTTGCTCTTGCCCAATCGCAACGTCCCCGATCAAAACTCAAGGTCAAGCATTTCTCCATGTCGCTCTGACTCCAAGCTCTCCCCGCCGCTCTCCCCTGCCTCGGAGCCCAAGGTGAAGCTCTTCCCCGGCGGCCTCCACCTGGCCACCACCGATCTGGACGACATCAACCTGGACAGCGTTGACCAGAGTCTGAGGGGCCCCCCGAAAAAACTGGCCCCCACGCAGCCCATCACTCACCAGCCTCCCCCTCCTCTGCCCCTCCCGCCGCCCTCACCCAAGCTCAACTCCGCCCCTCCCCCCTCCAGTCACCGAGCCGACCCGCCCGCTTCCACCTCCAGGGGGCGGCGGCCTCACCCCAACATCCCCCAGCCTTTGTCCCAGCAGCGACCCCCGTCGTCACCTCAGCCGGCTCCTCGGCCCCCTGCGCCGCCCCCTCCCCGCCGCCGCCTCCTCCTCCCCCGCCTCCACCCCCGCCTCAGCAGCAGCGTGCTGAGGAGCGGGCGGGCACCCTTGGCGGGCGCCACCACCACCACCACCAGCAGCAGCAGCAGCAGCAGCAGCAGCGTCACCTGCCCCAACCTCCTGCTCCCGCCGAGCGCAAGAGCGAGTGGGAGGCGGGCGGCTACCTGCCGAGGGGAGGGATTTACTCGTCCAGCGCCAGTGAGATGTCCTACCCCCCCAGTCCCAAGGTCAGACATCATCCCTGGGGTGGCGTGAAGTGTTGCACGTTGCCCTGACTCGCTGCCGCACGACTTGAGCCTGACGGTGCACGCTGTGTTTATGCGGCGACGAGCATAAAAGTGTGACTGAAGCTGCTCTTCCTTCTCATGAAGAAGAATGTCATTGGTGTTTGCTTGCTGTGCAGTGTGACACGGGGAACTAACGGCAGCAGCATGTAATAGATCTTTGCATATTTCAACTCCCCCCCCGAAATGGTCCTTGCATGCTTTTGACACCTCGCTTTTGTGATATTTAGTCGTGTGAGTGTGTGTGACACTGACGTATCCACCATTCTGTACGGCACCAGCAGGGTGAGAAAACAATCATTTTTAATGTTGCTCAGGTTAGGAGAAATACCTCCCATGCCAGTGGGATTTCCAGGTCCAGTTCTCCCTTGGTGAGTGACTTTGTGCCTGAAAGTTCTCATATCGATGCCGTTCCTTCCACAAGTATGAAGCTCTCATTGCTGCGTAACCTAACAGAAATAATTCTTTCACATTACAAACCCCCCGGGCACCTCTTCCATATAGCAACTTGCTCCCAGTCCGGCCAATCAGAGGCGTCAGGTGGCCCCCATGATGGCCAAACCGGTCATGCTCCCCCAGTCTCAAAGCCACCGGCCGGATCCACACCGACCTGCGCTGCGTTCAGATGGCTTGGTATGAATCAGAGCCCCGCACCTGCTCATCTCGGCTCAGTGGGGTTTCAGCAGTGACACTGACATCATCAGTTAGCCTCCGCAGGTCCTTTCCAGCTGTTCTGCAGTCATTCATCCCATTCAGTTAGTCCATCTGCCTAAAAATCTCTGAAACCAGAACATAACAGACCTTCCAAACCCTGTTCAGTAAACTTCTCGCTCACGTTAACTTGCAGTAACATTCTAGAGATGTGTCACCGGATCCATTAGATCCAGTGAAGAGGTAAAAACAACATTGATGAGAAGATTTTTAGAGTTTTAAAACACACGACTTCTAACATGCAAGGGGTCGTCAAAAAATTTCAATCAATCAAAACTTTATTTATATTGTGCATTTCATGCATTATCAATGCATCTCAAAGTGCTTCACAGAAAAATAAAAACAGAAATGCAAGACGTAATAAACCCTCACTCACACATCCTTCATCAGGCCTGAGAGATCACCCCCCCCTCAAAAAACCCTTAACATTACCATTACAAACTGTCTCAAACCTGAAGAGTGCTGCAGAAGCCATCGATAGACTCATTTTATCGCTTTCCTGTAAAGTTTGCTGTGATAGTGTTGTAGAATACTACTAATACTGATGCAGTATTTGTCCTTTGTGATGTGGACCTGGTCTGGGTGCTGCCCCCTCTGTCCTCTAGCCTCCAGGAATGCTGAAGCGGATGGTGCCTTACAACGCATCTTTTAAATCAAACACCAAGCAACAAGTAATACTCACCTGTCGTGACTTGTCTCGATTCAGACTGCAGTGCCCCCTCTACTCCCCCACCCCCTGTTTTTATTGCTTCCAATTCCACAAAGTTTAATTTCCTCCCAGCTGGGTGGAGCAGCCGATTGCTCCTGACTCTGTTTTTTCAATATCTCTGCCCTCCGCTGCCTGCATCTCTGCCTTTAGGTCCTGTTGTGTTGCCTTTGCATGACTGCACTTGTATTGATTTGGAATGCACAAACAGCATTGTGGACAGACATACTAGGAATGCTTGTGTTGTGTGGCCTGAACTGGCATTGCACTGCTTTTCACTCTTGCGCTGCCGTCCAGCTAAGTAGATCAGTATTTGGGAGAATCATTTTCAAGTCAGTGACAAGAGTCAGTACAAGTGGATGCTTTCATAATGTATTTATTGGTGGAGCTGTTTGAAAGCGTCTTTCTTTTCTTGTCTATACAAGCTTCCACCACTGGGAAGAATTGTCATCTTTACGTGAAGTGAAACAAAGTGACCCTATTAAAATGCCACCGTGCCTTTTAAAACGAACCACCCTCTTTCTCATTGGGTTCCATTCATTGCGGATTTTATGATGACAGAGAACTGGTTGTCAAAGGAAACTGGCCTACTAACAGCTTGTTTGTTTAATTTTTTTTCTTGTCCGATGGGCAACCCCCTATTGACATATTGATCCCTTGGAATGATTTGCATGTTGTCTCTCTTTCAGGGCTTTCAGAAATATGAGGAAGAGTTTGATCCCCATTCCATGGTATTGTATTGCATTGGCTGAATTGGGCCTGCTGTTTCGTGACTATTGGCGTAATTCAGCAACATTGTTATTATTAAAACTGATTAGTACAGTTAAGAGATTGGACGGTGATAAAACCCTAGTGCCTAATTTTGGAAGGAAAGTTTTGTTTTTAGTGTCACATCGCGTCTGAAGCAGTTACACTAACATTAGCTAATTTTATGTAAAAGAGTGACCTTTCATAAATATTGTGCATAATTTTTTACAGTAGTGCTTCATTACATTACTTGCTTTATTAAAAAGTGCATTTACTATTTTGACATAGTTTGCTGTTTCCTAACCATTTAGCTGTGGCTTTTCTCCACCCCATCTATTCTTCCTAATAGTTCACTGCACAACAGATTAATGGGAAAGATGTGCGCCTGCTGCGAATCAAAAAGGTACCAGCGCCTTTTTTCATCTTGAGACTAGTTTACTGAGGAATCGCAATCCTATCTTTTTTTTTTTTTTTTCCAATAATAAGACATTGTGAAGAGTGACAGAGACGAGGTGCACTGTTTTACCCTGTGTTTGGTCAGGCCGGCCAGCTTGACATCGCTCTGGAAGGAGGTGCAGACTCTCCACTAGGAAAGCTGGTGGTTTCCGCAGTGTATGAAGGTGGTGCTGCAGATAAACACGGTCAGTGCATATTAACTAAGTCAAATGCTAATTGATAAGCTGCTCCCAAGTGAGTGATCTCTAATGGTGCATTTCAATCAATTTGTAGCAACTACCAGCTCTCCGTAATTGAATAATTTTACTCACAAGTAAGCAGTGTTTCTTATGAGCACTCCAAAAATAATGATTTCTCTCAGTGTAAATTAAAAATCTGTTAAGAACTGTCAGTCCAGGAGATGGACAACTCCTACAACAGATAACTTGACAGTGTTGTTGTGGAAGAACAAAACAAAAAAGCAACAACGAGGGAATGATATAATTGTTAACATTGTCCCCATTACGGCACGTGGTGTCCGACTGGCTTCGTGCCGCTTCATACAGTGAAGCGATGCCTCTGGCTGCAAACCAGCTGACGGAGCGTCTTGTCCGCCTGCAGGTGGCATCGTTCCTGGGGATGAACTCATGGCGGTGAACAGGAAAGTCCTGCTGGATGCTGCGCTGAGTGAGGGCCAAAACGCTCTGACCAGAGCCTGGAACAGTGGGGGGGTGAGGCTTGCATTTCAAATGATTCAAACGCTGCTTTTCAAATGACGCCTTGCTGTTTATTGAACGTGGCTGATGCGGATTGATTGACTTGAGCCCGTCGTTGTCATTACTGTGACGTGTGCGCCAACTGAATGCTACGTTCTCTCCCTCAGGATTGGGTCGACGTGGTGATTGCCGTTTCCCCTCCAAAAGAATACGAAGACGAAGTGTAAGCATTCCAGACGACGCGTCACGCAACAGCCAAAATTCCAATATTATTTTTTTTCCACCATTCCGATGCAATTTCTGTGATTTCTGAAGCCTCAGTATGACGGCCGTGGCTTGCGGCTCTCTTTGTGTGCATGTGTGTATGCAGCCCTAAGTCAGCATCAGTCAGTCCTGCTCCGAACAGAGCGGTGTTTGAAGGCAGTGCAACACTGTACAGACACGGCTACCTGCTTCAGCACTAGCCCTCCCTCTCCTCCTCCTCCTCCTCCTCCCTCGCTCCTGCCCGCCCCGGTAATCGACTGCGAGTTCAGATCTCCTTGGCGTCGCTGCATGGCCCTGGAGGGAGCTTTGCTGTGGTGCTTGGTTTTGTTTGCCCTGAGCACATGTGACAGTCTCCCTGTATAGAGAAATAATATATTCTGTCAGAGGCTATATGGTTTCCTTTTTTTTCCCCCCTTGCTTTTGTCGACCTTGTCAGACGTGTGTATTACTTTTACATGCGTTTCCACCAAAAAAGGTAATGAGACCGTGGCTGCACTTAGCGCGGACGCTCTGCAGTTTTCCCAGTTGAAAAGATCCTCGAGGCGATGTTCCTTCTCTGGTGAACAATTACAACAATACAGCTGTGACATTCCAGCGAAGATGGCTAACGTGGTCAACGACTCACAGGGTCACATATCTGCCCAATGGCGACCCTGCGGCTGAATATACACACTTGGGCATGTGTGCTTTTGTGTGTCGTCAGGTCACGGACGCTCGTAAAAGCAGCCCGAGGATTCCTGCCAGCCTTCAGCAGCTGCCCTGATTGATGTTGTTTCTTGGGACTGTTACATGTTTTTGACATAAACACTGAGTGAAACTGCATGGCACTCTTGCCACGCGTTTGTGGCACGGTGATTTCTAACGTGCTTTGCTGAGTTTTTCTTTTTCAGTTTTCATCTTATGAGCTTGTTCTGTGTTTACACTGTGTGTTCTCAGCTTTTTTGAGCTCACAGGGTAAATATCATCAGTCTTCTTTCCTTGTTCAGGTATAGAAGACTGATTGTCTGCTACCGACCTACGATGGGAAGGTCAAATACAGATGTTATGTCAGAAATTTGGGATTAGATTTACTGACTTGAACTGAATGTCTTGGAACTAAATACTTCTAAAAGTGCCTTTTTCTCAGTCTTGGTCAGAAGAGACTGGCCAGGCTTGTCTTGTGTCTCTTAAATTTACCTGTGTGCCACTTTGTTTTGTGTGTGTTTATTGTGCAGTGGGAGCTGAATATTATATAAAGAAAATCTTCACCTTTGCAATATTCTTTTCAAACCTGCAGCAAATCTGCTCTAAACAAAATAATTTCTTTTTCCTCTTCCGCAGGACATTTTTTTAAGATTCCCGACCGACTAGCCTGCCAAGAATACCAGACTGCGAAGACGCCCTTGACCTGGGAGAATCCCTTCAGGGCTCGCAGTCATCCTGGAAAATCTTAATATGTTGTTCTGCAACAGCTAAAAGCTCCCAACATGAGCATTTACTTTGGCTCTTTGATAATTAATCTTTGTGTCATTGAGGAGAATTCACTGCCTTGGTATCCTAAGGGATGACTGAGTCAATATTGACTCGTCTTCTATAATCTTCCGCACAACTTTGAATGTGTTAGACCTTATGAGATACGCCCTGCCAGGGCTGACCTTTCACTCCTCACACATGACTCATCTATCACTTCATCAATGCAGAGCAAATTGTAATCAATAGCACTTGCCTCATGTGCCTTTCGCGAAGCACAATAAAAGACTCCTTCTCTCTCTTTTGTCTGTGTACAGAATTCCTGCTTCCTCTACAGTCATTGTGTTGCCAAGTTGGTGTTGCAGCGTGAATAACTTAAATCCTGCAGTAAAATCCACAACAAAATAAGTTCATAAAATCCATTGCAGGAGTTGGAAAAGGCTGCATCATCAGCTGAACGCATCTCTATTAAATGCCATAAACACACCATCAATTTATTCTTAGAAGTACTGTGCATTGCTAATTTTCTAATGCATATCCTAAACTCAAAAAATGTAAAATTTCTCAGTTGACCTGATGTGTAATTAAGGTCATCCCATTGCCTCCTGTTAAAGGATCCTTTTCAACACCACTGCCTTCCACTTCTCTCCTGTGCGCCGTTTAAACTCGCTCTCTCGACTGGAATCCCGCCTCGCAGCTGTGTTATTGCACGTCCACAGGGGGCAACATTGCTCTTGCAATACCAAACTCACTGGCGAACGTGAGAGTTCCAACCGTGCTCATAATACAGCTCTTTACCGAGTCTGAATGTCACCAGATGGGCCTCGGATTGGACTCGATTTAGTTTTTTTTAAAAGGATTTATTTAGCTACTGTGTCCGCTATGTCAGCCTATCAAGTGAAGGGACCCGTTTGCACGCGTTACTGTGGCTGAGCAGCATCCCCACTCGACTGTTACATAACCGCGTAGTAATCCAGAGCTGGTTTTGATGATTGCATACGTGACAAGTGACCGCAGCGCGTTTCGGCGTTGCATCGACCGCCGCGCCGCGCTCCGATGATCGCGGCCCCCCGACTCCCGTCACTCGGACGCGGGGTGACGGACTGCAGGCCCCGGGTTGGGAGAGCAGCGCGCCTTCATCCTCCTTCTTCTTCCACCTCCACATCCTCCCTCCTCCTCCTCCTCCTCCTCCTCCTCCTCCTCTCGCTCCCCTCTGTGCCCCCTCTGGTGGTTCAGCACCGCGGACAGCTCCCCGTCTCCGCCCTTTGACCACCGCTTGCTGGCCGGATGTTCCAACTCAAAGCGGGACAGCAATCATAAGTCGGATGTGAGCGACAGCCAGGGACGCATTCGGACCTTTTCTCTCTCTCTTTTAAAAATTTCCTTGGCGTCAGTGGGGGACGGACGGATGTGGCAGCGCTGGTGAGTGTCTGAGGAGTGAGGAGGACAACGAGGGAACACCATGATTTCTCGAAATAAGCCGGTAAGTGTGACCCGCTCTCAGCGGTCGATTCCCAGATATTTATGGAAGTGTGATGGAAAGAAAAATACGGCTGTAAGTCATAGGAACCCCTGCAACGTCCGAGTTTAATAAGTTAATATTTCACCAGAGGAGTATTTTATCGAGGGTGTAAAACACTGCGCATGAGGCTCTGTCATTGCACGTTTTTTTTCTTTCTAAAATATGACTTGGAGCGCGAACACCCCACGTGCCATTGAATATTTGTGTGTAGGTGCAAGAAATCTTATGGTGTTGAGTCACATTCAAACCTTGTTCAGCCTGCCTTCACTCCCACACTGTGACTGACGTCTGTCGTTCACTGACGTCACCACAAACACTCGGGGGTCTCCGTTTAAAATGGGTGTTCTGCTGTCCCTATATACTTAAGTGCAGTAGTACCTTTTGAGCAGTGCTAGTTTCCTTTACCCCCCCACCCCCAACACTACCACCACCAGCACCCTCCCACCATGCAATGATGCTTCAACCCTGCAGGCAATCTCGTGATGGATATGGGTCTCTGATGTAGGGCATCGCCAAACTGGAACCAAGTCAGTTATTCAAGCTGTAAAAAGACAGACAGGAAGAAAGAAAGAAAGAAAGAAAGAAAGCATTAAACAGACTGTGCACAAAAATATGCTTGTTCACGTGTTCCAGATTTCCATTTTTATTTAGCAGCAGTATGCAGTAAAATGTTAAACCAGACACGCCAGACATCAGACAGATACTGTAGCCCGATGTTGTCTTTTCATTGGAAAACACACAGCTCCTTTGCAACTGGCTTAACATCAACAGCGTGTTGTTGACAGCTGCGACGAGGAGCGCGGAGCCACTGCCGTGTGCAGATGTGTGTTTTTCTCCAGAAATATCCAGCACTCCTTGTTTTAAATCAACCAGGAAGAAATTGCAAAATACTTCCTTGCTCGAGCACAACCAGAGGATGACTCCATTCACTACTGCCTGTTGTGTTGTTTTCTGCCGCAGTTTGATTTGAGTTGAGTTCTTATGTTTGTCTGCCAAGGTTGTGGGTTTGATTCCGGGCCTGGGGCCTTTCTGTGTGGAGTTTGCATGTTCTCCCTGTGTCTGCTGGCTTCTCTCCAGGTTCTCCGACTTCCTCCCACAGTCCAAAGACATGCATGTGAGGTGAATTGGGAACTCCGAATTGACTGTCGGTGTGAGTGAGTGTGTGAGTGTGAGTGTGAGTGTGAATGGTTGTTTGTCTCTATGTGGCCCTGCAATTAACTGGCCACTTGTCCAGGGTGTCACCCTGCCTTCACTCTATGACAGCTGGCAGACCAGCAGACCCCTGCAACCTTGAGTTCAGGAAGAAGCAGGTATTGAAAATGGATGGATGGATGGATATTGGTGCTCAGCTCACATTCTAAATTAAATCAAAATATAGGGAGCGTCTGAGTTATTCCCGAAAGAACCACATGAATGAATGTCCCGCCTGCAGTCTGTCTCCCTGCACTTAAAGGCAGAACACAGACAGGAGGAATGCTGAAATGTTGAACGCGACTTAATTTTTTTTAATGGCCAATTAAGGTCACAACGTCAGAGGGTTTTCCTTTGCACTTTGTGTCACTCGATGCCACTGCTGTCACATCCTGCAAAATGCACATTACACTCGAGCTCTTCAACTTATTATACGGAGGTCAGCGCGGCATGGATTACATTAAACAAATCACGTTAGCCTCCAAGAAAAGACCGCCGCTCTGTTGACGGGTTTATACATAGATTATCCGAATCTGCTCCCGTGCAGCTCTCTGCAGATCCGTCTGATCAGGTAATCCCCCCATTGGCTGCAGCTGGATGCCTCCCCGCAGGATTGGCGGCACAACACATCCATCCTGCATAGTTATTAATATTTCATGACTCTATACTATTTTCTGCTTGTACTGCCTTATATTTCCCTCAGTGATTCACCAGCGTTGTTCATTCTTCTCCAGTGCCGCAGTAGGTGCCATTTAGAGTTATGCAATTTCTATAAATATACACATGTATGAGGAGAAGGAAAGCATGGCGCAGAGATTTGGATCAGAGCTCTCGCTCATGCTCCACACGTACTGTTTTATGACGTCTGCACGGCTCACACGGCTGCAGGACCACCCCCCGACTTCTCTCCTTCCTTCCCTCTCCTTCTCTCATTCTCCACCTGTCCCGCCTGCTTGAGCCCACCCCTCCTTCCTCTTCCTCTCCTCCTCTTCCCTCCCTACCTTGATGGGCTCTGCAGCCTGGTCCTCGGCGCTGTGCACCCTCCTCTCCCGTCCCTCCAAGGTCGATTCTGAGGCTCCGGTACAGGAATAGCAGCCCCTCGCTGCAGAGCTCTGCTGCCGCTGCCTCTGACTGCTTGCACACGCGCGAGTCTGCGTGTGTGCACGAGCGAGACAGAAGAGGGAGTCGTAGTCATCGGAGGATGTGAGAGGGCTGGAGATGGACGGGATGCAGATGTTTGTGGGCAGCATGGCCAGGAAAGCAGCCTAGGCTGCCGGGAGCTGAGAGGGAGCTGCCGAGGCAGCGGACTCTGACTGCCGGGACCCCTCTCCTCCCCCACGCTCACACCTCGACTCTCAGCCAGGGCTCGGCGAGGGCTGGATTTAGTAAAGGGAGCAGGCGGTCGACTGGGATTTCTACTGTGGATGGCATCGACGTTCCTCCAAGAGGCTCGATATGTTCTGAGAGAGTCTGTTTAGATTCCTCTCTCTCCTCTGTCTCTGGTCCCCCTCCTCCTCCTCTTCTTCCTCCTCTTCCTCCTCCTCATTTGTTCTCCGGCCCGGTTTCCTCCGCAGAGTCCCGGTCCCACCATGTCCTTGGCATTCTGCGGGAACGAGAATAACTCGGCAGCCTACAACGTGGACGGCGGGGTCCTGAACAACGGCTGCTTCCTCGACGCGCTCAACGTGGTGCCACATGTCTTCCTCCTCTTCATCACGTTCCCCATCCTCTTCATCGGTGAGTGTTGCTGGGGAGTGAACTTCTCCGCCTGGTCGCGTGCCGCAACTCTCCCTCCCACGCAGACCACACACACACACAGACACGCACACACACAGACACACACACACGCAGTGCTCCAGTATGTCTCAGTACGTGTCAGCACCTCACATGGATTCTGAATGAGCTCCGCAGGCTTGATTGTCTCCCTCCTCCTTCACCTCTTAGTTTCCCTCTCCATCAGCTTGTCTTGTCTTTCTTGAGACCATTTCACCACAGCGCGGTCATTTGTGAAAATGCTTTGAGGTTGTAAATGTTTTATCCGTGCACGTTACCGCGCTTTACGCTCTACATAATGCACAGCTTTGCTGAGCTGTGGATTTTCCTCCCGGGGTGCAGAGCCTCTGCAGGTGTCAGCTGTGGCGGCGACTCTCTCGGGGCTCTCTGAGCACAGTAGCGCACGAGGAAATATATTTCTCAGGCTGCAAATCATTATGGCGAGCTAATGTGACTCCAGTGATGAACTGTGGAGGACAGGGGCAGATGCCACCGTGCCCGGCGTCAGGTTACACCTCCTGCCCGCCTCCTCTTGGCTGCTGGCCATTCCATTAGTGTCATTGTGTGTGTGAGGCAGAGCAGCCCTGCGTCGCTGCGCGCTCCTCTTCCTCCGCGGTGACACTTGCTCTGGCCTCATCGTCTATCATCTCGTGACTCCCTGACACCGTGTGTACTTACTTGTGCGCGTGGGAGCAGTTTTTATGGATGAGCAAGTCTAATTTTACGGGTAGTTTTTTTTTTTTGTCAAGCAGGAACCTCGGTCTCTTGGAAAGTTTAACACTTTTTTTCCATGCAGCTGGTCTGGCAATGACTCTGTGTTCTGGTTGTTTGCTTAATGCTGTCAAATTAAACAGTATCTAGCACACAGACAGTCTCTCGCAGCAATCAGTCACACTTTCAACTTTTGTGTTATTTTGTATACCTGTAAAACCAACTAACTTGATGTTTTTATTTGAGATTCAGTCAGTGTGCAGATCTCGTGTCCTCTGTGGATTCTGTCTGCTTTGAAACCTCTATAAGTTTGGTGTTTCTATTTCATTCTGTTTGTTCACCATTCCTATTTCCTTGGAGATTTATTGAAATCGGTTGTGTTATCTGTTCACCCTTTGTCTTGCAAAACAGTCAATAGTCAATGCAAGAAAGGAGCACATTTCATGACAAAGAAAACCAGTGTGTATTATCTTTACATACACCAAGGCAGCAGAGACAATATCTCACCTTTTCATCTCGTGTGGGGGTGCTGAAAAATACCTTTCACTTTTCAACTGCACCACACTACTGCTCTCTGCAAATTGGCTGAAAGTCGGGTGGAGTCTATGACAGCTGTCATTGATCGGTTTATCCGGCCTTGCTGCGTATAATGAAATTCAAGATATTTGTAGTTGCAGTAAAAAGGAAACAGTCAAGGTTGTTGACAGTGTTTTTTTCACGCAAGGTCGCACTCGGTCACAGACATTTGAGATTGAAGAAAGTGTCTTCTCATTTTAGTTTTTCATTCCATTGTCCTGACAGTCCCAGAAGACCTTGTTTCTGCTCGTGCTGTTTCCGCTGCCTTGAATCATGTGTTGACGTGACGCTGCGCTGACGATTGATCTCATCTTCTGTTGCAGGCTGGGGCAGCCAGAGTTCAAAGGTCCACATCCACCACAGCACCTGGCTCCACTTCCCAGGTCACAACCTGCGCTGGCTGCTCACATTCGTCCTGCTCTTCATCCTCGTCTGTGAGATCGCGGAAGGCATCGTCTCTGACGGGTACGCTGGTGGTGAACGCATCACACTCTTCATCTCCCTCTTACGTAGTGAAGTGAGCTTTTAGAAACTGAGTGCTGCTTCATGGGTGGCAAGGCAGAAATTATATCATTGAACATTTGCCGTGCTCTTAACATTTCATTTGGAATGATTCTAGATCATTTCTCTCAATTGGAATATACTTCAGTGTATTTCAGTTACTTTAGTGGGTGCGCTGACACTGACGTCTGTCGTACCAGGTTTGTTTAAATTCAACAGGTACTGCACATCATTCCTTCTTCCCAGTGATGAAGTCTGGAGAGCTCTTGCAAAGCGAGGATGCTCACAAATTGTTTCCATTCGACATGTGCTTCAGCCACGCTCAAATAAACAACCAGGGGAAAGAAAAGAACCCTGGAGTGTCAGTATTTCCGATCTGTCTGATCCTCGTCCACCTTCACACTCATCCGTCAAGTCACGAGGGCGGCTGGGGGAAGACACAGGTGGATGGAGGATCCATCTCAGCCGCTCCGCTCTTTAAACCCCCACTGACTCCTTGTCACCTCAGGATGTGTGTCACTGATATTGAAGCGTACAGAAGAGCTCTCCATCTGCTCTCCGCTGCAGTTGACGGCCTCAGGTCACAGCCCCACCGGGCCCGGCACTGACTTCGTTGCTGTGCAGTTAGCAAAGGCAGAACTGGCAGACATCCATTCGGTGATTCCAAACATTCAACTGTGATGTCCAAACAATGTTGTCCTGTGTCTGTTGGCTGAGCTCTCCTCTGGTGTCTGTCGTTTTGTTTTCAGGTTCAGCCAATCGCTCCATCTTCACCTCTACATGCCTGCAGGTCTTGCCTTCATGGCTGGCATCACCTCTATTATCTACTATCACAATATCGAGACCTCCAACTTCCCCAAACTACTTCTAGGTAAAGTCCTCCTCCCGTCTCCTACTTGATTTGACCTCTGGTTGTCTTATTAGCTGGATGTTTCCATGCTGCAGTGTCTTTTGTATTTTGACAGTAAGACTAAACCTTGTGACAACACTGCTGATTGGTGATCAGGGTTTGTAAAGCCAGGATTGACTGAACTATGTCCTGCCCATTCTTTCAATCCTGACCTCAGAGAAGCAACAAACCGCAGGAGCTTTGTGGGACAATGAATAAAGTCATTACGAGGCAGAGCCTGCAGGATCAGTGCAGCCATTTGCAAATGAATGGCTCATTGCCTTCTGATATAGTACAATGTAATGTGACTGAGGTCAGAGACATCCGCTGTAATTGTCCATCTCAGACCTCGTGTTAATTGTTCATTTTCACAGAGCAAATGGGTTTCTAGGTGGACTGGATTTCCTGCCCGCGAATCATTTAATAACAACCCTTGATGACCTGTGAAAATGAATAAAGTCTCATCTGTAAAGATGTCTTACAAGCTTCCCTTCTTCCCCTGTACAAGGCCAGTGCCACACATTACAAATTACAAATTATAACAACTTCACCAGAGAGAAAATACTCTCACTGCACCTCAGTAAAGCTACCATGTTGTTTACAGCGGAGTGCACCACCCAAACGCTTCCCCAAAATAAAGGACTTTGGTTCCGTATCGTATTTTAACGTGAAATCAATTGACCGTAACAAGAAATCATATTTTAACCTTACATCAATGATTTAGTTATTTATTATGCTGCATGAAATTCTGAAAGCTTATTTATGTGATGATTAATCTTATCCTTATTACAGAACATTTGTAAAAACTGCATTTACAGAGTATATCACAGTTGGCCATTCCTCTTTGTGACATATTAACTCTGCAGCTCTGAGATTTCTACTCCCAGCTTGCCGCCCTCAGTTCCACTCAATCTCCATTCAGAATTACTCTCTTGGGGAAATACGGCGGTGCAGCGCTGGGTTTATCATTTCATCAGATGAAATCGAGACTTAACCCACGCACTGCCGCACCATAATCTCACCGCGGCATCAGAGGGGCAAATCTCATTACTGAGCAGCGCCATCTTTACCCAGTCGCAAATATTCACTTCAGTAAATGTGTTTAACTCTCACTATTTTCCTTTGTGTAAACACTTCTGAGGGCACATAGCAGATGTGTATAACTCACTTACCTGCTCTTGACTGGATTAGCCGTGTGGCCCCTGGATGCTGCAAGGCGAGCGCTGCTGACATGTGACATCAGATGGAGATGGAGATGTAGAGGGGAGGGAAGGGAGGAAGGAGGGAAGGGAAACCGAATAAGGATATTTATGCTGTTGCAGTAATGCAAAATTTAAGTGATAAAACACAGCTCTTTGACGTGCAACAGGAAATTACATGTCAGTAACAAAGATGAATCTGACACACATGTGCACGCACACAAACACACACACCACCTCCAAGCCATCCATCTACATGTGGGTCAATTATATCTGTAATTTCGAGGGGAGGGAGCAGCGATTTACCGTCCTCCTCATCGTTTCATCTCTCCAGCTCTGCTGATCTACTGGGTGTTGGCTTTTATCATGAAAACCATCAAATTTGCCAAGTATACTGAGCACGGCGTCGGTCCCAGGCAGCTGCGCTACTGCATCACCGGCCTGCTGGTCCTGCTGTACGGACTCCTCCTCACTGTGGAGATCAACGTCATCCTGGGGAGGGTGAGTGCTAACATATATTCTCTCTGCCATGCACTGTCTTGTAGGACGGCAGACTGAAGAAGGTGAAGTTGAGAACACTTCATCTTTCCCTTTCATTGAGGTTGTGTTCTGTACTCTGTCAACAGCGCTATGTGTGTTTCGCCAACCCGACTGAGGTGAAGCCCCCAGAAGACCTCCAGGACCTTGGCGTTCGTTTTCTGCAGCCTTTCGTCAACCTGTTGTCCAAGGCCACCTACTGGTGGATGAACACCTTCATCACCTCTGCACACAGACGGCCCATCGATCTAAAAGGCATCGGAAAGCTGCCCATCGCAATGAGGGCCCTCACCAACTACATCAAGCTGCGCAAGGCCTTCGAGGACCAGAAGGTGAGTGGAAACTCTTTAGTCAGCAGCGGGTGAGGGTTTAATGAGTTTAGACACGTGGATTTCAGCTTCAGACTTCTGACTTCTTGGAAGTAAATTGAAAAAAATTCAAAGACAAAACGTAATTGTTTCTATGTTGTTGGGCATCATATTTTTGTCTTTGCGTGGGCTCATTTAAAAATCACATGCAATTTAAGAACGGGAATCGAAAGAAGAATGTTTTTCATTACTGTTTTCTGTTTTATGTGGATGTTCTGATGGAAAAAAACTTAATCCCTGGCCAGTGGTGACTCATTCCTGAATGAACTGGAACTGTAATCTGACGTCAGAGAGCCTTTTCATATTTTTATGTCATTGTCAATTTTATTGGACTAGTTAACAGCTTCCTCCTCTGACTTGAGGCTTGCTTTGACATGATTTACAGCTGTTGCATCGACATAAAAAAAACAGTCACATTAAATTATTGTCTCCAAATTCGTGAAACATAAACTTTCCGAATAAAGCTATTTAAAGCAAACTTCAGACTTGCTGCCCAGTGCTTCTGTGCAGAGTCTCTGTGATTTCTCCACTGCTGTTTCTTCTGTACTGCACTCCAGTGCAGCTCCCTGGACACTTGGCCTTTTGCACACTGCTACAAGAGCTTCTGAGCAGCAAGCAATGAACTTGCTTAGAATGAACTATTTCAGCTTAGCAGTAAAACAGGTGAATTTTTTTTTTTTTTTTTTTTTTGTCCGGTCTGGCCATAATGACAAGCAGAAGTGTCTCTGAATGTCTATGATGGCTGACAGATTTTATTGTCAGAGGTAGGTCTTGAGAGTGTGAGCCACATGGGTCGTTTCAGGAGCTACCTCTTGAGTGGTTTTATTATAATATTCTTAGTGACATTCTGGCCATGACCGGACTGAGGGAGGGACAGATAGGGGGGTGAGAGGAGAGTAGAGAGGGAAAGGGTGTGTGTGTGTGTGGGGGGTGATGAGAGGGATAGAGAGAGGAGTAGAGGAGGCGACTGGCAACAATATACAATGTGTCAAAACAGAACAAAACAGATCGTACATTTGCATAGCTAATTGTCAGATAGTGGGCTTATTGAAATGATAACCTGATTAATGTAAGGAAAAAAAAAGAAAGAGAAAATACATATACATATAAATATACATATATATATATATATATATATATATATACATATATATATATATACTAACACATACATGCGCATACCTGTACAAACAGGTGAATAACGACATACATTTAAATGGAAATCTGTTAGGATCCTCAGATGGTGTCTGAATGTGTGTTTAGAAATAGAACAGAGGAGGATGTTACTTGATTGAACTGAAATTCTAAAATGTGTCCTCTAATACTCTTACCAAAAATATTGGTAAAAAATGCAGAAGTTCAACCAAGGATTCCTAAGATAGAGGCCATTGACATTTCAATTGTTTTAAATATTCTCAGTGTGCACTGAAAATGTTCAGCGCTGTTGAAACAAGCAGCTTCTCCCTGTTCTGTTGTTTCCTCCCTGCATGAGAAGCGCCACCATCCCGCACGCACGCACGCAGACTTCTGTCCGTCCTCAGAACACGAACCAACCCCTGCGGAAGTGTCCTTGTTACGCATCATATATCTCTGTTTTTTTCTCACTCAGACTTCGTCTTTACTTCCATAGCGCGTGTCAGGGGTGGGAGGTGAAGGGCCTCCTCGCAGGGGTCGTTGTTTTCCAGTGTTTGGAAGGTCGCGGAGATTCGTCACTGTTGCGTGTGCGTCCGGTGTGGACGCAACCCCACTTCCTTCCGGCAGAGTGAGGGATGAGAGGGACCGAGCGGGTCCCATTGGTGGTGGGCGGTGGGTGGGGGCATTCGGAGGAGAGCGCAGAGGCACCGGGTCGTTCCCATTCGACTGTGAACGAGGCGACATCCCGACCTCTGCGGGGGTGAAAGCACTGCACTTTCATGGGAAGCGAGTTTCGCTTTGCGTGTGTGAGAATGAGACGTTTCCCCGCTGCGCCTCGTTTGAACCCAAGGTAGAGGGAGGAGATGTGTGTGCGCGTGTGTGCACGTGCGTGCACATGATGTGGACACTGACACATATGTTATTTTATATGGTGTTTGAGGTCCACTGCGAGCTCTGGTGGAAACATTGAGACACATGAAAACGGTGACGTCTGTTCTCACAGTTAAAATAGTAAACCAGGATCTCTCTCTCTCTCTCTCTCTCTCTCACACACACACACACACACACACACACACACACACACACACACACACACACACACACACACACACACACACAAGCAAAATGCTGTGGGAGTGTTTACTGCACCATGACAGCCCAGATGTTTCCTCTGATCAGCACCAAGCTGTCGAGTCTTTGGAGACAGATTCATATTGGCCATAAAAAAAATCCCAGTTGTGACAATCAGCAGCTCCTTCCTCTCTGTAATTATCATGCATTTTATTGTCCCTTTTTAAAAAATATGCTCTTAAAATCCTTTCGGTTGTTAATTACTGCGTACTGCTGTTTGGTTTTGTTTCTTTCCCTCCCAAGTATGATTGGAAACCATGAAGAGCTCTGCTGTGAAAAATTGCTGCTTCAATGATGCAGCAGCGGAAGCGAGAAAAAAAGCTCTGACCTGATTTTTTGCGTTCCTCTGGCAGCGATGGGCTGGCTGCCGGTGCTGCTGCAGATTCAGCCCTTACATTCTGTTAATGGGATGCGGTGTCTGTCTCGTTTGTTGCCACTTTGTCTTCAGCTCGGTGAATAAAACATCGCTGTATAATATTCCAATCATCAACTTCATTACACTTATGCTGCCAAGGGAACTAGATCTTGATGGTGACTCACAGATGTAATTTGGATTTTATTCCACATCCTTTAAAGCAGAAAACATTGAACTTGACACAAGTTGGAGTGTTTCCAGAAGCTCCTGTATTTATTGCCACGGTAGATCCGGGATCCGGGCCGGAAAACATTAGACGGACCTCTCCTGCCGTGTTTAACTCAGCTCTTGAACATATAGTTCACCAAGAAAAGCCTTTGTTGCCCTTCTGTCTACTTCTTTTACTGTGACAACAGCTTCCAGTTGTGATAAAACTGCTGCTACTTCAGAATTTGTGCTAATTTTAGTAGCAGGATGTGTGTCTTTTCTCTTCTTCTGTGGTTTTTCCTTGGCCTTAACCAAAAAAAACTAGGTTTACTTATCTAATCCTAAAAATCAACTGCAGTTTGCTCATATTCTTCTTCTCCCTTCCTCTCTGCTCAGAGGCCTCAGGTCACAGCACCTCCGGGCCCGGCGTCCATCTGGCAGGCTTTGAGGAGGGCGTTCGGCAGACCTCTCATCCTCAGCATCACCTTCCGCTTCCTGGCCGACCTGCTAGGCTTCGCCGGTCCTCTCTGCATCTCGGGCATCGTTCACCACGTCAGCAAGGATAACCGCACCATTCAGCAACCAGTAAGGCTTCGACAGCAGCAACAGCAACAACCTTGACGTGTCTCCACAGGAACTGCTGACTCATTGCAGGATCAGTGGACTGGAAGCAATAGGCTTCCCTCAGATTTTGTGTGTTTCACCATTTTGTTTGCGCTACAAAACAGTATTTTGACACAATAATGATGCTGCCCATGCAATTCCAGTAAGATATATCTTCACTGTCAACACACTTTTCCAAGAAGCCTTTTTAACCCCTGACCTGAGCTGTATATTTCTGATCTTGCTTTACATAAACACCTCAAACTGTTTATGTCTGCTTATTCCAAGCAGCTGCCGGCTTTGTCAAATTTGGCTCAAGCTGCAGCTGAAATGCAAATTGAGCAAACACACACACAGCTAAAAAAAATATATGATATAATAGATATCATTGTCTCATTGTTCATATTTTGTTTTAGAAACACAAGCTGTCAAATCATCAAACATCTCACTTCTTAAAGCAAACTCTCTGGGTTGGGATGGAAGTGAACTTTACTGTCTCCATGAGCTCTACTTTAACTCCAGCTCTGCTCAACATGAGGTTGGGTTTAAGTAACAGTGGCAGAGACAGAATGTATCCTGACTCAGTTGTTGTTTGACTGACAGTTTTCGCACGGCTATCACACCTCTGTGGGATTGGCACTTTTTATTTTTTTTTTTTTTTTTAAAGCAAAGGCACCTGATGGACGAATAAGACGTTTTTCACCAGACTAATGTAGAAAAGAGATATTGCTCTCTAATAAGATTCCACATGCCAGGCACCTTCAACTGACACGACAGGACCGTCACATGACTTCTTCCTGCCTCTCAAAGGTCACTCATGCAGAGTGATGAGACGTTTACACCCGCTCTGGCCCACTGCACCTGCCCGATGGCCTGCTAATTTAGTCCTCGTCAAGTATTTATGAGACTTATTGCTACCAGAGCTGTCTCGGTTTCTTACGTTCCCCGCAGGGCAGACTGCAATATAACACAGGCAGCCGTTCAGGCATTCCAGCCCCTAAGAGCGGTTCTTTAATTATTTGTTTGGACGTCGTTCATTGCAACCCTGCGGGGCAGCCAATTTCATACTCAGAATGTCAGAAATCAGAAAGGAGATGTGGAAAAAATTCCCACAGCATCCGTTCAGAGCAGGCATGGGCAAACTATGGCCCGGGGGCCCATTAAGCTTTTTAATCCGGCCCACCGAACTTGATTAAAAAATATTAATAGTAAGTAAGCTGTATTTCATCAATTTTTTTCAGTGTTTTAAGAGTAATTTCAATAAAGAGCTAAATACAGTGGCTTTTGGAGGGAAGGAGGTGAATAAACGCTGTGATGAGGCATGAATCCCAACCAATGTAGCTCAGAATTGAAGCAAGGTGAGGGGAGAAACTCCGGCATGCACACTCTCCACTTTGCTTTGATTGCGTTTCATCCGCGTCCTTGTGTATGGCTGATGATGCCTTGCAAATGGATGCATTTTCTCTCTTGAGAGGATTTTAGTTGTCGTCCCAAAATTGAACCAAAGTCACACTGAGTCCTGCAGACGTCAGCCAGTCTGATTGACCTTGGCCTTGAGCGAACTAACCATGATAATTCTATCTGCTCCACTCTGCACCCTCCTCCCTCTGTCTCCAGATGACCCTGCTGGGGATCTATTTCATCTCCTCCAAAGAGTTTCTGGAGAACGCCTATGTGTTGGCCGTGCTGCTCTTCTTTGCCCTGCTCCTGCAAAGGACCTTCCTGCAGGCCTCCTACTATGTGGCCATTGAAACAGGCATCAACCTGCGCGGGGCCATACAGGTAGGAAGCAAAACAGGAAGTGAACAAAGTGGCAATTCAGTCGAGTCTCAGGAAGTACCAGCTGTCATTTTGGTAGAGAAACAGGAGATAGATCTAGATAGTTTCTTTTCTTTTCTTTTCTTTTTTCTTTCTTTTTTAATTCACATATTTTTTTTCTCCTCTGTTGCATTACATATTGCTGCTGTAATCATGTTTCCACAATGTGGAATTAATACAGGCATTCGAACATTCTAACTTTCTAACTCTATATGGTGTGTGTGTGTGTGTGTGTGTGTGTGTGTGTGTGTGTGTGTGTGTGTGTGTGTGTGTGTGTGAGACACCTTCTTGTGCTGACAGACCAAAATCTACAACAAAATCATGCGCCTGTGCACATCCAACATTTCCATGGGGGAGTTAACAGTGGGGCAGATCTGCAACCTGGTCGCCATAGACACCAACCAGCTCATGTGGTTCTTCTTCCTCTGTCCCAACCTGTGGGCCATGCCAGTTCAGGTAGGAAAACTGCCCGCTGAGTGATCTTGTAGTGATCTTGTAGTGTTTAACGGTGTTCTTCGACAGGTCTTGTGATTTGCTATGTGTTGGCCTAGTAAGTAAGTGTCTCATGTCTGATCCTCCCATGGGAAGAGGTGCTAAATCTTTGAGAGGGCAACATCCTCTTGCAGGCTGACTTCTCTTGTCTTACCTTGTGAAAGGAAGAGACAGTCCAGGGGAGGGATACACATACTCATGCATACACTCATTAGATTCTCATGTTTATTCAATGGTATAAAAACTTTGCCCACCCATCATACATGTTGAACCTTCCATCGCGCATGTCGTCTCAACCACTGCCATTGTTCCTCTCGCACTTCAAACTTGCTGTTTGCCCCTTGCCGACATTCTCCGCTGGGCTTTTATTGATTATACTCGCATCAAGCTACAAAGCGCAGACTGAGTCAGACAGGAAATCAGACAAGATAATGGCAAAGGATCTATTCCTAAATTGGAGGGTCAAAACGGGCAGTAACGGCTGCTGCAGATAATTGCTACAAACATCAATCTGACACAAAGGCTTAAAACCCTCAGTGCACATCCACACAATGTCACAATTGTATGCGCTTGTTTGTATTCGCTTGCCATTTCACTGCCTCCATGTTTTTGTGTTGCCGTTTTTATTGAACTGTGTTATCATCGCACAATTCCAATGCCCTTTCCACACTGAGTTATTGCCTTCTTCGTTCCGCTGCATCGTGTCTTTGCATCACAATGCACATTTGACGTCTTTTCCCATCTGCCTCCTGCAGCGTTATGGGGCCACACCTTGTTCCATCATGTGGCAAACACAAGCTGTGTGAAGGCTGGAAACGGCGCGTTGGGTGTTATTGCCCTTTGGGAATTTGTTGCAAATGAATGCAGTCAATTGACAACCTGTGAACGCTCGTGCTTTGTAGTCAGGTTAGGTGCAACTGTGGCTGCTTTGTGTAAAAAAAAACATAACCACTGAATTTGCAGAACAGGAAAAAACATGAGGCAATCATCAGCACCATTGGCATGTGGAAATGGATATGGAGACACAGTAATAAACAACAGTCACATGACAATGCAAACAGTTGTGTAATTGTAAACAAATTCAGACTTTTTTGTGTCTTTTAGTGCTGTCATACCATATTTTTGCCTTCCTATTCTTTCAAGAAACACTAACACTCTATTTATAATGGCTTTTGTTATCACCTGGAAACTCTGACATCAAATTGTGCAAAGCAGTTGTTGTCTCTCAATCTTTTTATAGCCAAATGCAGAACAACCTGCTTTCATTTCTTAAAGGCCTCAAGTGCTGCATCATTTTTAGATGAAACAGAATAGAGGAGAGAAAAAAACATTGCAGTGTGAAAATATAAAACTGCCAACAAAAACGTGTGAATATTTTTTAATATTTGAGCTGTGTACAGCATCCTTCAGTGTAACCCTGCTTGTTGTTCCTCTCAAGGCTGATCTGCATTAGTATTCTCTGCTTGTCCCTAAAATGGATGTCAGCAAGCGTCAGATGCTCACTAGTTATTATTTAGTATTATTTAGTGCCAAGATATATGTATATATATATATATATATATATGTATATATATATATATGTATATATATATGTATATATATATGTTATATATATACATGTATATATGTATGTATATATATATGTATATATATTCTCTCTTTGAAGCAGTCGGCAAATACTGCTGTGACATCTGACTTATACCATCTCCTGCTTTACAAAGACGAAACAAAGAGGATGAAATTTTACGAAGCTCACCCCTATTGCCCCTCTGGGCACATTATCCTTTGATGGATGAAGGAGAGGCTGTGAATGAAATGTCACATCCGTCTTCATGTGGTTTCTGTGCTTCCTGGGGATCTCTGGCATGAGTCCAGTGCGATGCTAAAGATGCCTGCAGAGAAACCAAGGACAGGTGGAATAGAGGAATGACTCACCTCTGTGGAGGATGAACAGGGCTGCATTTTTATAAATATTTAAGCTCTTTCATTCCTTATTCGTTGCTCACAGTGTTCACTAACTGACGTTGGGTCAAGGACTGGCCGTTGTCAAATCCAATACCTCCTGGAAAAGTTGTTTGCACATTTTGTCAACATGGAAACATAAAAAATATACAACGTGACGGCAGGCAACACAAAGCTGTTGTAAAACTGTAGAAATGTTCCAATTCCTCCTTCTAACAATCCTGGCCTTCTTCTGTCTGCCTCTCCCCTGTGCTCAGATTATTGTGGGAGTGATCCTGCTCTACTACCTCCTGGGAATCAGTGCCTTGATCGGAGCCACCGTCATTGCTGTGTTAGCACCGGTCCAATATTTTGTGGCAACCAAGCTGTCCCAAACACAGAAGAGCACTCTGGTGAGCATATCCATCTACAGAGATTTGGTTCTGCTTGTGTTAACGCTCATATCGTAGTAATAGTCATTTAACTATCATTATATTTCATTTCATTGCAATCAAGTTATAATAGAAGCTAAATGTGACGGCCCAACTACCAACTATGACCACAGAAGAGACTCAATTGAAGACCTGTGTTGCAAAAAAACCCAACCTAGCGAACGAGTGCTAGAGTGTAACGGTGGTTGAAGACCTCCACGGTGACCATGTGCTCTCTGTGCCTGGTCCTGCTGCTAGGAGTACTCCAGCAAGCGTCTGAAGAAGACTAATGAGCTGCTGAGGGGCATCAAGCTGCTGAAGTTGTACGCCTGGGAGCGCATCTTCTGCGACAGCGTGGAGGAGACCCGGGGCAAGGAGCTCACCAGCCTGCAGGCCTTCGCTCTCTACACCTCCATATCCAGTGAGATGCTTTGCCTTGTCTGCATATGCTGACCTTTTACTCTCTTGGTTTTTTTTTTTTGGTTTTTTTTTATTTAAGGCTCAGTTTAAGGCACAATTATGCCACATTTCTTTTAAAAAGCTGAAACAAGAAGATGTGCAAGGTTTTATCACCATCAGTAAAATAAATAAACAGGACAGTGGCACTGGAACATGCCATTGTGTTACTGCTGCTGCTGCTGCTGTGACTCATTGCCACCTCCACAACCATGACTCGCAATATATTGCAACAATGCATGTTGCACTTTACACCCTGCTAGCGATACACAACGTGACCTGAATGTTTAGTATTGTTCTCGTACTCTGACCTCCGGTCATCATTTATACTTTCGCCTCCTCTCTTTTTAAGATTTTAGAATTAAACTTCCAAATCTGTGGTTACTACTTATTCCAATTCTATTCCATTCTATTCTAATGATAATGCCATTTTGAAAACACATTTGATGTTATTGTTATGACCATTCCACATCTTACTGACAGACTGCAGCTGTAGTCATCTTTGTTTATTTATTTTTCATTGGACAAAGTGCTGAAAAATAATTCCGCCCACTGTTTCTCTCTTGCTTACAGTTTTCATGAATGCAGCTATTCCCATTGCAGCCGTACTGACGGTGAGCCCGACCTCTCCTTATCTCCTTTTCTCCTTCTGAGGTGTATGTGTTTATAGTATGTCTGGTTATATTTGGAGGAAATCACTATTGAGCAAAGTGCGTCCAGTGGACATTCTCCCCTGTGTGAAGGACAGCAGAGATGCGAGGACAGTGTCCAGACTTCCTGTGACATGGTGGCGAGCTCTCCGTCACAGCCGCGCTAAGTCCCAGCCGTATTTATAGACGCCCCCCTAGAAAAGTCAAACAGCCACCAAGGAGAGGGACCAGAATAAACAAAAAGCTGAATTCAAGCAGCTGACAGCCAGAGGAATGTCTTGTGCATGTCTGTTGGAAATGCTTTACCTTGATAAGAGCTGATCATCAGTCACACAAATGTGTTTTTTTGGGGGCTGAAGAATCTAATGACTCTTTCATCTGACCCCGGGCCGCTCTCTCCTTCTTTGTCTTCTTCCGCAGACGTTTGTGGTTCACGTCCACATCTCGGAGGACGCCGATCTGTCGCCAGCTGTGGCCTTTGCCTCCCTGTCCCTGTTTCACATCCTGGTCACGCCCCTCTTCCTGCTCTCCAGCGTGGTGCGCTCCACCGTCAAGGCTCTGGTTAGGTGAGAAACTCCAGCAACTTTGTTTAGAGTTTGGAGGTTATTTTTGTTGTTGTTGTAAACGGTCACACAGAGGCTTCTCCTTTTTATCTAACTTTAAAAAGAGGCATTAATGCAACGTGACCAGATAAAATAGTATTTTTCTTATTATGCAGTAAATTTATAAACTACATGAGGTCAGATATTTGCTAAGCGTCTCATTTCTTTCTTATCTGAGGTAGCTGTCTCACAACCGGAACGACCAGCCTGTTTATTGAGACAATTAGCCTCTCGATTCATTCAGCATTAAGGCTTCTTTAATAGGGCAGTCGCTGGGTTACAGAACTCCACTACTGAGGCTGTACAACGTAACTCCTCGTCTCACAATCTGCAGAGAGCGCACACTCTTTCCATTGTAAACGATAAGAAGATATGTGCAGAGATAAGAGCACGTGCCTCTACAGAGTCCTCAGTCTCTGGCTTTGAAAGTTTCCCAGATATTTTACATTCAAAACTACAGTACAGTGAAATACACAAGTGCAAACTGAGAGAGAGAGAGAAGAGATTTTTTTTTTCTCATTTCTGGGGATCTCAATGCCATGCTAGAAAAAAGATAGATAGATAGATAGATAGATAGATAGATAGATAGATAGATAGATAGATAGATAGATAGATAGATAGATAGATAGATAGATAGATAACTGTAATAAAAAAAACCTGGACCTTTAATGAAGAAATAATAGTTATTACTGATTATAATAACTATTACTATTAATAACTATTACTGATGATAGTTATTACTTATTTGAGTTTTCTTT
This sequence comes from Thamnaconus septentrionalis, assembly GCA_009823395.1. Lineage (NCBI taxonomy): Eukaryota > Metazoa > Chordata > Actinopteri > Tetraodontiformes > Monacanthidae > Thamnaconus > Thamnaconus septentrionalis. Next base: position 13,888,454 of record CM020513.1, read on the forward strand.
TAATTAAAATTAGGGAAACTAAATCTCCTGTATTTCAGCAAAGGTGGTTTTTCTTCCTTGCTGCTTCCTTCTGCGATCTTTGCGAAACGTCTATTTTTGGGACGGCTTGATCTGACGCACTTTGTTAAACAAGGAGAAAAAAAAGGTGCAGCTGCAGCTTCTGGGTTCATCTTCACACCTCAACAAATTATCTTTGTGACAGAGGAAGAGAGCAGATTGACGAGACAAAGCAAGGCCACGGCGCAACTCTAATTGGTTTTCTTCACTGTATTCTCAATGTTTATATTCAGGGGGTATGGAAGTGTAATCTCGGGGGTGATTGGCCTCAGTGAAGTGGAAGGTTTGGGTGGAAGAGAGATGAACTAATTAGGTGGAGATGGCACGTCTGGGGAAGTACTAGCTCTCAGTTTGGTAGTGAAACATGAGATAAGGAAATTAATTAGACATATGGCTTGTCTGTGTGTGTATGTGTGTGTGTGTGTGTGTGTGTGAGAGAGAGAGAGAGAGAGAGAATGCTCGGAGGGGATGCAGTTATCTTGACATGAATGAGGGCTCATTGTCTGGACTATCAACTCTCCTCCGTCTGCTGGTGAAGTCCCAGTTTCAACTTCTCCTTCTTCTCCGCTGACGGCTTCAGGCCTCCTTTTCTCTCCCTGTATCTCCATCTGCAGTGTTCAGAAGCTCAGTGAGTTTTTCTCAAGCGATGAGATCGGAGAGGAGCAGGAGCCCAGAGCCTTGTTATCCTCCAGCTCCAGCAACCACAACCAAAATAGATACCAGGCTGTGGTAGGCACCTCTCCACACACTCGCTCTTGTTGTGTTTATATGTTGTCAACGTGGGTTGGATGGAGACATTTGTCTCCCTGCTGTATCCAGTGCTGCCTCACGATGCTCTGCGTGTTGTTTTCCCTTCTTTACCTCATCACCTTCTTCCTGCCGTTGTTGTTCTCTCTTCTTTTTCGTCGACCTTCATCGTCTCGTTATCGTCGTTTTTTGTCCTTTTTGTCCCTCGTCCCCTGTGTGTCGACTGACTGTCCTCCAGTCGTCCTCCAAACCTCTCCCGTCATCCTCCCTCTCCTCTCTGTCCCGACGCCCGCAGCCCCTGAAGGTGGTGAACCGGAAGCGCCCCCCACGGGATGACTGGAACAACTACAGCACGCAGGGGGACCATGAGGCTGACCGAGCCTCTCTGGGCATGGACCAGGACACCTGCATTAAGGTGAGAAGCTGGAAAAGCTTGTAAGAGCCCTGATTCTTCTTCTTCTATGTCTTAGCAATATTTGTTTTTCATTGTTGCACTACTTTTATCTTTTTTTTTTGCAGTTTGTGAAATTCCCTTTTATTTGCATTTAAATGATAAAGCAGTTGCACTTTGTGATTTGCTGTAAATACCTAGAAACCTAGAAAACTGACTTGTCTGTCCTCAAATCTGTTAAAGGTCAAAATGAGCTTTATAATTTTAAACATAGTAAAGGGTATATAAAAAAAACAAAAAAAATACTGTAATCATATTATTAGTTAATCTTGGTTTGGCTTTTGCTGTTTCTTCCCCAGATAACAAGCGGATATTTCACCTGGACCGATGGACCTCCGACCCTCTCTAACGTGGACATTAAGATTCCTTTTGGTGAGTATCAGGAAGGTCAGGAGGTCAGGATGGACCTCGGCTGCCTCCTGTTTCCTTGTTGATGAGTCCCGTCTCTCTCGTGTCACCTGCCAGGTAAACTGACCATGATCGTGGGCCAGGTGGGCTGTGGGAAGTCGTCTCTGCTGCTGGCAGCCCTGGGAGAAATGCAGCGGGTGTCAGGGACTGTCATCTGGAACAGGTCACTTCACTGTTTTGCTGTCATGGGCCTTGATTGTCTTTCAATACCTTCCTGAAAGAGGGTGAACGTTCCTCTTTCTCTATATTTTGAATACGATTCAGTTTTCTGCTTGAATAATAGATATTGTTCAATAAAATCTTCACACAATTTTTAATCCTGCACTATAAAAGTCCTCGGGTGAAGTGATGAAACATAATGTGGGAAATTATTCAGTCTTTATCGTCTTTTTTCTCTCATAATATTTTTTCATTAAATCAAATAAATCCATATAGAGAGGGGAAATCCAATAACATGGGCATTAATGCAGCCCTAACATGGTCACCTCAGTATATCAACCACCAGTTAGGCCCTTAAATACTCTGAAGAGCACAAGTCCCCAAAGAACACTTCACATTAACCCAAACCCATCCCTCCACTTGTTGAAGGCTAATTTGAAGAAGAATCTCGCTAATGGAGACACGGGCCACTGGATCTGCAGCTTCCTGAACCTCTTCACTAACTGATGCGTCTCTGAGAGCTCGCTGCTCGCACCCAGTAGCGATAAATTCAACATCCCTGACATGCCAGTGTAATTAGCAAAATCAATCAAAAACTATCCCGTTAAGATGGTAATAAAACATACACGTATGAATTGACAGGCTGTGGAAAATGAGCTGATGTTGCAGTTTGTGTTTTATGGACCGATGGAAGAAGTGGAACATCCTTCTACGTTCCACTGAAACTCATGGAGATAGAGAGGGTTTCAGAGGAGGCTTCTTCCTGCCGGGCTCAATGTTGCCGTTGTCGCTTCCTGTGAAATTCTATGAGGCGGTGGAGGACAAATGCATCTTGTTCTTTGCTTAATGGAATTAATGCACAAACTGGATCATAAGCTCAGAGGCATTTTAACAAATGACTCCTCAAAGAAATCAATCGTGACCTCTGGTGCATCCATCTCACTACTGAATTTAAAATGTAATCAAAAGCTTAACCTCAGTGATGCACGAGTGCGGCAACCTGCCATGTGGATTTATCTCACTCATCCATCCTGGTGAAGACCTTTAGAAGGCATTTTTAATGGGGGACACAAACCTTGCCCATCTCATTTGAGAAGAACAAAGATGAAAATAACATGAAAAAACATTTTTTTCTGACTTTTCAATAATGCTGCCACAAGCATTAATCTCTTCTGTTGCTACAACTTCTCCCTTTTCCTGGGTTTTTCAGTGTTTTTTCCGCAGTGGCTTCACACCCTCAATCTGCCTTCCTTTTTTCATCCATAACAGAAGCTGATTGATATGACATGCACTCAGTTCAAGGCTGATTCAGAACGCTGTGTAACGAAGATTTATTTTCTTCCAGATTTGATTTCAGTGTTATAATTTGCACCCCTGCCAAAATTATTTATCCGTGCCACGAGTCCCAACAAATCCTGAGTCCTGTGTCTTGCCGGTTGCAGAGTGTGAATGTCTTGTCGTCGTCCAGTCACCAGTTATTATCCCCAGTAATGGCCAAGGTAAATCAAGTAGGGGCTGGCAAAATACCTCACATGTAAAATAGCTCTGCCGAAACCGAATCCTCGTGTCATGCTTGGTGCATTCTGGGGGCATTAGTTATCTCCTGTAGGCAAATATCTAAAGCACCGAAGGAGGTATCTGTTGCCAGTCCCACTACCGCACTACGCACACAACCGTCTCTGTTCCTAAATCTGTCTGGCAGCCAGGGCCGTCCCACCACTCTCTCTCCTATATTAGGCTGGATTTTGCTCCCAACGGGGTGCTGAACCCTCTTGCTTATCTTAGCCAAGGAGCTGTCATCTAGAGCTTTCCCCTGCCTAAGTATTGCAGCAGACGCTCGACGTGGCTCTGCCATGTTGTTGCCCTAGTCCAGCGGTCTGCTGCTTAGGAACACTGACTGATCTAAATCAAAGTGGAAGGATAGAATGGGCTCACCGGATTCTGAGGAAGGGGAAAACCCCCCCTCAAAAACATAGCATCTTGAAGGTGATTGGTGGCCCCCTGAGAGACAGTGGATCCAGTCTCAGGGTTGTGTAAATGAATATAAAGGGTTGTTTCGACACGAACGTTTGAAATGGAATTCCTGTTCACCTCCGGAGCCTTTAACGTTAATGTTTTTTATGTTTTAATCTTTATGATCAACGCAGAGACCAACTGTTTTAACTCGGAGACCTTTGTGATCTGTGTTCATTGTGATGACACCATTGGAAAAAAAGAGGAGCTTTCCCTTTAAGATATGACGAGTGTTGTCGTACTTTTTTAGTTTGCTGTGACGGTCACGTCGTCCATGCAGCCCAGCCTGAGCAGACATGTTTACAGTCCATGAATCTCAAAAACAAAACCTGCCACTACCCTCGTCACGCGCCAACTCACTAATTATAGGACGGCGCAGGGGCCATGTGGGATTTCTCCCTCTTTAAAGGGAATGACTGCCTGTATCTCAGATGTCCTGTTGGGACGGTGCAGAAGAAACACCTCGTGTGTTGTCAAGATTAGAGGTATACGAAGGCAAAGCAGTCTGGTCAGTCAGGGAGGCCACAGTCATGGCAGGTGGCATGATAAGGTGCTGGGAAACACGTGTTCATCACTTTAGAGGTAGTTCAGTAATTGAACTGGCAACAGAAAGTGAAAATCAAGTCTCATTAGAAGGTGAAATAAGCAGTTTCTCGTCTTTATCTTAGTTTCTTGCTGCTTGAGGATTTGCTCTTTGAATCTGTCTGCCACAATTTTTTCTTTAAGATGCGATTGTGCCGGAGGTGAGATGAGGGTCTATCAGCGGGTTCAGCAGTCAAATCAAAGACAAAAGCATTACCTTGCTGTAATGACTGCAGTGGGAGGAAAACAATCTGCTCTCATCAGGCTGTGTGTGGTGGCAGGGGACACGAGGGCCTTCTCGTCAAGAGGCTGCGCTGATTGAAATTGCTCTGTTTATCCCTGCCCATTGAGAAGATGTCAAGTCTAGCTTGGTTGTATTTGCGCCCAAAGTGGCAGCTGCTTGTTGATCAGTTCGAGTCGACACCTCCGGACAGAAATCTTTCTTCTCTGTCATCTAAAGACGTCTATCTTTGTTGGTCTTAAGGCTGTGACACAACTCGGTTGGAGACGGAAATCATCATCATTTATATCATAAATTGTACATATGACACAAGATGTGAGTTGCACAAAAGGCAGTAGGACAAACATTTCCTTTTAAGAGGTCACAGACATTTAAGCTAGTAATTAAAGACTGCTTAACACCTCCTGCATAGAGTCACTGACGCTCTTCATTTAGTTCCCTCTCATATTTAACACAGCCAGCATGGCAATGTGCATGTGTGTCTGTGTCTGTGAGTGTTGGCTGAGCTCCTGATATATCAGTTCCACAGCGACCACTGTGTGGTGTTGAACAGGTGGAAGTCAGCTGTCGCATCGCTGCTCCAACACTTGAGTGATTAGAGTCACCTCGTCTGATCTAAAAATACACAGCAGGTTCCATTGAGCCTGTGTAAAACCCCAAACAACTGACAACATGTAAAATTATATCAGAGTCAGGGGGGGTCAGCTGGGTTGGCATCTTTTTGAATATTTAATAGATTTTTGTGAGATGTAGTTTTAAATTATGTTGCCAAAAAACCTCCAGTTTTTCGCCTGCAGTGTTGTGGAATGTGGCCACGTCACTTTTCTCTTCAGCTGTCAGGAAATGATTTATGATCGGACGCGCAGCTTGAATGACCTGCTCAGCAGAAAGCAGGTGACTTCAGTGTCACTCCGCAAACATCTTTCTTTCGTCTCCGATTCCTTCTTGGAAAGGTCAACCCAAAGTTAAACACTTTTTCTGATGTTCCACTTGATCTCATGTCTCTCTGATAGCAGCTGTGACGTCAGAGAAAATCTTGAAATCTTTTTTTGCACGCCAGTGCCAAACCTAATTTCCATTTTACTTATAGGAATTCGTTTTTGTCTTTTTGTTTACCGAACCCTAACCTCAACCCTAATGCCAACCTCAACCCCAATCTTGACCCCAACCAAAAAATGCCCAATTAGACCATTAAAAAGCAACAGACAAGAGTTATAAGTTACTGACAGTGATTTAAAATGATTCAATTATTAAACATGCATATGCTTTATGTTCAAATAATCTTTAATTGACCAATTATTGATACCTTTCATTTTGATGTGTCTATGTTTTTTCTGAGCTCCAATGGCAGAGACTTTGTTTATAAGCTTTATTTTTCTCTTTCTTTGCAGCCTGTCCAGCCTGGAGAGCGATGGAAGTGAAAGGCAAGTGCTAAAACCACCCAAATCTCTTTATATTGTGGCCAAAAGCACAATTCTGAAAACAGTAAAACTGTCTCTGTATCAAACAGTGCAGAATTTGTCCTGTAGATTGCCTTAGCCGTCGGCCACCATAAATCTAAAGAGATCCTTCAGAGTGGCTGACTCTGAAAGCTCAAAACGCTTCCACTGTTTCTGTGCACAACAACAAAAAGGGCCTTTTTTTTAGTTCATTTAGTTTTTATTGAATGGCTTCAGACGCACAATGATGGTGGTGGTTAAGTGCCGCCGCTTCAGCCTCTTCCAGATTTTTAATCAGTTAAGTATTCTGAATGCCTTCATGAATATATGATTGCCGGCAGTTTTTGCTCTTCAACTTTTGCCTGCATGGTTAAGAGCCTCAGATGTAATGGAGGCTGAAAATAGGAGTCGGTCAGCCAATAAATTAACTTTCCCCCACATATTTGGTTCTGTTAATGTATTGACATACTTTTGTCCGTCTGCAGGATCACTTGCCAGAGAATATAATATTACAGGAAAGCCCCCCAAATTAGCTCATTGAAGCTCTTCCAGTAAGAGTAAAGAAAGAAAGAAGAGCAACACACACTTTGAGATGCTCTCAGGAGTCACTGTTAACGCCTAAAAAATACATGATCATGGGGCCGCTGCTGTATTATTATATTACATGTTTTCATTTACAAGCATGGTGTTCTGATCTCTCACAGGAAAACATCTCCTGGACAATAAGAGAACCAAGTTATCAGACAGGCAGCAATATAAATATCTGCTGCTGCTGCTGTATCTGGCTGAGCTCAAGGATTCAGACTCTCTCAGACTCACATGATCTGAATCCAAATTAGCCTCTGATGATTACAGATGACAGAAGGAGGTGGGCGGAGACAAGCAGCAAAGAGATTATGATTGTTAGTATTATTTAGATGCAAAGGATCACAGCTAATGATAGAGATTCCCGCCAGGCCCGTTTGTGAGATGAGTTAATGTGTTTTTATTTTCATTGAACATTGACAGGATTAATGTCCGTCTCAGTTGTAACGTTTTGTTCGCGTGTTGTGCTCTCAGTCCCACAGACCGAGACGCTGCAGGTGATGGAGATTTCAGGTGAGTTCAGTCAGCGTTCAGCAGGCGGTCTCCATAGTAAAAGCCAGTGGCACAGAACATCATTGTTATCAAGAACTGCACTATAGATAAAGCCCACACTCTCTCTCTCAGTTTGCTCACTGAACTGCACAAACACACCAGTCTTTAATGGTTGCTATGTGGACAAGTGGTGAGTTTGAGGTTGATCATCTGACTTTACAACCCAATACACCGGAGGTGCATCAAACTCTATCTGTGGATGGTTGATAGTATTTACCTTACTTCTCTTTATGCTCCTAAAAATAAATAACCCTGTTAAAAATCTTTTTATTACCATTTCTATTGTTAGAACACTGCTAATATGTGAACATTTTAACATATTTCAAACCTCTGACAGGAAGAGAGGCGCTGTGGCCTACGCTTCCCAGAAGCCCTGGCTGCTGAATGCATCGGTTGTGGAGAACATCACCTTTGAGATGCCCATGATCAAACCCCGGTGAGAACTGGCCTCCATTGTAGCTGATAGGCCTCGAGGAAAATGTGCAGTTGTTTTTTTGTTTTCTTTAAGGTGATTTGTCACAAATTTAGTCTGTTGTTTGCTAATGTTTGGTCCCATTAACGTTATTCAAGCGTCTCGTCGTCCACTTCTGTCCTGTCACAATGTCACCCATGATCACATTTACCCAGCTGTCATGTGACTTTATCCTGACATTTAGATGTGTTAATTATAACTGAGTCAGGATTTTGTTGGCAGGCCAAGTTGTTTTCACAAAGGCAGCAATAACCCTAAAACTCCTAGAGGTGACATTACACGTGCTGATAGCTGATTCTCATTTAAAGAGTCACAATTTTCTTGCCTGCTCCGGTTTGTAAACTCAGGCTCATCGACAATGTCACACTTGCACTATATTGTTCATTTTGAGAGTCTACTGGCTTCAACAGGTTTTCCCTTTGCAGTCATGAAATGCATCGAGTAATCTGCTTTGGAAGAGTTTGTTTTATTTTTTTTTGACAGTAATTTTCAGCTGTAGCAGCAGCTACACAAGAGCCACTTCAAGTGCACTTGATTGTTGATTAATTTATTCATAGCATGATAACAAGTCACAAAACAGTGATGTCCGAACAGTGTCATTTGGTAGGATGCCAATGAAGACTCCCAGTGTTCAACCACGTTCCTGTGTTCAGCTAAATCACAAAGGCTTTAGTGTTGATTGTCTGATAATATCATTGCTGAGGTTGGCTGAGAATGCAATCCTGTATTCATTTGCTGTGGTTCGGACTTAAGTACAAAATCCCACCATGATTAAGAGCCAAATAGTGGTATTGGTATCAGTCCTGGTCCATTTAAGACCTTCTCTTTGCTCAAACAAGAAAAAGAAAATGCAGCACTTGTTTCCAGTTGATCTCATGTTGAAAAGCAGTCAGCAGCTGCACTTTATCATGGGCTGTCTCCACATTGAAAATGAGTGGCGACAGCCGCAAGTACTTAGCACGAGCCTTAAAGCATTTGTTACTTGAACTAAACGAGGTGCCACTGTGTATTTATGCTTGTTCTTCAAGTAGTGGGCGAGCAACACAGTAATAGTCTATTATTAACGTGGATGCTGTGGCATAGATGCATTGGGCCTTTATATGAGCTTCCTGGCTATTGCAGTGAACTTGACAGCAGCTGTAAAACACAGATCCTATTATCCTCTGAGAAAACACAGCACGGAACGCAGCTGTGGAACAGAGTCATTTGAGATTTACGTTAGTCGTGGTGGTTGCTGAAGATTCGTCAACAAAGTCGAGCTAAAATGATCAATACCAAGCCTTTTGCAGGTTGCTGTAAACACCAGGCTAAATGCGAAATTGATTAAATCCGTTGATTAATCATGTAAAGCTAAAAAATGGGACCTCCAAGCAAACCTGACAAAAAATTCCAGATTCTTGAATTACACCCTTAAAATGTTGAAGGCAGCCGGCCTGTACCGCCCCCCCTTGGCCAACATCAGCAGCTGCTCTCCGTCCTCATCCGTACGTCTCGCCTTTTTGCCCCCCTCCAGATACAAAGCCGTGGTCGACGCCTGTTCCCTCCAGCCCGACATCGACATCCTCCCGCAGGGCGACCAGACGGAGGTCGGCGAGCGGGTCAGTACCACAGCAAAACCTAGAGGTGCCTCCGGATCGGTGCCCAAGTCTCACTGAGCCCCGGTGCGCAGTGCAGATCCATCACCGCGCCGCGAGGATGTGAGGTTTTGTGCGTAATGAGCCGAGGAGGACCTTGTTCAGACCTCCCGCTGTCATGTTGCATCTCCTCACGCACCAGCAAAGCAGGAAATAAAGCCTGATCTCTTTCACCACCGCCCGGGGGGGGGGGATGAGCTCCGCGGGCGCTCATGCGTGCCGTGTTGCCTCCTCGTCGGAGGAAACCTTCGCAGAAATGTTGCTCGTAACGTTATTCATTGCTGTCTCACGCAGGGGATCATCCTGTCTGGTGGGCAGAAACAACGGATCAGCGTCGCCAGAGCCCTTTACCAGCAGACCAACCTGGTCTTCCTGGTGGGTGTGCATGCACACACACATAAATAACATTATTGCTCTTATTGAAGTGTGCACACAGCCACACGCTTGTCTCTGTGAGGATCTGCCCAAGCTTCACTTCATTATCCATTCTGTTGCACAGCCAAATCTGAGTTCATAAATATATAATGCATATATGAAAATGATATTATAATATAACCTCAACCTAACCTTGCCTCTGAACTTCACCCTCAAAACTGCATCCAGGCAATTGAACCTTAATCTGCCTCATGATTGTAGTGCGACTGACTGTGTTTCTCTTTTTGATGCTTTCTTAAGAGTCTGAGATAGCAGCATGGAAACAGTTCCAGTGTCAGAGACTAGATCGCGTTTTCAGCCTCACACTCAGAATGCACCCTCGCAGAATTCACTCATCATCTCAACTGAATGATATTTTTGAAATGAACAGAGATGCTGGCCGGTCGATGCTCAATTTCTCTATGCATTTATTCTTTGTTTAAGTGATATGAAGTCAGTTTTTTTTTTATAGGCTCACATTATGTAAAGTGCACCAACTTTTCTACATTTCCCACCCCTGGTATAAACACCCGAGAAATGAGAAAAGTTCCTCCTTGGCCAGGCTGTAAACAGACGGCTAAATATGCCATTTTGTGGAGGTTACTTGTGATGATTGATATCCTCCATTGCTGTCTGTAAAGAAGAATGAATATGTGAAAACAATCTGATTGTTCGGCAGTCTCATCTTTTGCATTTGAAAGGTCACATTTTGATTTGACAGAAGAGGAAATATAGGATTTCTTATACTTGGGGGCTTAATGTTCATGTGGAGTTACTGAGTGTCCGGTTGTGTTGTCTTCAGGACGACCCATTCTCCGCCTTAGACATCCACCTGAGCGACCACCTGATGCAGGACGGCATCCTCAAGCTGCTGAGAGAAGAGAAGAGGACGGTGGTGCTGGTCACGCACAAACTGCACTATCTACCACACGCAGACTGGGTGTGTGTGTGCGTGCATGAGCTGGTGTCACTTGTCTTTCTTTAGATTGATTGAATTGATACTGACACTGAGACCCGGCGCTGTGAAGATAAATGTTGCGTCACTTTCCTCCGTCTCATCTGGTGTCTGTGTTGTCTCAGATTATTGCCATGAAAGATGGCACCATCCAGACGGAGGGCACTCTGAAGGACATCCAGAACTGTGAGCCAGAGCTGTTCGAGCAGTGGAAAACTCTGATGAACAGACAGGACAAGGAGTTTGAGAAGGTGAATAACGAACCTCGAGTTGAAAGCACAAATGAATCCCTTTTAATAGAATTTTAATGATCTCGACCGAGTCGAGAGAAGTTGAGGAGTCATCCAGAGCCACTTCATCATGACAGCTGGACACATTGAGCTGTGTCACATTGTGTGGGTGAGTCAGGTGTTTGTGTTTGTTCTCCTCCAGCAGACGGTGGCGGCCAGTATGACAGACCTGGAGAGGAAGAACCTGCGGAGGGCCATGTACTCCAGAGAGGCTGTCAGGACGGAGGAGGAGGAGGAGGAAGGTGAGAGCTCAGCAGCATGCCAGGAAGATTGTAATTCTGTGTGTGTGTGTGTGTGTGTGTGTGTGTGTGTGTGTGTGTGTGTGTGTTTTTGTTTTTTTTTTGGGGGGGGTTAGAGTATAGTTTGACTGCTCCTTACAACTTTATAATTCAGTTTGAGGGTGAACTTCAGAGGTTATATTATATTATAGAGTTATATTATAATATAATTTTAAGATATGTGTTTCATATTTATTAAGTCAGATTTGGCTGTGCAACAGAATGGATAATGAGGTGGAGTTAAAGCAGATCCTCACACAGATAGAAAAAGAAAGATAGAAAGAGAGACAAGCGTGTGGGTGTTTGCAGACTTCAATAAGAGCAATAATTATGATCATTAACTTCCCCTGGCTGTGCAACCCACTTCACACTAACCACAGCACTGGCTGTTACACTAAATGGTACCTTTGTAGCCATGCACCCTTCTACATTTTCTCACCAATATGCTGCCTGATGCTAAAATTACAAGATGTTCAAAAGCTCGTGTTTTTTGTGTGTGTGTGTCTCTGTTTCTTTAACCCACGTGCGCCGCCTTCGTCCTCTTCAGCAGCAGCCGAGCGCTGAATCTGACCCTTTGTGTGTGTTTGCGTGTGTGCGTGCGTGCGTGCGTGTGTGCTGAGTTCTTTATCTGTGCTTTTGTTGTTGCCTTCTCCCCGGCGTCCTGGCGCCACCTCTGCGTGGACTCGTGCGATGGCTGCTTCGTCAGGTGGCGCCCTCACGTTCCATCAAGCAGGTGTGGCCGCAGAGCATGGGACTGAAGCCGCAACAGAAAATACTGAACAGTCCGACAAAAGTGTTTGTGGCATCGTGACACCGCAAGCGAGAAGCTGAAACTCTCTCCTGTGTCTCATCTAACTGCACCGTTCATTTCTTTATTGCCCAACACATCCGTCACTCCTGCCCTCCAACCACAGCAACATGACTGTGTGTAACTAGACGATAGCGGCCGTGTCTGCAGCCCTGCCAGTCATTCCAACCCTGCCTCCTCCTCCTCCTCCTCCTCCTCCTCCAGATCCTCCTCTTCCTCTTTCTCCTTCTTCTGCTCCTCCTCCTCTTCCTCCTTCTCCTCCTCTCTCTCTCTCTCTCTCTCCTCCTCCTCTTCCCCCTCTTGCTCTTCCTCCTCCTCCAGATCCTCCTCTTCCTCTTTCTCCTTCTTCTGCTCCTCCTCCTCTTCCTCCTTCTCCTCCTCTCTCTCTCCTCCTCCTTTTCCCCCTCTTCCTCCTCCTCCTCCTCCTCCTCCAGATCCTCCTCTTCCTCCTTCTCCTCCTCTCTCTCTCTCTCTCCTCCTCCTTCTCCTCCTCTCTCTCTCTCTCTCTCTCTCCTCCTCCTCTTCCTCCTCCAGATCCTCCTCTTCATCTTTCTCCTTCTTCTGATCCTCCTCCTCCTCCTCTCTCTCTCTCTCCGCCTCCTCCTCCTCCTCTTCCTCCTCCTCTTCTTCCTCTTCCTCCTTCTTCTGCTCCTCCTCCTCTTCCTCATTCTCCTCCTCTCTCTCTCTCCTCCTCCTCCACCTCCTCCTCTTCCTCCTCCAGATCCTCCTCTTCCTCTTTCTCCTTCTTCTGCTCCTCCTCCTCTTCCTCCTTCTCCTCCGCCTCTCTCTCTCTCTCCTCCTCCTCTTCCTATTTCTCCTCCCCCTGCCTCCTCACTTCCTCCCCATGCTGAAACATGTAGCATCTTGCTCCCAAAAGCCTGCTGCATGATGCTGATCTGAAACAGAATGCTTTCAACATGGGGTTGTGAGCGAGAGGAGGCCTGAGGACGTCCTCAGCAGTTTGTCCCCATCCATGAGAATGAGCACCTGCTCGGTGCGGAGGAACATATTTAGAGATTATTATTATCTATTTTTAGCCTGCAGCGTTCTTTTTCTGTCTTGGCGCTGCCTCTCTTCCTGCCATTTAGTCTCTCCTGTCTTCTCCCGGTTGTGATTCAGCAGGTAGGCGCAGGTAGAGAAGTGAGGAAGAGTGACAAGAAACTAAAAATACAGAGAGTGCAGGGTAGGAAGGGAAAACTACTTGGAAATGTCACGGGGCACCAGCAGAAAGGCTCTCAGGTCGTTTCTGAAGCTCTTAAGGTATTTTTCTCTCTGACCTGATCTGGTAAAGATACCTGGAAAAGCTCCGTAAGTGCAGTGACACAGTATTTGTACTTTGCTAATTCCCAAAAATAAAAAGCTGACTGGACAAAGCTTTGGTCACAAGTGAATTATTCAGATTAGTTCTAGCTTGTTTGGCTTTGTCGCTAGTGCTCAAGGGTTCCTACATTAGCTGCATGTCACTGCCCCTAGTGGGCCACTGTGCGCTGTGTTGTTCTACTAGACTCTTGTCAAGAGCCGCTGGGAGTGCAGTGAAAACATCTTAAATGAAGAAGAGCCCTCGGATCTGTTCTTTGGTTAATGTAAAAATACCAGCAAGTTACGTTAAAACTGCCGCTACGGCACCATCCAGGCTACACTTCGCTAGCTAGGCTCCCTGTCCCAGTCACTTCCTGTGTCTTTGAAGTGCGGCTTGCAGCAATTGTGACCTGGTTTTATCACAACTACAAGCGAGTTGATTGGTTGTGGAAGCCCACCGCAGTCTTCAGACCGGCTAATTTTCCGACTGTCTCTGTGTCGCGACCTCAGAGGAATCGGTGGAGAGCGATGACGACGACAACCTGTCGCAGGTGATGCGTCAGCGCGCCACCATCCCCTGGCACTCCTGCGGTACCTACCTGTCCTCCGCCGGGCTGCTCCTGCTCACGCTGCTCCTCCTGTCCCAGCTCCTCAAACACTCCCTCATGGTCGCCATCGACTACTGGCTGGCACACTGGACGTCGCACGTCATCAAGGCCAAGATCGAAGCCACGGCTCGGAACTGCACTATAGTTCAGGTGAGGAGAATGTCTGGCAGGGCTTCTGGTTGGCTGAAGGTGCGTCAAGGTGGGCAAACCAAACTTTTCATTGTAATAAAAGAAATTACACTTACAATTCATTCTTAACGCTAAATATCACACATGCATGACTTATCCAAAAAGCTTTTTCCACAAATGCAAATAACTGGGATCAATGGGCTTTACACAGTTACTTTGAAGAGGATGCAAGACCAATGTACAAGCATACAGAGAGGGGAATTGTGTTTCAGAAAGTACTTAAGTAAGGCCATCGTTAGCTTTTGTGTGTTTACAAATGGTCACTGAAGTACTGAGGTCCCACCTTCCAGAAGAGTTTCTGGACCTTGGTTATTTAGGTCATGTAAAGTATTGAGAAATAAATATTTTTATTCCTAATTGCAGGAGCATATAAATATGACCTGCAAAGCACAGCAATGGACGAGCGAAAGCTGTTTTGTTATCGTCGCCAAGTGGAGAAAAAGCCACAGTCGCGTTACATAACAGTTTTCTCACTGATTCTCTGGAGACTCTCAGTTGAGCGGCGGTGGCGGCCAACAACACAACCACAGGCACTGCCAGCTCCAGATGGTGCGTTCACCAACGCAAACCGGCCCCGAGGAAACGCAGCTCCACTCATCTGCATTGAAGTGGGCATCAACACGAGTAGAAAAAGGGCTTTTCAAGTGTCTATTGACTGGCCAGAAAAAAAATAATAGCGCACACTCTCTTACACATGAACACAACAATGTCGAGATGAAGGTGAAGCCACATTGTTCACACGTCTGGAGGCCGCGGCAGCTGTTGTCAGGTTATCGTGTTCCACGTCCAGCAATCTGAGTCTAATATTAATAGCTACATACTGTAAGGTGTGCGTGTGTGTGTGTGTGTGTTTGCATGCATGCAAGAGTGTTTACACAATCTTGCAAAGTTGGGCACAGCAGGTTACTGTTGTCGCCTTCCCACCATTTCTGTCTCTATCACAAGCACACACACACACACACACACACACACACACACACACACACACACACTGGTCAGCCAAGTGCAGAATGTCGCTGGACAGCGGTGACATGGTGTTTGGCCGAGCTTCAGTGTGTATTTTCCCTTTTTATCTAATCTCGGCTGCACTGCGCACTAATCCAGGCAGGCTGGGACACTCAGGAGTTTGGCATTGCAGTCAACCAGCACAGAAAACACACACACACACACACACACACACACACACTGGCACTTCCAGGCTGCTGCGTCTCAGCCCACAGCTTTAAAAGTAACAACCCATAGCAAATGATCCACTGTAAAGACTCTGCAATCAAGCAGCCCTCCTGTGTGTAGAATTAAAGCAGAAGAATAAGAAGAATAAACCGGAGGGATTCTGCTACCGTCCTCGTTACATTTATATTATTGGTAATGAGTTTTTGTTTTTGTTAAGAGATGATCAGCCAGGATTAAATATATGATTATGAAAATTCCAAAACAAGCCACTCAAAGACCTTCAACTGCAACTTCAACTCACACCTCGATGGCGAGGCGGTTGCGTTGTCGAAGCCGATGGATCCAACTTGATGTCACTTTTCCCCAATGAATATTTCCCCCCTTTAAACAACAACCTTTCCTACTGAACCGAGCGAGAGCGAATCAATCCCAGCAAGGTGAAAGGCTGGGGGCGCCGTATCAACACTGTCACATTAGAGAGCTAAATCATTAGCCAGCCACTCAGTTTAATTACCCATATGATTACAGCTAAGGCAAACTGAGCGCTCTCTCTGAACTCTAAGGGATGGATTAAACACCCCCTGCCCCCTGTCTGTCTGTCTGTCTGTCTGTCTGTCTGTCTCTGTAGGCCTGTGGCTTCAGTCACTCGTGGTACCTGTCCATCTTCAGTGTGCTGTGCTGCCTGGGCATCGTGCTGTGCCTGGCCACCTCGGTGGCTGTGGAGTGGACCGGCCTCAAGGTGGCCAAGGAGCTGCACCACAACCTGCTCAACAAGATCATACTGGCACCCATGAGGTACGCAGCTGTGTGTGTGTGTGTGTGTGTGTGTGTGTGTGTGTGTGTGTGTGTGTGTGTCGCAGCACAGCCTCATGATGTGTGAAAACATGGACAGATGCGTCCGCTAGAACAGATCAGTTAAAGAGCGAAGCGCACTTAAAAGCACCTTTTCCTTCGCCCCATTACCCAGAGCACCAGATGCTGTCTCTCAAGTGAACACCCCCTCCCTCATCCGCCCCTAAACACACACACAAACACACTCCCCCCAGGGGGGACATCACTTACATACAGTCGCCCATGTTCTACATGTACTGTGCACACACTCACATGCGGCTGAATGAACATGTGCACAGATGACGGCCTAATGTGGCCCACGTGGGGGCGTCTCTCAAACACGGGCGTGGAAGGTTCAGGCAATTGTGACACAGTGTGAATTTCAGAGGTGGGGAGAGACGATGTACAAATACTTTGCTACTGTAGTTAAGTAGATTTTTCAGGTAACTGTACTTTACTTCAGTATTTCCTTTCCTAGTTTTTTTTTTTTTTTTTTTTTTTTTGAGTACCTCAGCTTTGGCGTCGCTATGGTCAGTTCACTCCAGATTATTCTGTCACAACTTTTTCTTATTTGCAAAATTATCAATGAAGGTATGGTTTCATTAATGGCCAAAATATAATTTTCACTTTTTACTCAAGTACATTTCAGAACCTGTACTTTCTTATTTTTACTTGAGTGAGTACTTTTACTTTCACCAGAGTATTTTCTTTTGTTACGCAAGTATCCACATTATTCCTGAAGTACAGAAAGTAAATACTTTTGCCGCCTCGAGTGAAAAGGAAATGCCATTGACAATCTTATCGCTTACGGTGAGATTGTTAGACGTAGACTGGTTTCCTGATGAGCCGACAGAAGAGACACAGTGCCTCTCCTGCCCCCCCCCGGACCACAGGCTGTTCGAGACCACCCCACTGGGCAGCATCCTCAACAGGTTCTCCACCGACACCAACACCATCGACCAGCACATCCCCACCACGCTGGAGTGCCTCACCCGCTCCACCCTGCTGTGCGTCTCCGCCCTGGGCGTCATCAGCTACGTGACGCCCGTCTTCCTCATCGCCCTGCTGCCGCTGACGGTCGCCTGCTACTTCATCCAGAAGTACTTCCGCGTAGCTTCCAGGTGAGAGCCAGGCCGGCGGACAGGAAGGGCTCAGGAGCTGTCCAGTCCAGGGGTGGGAAAACTTTTTGACTGGTGGAGCCACAATGGGGTTCTCTAATTTGACAGAGTGGGGGCCGGAGCAGCAGCAGATGGATGGAGTGTTTTGGTGACCCACCTCATAGGAGGAAAAATAAATCATGGGATATGTAGAAAAAAAAAAGTGCTTTAATGTCAGTTGAAAATGAACAAAAGCAAAGTTACAACAAAATCAATGTCTTTGAAGCTCCACAGTATTTAGCTCGTTATTGAAATGGCTCTTAAAACACTGAACAAAATGGATGAAATACAACTATTTTATGATTTCCTTTCTATTGATATAATTTATTCAAGTTCAGCGGGCTGGAATAAAAAACTGAACAGGCCACATATGGCCTGCTGGACTGTAGCTGTTGTGTGCTGCAGCTGACGAGTCCCTCGCTCTGCCCCCTGTCTTCCACTCAGGGACCTGCAGCAGTTGGAGGACAGCACCCAGCTCCCTCTGCTTTCCCACTTCTCCGAGACGGTGGAGGGTCTCACCACCATCAGGGCCCTCAGGTCATTGCTCACTGACATGTTTTACAGCCTCGCAAGTCGTGTATGTCCTTATAGAGTCGCAGAGAGTTGAACTAGTGAAGTGACACACACAAAGAAAATGAACCCAAAACATTGGCGGCAGCTCTTTGTGTTTCATCACAACAAAATCCTTCCTGCAGACAGAGTTGAGAAGTAACAGAAGAGTACCTTCTTCTGACGGCGACTTTTTCCTTTTACTCCCTGCATTTGTACACAAATATCTGTGTTTTATTCATTGGGGGAAAATGTAGATGTGTTTAAAATAGTATAAAAAATACAAATTTGGTTAAAATTGATTCACTTATTATAACAATAGTTGTTATTTCTTGAGGTGGAGCTATTTGAACTATGCTGTTGTGTTGTTAAATGTAAAATTGGATCATAATTTAGAGGGAGATTATTACAGAGTACCTCAGCTTATCAATAATTGTGTTGGTTAATTAATTCACTTATATACACACACAAAAGCATCCATACTTTTACTTAAGGAGGAGTCACCTCTGCCTGCAGCTACCATCTGTCTCACCTGGAGGATCTCTAGCACTTCTGGTTGTAATTTAAAACAACTGACAACAACTGGATTTGCCAGATGTCACACTTTAAAAACTGCAGGTTTTAAAATCAAGGTTTTAAATAAAGTTCTGATAATAAAGTGTAATGTGGGCCCTTTGAAATTAACAATAATTGAGTTTCAGCGACACTGCAGATGTGTCGCTGTCACCATTTAACGTAATTTAGCGATGTTAATATTCAGTTCAGTCCCTCTGAGTCCGAGCCGGTTCAGGACGGAGAATAACGCCACTTGTGTTGTGATGATGTTCTGGCAGGTACGAGCCGCGGTTCAGACAGAGGTTACTGCAGTTCACCGACGCCAACAACATCGCCTCGCTCTTCCTCACGGCAGCCAACCGCTGGCTGGAGGTCCGCATGGTAATGAGCCGCCTCCGCTGGGACCTGTTGTTGTTGTTGTTTGTTGAACTGAAGACTATGATGATGATGATGATGATGATGATGATGATGATGATGATGATGGATAACTGCTCCCTCTGTTGGGCCCAGATTGAATTTTTTCCATCAGTTTTATCCACATTAGATTTTATTTTTAAACATCTATCATTCCTGCTGCTCTCTGCTCTGGTTTAGCAGCAGCAGAGGATAATTTTTACAGTCTGCCGCCACTAAACTAATCTACAACGCCAAATCACCCCTGCTTTGTCTTGTTCAGTAAGTCACTGCTGTGTTTTTCGGTGTGTGTGTCTCTGCAGGAGTATGTCGGGGCCTGTGTGGTGTTGGTAGCAGCTGTGGCCTCCATCACCAACTCTCTGTACTACCACCTGTCCACCGGGCTGGTGGGCCTCGGCCTGACCTACGCCCTCTTGGTGAGTAATGTGACAATACTTGAGTTTCTTTAAGTTATTTAAGTTATTAGGTTTTTCTCGTTTAAAATTTAGAGCATCGTTCCACCAGATCAGTTTATATTGTGATGACTTTAAAATTCTCATTCTTGTTACCATTAAAATGATTTTAAAAGTTCAACTGTGAGCATAAATGCAATGTTATTCAATGAATAGATTTCATTAAAAAATATGGCTTTTTGTTTATTTCAACAACCAAATAAGCAACTTGCTAAAGCCTACAATGTAATCCTAAGTGTGATCTTTCACATCCTACTCTGTGTTAATCCGCTTGGAATTATTCAAGTTCTTTGAAAGGCAATATGAGATCAATCCCTCCTGGTAAATGACAGCGAGACATTTAATTATTTATAAATGGACTTACTGCTTGCATGCCCTGCGTGCCTGAGGTGACATTTAGCCAACATGACTCCACTTTCCCACTTCCTCCACCCCCGTCCCTCCCGCTCCTCTTCTGTTTGTCTCTGCGTATCAGGTGTCCAACTATATGAACTGGATGGTGCGGAACCTGGCAGACATGGAAGTACAGCTTGGCTCAGTCAAGAGGATTAACGGCCTCCTCAAAACTGAACCTGAGAATTACGAGGGGCTGCTCAGTGAGTGCAGATCCTTTTTTCAGCACTTTGTACCAAGAAATCGCACTGCTAGTGTTTCATTTTTTTCATTTTCATTATCTAGCAATTTCGTAAAATCTTGGTTGTCCGACATGGAAGACAAGACAAAAGGAAATGCGGAACAAATGAACAAGCACACAGATATACAGTGAAAACAATCAGATATGTGGGGGGAAAAGGAGAAAAAGGAAAGTTATCAGATACAGGCAAAAAAAGTCAAATTTCAAAATAAAACAGGAAATCACAAAGGGACCTTCTTTTTTAATGTGTGTCAAATGAAAAAAACACACAAAACATCATCAGTCTTTCTAACCAGATAACATCTGATTGGTGCCCACGATGGTTGCATCATTTGGTGCGGTTCCCAGTGGTCCTATTAAAAGAAAACAGCTTTGACAGGCAAAATGAACCAGGACAATGTGTGTCTCAGCTGTGTCTCAGGTTCCCGACGGCTGGCCGCAGCACGGAGAGATCAAGATCCAGAACCTGAGTGTCCGATACGACGCCACCTTGAAGCCTGTGCTCAAAAATGTCAACGCGCACATCAGCCCTGGGCAGAAGGTAGCCGACGTGCTGCGATTTAAAACCGAAAGGCGAGCGAAATGGCAGGGAAGAGTCTCAAGTTAACGAGTTAAATAGTATTTGTGTGTGTTTGTTTCCAGGTGGGGATCTGTGGCAGGACGGGCAGCGGCAAATCCTCCTTCTCTTTGGCCTTCTTCCGCATGGTGGACATGTTTGAAGGTCAAAGAATACCAAAGTTGAAAACAATTTAGAAAAAATATCACAAGCAAATATTGTTTGTCATGCAAATGCAATATTAATTTTTTGACCTTCACTCTCTGTCTCTAAGGGAGGATTGTAATTGATGAAATCGACATTGCCAAGCTGCCTCTGCAGACTCTGCGCTCTCGACTGTCCATCATCCTGCAGGACCCCATCCTGTTCAGCGGCACCATCCGGTACACATTTATCCCTGAACTGACCCCTGTGACCTAGAGGCGACGGGGGGAGGGAAAAAAAAACATTTCCAGCAGTAGGAGGAGCAGTTGTCAGACTGCGACACACTCCAAAGACATTTTATCTGCAGCGCGAGGCAGATGCAGGGTTGCAGATAAGAGGTCGTTCTTCTAAAAAAGCCTTGACCTTATTTTTATACTCCGACTCTAAAAGCTTCATCTTGTTAGAGAGGAACTGCCGTGTGATGCTGCCCGGCTGCAAGTTTACGATCATTTGGAGGAATTCTGTCAAGACTGCAGTCATTTGATTGGCTAATTATATTCTAAATATCATGACTCTGAAACCTTCTCAACTTCAGCTCTTCTTCTCTCTTTATAAATCATTGAATGGGAAGGTTGTGTTTGTGATAAATAATAAAAGGCTCTGACCAAGTGGATGAATATATGTTTATTTTGTGTCTGCGTGTGTGTTTGTGTGCAGGTTCAACCTGGACCCTGAGATGAAGGCCACAGATGAGATGTTGTGGGAAGCCCTGGACATTGCTCAGCTGAAGCCTGTTGTTAAATCCCTGCCAGGAGGCCTCGGTGAGGAAACGTCCTGATTGCCTCTAACAGTATTTATACACATGCCGAAAGACATTAAAAAAAAAAACTGTCATTGTGTTAAATGTGGGGCGTTCCATATCATATCATGTCAGCTGCTCTTCTGTCTCCATACAAATATCTGAGTGAGCTATCCGGACACACACCACGTGTCCCCCCAACACCTCTCACTCTGAGCCGTGTGTCCTGTGGATCTGTTCCATCCCTCGCACTATTTTTGGCTCACATCAGCTCCAGTTGGGACACTGCAGACCAGACTAGCACTGGGCAGTGCAGCTGCCACCAGCAGGTCCTGCATGAGCTGGGAGCCATCTGCTCTCTGTCTCACTTTCAAAAGTAATTAGGATCACTTGAATTCAGATGGAGTGTAGGAAATAAAGGAAAGCTGAAGTCTCTGGTAGAGACAGATGAACGTCTGGACTGTGCTGGCTTTACCCGACTTGCATTTCCTTCTGTCTTCCTGTAAAAGAAACACAAAAGATGATAATAATGAAAGTCTGTCAGACTGTGTACTCAGTAGAAAACCACTTCCTGCTCTCCAGCCACATCCACTTCAACAGGGGAAGTGACTTCAGGTGGAAAGATGCTCTTACTTGACCTTCCAGATCTGACTTGCTTTCTTCACTTGACAAAACGGAGACACCGTTCAGGAGTAACTAAGCTTGGCTTAGCTTAGCTCGCCCTAGTGTGATTACTGGAGCAAAGGGTCCAATAAGTCCCTGATCTGTAAGCCAAGAGTTAATGAGGAATTGATTTTTCACTCCTAATGTAGTGAGAGGTCTTATACTCACTGCAGACGCTAATGAAGCTCTGTGAGATAAATTATAGATGAGTTGTATTTAAACAGTTGGGATGGAGGACTGATAAAATAATGTGTTCAAACATCAAACTATAACAATGAACATCATTATAAACATTTACAGTGCACATTAATTTGTAAGTTAGATTTGTAATAGTTCTGAATCAAAACATTTGGCCAAAGTTCTAAAGTTATTTCTTATTACAAGATGATCTGCACTAAACAGGAAGTCAGAGGACAGACAAGAGAAAAACTAACAACTAACACAATTTCCTTGACTGGTTTCTACACACCTTATAACAGAATTATTTTTTTTTTTTTAGTTGGGGATCTCAAAAACACATCAGCTATTCAAGTCTCATTTTAACTGTTAAAGGGAGTTGATGAATAAAATAGAAAAAAAGACATATCTTTGGAACTCCTTATGTTGGCTATAATAATGGTGTAGTGCCTGCAGACGGTAACGTGTTGCTGTTCACGTCTGGATGTATCTTCCCTCTTCAGACGCCACGGTGACGGAGGGAGGAGAGAACTTCAGCCAGGGTCAGCGGCAGCTCTTTTGTCTGGCCCGAGCCTTCGTGAGGAAGAGCAGCATCCTCATCATGGACGAGGCCACGGCCTCCATCGACATGGCAACGGTCAGTGTTGGTCTGTGTGTGTGTGTAAAAAGAGAGAGAGAGAGAGAGAGAGAGAGAGAGACAGCACAACATATCCAGGGACTAGAGGAGCATGTGGGTGACACCAGACAAAAGGGAAAGAAGCATAAGAAGAGTTATGCAACAGCGTGACATAGATAAAGTGTTTAATGAGGAGAATACGATGGAATAAGATGAATGACGTTTTTAACATAAGAAGGTTGAAGCAAAGTGGGCCTGAGGGCACCGATGTGGTGATGTAATCGGTAATGATGATGGAGGAGGACGATGAAGGAAGAGCTGTGCAGTGTGTAGTCGCCCGAGGGCAGCCTGCACATGGCTCCTTCCTTCAGACCATCTCCACAAAGGAGTGCATCTCCGTCCCAGAGATCCCCCCACCACCACCACCTCCCCATCCCCAGGGAACACAGCGGAGACCTTTGAATGAGGCACAGGGACGTGAGCAGCGAGAGCGGTGCCAGTTTGATGGGACGCTGCTTCACACAGTTCAAATGCATTTTGGTTCTGATCCGGCTGTGCCCTCTGTTCTCACAGGAGAGCATCCTGCAGAAGGTGGTGATGACGGCCTTCGCTGACCGAACAGTCGTTACTATAGCAGTGAGTATCCTCCACCCTCCTCCACCCTGCTGCACTGCGTCAGCGCACTGGCTCTTTGCAGCAATGCGTCTCTTCCTCTGAGCCTCAGAGCGCCGACCTTTGTCCCACACTGCCTGCTGTAAACTGCTCGTAGCGGCACCTTAATGTGTACACTCAGTTACTGCATCAAAAGTAGGAAAGAGACGACCCAGAGGTCATTGACCAATTTTACTCTGGATTCTGACATTTTAAATTATTACACAATTGTAATTTGTTCAAATTGATTTTCACATCCTTATCTGTCTTATCAGAATCCAGCGAGGAAGTCAGACACAGTCGGTTATCCATATCTGCATATTTTGCCCTGTGTTTACAGCCTCCCGCAAAAAAAGTTGTTTCTAGCTTCTCACTGAAACTGAGGCCTTGCTGAACATTCTGTATGTTTGGAAGGGAACAAAATCAAGCTGGTTTTAGAGCCTGGTACCAGAACAGCTGACTGGCGGTGGTTCTTCTAATTTTGGGAGGTATATTGGTACCCTTTGTGACATCACAAAAAAAATCTAACTTCCAGAACTGACTGCTCAATCATAGCATTTCTGAAAAGAAAAGCAAAAACAGTGTTTTAAGGACAGACTTCTCTCATGTTGTGTACAGTTCAGAGATATATTATTAGAAACGCAAATGATTGCTTTTCTTGCAACTTGCCTGCTGCAGCATCGCGTCCACACCATCCTGAATGCCGACCTGGTGATTGTGATGAAGCGCGGGATCATCCTGGAGCACGACCGGCCCGAGGCCCTGCTGGACAAGGAGGACAGCGTCTTCACCTCCTTTGTCCGGGCAGACAAGTAGCACAAGACGGGAGGAGAGAAAGCATTAAAGGAAGACGTTCAAAGTGCAATTGTCCCATGGAATATATATATATTCATTTTTATTTTGTAATCATATTGTATTATATTTGTACATAAAAAAGAGTTGATTATTTGTTAATAAAACATGAATGATCATTCAGACTGTGTGTGTGTGTGTGTGTGGGTATGCGTGCTTTGGGACGGCAGGTTAAGGTTAAAGTCATGGTGCTTGTGCGAGACTATTAAGACCCAGTGAGTCAGCGTGGGGTGGTAGGTGATAACTGAGGGAATGCAGAGCGAGACGGGTGGAGGAAACTGCCCAGCAAGACAGATGCCAGAGAGCCAAAGCTTTAAAAATACTCCAGAGTGTGTGAGAGTGAGAGTGTCACTCCTGCCCAACTCACGTCAGAGACTGGCTGCGTAAATCGCTGAGTCTGTTCACGGCAGCTTACTCCCTGTGCGCGCACTCTAAATTTATCCCAAAACTGCCTCAGGGGGGGGAGGTTGGGGCCGCTGCTCATATGTTGAGTGGCAATAGGTTATATTTAACCTATTGTAAATCCAGAATGTGGGGTAGCTCCACTGTATGGTTGGAGCAACATTAGCGCGAGAATCCCACAGCAAGGTGCCCTTCCAGAGGCACCGCAGGGAGGGACTGTCTTCCCACCTTCGCCCGTCTCACGTTACCGAACTGCGACGGAGTGGCACAATGAGCACAGAGCCTCCAAACTCTGCCTTCTCATCCAGGGGCAGAGCTACGTGGTGGCCAGTGAGGGAGGGGGGGGATCATTTGACAAAAGACCTTACACTATTCCATACTACAGCATCTCAAGTCATATCTTTATTGACTGATGTGCAGAATCTTTTTGAATGTATTAATATATGTTTATATGTAATATGCATAACATATCTGTGATTTGATGATTGGCTCGGATCTTGTGCTTGGTAGAAGCAAGACATCCAAAGAAGAAATTTAACGCCACACCACAACACTGACCCTAGGACAGCAGGAACAAGCTGATATAGGTTGATTATTCATATTAACATCAGTGAAGACTTGCTGTCCTCTAATTCACAGGAATGGTGGCAGGCCGACTGTTATAAGACCACCCTGAAAATATTTAATAAATACAAACAACTACAGTAACAATTAGAATATAATAATAAAAACATGTCATTTCAGGTACCTGCTTATTGCCACCAGTGTGAGGCACGATCTCAACCATGTGTCCACTCCAAGGAAGCATATCTGGCTCCCTCACTGCAGTCTCATCCAAACCTGATAATAAAGGACTCTGCTCGCACACGCCCCCCTCCCACCGTCGCACGCACAGCCTCCATCACCGTCTTACACCTCGCCGAGTTTCCACTGATCGGGGCTGAGTGCGGATGAGATGCCGGTGAGTGACGGCGGCAGCTGCGAGCTGGAAGCGGAACCTTCTCATGGGACTGAGGCGCGGTGCCGCGCCTGATCCGGAGGCAACGGGCGACAACAGGGGCAACCCTGCCTGCGAAGAACAGGAGGAGGAGGAAGAAGAGGAGAGGCGAGATCAGGCGACGCAGAGCGCGGATCCGTAGTATGGGAGTGCTGCTATGTTGTCCAGGAAGGGACTGATTCCTGATGATTACCTGCTGACCCGCTTGGCCGAGGATGTGCTGCAGCCCAAGTTCAAGGCGAAAGCGGGCAAGCCGCGCTTCGTGGCCAAGAACGGCGTTTGCAATGTGGCGCACACCAACATCCGCGAGCAGGGCCGCTTCCTGCAGGACGTCTTCACCACGCTGGTGGATTTGAAATGGCTGCACACGCTCGTCATCTTCACCATGTCCTTCCTGTGCAGCTGGCTCCTGTTCGGGATGATCTGGTGGCTCGTCGCCTTTGCGCACGGCGACCTGGACCAGCGGGGTGGCGGCGACGACGACTTTGTGCCGTGCGTCACGAGCATCCACTCCTTCTCCTCCGCCTTCCTCTTCTCCATCGAGGTGCAGGTGACCATTGGCTTCGGCGGCCGCATGGTCACGGAGGAGTGCGTCTCCGCCATCATCATCCTGATCGTGCAGAACATCGTGGGCCTGGTGATCAACGCCATCATGCTCGGCTGCATCTTCATGAAGACGGCGCAGGCCAACCGGCGCGCCGAGACGCTCATCTTCAGCAAGCACGCCGTCATCTCGGTGCGCAACAACGCGCTGTGCTTCATGGTGCGCATCGGGGACCTGAGGAAGAGCATGATCATCAGCGCCACCGTGCGGATGCAGGTGGTGAGGAGGACCACCACGGAGGAGGGCGAGGTGGTGCCCCTGGACCAGATCGACATCCACATGGACAACCCGGTGGGCACCAACGGCATCTTCCTGGTGTCGCCGCTCATCATCTGCCACGTCATCGACAAGCACAGCCCCCTGTACGGCCTGTCCGCCTCCGACCTGCAGCACGACGACATCGAGGTGATCGTGGTGCTGGAGGGGGTGGTGGAGACCACCGGCATCACCACGCAGGCGCGGACCTCCTACGTGTCCGAGGAGATCCTGTGGGGGCAGCGCTTCGTGCCCACCGTGTCCGAGGAGGACGGCATGTACGCGGTGGACTACTCCAAGTTCGGCAACACCGTCAAGGTGCCCACGCCGTGCTGCAGCGCCAGGACGCTGGACGAGGCGGGCGGCATCGCTCGGCTCAAGCTGGACGAGGGCGTCACCTTGCGGACGTCCATGAGAAGGCGGCGGGGCGCCACGGTACGCAAGGCCAAGAAGGACCTCTGAAACTGGGGGTTTTTTTTTTTTTTTTTAACGAAAGAAATATTTACGTTTAAACCATGCTTGATTATTTAAAAATGCTGAATTTTATGATTCTGCCACAAATTACTTGTAATTTAAGCCGTTACACTCTTAGACAGAGTTTTAACTCAGGGTCACTGTGAAGAATTAGATGACGCACAACGACTGAATGCGCTGAAAATCATCAGATGTAATGAGGAATCCTCAGATCGAGGTCTGTTTATGAAAGAGTCACTGGAGTGACTGCATGCACTGTAGAGCAATAAAGGAGAATGTCTCATTTTACAGGTGCACGTGCTGGAGATTTACAACCACGCAAGACGTCCTCGTTTCTGCAGACGAACGACCTTTGACGAGAATCAGTTGACATATTTAAAATTAATGTACGGTGGTTCTGGTTTCTCGTACGACTGAGAGCTTCCACGATGCAAATTTCTTGTATCATTTGACAAGAGGGAACCCAGAAGACGACTTTGTTTTCTTCAGCTCCCTCAGTTAAATGAAATAATTTATTTGATCTTGCAGACTGATCTTCCCTGGTGACTCCGCTGCCCTTCTCTTCAAAAATAGCACTTTTTCCTCCTTCCAAAGAGCCATGCGACACTCCTGATATTCCCCTCTTGCATAATTCACACACATCCAGACAAAAGACATCCGACGCCGGGTGGCATTTCTCTTTTTATTATTAGATTATAATCCGCAGAGCTTAAAATATTAAATTGCTTTTAACTTAGTTAATAATTAAAATACATAAAATGAGAGCCAAAAACTGAGGAACCCTGCAAAAAAAGAAAGATTTAAAATAAATAAAAAAAGGAGAATCATAAACCCAATCCTCCTCGTTACAGAGGCCGTGTCTGACAGAACCCGCTTGCGATTCTTTGTACAGTTAAGCCCAAGCAGACTGAGATTTTCTATACATGTGTAATTGTAACCATTACTGTTATTTCAGCACTAATCTTTCCTTGGATAATCTTTTTTTCTCAACGAAAGCAATATTTCAAGGGGGAGGGGAGTGGGGGAGGGAGGGCAATAAATGAGAACAGAGGAGCAGAAGTCGAGATGCTTTGTTTCTTTTTGCACTGGAAGCCCTGCTGTCCACTGCCGCTCCCCCTGGTGGCTGCCTCCCAGCCTGCAGACATTACCTCATGTCTTTGTCTTCCTGGGCTGATGGGAGGAGGAGGGTGAGGGGGTTGGGCTGGGGTGGGGTGGGGTGGTGGTGGGGGTGGGGTGAGGGGTGAGCTAGTGACAACAGAGCAGTTTGGACTCGGCCTCACGTGCGGCAGCGGGCCTGCAGTCGGATGATCAGGTTCAATCATCTCGCGTCTTCCACCTCTGTGTGTCTCACTGGCTTTCTCTACGTGTTTGCTGCCCTCTACTGGTCAGCTTTGGGACATATTTGTTAAGGGGATACCACGAGCAAATTTCTTGTAATTATTATCATATCGTAGTTTTAGCACAATCAACATCTGTCACAAGGGGGGGCCGAGCGGTCTGGTGGACGAGGGTCAGAAGAAGAAAACCAAACAGGGGAAGGAGGAAGGAATTTCTCTGGCAGCAGTGACACAGTCTGTCAGGTAGGAGGCGCTATTGTGTTTGTTTTATTTTGCTTTGAAATCATTCTCACACAAACACGGTGACTGGCGAGTCTCGCCCCTGTCGGGCAGTAACGCGGCTCCACTGCTGGCCAGCGAGGTGGTGGCTGTGCGCCCCCCATAGGCCGCCTGCCTCCACTGCAGCAGAGGAGGGAGGAGCGAGCCGGTGACACGAGCGGACGCCTCTCCTCCACGCGTTCACAACACTGTACAAATAGCAGGTCCAAGCAAAGCGGAGCGCCCCCTTCCTGTACTCTATGTGTAGGTAGAGGAGATGGGAGGGGGAGGGGGTGGTGGAGGGAGGGCCCCCCTCAAAAAAAAAGTTGGGGAAAAAAAAAAAGAACGTCATCAAAATAAAGGCGAAATAAAACCAAAAAAACAAAAACAAAACTTACACATACTTTTTGTTCCTAGTTTAAATTGCAGAGAAGACGGGAGGGATTTGCCCCCTTTTGAGCAACACTCGCTGCGTTTGTCACGCCAATCCCTGCTGGCGTGACAAACCCCTCCCCCGCGCCACCCCAAACCCCCTGAACCCCTCCCCCCTTCCTTCCTTCCTTCCATCCTTCCTCCTGGTTGGTTGGTTGGTTGGTTGGTGTAGTAGCAAAACAAAAGAGTACTGGAAGGTCTCTTCAAGTCCCGCTGGCACCGAGGACGAGGGGCCAGGCTGCTGTCTTTCCTTCTCTCCTCTAGTTCTTCTATATCAGCCCCGCGGGGCTGCCGGCACGCCGCTGCCCTCCTTCCGCTCATCTCTCCGTCACGTGGTTTTGTGAGGAGGGGGAGGGTGCCGACGCCGGAGCGGAGGGGGCCGGCGCGGGCGGCGGCGGCACCGGGCTGCAGAGGATTTCGGACAGGTCGTCCATGATACAGGTCTCCTTGGGGTCGACCAGGTTGAATTCCCTTACGAAAACGATGAAATGTGCATACAGAGTGTTCAGGTGGCCCTGCAGGTCCAGAGCCACCGTCTCTTTAAAGTGCGCCCAGTAGAGGTGAGCCAGCACGTGGAACAGGTACCGGCAGATCTTCTTGACCAAGGACTCAAAGGAGTTGGGAAACTCTTTGCCTACAGAGAGAGAGGAGAGAACGGAGAAGGGTTGAATTAGGCAAAAAACACAGGATTAGACTGAAAAACTAAAGAATGTCTTTCTGGCAGCTGTAAATAAATAATGCATCAAAAAAAAACAGCACTATTGATAAGAAGGAAATTAAAAAAACAAACAACAGCAAAAAACAACAACAACAACAACAACAAAAAGCAGCTGAAGAAAGCATGTGCAACTATGGGCAATTTGTTCAATAGGCTTGTATGAACTTTTTCTGGCCAGCAGGGGGAAGCAGTATAACACCAGGATGCCTGAACTGTATCGGCCCCTGAAAGCTCAGATAGATGCTGGACCCCTTTGCACCAAGCAAAACTTAAATCACCTTTTTTCTTTACTTCATATTTACATAGTGGCAACGTCAATCATGATTCTAACTTAATCTAAGAAATTTATTATACATGCTGTATATGTTATATATTCTCCCACGTTGTTATTTTTTCGAGGCAGCAAGTCAAAATGAAGTTGCTTTGGATTTTCTTATCAAACAAACACTTGAATGAATCTAATTGATGATTTTCCTGCTTTTAATTTCTTACTTCCTCTCGTGTGATCAAAGTTCAAGGCTGCACATTGTTACCACACAGAAGGACGGCCTGTTGTCCGTGTTCAGCTTCAGTTCTCCGATGTGGAAACTACAGCTCCACATACACGCTAAAACCATGTCGTACGACTACAACGTATTTCAACCGGCAGGATGGGGTTGTTGCTCAACGTGGCCGTGGTGCCGTCCAGCCCTGCTGAACACACAGAGGGACTCACCGTATTTGGTGGGGAAGATTTCCTCGTCTGTGACCAGTTTCTGACAAAGACTCATCACAAAGTCGACGTATTGCGGAGCAGTGCACTTTGTCTTCTTCCCCTTCTCGTCATACCAGTAGTATATTCTGCGGAGACAAAAGAAGAAAACGTGCAACTCAGTTGTTGTCATCAGTGAAATTTTCAGTCAGAGGAAATGATGCCGCCGACTCTGCACCACAGCATAAATTAATCACCGTGAGCCATTAGCGAAGAATGTGTGTGGCTCATCGCAAACAGGAAGAGACGCAACCAGGCAGCATCCAAAGACGTCAGCGGGACTTATTTCCTCATTCAGGCAGAGGAGCTCATCTCCTCGCTGACGTGAGCAGGCAGATGGAGTTCAGGAGGAAAAACAACCTGTGTTCTGCGCCGCTCACGTCGGTCGTGTTCATTCCAGCGCGCCGACTGAACTTTTTCTCGATTTCCGGCCTCAGATTGGTGGAGGAGGGCAACCCAGGGAGCCGCAGCCGAGTCTGGCATTAACTCTGATCAAAGGGCAGCGGCGCAGCACACATCTCGGGGCAGGACGACCGCCGACACAAAAACCAAAAGGCTGATTAATAAGCAGATGAAACGCTTTTTTTTTTTTTTTTTAAATTGCCGGGCGGAGCAGAGCGGCCCGGCGCAGCGCGGGAGTCAGACATTACAAATCCGGAGGAATGTAAAGCGTCTACATGAGTGACCCTGCAGGACGAGACCTACTGACCACAGCGGCCTCTTACAATACGCTTACTCACACAGGATTAGAGCACGCGTCTGTGTGGGAACCACGCTGACTAAACTTGCCAGCGGGCCGACTTCATGCTAACGTACACAATTACACACACACACGCCTGTGGCTTTGTCAGGTGACCCAAGCAGCCAACCAGGATGCCTCATGGCTGTTTATTAAACAGACGGATTTCAAAGTCTGTGTTGAATGCGAGTGTCAAACCGCCAAACTGCCAACCGTTTTGACAGGCGTCTGTGTATTGCGGCCTATGGGGAATCTAATGGGATTTTGGGTTGCAGTACCATGGGCGGCCACTTGGAGGGAGGTGGGGGAGGTTGTCGAAATACATTTTTGAGAGGTGAGCGCTGACGCACAAGCATCCATCTCTTCACATCCACCCACTCGTACAAAATGGGACCGAGTAGCCACCAAATCATTCCATTGCCTCATGGCTCATGGAAATTACTTTCTTCCAAAAATAGTGCTGAGCTCTGCTGCTGCTGCTGCTGCTGCTGCAGCAGCGACACGCTCGGCTTCTTACCGCTGAGAAGGAGGGGGGAGGCTCAGCGGTGCCCAGCTCCTAAGTGGGCAGGAAAGGGTGGGTCGCCAAAAAGGCGGCGATGATGCATTTGTGAAAAATGGGGCTTCAGAGTCGCAGAAACAGATTGGACTTTATTGCTTGTTTGACATCTTTTGTTTTGCTTTGTTCACACATCCAGCGCGTCTTTCACGTCTCTGTACTCCAGAGTTCAATAGAGGCGCAGTCGTCTGTCTGCATGCTCGTCAGGTCCTGCAGGGCAGGTCGGGCGTCTTTCAGATAGATGGACGGCCGACGGTGGGAAAACCCCCAACGTGTTGACACGGAGACGACTCGTGACTCGTGTGTCACCGTCGCACCCGTGTTATTTCTTAACTATGGCCCGAGTTGTTTCTGACTTGCCCGCAGGGAGTGTGCGAGCGGCTGAGTGATTGAGCGCGCACACACTGACATCCTGTATTGTAAAGCCGTGGAGGAGCCGTGCGGCGACTGCGTGGCTTCTTTCAGTGCGGGCGATCAGGTTTTTCCAGCCGTCAGTGTACACAGGGAGAAATACTGGGCTCCCTGGCAAACACAAGGCTCGCACACAGGATGGCACCCCGCCCTGACAGGGCAAACGAACTGAATAAACACTTGCGGGCAGTCCCCTCCCCTCTTTTAACATGGCATCAATAGCCCTCCTTGTCGTGAAAGAGCTGAAAACTTAAACTTTAGCACTCGGCAGGTATGTCCGCTCAACTGGACGCACCAGTAAGTGAAAACGCTTGAGGGGAATCTGACAAGAGAAGAGCTAACGCAACGCCTACAAGTAGTAAAGAGAGGCTTCAGGGAATTTTAAAGACTATTTGAGAGAACGTGTGCCTAAAGCCTTTGGTAGGAGAGCAGATTCCCACAATTAGAGAAGAGCCTGGACCGCAGGGTGTCACTTGCTGTGGAGTTTCCATTGAATGGTGTGAAATCTCGTCCCGCAAGATTTATGAGAATTACGTTTGCTGTCAAGAACGGTTGTTATATTTTTCTCTTTGATCACTTGTAAAAAATATTCCATCTCCTCCTCCATCCAAATGTAACGCGTCATTTTCACTTGAAGTGAACTGGTCACGTGACCCCGTGCGTCACGTCTGGTGATGTGTGAAGAAGCACCTCATGAGAGCGTCAAAACCTTTTAGGCATATTTGAGAGGTTTTTCCAAGTTTAGGTGTTCACAACTCTGCTCGGCGGTCAGATCTGTTACTACCGCCAACAACACAGAGAGCAGCTTCCTTGGTGTTCTCCGACGGCGAGAGGACGGTGGAATGACTCTAAATGCACCAGCTGTACGCCACTTCTCTTTATTGTCAGACAGAAAACTTCCGAGTTTTTCAGTTGGCCGTCGCAGGTGAGCGGCGACTGAACTAAAGGCCTGGAGACAACTTACGTGTTGCAGGCTGTCATGGCTTGACAGGTGTCCCCAGTGCAGAACTCTGAGATGGTGCTGTACTGCAGGTTGATCAAATTGAAGAATGTCGTTGCTGTGATACAGGGGGGACAGAAAGAGAGTTGCGGTTACTGAAAACATCTTCGGCCGCAGTCAAACGTGAGCAGAAAAGCAGCCAGCATGGTTGTGCAGTCTGGAAAAAAAAAAAAAAAAGCAAAACGCACTATGTGGGTCAGGGCCCCTTAAGAGTACAACGCATTACTCTGCATCTGTCACTCGGATATGTGTGACACAGTCACATGCACGACGTTAATCCCTGAGTGAGTGTCAGAAGAAAAAGAAAAAAGTGGGCGGAGTCGGAGCACTGACGACATTGCTGACGCTGCAGCCATTTCACACCAGAACAGGTATTTCTACTCTGAGCAAAATGCACCAGAGCCTGTTGCTCTTTAAAATGAAAGGTTTTGAAACAGAAATGTGTGTCTCAGACCTACTTTGACAACAAAAAACAAGCCTAGAAACTTGTAAGAAAAATGGAAAGCTGCCAATAAACGCTTCAAAACAGAATCATCGGAAAAAAATAATAATAGTTTTAATATGATAGAAGCGGCTGCCTAGTTGAAAGATGTGATTGAGTAAGCGCGGGGGAATGAACGCGTCTTGTTAGGTGTTGGGACGCAGTGCCTGAGTTGCCAGTCAACAGCAGTGTTTACAGAAGTGGCGCCTGCTTTGTTGTTGGAATTCCAGCCCTGAATCCTGTCAGGGGAACGACTTGGTTTCAGTACAATGACCAGCGGCAGAGCTGAAATATCTGGCGCTCTCCGCACTGATAAACACATTCCACCTTGGAAAAACAACTCCAACGCTCTGCGAAGAAGTGCAAACGCGTCAGAGCGTTGGAAGACCTGGAAGAAGTTTTTCAGGAAACGTTGACGGCTCAGCCGCAGCAGAGACGGGTTTTTGCCGTCGACCTGTGGATGTGGGGAGAGCGGCACGGTCACTCACTGTTGCTGGCCAGCCATTCGTTGAGGTCGATCTCTCTGGGCAGCACCACCAGCTCCTTGAGGTCGAAGTCCACCACCCGGATCTTTGTGTACTCCAGCTCCAAGTACTGCTTCTTCTCTTCTGCCGGAGGCTTCTTCCCATTTGGCTTTGTCTTGGACTTCCTGCAACACAAGAGAAGAGGAGGAATTGAGCACGTCTTATAGAACCGTGGTCGTTGTCAGACTCAGACAGACCCCCTCTGTCGACCCCCAAGTCTGACCTCAGCCCGACACTCTGTGTGTGTCTCTACTGTGTTTTAGCACAGGGATGCCATATCACACCTGTGCTGCACTTCCAGGGCTTTACCCCCCCCCCCCTTCCTTCTCCCCCGTCTGCATCAGCGGAGGCTGTGCAGCCTGGGGTCAAAGGTGAAAGGCTCAGCACATGGCTGAGGACAATGCACACAGAGCTGCAGTTGTCTGGGGGGCTCGTCTCTAACGTCTGGACTAATATTAACTGTTGGTCGGCAAACGTGCCACTTCCCCCCCGGCAGCCAATCAGCACGCTGCTCTGCGGCTTTGTCCTGCCGTCAGCGGCTCCGCTCCTGTAGTCGTGTTTACAACTCGGAGTTGCCATGTTTGGCTTTGCTGAAGAAACGCAGGGAGTCTCAGCTGTTGCCGTGAATCTCTGCTGTTGTGCAACAGCGGCCTGCAGCGCCCCCTTCCTACCAAAAACCCCTCACTCAGCCCCAGTCCATCCGTCCCTTTGCCGGCCCCTGGACAGACGGGACATTATCTCACAAGAGTAAATGCCATAAACACTTTTCCCTGACGACGTCCAGAACCTCTTAGCTTTATACCTCCGCCTTCCTCCCCACCCCCCCGGTGAAGAAGCTGGAGTTTGCGCTTTAAAAAAGGGGGTAAACAGCGGCCCCTGCAAACACGCAACCCAAGAAACAAGCAGGGAGCCAAGGAGGACGAGAGCGACGGAGAGCAGAGCGGCAGAAAGGAATGAGAGGAGTGAGGAGTTGGACGGACGCGTCTCCAGCTGATATCCATGGGAACTAATAAACACGTAGAACAACATGACAGGATGGCGGAGGGGGAGAGGGGAGCGCGAGGCCTCCCGGCTCCAGCACAATGCTCAAGAAATAAGGTCTCTGCAGTTCAGTTCAGTCCCCCCGCCAGTGAGGCAGTGGAGGGCACGTCGACCTGCAGCCTCCCTCTCTGGGGAAATGTTTAAGGTTCCCCTTCTTTTTACATGCGAGCTGGTGTCTAATTTAGCTGTCAGGGGGAGAAACCGCTCGGCCTCGCTGCCTCTGGGCTCCGCTGTGCACACATTCTGGCTTCAGAGACACGACAGGACGCTGCGTGGATCCTCTTGGATAATGATTCAACCAGAGTCGAGGCTCGATTGGCCTAAACTTGAAAACCAAAGAGCGGCACAGATTACACTGCGGGTTAATTATTGACGAGTGATTTGTTGGTTATTTTACAGTATCTTGTCTTCTATTCTGTGGCCTCCAGGACTGCAGGCTCACCTGTTTCAACAGCCCCGTCGCTGCCCTCTCTTATCAGCTCTTCATTTTATCTCTCGCCACCCGACTGTTCTTCAAACTCACTCAGCCTCTGACCTCTATTCTGCCTCACATCCTAATTACTGTTTTGCCTTCTTCCTCGGTGCAAGGCTCCTTCCGACACCCACTTCTATCACCTGCCTCATTTCTTCTTATCTCTCCCTCTGCTCCCCCTCCCCCCCACTTCCTGCCCGCCGAGAGTAGAGAGACATTCATGTGGTCGGCGTGTTTTCGCTCGGCGAGCTACATGTTCTGTCATGTGAAAGAGCTTTAGCAGAGGATGGAGCTTCACCCAGAGAAACCGTCAGCTCTTGCAACTTTTTTTCAAAGGCTCTGCTAAGCCCTTCAGGAACAAAAAAAAGAAAAAAAAGAGAGGAAAACACGGAAAAACAGCTCAGCTCCTGTGAGAAGTTCAACTCGGTTCTTGCCCGCCTCTCCCCTCCTTGCCTTTTGAAAACATTCTCTGTTACCGAGTTATTTCCTGCATCTCTCGCAGTGTTGTTTCATAATTTTCCATGCGGCAGCCTCCTCCGCTTCTCGCTGAAAATTTGAGTGGTAAGAGGGGAGGTGAAATTCTGAAGACATTAGTTTATTTATAGCATAAAGAAAACTTCCCCAATGCCAACTTTACTCCCTTATACGAGCACTGTGTGCCTCTCACACACACACACACCCTAGTGTGTTCTTGGTGAAGTTCTCCCACACGAGTCTTTTGCCATAAAAGGCAGCAGATGCCTCATTCTGTTCACCAGATCAGGGCAGAGCAGAAGGCTGGAGCGTAGGCCAGAGCCGGGCACATGTCTCCAAGCTGAGGAGGAGGAGGAGGAGGAGGAGGGAGGGGGGCCACAGCCAGCCTGGCACCAGGAGGAGCCAGTCAGTGATAGAGCTTCACAACCCAATGCACCCAGTCCATTACACCAGCGAGCTTCCAGCCACAAGACACCATACGGACTTCAGTGACGACTTTTGAACTTTTCCAGCGGGGCTGTCGGGTGTAAAGAAGGAAGACGGGAATAAAAATGTTGCAGGCACAATGGGGGTACAGTCAGGACGCGGGGTCGTATAGTCAGGTGACGCGGAGGTCAGCGCGGCGGAGAAGCGGCTGCACCAACAGCTGTCCCACTACGTCCATTATCCCTTTCACTTTCCGCCACCTCCCCCACCGCCGCAACTGTCGCCGCTCGCTTCCTTCCTTTTCCTTCCCTTTTACACATGAACACACGCAGGTTTGTGTCTGTAAGCCTGCCTGGACCACCACCAGCACCCCCCGGCCCCTGGTGGCCGAACCCAGCTGGTCACAACAGCTGGTGTCCCGAGCCTGAGGCCACCTCCGGAGCATCAAGAGGAGAAAGTCCCGACTGGTCTATCTCAGATCTTGCGGGCGAGGGACACAAGTGTACACGCACAAGTTGTGACCCAGGAGTGCTGAGCCCATTTCTGCAAAGATGGACGAGTTCCTGCTGGGTTCCGACCCAAATCCTTTTGGTTTTCAGCGATGCTCTCTGTGGCAACACTGCAGCAGTCGCTTGCTGCAAACTTCAGCGGGTGAAGTCGAGTCTGGCTTGACTTTTATTTTTCTGTCATGACACCCCAACTGCACTGACCTTTTTGACGAAGCGTCGGATTCTGTGTGAACGCAGTCTAACCCATCCGGAACAGGCCCCACTTGATTATTGCAATCTGGCTCTGATCAGCACTGGGAAAAAAAAACTTATGTCCACGACAGTGACTTTAATTGTTTCGCCTCGAAGATTTCCTCCCTCCCTGATTGGCGCACTCGCTCCGATGAAACCGGCTCCAGAAAATCCATGTAATGACTTTCCCTCAAGCCTGCGTCTCCTGCCAAAACAGCACGGCACAACTGTTGCTTCCCTCGCCTGGCGTGCAGAGGAAGCAAACTACAGGCACGTGGATGCGTTTAATGTCATCTTGTGAGCATGGACAGCACGTGCTGCCAGGAAGACGGCCGTCTCTTCCAAAGGCGGCTGCCGTCTCTACTGATCTAGCAGATTTGCTTTGGGTTTGGGAGAGGCAGGAAAGGAATTCTATTACTGACAAAAAAGATGTCCAAAGTGCGCACACACACAAGATATCCGAAAAAAAAACCAAACATACTGTGCATCCTTCCTGAACACCGAGGCGTGCCAAAGTACGATAAGACATTCCTGTTCCAACATGTCTGTAATAAATTTATGCTTGACCGTAAACAGCGCCTGTGTTTATGATAACAAAAAACAACTTCAGCCTATTATGGGATTGGCTGTGAAAATTGATTCTTATTTCCTCCTGTGACTGAATTAATTTAAAAATCAGTGTGACATTTAAAAAAAAGCAGGCAATCTGACTGACTGAAGGCTGGTCTCTATGAGTCTGTGATTGGAACATCACTGTAAATGTAAGACTTTACTGTGGGAGTAAGTAGTAAACATGGCCAGCAGCTGCTTCAATAAAGCCAAGCCTAAATTGCATGGTACGGTTGCACAGTGGATCTAATTCAAAAACCACAGAGATCTTAAAACATACACTGACATATTACGTAAATGGAACTCCTATGTTGCACATCTAAAAAAAAAAAATCAAATAAAATCAACTTGGTAGGAACAGGTTTGGCATAAAATGACGAATGATGAAAGTGAGGTGACACTCCAATCAGAAGGTTTAAAGAAAAAGAAAATCAGATTTTTACTGGCCAACCTTTCGCACAACAAAAACCCGGCGGCAGATCAAAGGAACAATCATTCTCAGCTGCGTGTTCCTTTCCTTTTAACTTGATTAGCCGACTCCCCACTTCAAGTGATTTTAAAGAATCCAATAAAGCATGAATAGCTTCAGGTTTCCGCTTCGATCGCAGCCCGAGAGAGCAGAACTATCATCTGCTGAAGAGGACTGCTCTTCCCTCGCTCTCTCCAAGCCTGGCCTCCTGATCTATTTCAGGATTCAAAATTAAATAGACTTGGTGGTACTTTTCCCCGAAAAACCACGGATGGAGCAGAACACGCTGCCTGAGCACAGCAACGCTAAACCACAGCAGCCATTATGGAGCTAAGAAAGAGGCCAAGTTAAGGATAGGCCATCCCAAAGGTTTGGCCTTGCGGTGATTCAGCACACGGGGTAACTGCTCTGCCAAAGCGTGAGTGCGGTTTTCAATGAGCGCCGGCGTAAAAATGCACCTATCAGTTTTAGTTCTGGGGAAACAAGACTGGCGGCAATAAACAAAGAAGGCGCAGCTGCCGCCGGGGGTTTGAGCGGCAATGTAAATCTGCAAATGCGAACAGTGGCTGGGGTGCGGGCTTTAAAATGCGCACATGCTCACACAAACACACACGCCCCTTATTCAACTACTCAGTCTACTCAATACAGGGCTTCGACTTCCTCCTCATCCCCTTGTCT
This sequence comes from Thamnaconus septentrionalis, assembly GCA_009823395.1. Lineage (NCBI taxonomy): Eukaryota > Metazoa > Chordata > Actinopteri > Tetraodontiformes > Monacanthidae > Thamnaconus > Thamnaconus septentrionalis. The sequence continues at coordinate 13,927,706 of CM020513.1, forward strand.
TCCTGTGCTAAGTCCCATTCAGTCGCTCTCAGGCCTGCAGAGTGTGTGAGGACCCCCTGCCAGGGCCATAATGAAGCCTCATCAACATCACAACGCACACGTGTGAGGAGCGGGGTCGAGATAAGACCAGGCTGGAGGCCACCACTCAGCCACGGAGTTAACCTTGTTGGAACAGAATCAACTGGGGCATTGATTCCAGCGCGATAGGAAGGTGCTGATAAGGGCGATATGACCGAGGAGCTGAATGACATTGTTGGGCGGTCGCATCGATCCAATCACGCCGCGTGACGAGCCGTCAGGTTAAAACAGGATACAGGAGACTGCGGTGTGATGCACGTGGGAGTGGAGAATTTTTTCTGGGTATTTTCCATGCGCATTGAGTGGCAAGCAGCTGTGCTCCACCACAAACAGGAAAACTTACACACTCTCGTGAAAAAGCGGGCCGTTAAATTTATCTCTGCCATCTCACTCAGACGCATATTCATCATACCGGCCTCCAATCCAAAGGCACTCAACCATTCTGAGATGGGGGAAGCTGATAAGCAGAGGTGCTATAAATACGTACATGTCCCTCTATAAAACCCTAAACTATGCATACCTTGTTAACGCCGACAAAGTGCGGATTCCGGTGCTTTTCCCCTGGGCGTCCTACTTGGGAAAATCCTGTTTTGTCCCTCCCAGGCAGCCAAAGTCCACTTGAAAAAGTTCTTTGGAAACATCAAGTTACAAAATAAGACGGGCCGATTCTCTGGCAAAATATGCGCAGCCAGACTTGTCTGTACCTGCCAAGGCCTCGCAACAGACACAACACACAGCACAACAATACGGCGCCGCGTCCATTACATCCTGCGCTTGTGATCTCTTAAGACACGCTAAGATGGTGGATATCCTCCTGCCATCGCTGCCCACATGGTCGCAGGGCCACAATGGATTGTGAAGCATGCACCCTTCAGGCTGATGCGGTAACAAACACACACCTGTCCCCAGACATGAAAGGTAAGAAGAAACTTCACAGGGACATTATCGGGATGCCTTGTCCCCTGGAGGAACACACTCATAATGAGTGTTTCTTTCTCGCCCGACAAGGTAAATATACGCAGGTGAACCGGATCAGCATTCACCTTTGAAGCAACTGCTGCTATTGGATTCCTCTTCGAGTTTCCCCTTTGTGGCAGACTGACGCTGACCCTCATAGTTGGGCTGTACATTCTTGGAGATTTACGTTGCTGAGGTCATATTATGGACTGACTAATATTACGCATAATGCACAATAAATAATCTCCAGAGGAACAGAGGTCTATCAACACCATAAAAATACAACAAACAACCCCACACACCCTGTGCATCACATATTTTGGGCATAAGGTAGGTTTGCAACCATGATTAGATTAATAGCGTGCTGCTGAACCGTTGCATGTAAAGTAAAGGAAATTCACACAATGAGCTCTGATTTAAGCCATTTCCCTGCTTAACTCGTCATGGCCAAAAAAAGGTAACGCGCGTCTTAAATAATCGATTGCGCTAGAAGACGAGGAGGTAGTGTCACATTTCTCCGTGCTCGTGTAGACTCTTATGGAGGAAGAATACCAAGAGGAGGAGGAAGGATGCGTTCACGGCCCCTTTCTCACCCACCGGCTGGTGTTTTACGGCGGAACCCCCGGAACTACAGGGTCCTCACACCTACACAAGAGCCGTAATTACAACCCCGAGGTGACGAACTGTTAGCTCCTGTGCTGTTGTAATGACGGGGGGAAAGAACGGCGAGGCAAGCTTCTACCTGTAGTCAAGAAACTTCCTCTATTATGTTTTCAAATTGATAAGACGGTACTGGAAACACGTGAAAACTGCTACAGCTTCGTCAGTCGCAGTGTGCGGATGAAACGACAGAAAGAAAACGTAAAAATAATAATAAAATAAAACAAAAACTGCGGAAAGCGGCACCTTTGCGCGACACACGGATAAATATTATACTGGAGACACGCTATGTTCTCCGCTATGTTCCCGTTTTGTCTAATTGACAAAACGGCAGGTTTGACCAGCCGAGGTTGTGCGCATACCTCGCTTAATCGAATCAAATAAGCGTGGAGTCTCACCTCAGTACTTTTCCGACCGCCTGGAGCACCATTTTACAACTTAGTCCGTTTTTTGAGTTTCTCTGCGAGTGCATGTCCGTTTTATCTCCTGAGTAGGAGCAATACTCTGCGAGCATAGTTTAAAACATGGGAGTTGTGCCGTCGGAAAATGTCTATCAAAAGAAAAAGAAAAAAAAAACCCCAAGGAGCTTCTCTTCTCTTCGCGACGCACAGCGGAGTTCTCGCGTGTGGAACACGGAGTGGGAATGAGGAGGCGCTGGGAAAACTGGCTGAGGGCTTTTCCCCGAAGGTCCGCCTTCACCGTGCCCTGTCGACCAATCACCGCAGGGAACAGGGCCGTGTGGGCGGCCAGTCCTGACGTCAAACCTCTGCCCATGTGGACGTGTCGTTACCTCTCCCCAAAGAGTAGTTAGTTACAATGCAGCAACAGGTGATCAGCCAGTATCATGTGAGGGTGTCGCTGTAGCTCACCTCCTTCACAACTGCTCCTCCGAAAAAGAGGAAAAACAGTTTTGTTTCCACTTCTTCAATGTGTATTTCAGTATTTCACTCTGGCTTTAAAGATAAATTAAACATTTAGTTTTATTTATCTTAGTTAAATTCAACAATTTCTAAATTTAAAACGAATTTGACAGTGAAGTAAATAATTTCATATTTTGGTTTAGAGGCAGAAAACTCAAGAGACACCCCTTTTTAAAAGTAAATCACATGTCAAACCCACAAGGCTGACAATCAATGTGCTGGTGTGCAGGCCCAGCGACGACATTCCTCCTGTTGACTGTGAACTTCACCTGGCTAGGTCGGCTATGGCGACGGGCAGACGGTCCGGCCTGTTCAAACACGTCCGGGCAGGGGAGCTCCTCCGAATCAAAAACCCTCTTCCAGAGCCAAAGGCAGTTTCATAAGGATGCCCCTTCGTTTTCATGCGTGCCAAAGGCCTGACTTGACAGAATGGTTTTGTCACATTAATTTGTTTTCAGTTGTATATTTTGTTAAGGGGTCTGGTGCAGACGAATGGACAAAGGGAAGTGAGAACTGAAGAGTTGACTGTTAAAATTACAGATAGTGAGTTTGAGAATCCGCCACCTCTCCCCCGGCCTTGCTCCCCTTTAATTACACCCTCCCATCACACCTCTTTTCTTGAGTTCACACGTTTCCCCTCCCTTTCTTTTAACACGCCTCTCTCTCTCTCATTGTTGCCACTGCTTTTACGTGAGCCCGTTTTGCTCCCCTCTCTTTCAGCGCAGACTCGCAGGGCCACAGCGGAGCCGCAGAAGTGAGAAATACTGGATGGGCTGGCTGCTACAACATAGATGGAAGCACAAAGACACACTAATCTATGGGATCTGCAGAGCTATGCGCACTCCTTGTGTGCGGGTGGAGTAGCCAAGTGAGGAAGAAGAACCGTTTTCAGGGGGGTTTGTACGGAAAAAAAAAGACAACTTTGTAGATGTGTTATCAAATGTGTGTAACACCAGCAGGCCTGACAGCAGAGATGTTTTCCGCTGATGTGAAAGAATCTAAGAGGAAAGAGAGGGAGTGTGATAATACTGGCCTCTTTGCACGCTCGCCCTGGCCGGTACACTGCCGCCCTGCTTGGTGGGTGGAGCCGCCCGACCCAGGGCCCCAGTGTGTGGGCCCTGCTGTGGGAGTGGCCGTGAGGAGCATGCTTGAGGGGAGCGAGACAAGAGCAGGGCACTGACTTTCCCCTCGTGCTAAATATAGCATCAGTCTACCCAGTCCAGGCCAATAAAGAATACAGGGAACAGCACAGGAGGAGGGGGGAGGTGGGGTGGACCATGTGTGTGACTGCGTGTATGCGCATGTAAGTGCATGAGGACAAACAAGTGGATTGCTTAATCAGTGAGTGACAGTGGTAGCTGTGATTTTTTTTTTCTTATCAGTTCCATAAGTTTTTTTTTATGTTGCTTTTAAAAAATGTAAACTGTAAGAAAACTGTTGATTTCCATAATTACAAAGTTTACAAATAATAAAAGTTTATATGTTTCAGAGAAAAGGGGGAGGAGATGGATATGAATGAAGCTCTTTGGATATTAATGTCTCAGCTAGGTATAAATGCTGCTGGGCAAAGGCTGCTTAAACCATGAAAACAAACTATACAAGAGGCCTTAAGTGGCTCACCACCACTTAGGGCTGTTTCATGTCTCTCTGTTCCCAGTCCAAAAAAAAGCGAAAAAAGGCTACAGGCGTGTTTCCTAATGCTGTGACTATTTTTGTAGAATGCTGGGGTGTTAAGTATTTTAATTTGACGTCTATACTCAAGTCAGCTATACTTAGGAACCCTTCAAACAGTCGCCTAAAGCATATAAAAAAGGCTGTATTTGTGTTTTACGGCCTGTGAAGGTGACACGTGAAATGTGCATGTGCCACTTGTGACCCGCCTGAGACAAAAGCAGTTGGTCTCTGCAGTGGAAATCCTGTGCTCAGGGAACTTTCCGTTCATTTACCTCAAACTATTGGATGTGTGCGGCAACAGAAAATAGAAGACAGCTATTGAAGATCACTGGAGCTTGGCTTGGGGCTTTAACACTCGCTGCCTGGTAACTGTGGACAGAGTGCCTGGGTCAGTCAGGCAGCAAAGTCAAAGAGCAGGTGACTTATTATTTTTTTTCAACCCTCTCTGCGTATCTTATCCAAGTGGCCTTTATTCTTCGCTTGAACAACTTCCAGGCAGTCACACCTGCAGCTCGTCGTGTCGCGCTCAGCGGCAGGCTGATGGGACTGGCGGAGACGCACTGGGTGCCGCCGAGCAGCGCGGCCCTCTTACGCAACGTCTGACGCGGATGGAAACCAACGGCCACATTCTTCAGTCTGAACGATAGAGGTTCGCTTCTGCTCGGTGTGAAAACGTCACAGTCGGCTCCCCGTCGGCCGTACACGACATGGCATCACTCATGAGTGTGCCATCTGCTCTCGAAAAAAAATCAAAACAGATGTTTTCGCAAAGGTGCCGGACTATTAGGGGGAGTAATGAATGAGTGGCACAACTTCAAGGTGACTTCAGGAGAGGACATCTGCTTGGACTTCCTGCTGTTTGGTTCGTCTGAAATTTGATTTGGCTTTTCATTATCATCACAAAATCAGTATTTGAAATCAAGCACAACTAAGGTGCTTTATTAACTAAGCCTGGTGTCTGTCTGGAATAAACAGCAGCTTCAAGTATGCTCGACTCATCAAACTGCCAAGCGCCCAGGAGACAGAGTGTAAACTTAATGAGAAAACGCAGCACAGCGAGGAGAAAGGGAGGAGGGGTGACGTCATTGGCGTTCTCACTGATGGATGCAATGACAATCTGATGTCTGAAGAAATAATAAAAACACGTAGCAGCAGCTGCTCAGCGCGTTAGATAACAAAAGGAAGGGGAAGCGTGCGGCGCTGAGAAATGCAAGTAATTCAAAGCTCGGGTGCATTGACGTCACAGGGCATCAGTTAAATGGCAGTCCTGTGTCGGGAGGAAATGATACACTGGCATGTCAAAAACTCCAGATCAAAAGTGGGGCAAGACTGAACTGACGATTGATTATGCAGACAAGGGAACTCCAAAACAAGGTTGAAGAACCTGCATCTTTGCACGGCTCAATCCAGCAGGACTGGCCTGACAGTCAGTGGACATTTGACTTTTCTGGGACAGAGACAATGCTGGACAGAAGTAAATGACTCGCAGCTGCAGCAGATGTACCTTGGGGCCTGGCGATAGCCTGGTTAGTCCCCATCTTGCCACCTAGTCCAGCCAATCGCAAACTAAGGGCCCCAACGATGGCTGGGTTCAGCGGTCAACTGTGTTAAAATCACAACAAATTCATTTTTTCAAAAATGTGAGCAGCTCCAGGTTTCTCTGCAAGATGTCTGTTTGGCCGCTAGCTCCGGGTGTATGTGTGTGTGTGTGTGTGTGTGTGTGTGTGTGTGGGAGCGGTGAAGTGTGTTTAGGCAAGGACTTAGCCAGTGAAAACAGAAGGTCTCTAGTAGCAGGGGCTTTTCTATAGGGCTGGATAGAGGTCAGTAAGGCCAGGAGACACTGTGTACTCTGAACCCGGTGACCCAGCCTGTAAAACCAACCTCTGCGACGAGCCCGATGAATTTGCTGCTGCCACTCCAAATGTGCAAATATCGTAGAAATAGATAAACAGCGTTGTCTATGAACTCGTCCTTTCAAAATTGATTGCTGAGAGGAGCTTTGCTTGTTACCGCTTCTCAAGCCAATAATGTAAAAAAATATTTGAAAATCATTAAGAAAAAAAAATAGTTTGAAGCTGTATTGAGGTGAAGAAACGTTCATGTTGCATTTCATGTTATTGCGTTGCACATTTGCACTTTTGTGTACTACTAGTCTGCATACTGGGCTACTGGCTTAAGTGAAATTATTGGTTGAGGCCCTTTGCAACATTTTTAGTTCATCCGACCAAAAACCTGCTTGCTCTTACGACCCACCTTGAGTGAGCTCACGTCTTTGACACAGCGCTAACTACACGTGGCGAGTTAAACATTATGCGTGGAGCCCTGTGACGATGAGCAATGTATCGGTCGGTTTTAGTGACCCTATCCTCTTTTATCTTCACCTTTAGGGCCTTGTAGTCCTGTTTGCTCCCTGCGCACGTGTGCTCTTCTCCTCACTGGCACTGCATTCCTGTCGGGGAAGGACTGCGTGCAGGGACATGCCAGCGCTCTGCGCACACAGCCTGGCTAAACAATGGGCCGCGCGAAACGCACGCTGAAGGAGGTCAAGAGCAGGAGGAGAACCAAAGTACCAGAGCAAAGATCACATTAAGTTGGTGGGCAAAGCTTCAGGACTGATTCAGCTCAGCACTTTCACAAAGGGGTTATACTGAACTGAATAATGCGCTCAAACAACACTTAAAGCTAGTTAGTTTTGTTTTGCTTAGTTTTAGCATATGATGGACCAGCTGCATGATGGGAAATGTCTCGGCTGCTGTAAGACTGAAGAAAGAGAGAGAAGTTTGGAAATCACCTTCGTCAATGCTCAGAATGACCACCTTCAAATCAGAGTGAAACACTCTGGGAAGGAGAGGAATGAAAAACAAAGGCTGGCCAAGGTAGAGCGGTGAGGAGGTTGAAGAAATGAAAACTAAGCAGTTAACAAAAATTAGAGCAAATAAGAGTAAACAAACAGAGCGGAAAGGAATTGAGGAACTGAACGAGGCGTGAACAGAGTCTGGCTCGGTGTCGGTGGTTGTTGCAGCACGCCCCTGGCCGCCTGCTGCACTTCCCTTGACTACATTCCTCAGCAGGGGAGAGTCTTTTTCTAGCCCATAATTCACCACCTGGGTAGCCAAACACCTGTCTGTCAAGTTTAAGAGCGTACACACACACACACACACATGCATGCTCACAGTGAGGCCACTGGAGTCCTCACGCAGGCCATCAAGCACCGGTCAGGACCAACTATCCCGGGAACGCCTGCAGGCTTCCTTAACATTAACACAGGTGAGAGATGAGATGGTACGCTGGGGCTGAGGCAGCGTGTGGTGTTCCTCAGAACAGACCGACGAAGGAGCTCATCTCCGAAGGGTTTAAACCCAGTTATTGCCGTCATGCTCACGTTACGGTGTGTGCAGCATGCTGGGAACTGCTGGCGGACGCGGAAAGAGATCTCCGAGGCCCTAACTCTTCCCAGAACTCCAATAAAACTTCATCATGGAAAAGAATGTGTTGTTTCCTGGGAAGAGCGCTGATAACCTTGGCACTGAGGCAGCGGAACACACACGCACACACACACACACACACACACACACACACACACACACACACACACACACACACACACACACACACACACACACACACACACACACACGAAAAAGATAATCTCCTGATGACAGATAAAATTCAGAACATTTCTGAACCAAAACTGAAGCAAAATTGATAACAAGTAAACAGATTTAACATAACAGGGCTGACTGACACACACACACACACACACACACACACACACACACACACACACACACACACACACACACACACACACACACACACACACACACGAGAGTTCAGAGCAACACTGCCACCTGCTGGTACAAGCATGCTTTGCTGCGTTTTCCATCTTTAAAGTGGAGTAAAACGTAAAACACAGACACTATGGAAACCTGGAGGACTGCAAAGGTTTTTTTTTTGTTCTTTTACATGTCAGAGAGCTGAAAGAGGACTACACCCTTGGAAAAGGTCTCTGACTGTACACATTGTCTACACTTACTTGCACAGCACGCACGCACGGCCAGACTCAGTTTTCCATTGCACTTTTCCATCCTTGGTTTTTACTATTAGGGTGTGGGTACGTTGTGCGTATGTGACACCGCTGCACCGATGCAATGCATGGCAGCTTCCTTTGAGCCTGTTAAATATAATGAGCTACTTCACACCCCGACGGCATGGAATAATACGAGAAACACAGCAGAGACGGGGGGTAGGAAAATGGAAAATATCCCTCGTGTGCCACAAAAAAAAATAAAAAAAAGGGGGCGGGGAGGGGTTTCGAGAGCCAGAAGGCGGCTTGCTGTTTGTGACGCAAGAGCCGGGCGCTAACAGAGCTGTGGTCAAACATATGCTAATGTTTATTCAGGAGCACAAGAGGCAGTCTGTGCATGAGGGTGCTTTTTAGCGGGAGAAGAGGGGGATAAAGAATATACGCGAGGAAAGGCAGCACAGGCAAAAGAGGGATTAGCTGGATAGAGGAAGTTTCACAAACACACAGAACTGTAGGGAAGAGATTTCATTAAACAACAAAATCATGCCAGTGTGAACATAGCAACTCTAGGCTCTTTCACGTCAGTCTTAAAGAGACAGCACTGTCCTTTGGGTCACATTAACTGTTATTGTGCTGCTATGGTTTTTTGCCCAGACATACGCAAATTAAGGTTTTATTGGAAAATTCGTCATGCAGTTTTGCTGTTGCACACTATTTCATGCTGCCCTTTTACCTGGACCAAATAAGGTTCTGAGATACAGTAGGTCTGACCAGAAGAAGGTCTGACGCAATGAAGCGCCACGGAGCAATTGAGCAAATATTTGGTACAAAAAGCTCAGTCATGTCCCAGTTTTTCTACGTCTTGGAACCAGCGACCTCTATTGAAACGTGCAGCTGCACGAAAAGTGGAAAAGACCATTTGGAACACAGGTTTAGGCCTGAGCCAAAATTTGCCTTCTTGAACGTCAACGCGCAGAACTCACATATCGAAGTGGCAAAGACGTCTCGGGGGTCTGAGCAGTGGCTGACGGTGACTCTGTGGGACAAATGACGCAGACATTGCCAGGAGGATGCAGTGGTTGGGGCCCCGGAGAAAGTCTGGGCAGACATCAGTTCTCTGCGGCAGTGCACTGCAGCCCTGCGACAGCTCACTGACTCCAAAGTGAGGCCATTTAGCCGAAGACCTCCTTTGTGATTCCACAGGATGTGCACACAGGTATGGAGCTTTGGTGTGTGGAACGTAGCTTTGGTCCAAGAGATTACAGCCGGTTGCCGTTGACTAGAGGTAGCGCCAAGCGACAGACAGATGCAGCGGGCGAAACTATTTCAGAAATGTTTCAGAAATGCACATTGTGTAACGGGCGAGTGGCGAATCGCAGGAGCCGTCACTGTCAGGCGACAATAATGATTTTAAAGACCTGCAGATAAGATCAACGAGCTGGCCCAACAGCACGAGTCAAATCACATTAGCGCGCTTCTTAAACACGCGGCAGTCTGTTTCTAGGTATATTACATAAGTGGCGCAGCGGCTCTACGTGCTCTGAGCATGTGGGGAGATAACATACGAGGAAGCTGGGCGAGAGGAGAACCTTAAAGGAGCTCTTTTCCCAGGGGAAACGACTCCATTTCCTGCATCGGCAGGCCCGACCCCAATCAAACTCTCTGGCATGTGAACTAAAAGCAACACTGGTGCCTGATTTATTCCTCAAAGGCCAATTCCGTGGTTGACCTTTGCCACGAAAACAAGGAGCCAGGTCTTAAAGTAGTTGAGCTCAAGCAACCACATGGAACGGTAGAGTGGCAGTACAGACAAATAGTTTTTTTCCCATTTCGTTTTATTTTGTAATCTAATATGACAAAGTTTTTAGGATTTCATTAGTATCGCTTCTTTGAACAGTTGAGTAGCCTTCAAAAATAGAGGAACCCATTTTATAAATAAAAATCAACATATTTTTAAGTTGCGCACAGTAGGATATTAAGACTTAATAGCATGTTTTTGCGATATGTGTGACGTTTGCTATTGTGAGGTAAGTTGCAGTTTGTTCCCTGCTTTTCCCGCCAGTGAAAACAGTCATTAGTCACACCTTAGCTGTGCAGACAGTCCCTGTTCCTCACCAGACAGTGAGCACATTTATTGACCATCTACTGTCAATACAACATTTACATGTAGAACAAAGCAACACACAGCACATCACACATCACACAGACTTCTACTGAAAAGTATAAAAAAAAAAGCGTCAAAAACTATGTTCCAGAGAAGCCTTTGGTTGAGGTAAAATGCCAACACACATCATTTTAATCCCAAAGAATGTTAAAACTCAAAAGTTCCTCCTCTGAAACAGGATTCTTAAACGACTAGATAACACCACTGCGTCGTGTTATCTAATTAAACAGAGTGTAAAGAAGATCAGGCTTAAAGCTGGTGGATACCTGGGAAACGCGTCGACCTTCGTCAGCTGTGAGTGCCAGCATCTCAGCAGATAGCGTAAGCTCCTCCGAAAAACAACTTTGTGAGCTGCTGAGTCACTTTTTTTAAGAATGTTTCCAAAGATCTGAGAACATTATGTGTCAGTCAGCTGTGGGGCGTTGACCGTTACCGTCAGTGTCAGAGTGGTCGAGAGTTTAGACCCAGCGAGGTACAAACCCAAACAACACACACATTTTTCTATTAATATACTCTGCCTGCACATTTGAGACACCACAAGACGGAAGAAAATAAAGCTACAGTTTGGTTCTATTGTAAGCAGCGATGAGTCAGGTACAGGTGTTCAGCGTGCCGAAACACAGATCAGTTTATGCAATCGGGAACACAAACACGCTCGCACGCACGCCCAAAAAAGCTTGTGTGCAACTTTCAGAAACTTCCTATTCCTAAGTGGGCAAACAGAAAAGAAAGAGAGGAAACTCAACTCTCATTCCACTGATGACTAGACGAGATCTCGGCACCATCTGACAGGGGGGGAAACGCCGGCCCATTGTGCGAGGTTAAAGAACAGCCAGAGTGGATGAAGGCGGAGGAAGCGGCCGCGCCCGGCAGCGAGGGGGACCACGGGACCGGCGGAGATCAAAACACCGAGCTGCAGGACGGCCCGAGCCCTTCAAGTGCTCCCAGGGGGGAGAGAGAGTTCTGAGAGCAGGTGTTTGAGGCGTTCTCAGCATCAGTAGGTGGCGCTGTGCCCATCGGACCATGACTCGGCTGTAATAAAATACTCCATAAACCGAAACAAGTTGATATGAGGGTGCGGATCAATATCTTTAGAAAGCCACAGAATGCACAGCTTTCCTTCAGTGGTCAAGGACAAACTGATCTTATTGTCACAAGTCTTGTAGCCCAACACATTAGCATAACTCACATGCATGCTTTTGGACTGTGGGAGGAAGCCGGAGAACCTGGACAGAACCCATGCAGACACAGGGAGAACATGTAAACTCCATAATGAAAAGTCCTTCTTGCTGTAAAGCGGCGGCACCAACCACTCCACCACCGCCTTGCCCCGTTTCCGTCTTTCAGCTTGTGCAACTTGCTTGCAACCTAAACGACTTGGGCCGCCTCGTCACGTGCAGGTCAGAAACGTGCACGCCGAGATGGGGATGGAAACTGCACGGCAACACGTCCTCCGATTGCAGAAGACCTCCTGGGAGGATGCTTCAAGAGACATGACTTCCCAACAAGCATCCGGCCCCTGGTGAACATCCACTCCTAACAACGACAACAACGAATCATAACACAACTACTGCTGGTCGTGCTGGTGAGGTTATTAAGCACTGCAGGGCGCGGGCGGTGATGATGTGTCAAGCCCAAACGCTTGTTGTGTCTGGCTAATTAGCGACGACGGCGGACCAAGCAGGCACGTCAGTGGAAGATAAGGCGTCGGCCTCTCTGTGTTTCTACGCCGCGGCCACAACAGAGGAGGGGGGGGGGAGTTGAGGCAGCGAATGTTACGGAAATTTCTGGACAAAAGCCTCGCATGGTCCCAACTTTGAAGGCGCATGCCAACATGACAATGAGAACGCACGGGACCTCTGGCCTTTTCTCAGTGACTGACGTGGAGGAAACACACTCACGCGTCCTCTGGCGGTGCTAAGCAAGAGGACGCATCAAGACAGCACCATCCGTCGAAAAAAAAAAAAAAACCCCGAAATGTCCCAAACACTCAGGGACATAAAAGTGCGAGTTTGGTTCTTCTCCCTTTCAGCACATTGCTTTCAAAAGGAACGCGTGCTCCGCAGATGGTGCATCAAAGAGCGACTGGGAGGAGGGGAGGGAGGAAGGAGTGGGCGGAGGCAGCTGCTGACGACATCAGAATGGGAAAATGAGAAAGAGCTCAGTGCAAAGGACACACAAGGGAGGTCAGATCTATAGATGTCCTTGGAGCAGCAACAGCAGGCTCCTGTGTGTGTGTGTGTGTGTGTGTGTGTAGGTGTGTGTGTGTGTTAGTTTTCTCTGTTCAGTGGAACTCTGGGGTAAACACGCTTCTGATTGGCTGGATGTAGGTGAGTAACGTGGTCCTACCTGGGCGGATGAGCTTACGCAGTGACTTCATATCAGTTGGAAGTGTTTGGTTTTTTTTCTTTTCTTTTTACCTTCATCCTGTGCTGGGACGTAACAAACACTCTGAACGTCACCTTCGAACATGCAGGAATCAGCACTTTGCAGCTTCGCTGCTCACTCCAAAAACAGCAACCTCCTCACTGCAGCTACCTGCCCCCCAGTTCAACTCCACAATGCAACAGAGGTACGAGGGTTCCACCTGCGAAGTGAAATGTGGCAAATACAGCGTTGGAGGCCACTTAAACTGTTTTTTTTTTGGGGGAGTGGGGAGTTGTGGGGGGGTCTTGTTTTTTTGTCCCCTGCAGCCACCCATCTCTGGGTTCTTTTTTCAGTGCCGTGTCAGACGGTACATAATTGAAACAAACGAGGTGGGCGTCAGCTGCCATAGGCACTGCAGCACAGAGGCAATTACACAGCTGCACAGGCGTGTGCCAAAGTGGCTGCGTATGTGTCCGTGTGTGTGTGTGTGTGTGTGTGTTGGGGACACACAGAGCGACGGAATACCAAAGGCTCCCCTCCTCACTACGCCACCGAGCTTCTCGGTTCAATTAGGCTGCACCAGACCCCCACCCCCTCCCTCTCCCTCTCGCATGGGAGAAACTCAATAAACAGGAAGTGAGGCGCCCAGGCACTTCCTGTCTGCACTTCCAATGGGGCCTCTTGTTCCCAGAGGGCGGTGCAGAAATCGGCGGGCTGCTGGCAGCGCTGCCCACCAAGTTTCCCCCACCGCCTTTTACGGGCCTGTACAAAAGCCTCCAGCACCAATGTTTTGGTTGTGGATTCTGTCTGAGCCCTTTCCTGCCACCTGAACCACCTGCAAAACGAAGCCAAACACAATGAAGCCATTATCCATTTGCCAATTGGGCCGCAGAGTTCTTCCACGCCTGCGGGCCATCTGCCACACACAGGCAACTTTCACACTGCAGAGGTTATGCCGGGGATCCGACGATACTGAAAGCTCTTTAAGCATTATAGGCTGTAGTAGTTGAGCAGCTGTGGATGTCTGGTGTGTGTGTGTTTTTTTTTTTCATCTCTGAGGCTGCACGAGTCCCTGCGAGAACTGACCGAGCGGATCTTGATGCAGCGGTGAGCTAAGTGCAAGGTAATCTCTTCCTCCTACTGAGCCAGCAGGACTGCTGCTGCACTGCTCCTGGAGGGAGACACACACACACACACACACGCAGAGTTATGCAACTGGCCCTATGTGTGAGGTCTGCCCTCCGCTGTGACTGGAGGGCAGGTGAAAACAGAGAAGGACAGGTCGCCTAGACTGAGATCTTCGCTCTGCACAGACCAGGCAGACACCCCCTCCAACCCCCAATACAAGAAAAAGAAAGAAAAATGTCATAAGTCGTGCTTTCACAGTGTTTGTTATAACAACTTGGGCAGCGGTTCACCTCCTCTATGAAGGTCAATTAGCAGCCAGGATAAGTGATGATTCACGCAGAGGGAGGACAGCAGAGGAGTCCTCATCCTCATCATTAGTCACTGGTCATTAGCTTAGACTGCAGCGTCTGCAAGTGTTCCTTCAGTGTTATAGGGAATACCCTGGTGCATCGATTCAAGCTACAGCCGCCCCCCCGGGTTAGATTAAAAACTGGCCCGCTTCAGTCCACCCCAATCCCAGCGACCAGTGTGGGAAGTCTGATGAGCTGATGAATAGCTTGCGAATATGCGTCCTTGTCGAGCTGCGTGTCGCAGTGGACGAACAAATGATTCTTTTACATTGTGTCAGTGTAAACACTTCCAAGAACGCAAAAGCCGAGGACAAATAAAACGGGTCAACTAACGGATTCTAGAGGCCAAAATGTGCCTTCTTTCATGTCGACTGCATAGGCCGGAGCAAAATGCAGGCAAAGCATTTCTATTTTTCGCGCTGCCAATGTGCACTGTGAAACAAAACATTACTTGGAATTTTTTTCTCCCAAAGGATTCATATAGAGGGAAAAACAAGGTCAAGGGGAAAAAAAAGGAAAACAAGAAAAACTGACCTGACCCTGCGCTTGAAGCGCGCTAAGCAATTTTTCATGCATCTTATGGTGACAAATGGCCAAGGAATCAGGTCAGCGCCTTGCCAAGACCCGCTCCTTCAAATATGTAACAACAGTAGGGGGGGTGGGGAGGGTGGGGGGCAGTGTCCAGTGTCATCTCACCTACTGTTACAAATCAAAACACACACCCACACAAAACAAGGATTCTCTTAATGTGACTTAAAACCTGTCCCGACTCGCCTTTTGCATAAAGTCAAAACAACCGTTGTTCAT
The DNA here is from genome assembly GCA_009823395.1 of Thamnaconus septentrionalis. Taxonomy (NCBI): domain Eukaryota; kingdom Metazoa; phylum Chordata; class Actinopteri; order Tetraodontiformes; family Monacanthidae; genus Thamnaconus; species Thamnaconus septentrionalis. The sequence continues at coordinate 13,942,838 of CM020513.1, forward strand.
GTGTAACAACCGGGATACGCACCGTGTCAAAACACCAGTTGCCATCTATTGATGTGTTTCCATGACACTTTTTTGCAAAATGAAAGCGATATTTCTAAAATTTCAACAAAGTACACTTGCAATTTGCAAGTGTTTCCACTGAGCGGTGTGAAGTGCATAAGCCGTGATTCTCGTCATTGCGAGATTTGACGAGAATTACATTTCCTTTTGTTTGCTGTCAAGAATGGTTGTTACATTTTTCTCTTTGATTACTTGTAACCTTTTGGACATATTTGAGAGGTTTTTCAAAGTTTAGGTCATTCCATTACCAGTTTTTTATTGCGATATTTAGGTATTGCGCAATTCTAGGGGTAATGGAAACGCAGCTTATGTGGTTGACCGAGAATTTCCAAATCATACATCACCTGGCGCTACAACCCATATCTGTAACAAACATAATCAAATGTACATTTTTGAAAAAAAAAATTACCATCAAACTCAACATCGTCTGATTTGACGGAGGTGCTGGCTGCAGGCGGCTGCTGCAACAACACAATTCCACCAATCCAAGACCTGAAGGGAGACGGGGGAGGGGCGAGGAGTGAGTGGGGATTGAGTGGCGGGGCAGAAGGTCAGCTGGGACCAGTTTGGATGGGTGTGCCTCCGAAAAACACACATCAATCAAACCCTTACAGCATGGCCGGCGAGCCGCCTGATTGGCTGGTCGTGACGCTGAGGAAGTGAAAGTGCTAAAAATAGAACCATGGCCCATTTTGACTTAATGAGCTCCTGTGACATCAGTGGGCTGCCCGGGTCCCGCCCCCTCCAGCCCCTCCCACTGCCTTCATCATGACCGGGGTGGTGGAGTGGTGGGGTGGGGTGCAGACAAGGTGTTACTGGCACCGGCCCCTGTTTACCCAAGATCTACCGTATATTACACGTGTGTAGCCTCACTGTTGCATTACACACACACACACACACACACACACACACACACACACACACACACACACACACACACACACACACACACACACACACACACACACACACAAAGAAGCGGCTGTTATTCATGCGAAGAGTAGCGGCAGAGTGTAAACAAAGTTCTGGATCACAGTAGGCTCTAATCTGATCCAGCTGTGCTGCGTATGCGTCTGCGCTAAAAGCTACAATTTTGCCCTCGCCATCAAAAACGCTCCTTAGAGAAGCGGAGAGTTATATTTAGACCTTATAATACTGCAGTTAGGGCAGGCCCAGGCTGGCTAACCCCACGACCACAAGAGAGGGGAACCAGATCCTGCTGCTGCTGCTGCTGCTGCTGCTGCTGCTGCTGCTGCTGCCAGAGCACCAGTCTGAACCATCGGCCCGGCGCTCTTCTCAAGCATAATGAGCCGATAGACGAGTGCCAAAACTTGTTCTACTTTTAGGGTTGACTGAACAAATGGCACTGATGTGTAAGCATTCGGTGCAGGTCTGTCTGACATAAGTTCAGGTGGTAACAACCAGATTGAAAAAAGAAAGGGAAGGGGTGTGTGTGGAGTTGGGGGGGGTGGGGGGTGGGGGTTAAAGCAAGTTTGTTGAGAGCGCAAACAACTTAAAACCGGAAAAAAAGGAGGGGAACAGAAATACACCCCTGCCAACACAATGTCCGCAAAAACAAACGCAGGAGGCCAAAGGGAAGAAAGAACAAAAAAAAGAAAGAAAAAGTTTGGTGAGCCTCGCTGCCTGGCTGGCCTGCTGCCATCTCATCTAAACACCCCCCACCTCCTTCAGTCACGTTTGAGGGTTGGCTGTGCACTGTCGCTGTCCTGTCCCGTCCCGGACCCCCCGCCTCCTCTTCCTCTGCCCCTCCCACAAGTCAAAAGTACAGGAGAATGACCGCGGCTGAATCTCTGCCGTGCACAGCGGCGTCTGTCCTCGGATCACACTGCCCTGTGCTAAAGTCAACAACAGGCCTCCAAAAGGGGGGAGTTAAGGTCGGTCACAGACGGGAAGAGGGAGAGAAGGGGGAGTGAGAGTGAGTTTACTACCGATAGAAGAAGCAGTCGCAGCACACCAGAACCCCCATCTGGTTTCGGTCGGTGGAGCAGAAGCGGCTGGACGAGGCTCCGGGACCGCAGCGCCGCTCTCTCGCTCCCTCCTTCCTCTCTTCTCACCTCCGTCAGCGCGGGGCTACAGGTGCAGCAGCTCCCGCGCCACCATGCAGCCTGTGACTCTGACGCAGGTGACGCAAGGACCGGTGGTCGCGAGTCGGGACGGACGGACGGATGGACAGATGCGAGCGACCCTCTCAGGAAGTCCACAGAAACAATCGAGACTTGGAAAAAACCAAACAACAACATAAAACAAAAACACTGCAGACTTGGACTCTGCGAACGTTCCCCCTCCGTCCCAGCTTCCCAACTACAGCAAACTGCCTCACGTTCACACTGTTCCTCTGTCTCTCCTCCCTCTCTCCCTCTCCCTCACTCGCCCTCTCGCGCTCTCTCTCCCTCCCTCTCCCTCTCTCGTTAGCTCGCTGGCTCCCACTTGAAAGGCGGGAAGATTAGCTTGGCAAACAGAGTCCCATAAACAAACTGCTGACTGCTGGGCATGTACAGGAGCGCGGTGAGGAGGGGGACTGCAGGGGAGAGGAAGATGTACAGGGAGATAGGAGAGAGGACAAGGGTGGTGGTGGGTGTGGATGGGGGAGGGTTTTGGGAGGGAGGCCTCGGTCATCTGTATGTAAGCAAAACAAGCGCTGGACGTCCTATCTCTGGAATGCAAACACCACAAGGCTGCGCTCTCGCTGTCAAAGTCGAATCCGTGTCCGACCTCTCGCCGCCGTCCGAGCGGCCGCTTCGTGCTCCTCTGCGTCAAAAGTGAAAGGTGACCAGCCGTCGGTTAATTGTCAACTCTTAGACCAACACAGACAGAGGGGGTTGGAGGTGAGGGGGGATGGGGTGGGGCTCCGCGTGAGCAAACAAACAGGATAAACGCGGCTCTGACCACGTGCGCTGTGACTTTTCATTCACACAAAATGATGCAGCAGTACAGAGAGGGAAGGGGAGGGGGAGGTGAGGGAGGGGGGGAGGAGCTGCTGGAGAGGAAGCGAACCAATCGCTGCGGAGCGCCGTTGTTATGGTGTGGGCACCAAGGTGAAGGGCACAGAGTGAATCATGGATCTGTGCTGAATCTCCACCTCCATCCACCTTTCTTTCAGACGACGACGGCGGTGGTTTTCTTTACCGTCCTTCACGTCAAACACACAGGCGCTGAAAAGGCGCAATGGGCTGCAAGGTTGAGAGGAAGAGTGCAGTGATTAAAGGCTGCAGACTCTGAAACGCGGGATTAACTGGTCAGCAGCAGAGCAGAGCGGCCGGTGCGGCAGCGCTGTGTGCTGACGCTTGTAATGTCAAACGGGGTCCCGGCTGCGCTCGGCGCAGGAGGAAAGTGAACGACTGCAGACGGGTGAGGCAGCGGGACCTCAGTCACCTTCAGAGCTCAGCGCTTACGTAAGAGCTGCAGATCCACTGGCACGCGGACTGATCGGAGGGTGAATCTAACGCAAGGCAACGGCTGGTTGTGACAACAATGATGCTGCAGCACGCCGCATCCCATGACGTCACCTCTCTGCGCTCTTCCTCTCAGCCAAACCCCTCCTCTACCTAAACCTCCTCCTCCTCCTCCTGAAGGCTCATCATCAGCAACTTCAGCTAACAGGCTCCCTCTCGTACCCTAATTACCTCGTACTGCTCACCTGCATACACAACACAGCAAACAATCAGCGTTGACGCGAGGGAACAGCGTGAGCGCTCTTCACTTCTCTCCCACACACACTTTAGAGGTGCAAACACACACAAGGAGGCAGGAAAAGAAGGAAGCAGATAAAAAAAAAAAACATTATCCTCGCATATTGTTAGCCATGTGATGCAAGAGGGTGTTTGGCACTCATTAGGAGCCTTTTTGTTCCGCTGGATAAAAGTCAGGAAGTTGGCTTTGTGTGTGTGTGTGTGTGTGCGTGTGCATGTGTATGGTGAGTACAGCGGAAAGCCAGATGCCTTATTTCAATGTGAGGAGGAAAAGGAGTGGCGGAGGAAAGTGCAAGAAGTGAAACTGAGCTTACATCAACTGTCACTTTTAACAATCTGGGCAATTTATTGCACAGGGCCTCATTTGTGTGTGTGTGTGTGTGTGTGTGTGTGTGTGTGTGTGTGTGTGTGTGTGTGTGTGTGTGTGTGTGTGTGTGTGTGTGTGTGTGCACGCGCGCTTCCTCACTTTTAGACCTTATTGTATAAATCCACACAAACAATGAAACAGAGACATCCGTTTTCAGCCCGACTTGAGAAAAACTGTGTGACTTAGTGAATCGATGGGGGTGGGGGAGGTGTGTGTGTGTGTGTGTGTGTGTGTGTGTGTGTGTGTGTATAAAACAAAGGATTTTTCTTGCAAACTTGTGACTTGGAGAAGATAAAACAAGAAGGGAGGAAAAAGTCCAAACCACTGAGTCGGGGGAAAGACCTGACTCGTGACGGGATTTGATAACAAGCAACATATGAATAGAGGCCATTTGTAATCATGTTGAGAGAAAGTGGGTTAGGAGGGAGGTTGGTGGTGGTGGTGGTGGGGGTAACCAGGCCGGGGCACATAACTCACCCTGTCGTGCACAAAGTTGCTAGGGTGATGAGGGCGACCGTGTTTAGGTGCCAAGGAGCGCAACAGCAGGGAGGGAGAGGAGAGGGAAAGATGGAAGAGACAGAAGAGAAAGAAGAGCAGAGGGGTAGTGACCATGTTGCTCTTTTCTTTTAATGCACAAGAGGCCACAAAGGACGGGGCAGACCCACCCCCTCGGAGCGGGACAGACCGGTTCCACATGCAAACCGAGAGGATCCTACAAGTACACATGGGCGCCACATGGGCGAGATGAGCAGGATCTGGAGAGAAAATGGGAGCTTTAAGTGATGAGAGGCGATCATGTCAATGTGCTTCACACGCAAAGGCTCAACGAGACGCGCTAAATATTGAGGGGGGCGACAGCTCGGGTTTCCATACAGATGTAGCCGTTAAGTGTTTACATCATCTCACGAACAATGAAGCGCGTATGGCTGATGCTATTGCATCACGTCGAGGAAGAGAGAGAGAGAGAGAGAGAGAGAGAGAGAGAGAGAGAGAGAGAGAGAGAGAGGAAAATTTAACCCGTCGGCATCTTTCAGAACTGCCGAGAAGTTGCTGCAGGATGTTAAAAAAATACCTTGAAGAGTCATAAGAGACAGCGGAAAGTCGACGCTCGCCTCAGCGGAAATATGAGATGTGGCTGAAGTGATTTATGCGGCGCTCCTTCTCTCCCTCCTCCAGCTCCCCCCCGTACGGAGAAGACGCGGCACACACTCACCTATTGAGCGTATAGGAGCCGTTCCTCTTAAACCTCATCCTGGACGACAGGAAGCGGATAAAGAAATCCAGAATTGACGACGTTGCGGTTGGTTGTGGCGTCCCGAAAAATGAAAGAAAGAAGAATAGCGCTAATAAAACCGAGATGAGGCAACCCCGCCTGGCTGTGTCTCCGTCGGCGGACCGCTGCAGAGCAAACAAACGCGGAACAATACGGAGTTGCTCCTCACGATCCTCCGCCTCCTCCTCCCGTACCTTTCCCCCCTTTCTTCCCACTCAGTCCTCCTCCCCCTGCTGCTGCTGCCCCCACCTCCTCCTCCTGTGACTTCAGTTTCCGTGGGGCAGGGTTAACGAGTCCTCACGCCACACACTTCGGGAATAAAGGCGAGCAAACAAGGAGCTCCTCGTCGGCGACGTAAAAACCAGCGATGTCAGCGCGGGAGTCTGGCGGAGGCTTTGTGTCGACGGCGCCGCTGACGTCAACCGCCTCGTTTTTTCCACTCTCAAATCAGACAGCGTCCACCCAGATGAAACTCCAAGGCATCCACTTGGTCCGAATGACCGACCCGGTTCTTTCGGCTCAGTTCGGCGGCATAAAATCGAACTTAAAGAGCCGTTTTTCCAACAATAAACACTCTAAAAATGTAATCCACACGTCCGCCAGTCCCTGCTGGGGATGGACACTGATGGGAACCAGCTTCCTTCCTTCTTTCCATCCACAGTCCCGGGAGGTTCTCGTGTTTCAACCGCGTTTCCTATCTGCGAGCTATATATACACACACATACATTCACACACACACACACACACACACCCTCTCATGCGTCCATATGCTGGACACAGAGCAGACTGGCTCCTGCAGCCGAACACAGCTCCTGTCAACGCCTTGGAGCCTGGGACAGAGTTGAGCCTAAGAATAGGACATTAATGCCATTTAAATCCAAAGTACCACTCACAAGTGTGCCTGTGCACGTGTGCCTTTCCAATGTGCACGTACACACACACACAAGCTACATGACACAAGAAGCTGATGCACAGGTTAATGCCCCGACATTAAAATTTAGTATTAGGGCATGGTAAAGCTGCCTTGGTGATTTTAAATAGTGCTATCCAGGTTCCCTAGAGGGTCCTTACGGTGGCTTCCACAGGGCCCCACACTGTGAAGGATTAAATATTTATACTTACAAGGCCCAATGTGTAATAGGTAAAGGAAACCATCCGGGATGGAAAACACAAGTCGTACATATGCTTTGTTCAACTGGGATGAATACATGTCACTAAGCTTTACACAAAAAGCTTTTAATTTTTAAATTTTCAAACTCTCTCAATTAATTTAATTGCCAGAGTTCTGGACTATCATACTAACATGAAGATGCATGGTCTAAAATAAATGTTTGGAGCCGCTGATAATACTGTACAGCCACAGTGAGGACGTCACCACAGGCCATGACAATGGGGGATAACCATCCGCTGATTATTTTTTACAGTTAATCCTGAAATCAGCAAGCATGCGCTGTCAATCAACTCAAATTCATGAGCCGATTGCGGCGGCTGCAGGGCCTCGGAGTGAAGCGGGTTGAGATTCCTATCTGACAAACGCAGTCAGGAGTGACAACGCAGTACATTGCAAGAACGCGTACAACACGGAGGAAAATGACAGGCGGGATAAGTTGAAGCGACACTGAGCTGACATAGTAGTCGCTCCACGATGTTAGAGCTGGACCACACCCACCTGTCTGCCCGAAGCTACACATCCAAGAGTTTATGAGTGTGGCCTTCGGGGATGTGGGGGAGAGTTTGTTTCCTCCGCATAACGTGTGCACATGACACATAGCTTATATGCGGCAAATGTTTTTTGTTGTCGTGGGTTCGTATTTCTTCTGAACTCGATGGGTAGGATTGGATCAGAGGTGAGACAGGAGGGTTACTGGGTTGTTGAGAAGAGACCACAAACAATGAAAGAAATGACAAAAGCAGATGTCCTTCGCTTACAGCCAACTGAGGAAGTGTCGGGGGCGTGGGGGTTGTGGGTGTGGGATGTTGTGGGTTTTAAATCAGTTAAAAACTGTCAAAAAAAAACCAAACATCTTGTACAGACGACATTTTTCATATTTATGCCAAAAAAAATGAATTGGAATGAGTTGTCAATGAGTTGAGCTTTACAGAAAATTCACACTTAAGACAAATTAAAGTCCACTTAATCTTAAAGTGAACCCCTTCTTCAATAGTTGTCTGCAATACGGAAAGAAAGGAACAACAAAATAAAGTCTCATTAACTTTAGTGTGTATTGGCCTCGAGGGCCTAAAGCAGCAGGAGACAAAAAATGATAAAGCATGCAGGGAAGGGAGTAAGTTCGGCATTACATCATAGCAGTGCGGAGAAGTGTCTGTGTGTGTGTGTGTGTGTGTGTGTGTGTGTGCGTGCGTGCATGATTCTTCCACACCAGCAAAAGCACTCAGGGTTGGTTTCAATGGCTCCAGGCTCATTTATTAAAGTAAGAACAGCCTGGCATCAGAACTGCTGATCAATCGCACCACTGCCGCTAATGCTACTGCTGCTGCTCAGTCAGCCAGTCACCGCAGAGTTACACAACAGCCACAAGAGGAGGAGGAAGATGACAGGAGGAGGAGGAGGAAGTAGCTACAGGAAGAAGAGGTTTAGCGGATAATGAGAAGACTCTGGAGCCTGGTTTCCATCTCAGTGTGAAGAGAATCTTTTGACAGTTCAGCAAAGACAAAGCAGAAGAAGAAGAAAAACAGAAGCAAATCAGGTGGTTTTCCGTCGAGTGGTGCTTTAGTTGTGGCGGTATCCTTACATGGCCAGAGGTAACACAAAAAAAATGTATCTTCCTCATGGCAATGCACAACATTTTGCTCTCCAAGTTGGTCGACATTAATCTGATGTCCTTGTTGTTACTTGCTACTCGGCTCATGTTATGAGGAAAACGGAGGGCGGCCACCAGCATAAACAGCCGTCACGCGACTTCAGTGTTTGTTATGTCGGCAGTCGAGTCAAAACCTGCTTTAGCCGAGACTGAGTGAAACGTTTTTTGTCCCATCTGCCTTTTTCCAAAGCAACGCACAATAATGGGAATGAGACCAGGGAGACACAGTCAGTCTGAGTTTTCCTAAGGTGTTCTCCACAACACGGCCTCTCCTCCTCTTCAGTCCACCCTCACTCTGCAGCAGCATTTCAGCTCCCCCCTTGATTTTATTACTCCCTTCGTAGCCCCTTCATTGAGCTAATTTGAGCTCCTTTTTTGGCTTCTTTTACAGCCCTGATTAGCCATGCGTCCCTCGCTCCCATCATGAGGCCCTCTGCTGCCCGTCACATTCTGTCCGGCCAGCTCGGTCGCTGCTCTCCGTGCCCTCTTCCTGGTTGCACAAGAACGATGTGGACTTAAAAGTGCGGGTTCACACATTCGGATGGTGCTAAAGATACTTATCGATGCATTACTACTTGTCCCACCAAAGAAATATCTCAAGATTTTGGCCAATGGTTGTTCTTCTTTTGACTATATATGATAGATTAATACATATAAATCCTGTTTCCTAGTGACCGAGAGGCTCCCAGAAAGCAGTTGACTGCTTGCAGTGGCTGCGGTGGGCCTGTGAGGAGCCCGGGCCCCTCAACTCCTACACAGCCTTTCCAGGAATACTTTGCACAAAATGCCGGAACCGCAGTACACATGCACGCGCGCACACACGCATATATATGGACGCGCACTCTGCTGCAATTTAGAGTTGCAGAGGGAGAGGCCGTGTCACTGTACGTGCCAAGATCCCGGTACAGAGGGTATACTGACAGAATACGCACTCACACTCGCTTTCTGCCTCTCTGCAAACGTGAGCACAACTCAGACGAAAGCTGCAGAGTCACGTTGGAAAATTAGAAACACTACTGAAAAGACACAATGCAGGGAGGATGACTGAAATATACAACTGCTGGTAAAGCTATCCTTCAGAGATGCCACAAATGTTTACATATCAAATATTTGTCCAGACTGGTTCCTGTATTATGAACATGAACTTTGAGCATTGAGTGCCCAATACACTGTTTAGTCTAAGTCTATGACAGACATGTTGTTCCATCTGTATTTATAATACCAGATATGCTCCAATGGCAAAAGATTTTGCACTTAATGATGCAGAGAACACATTTAATAGCCAGTTTTGTTATGTTTTGTTTTTAAAGATGAATAATACAAATGCTAACAGAATAAAGACATCATTCACCTTTTGTTATTTTTTGGATAATGACATCAGAGCATTGTGTTTTTGAGTCATTTGTCTGAAACAAATGGTTTTCCAAGAAACATTGCGGACGCACCGGCCACAGGTCAAGGACAAACCCATTATATTTGGGAGTGAATGTGGATAAAGGGCAAATTCAGGATTGTTTTTCACTTCCTCTTACATTGTGAGAGGAGGTGATTTAGTAGATTTCCCACCAATTTCTTGGGAAATAAGTCATATGTGCGTGTATATTGTGGTTAACGTTTGTCAATTTACAGCAGAATCACTTTCTCTTTAATACATTTTTCTTTTCTTGCAGGAATGACAAACATAGCTGTCCTGAAGAACCTTATTTTGAGTAAATCATGAGGTGGTTCATGTACCATTGCATTTTAATGATGTGTTGAAGAAGTAGTTTAACTCTAAACTTTTTCATTTTTCTGCCGAGTTCACTCTGCGTTCATTGACAATAAGCCTCAATTTCCTACCTCAAATTAACATCCCTCAAAAAAAAATAATAAAAAAAAAAATAAAACAGGGGACAACATCACCAAATCACAAGTCCTACGTCGAGTCTGGCAGCGGAGCACGAAGAACATACTGTTACTCTGTGGAACGCTCTAAAAATATGCTGCAGCACACACAAACAAACACAGACTGAGCACAGTTAGTGTTATGTGTGTGCTGAGGCCAGGCCAAGGAGAGCCATATGAAAAGGGCTGTATATACTGGCAGGCTGGGCGACGCCAGCAGCCCATCACTCAGTCTGTGCGTCGTCCTTGCATACAGTCCACTCTATACTGTAGGGACACTAACACAACTCACCTTCCTAGCCTGTGTAGCAGCCTCTCTCTATGCGACCAAACATTAGGCCAGGGCTGAGGTTTGACCCCAGGAGCTAATGAGAAATGCATATGATACAGTGGTAAAAATGAGACATGCTGATGACATTTTCCAAAGTTCCCCGAAATGCCCACAAAGGCATATGTTACATCGGGACGTAAGCGAGCTCTGGACCCCATCGGTATTATCTTCCTGAATCTAGACTGCCTCGGTTGCAAATAAACATTCCAGGAAATTAAATGCAACTCGAACCTTGGCCGATCACTGTTCAGGCATTCTAAGAATGTCTAGTTCAGCGCATGAAAATTACATAACTTGCGAGAAAAAAACATCACGTACATATGTATTTTTTTATACCGTTATCAAAATAGAGAAAACTTGTAACCATCAGTGGCCGTCATGTGCTGCAGAAGTCAACTCTTTCACGCTCTTCATATATTAATAGGCGTCATATTGGAGATATCTATAGATCTTCTTTGGAGTTAGGAGACTATTCCAAGGTGGCCATGAGGCAGTAACACTGGAGACAACAAAGACAAGGCCAGGTTGTGTTTTTTCAGTGCATAAGATCTACAGTATTGAGGTTCAACTCCTCCTTTGTCAGCCTATATTGTCGACTGCAGACTTCTCAGTGAGAAAAAAAAATCTAGAGAAAAACATTATTATCATTATTATTTAAAACACATTCAATCTTTTGTACACGACAGCCTGTGGTCTGATTTTTAATTAGCCTTTCTTGAAAACACTATAATGACTTTAGAATCACAAGCATCTTGAATTAAAGAGAGAAAAACAAAACGGAATCAGGACACTGTGCAAACTGTTCACTCAGCATGATCTCAAGTACTGAGAGCTTGTAAAGCAACACCACTGATAAAGCACTAGATGGGCAACTTTCGCGAATAGCTGGACACAATCGCCATCTACTGGTTGAACTGTAGAGCACACACGCACGCACTGACGGAAGAACTGAGCCCTCAGCCCTCACAGCGCCCTGCTACTGGCTGGGCAGTGCTGATGAGAGAGAGACTGCAGGGGGGCGGAGAGAAACAGTCATGGTTTTCTGCAAACTAGTATGCAGCTCAGTATTGCTGGCATGCGAACAAAGGACTTGCATGGGGGGCGAAAGGGAGGAGGTGAGGATCAAGGATTATAGGAAGAAGAAAGAAACTGATGAGGCAATGAAGGAGTGAGAGAGAGAGAGGGAGAGAGAGAGAGAAAAAGAGCCGATTCATGGTATGTGAAACACATTAATCACATTTAATGAAATGTGGAGAGACGAGCAGAAAGGAATCCTGTGGTAGCAGCAAGATATGTGGACAGAAGTTCCAAGCAGGGCTCTTCTGTCTGAGATCTAAAGATCCTGTGTTGTGTAAGAATCACTTCATGAAATTTTTTAATAGCCCTAACCCAGTTAGAAATGAGAAAAGTCCATCCCTTACTCCTTCTAGCTCCCCTTCTCGGAAAGTGTGCGGTTACCATGTGGCTCAGGAAACCAGGTCTTTGTGACATCACAAAGGGATCTGACAATTCACCAACACATCTGTCAGGTTAGTGGCAACTGGTAAATCATTAGTGTTTTTGGGAAGGACCCAACCAGTGTCAAGCAACACCAAGCACCATTTGAGGAAGTTGTTTTAGGTGGGAGGCTGAAAACAGAGGGCTAAATAATAACTTTTTGGAAATCTACAGCGATAACATTCATAGAGAAATGGCTGGACTGGGAGAAAATAGGTTCAATATGAAAACTCAAAATAAGGGGATAAAGAAAAATGACTTGTCTGTTTTACTATACCAGGGTCTTTGCTTGGAACAAATAGAAGACATATCCATCCAGGGGAAATAAGCATTTTGAACTGGTATTGCTGGTTTATTCTGCAGGAGTCATGTGATACTGGAGCACACACACAGGGCTCTGCGCGCACACTGAAGGCCTGCGAGCCACGATTATGCAACAAGATTTGATTTCATGCTCACCGGACCTTTGTTTCTTTTTTCCTCACTGATTCGTCCTCTTTCTCTTCCTGCCCTGACCAGTTTCCTTTGTGAAGACCTTTCTGTCTTATCATTCACACACGCATACATACAGAATCAAAGTCCACAATATCCTCTCTGTGGAAACCATGGCGCCAGGAGAGCAGTTCAGATCAAATCAATCACGATTGACCAAACAGAGTTACCTAACAAGGTGAGGTCTTCATCCAGCTCCCGTCAACTGAGCTGCTATGATAAAATGGGCCTGTGCTGCCCTCTCCTGGTTAAAAAGACACTGACGCATCAAAATCCTACTAAATCCTACGCAACTTTTGAGCTAAAGTCGTTCGTGCTCTGAGGAAACACATACAAAAATAGTCATACAATTTTTTTTTTTTTGACTAAAGTGTAAATAACAGCATAGCCAGCTTTTCAAAGCGCAGCAGTTCCGGAGCTCGGACATGTCCAGACAATGCACTGAGGATCTGGCAGTCACATGACAGTTAAAGAAAAAAAATGAAGAGGAAAGAAGCGTTAGAACACAGGCGACTGGGAGGGAATTCTCTTGAACCGTCAGAATGTTAAAAACACTTAACAGTTGGGTGCTCTTAGAAGACAATTTGCATTCTTATTATCAACATTAGATTAACATCTAACAAATAGAAACCTGATGAAAACTGGAGTTGAAGTGTTTCAACCTTTTTTCTTTTGAAATCAAAAGCTAAATGTTTGAATAATTGCTTTTAAAACTATAAGCCTTACTTTGACAATCGGCAATGAACCTCAAAGATGCAGACAGATGAAATATAAAAATGTGACTTTGATGCAGAGGCAGTGGGTCGCCGGTATGACGGAGCCAGGGATGGAACTCACGACCTCCCAGACTCCGCACAGACACACAACCATTGAGTGACTGAGCTGGTAATTACATTCATTCATGACGTTATCGTGGTTCATAAACAAAACAGCTGAAAACTGGAGGTTTCTTGCAGTCTTCCCACGACGCAGGAAGGAAAAGCACGCAGCACCTTTCAGCCTGCTGACTGTTTCCGGGAGCCGTGTTGACGTGACCCCTCCTGATCCGCATTACCAAACACTGAGCTGATTCTGACGGCGGCAGGCTCGGATGACTCTGATCCAAATCCGCGAGATGGAAATGCCGACGTCGTTTTTAATGTATTCAAATCCCCAGAACTTGTGTTTGTGATGAAAGGCGGCAGAGAGCGCGAGCAGGGGGGAGGAGGAGTCTGCAGTGGGGTCGCTGCACGAGAAACAGTCCCTTATTTCTTGAGTTGCACACACACACACACACACAAGTTGCTGAAGTGTGCACTTCACAGCTGCCAGTGGTTATGTAACAGCTGGTGTGTGAGTTTGTGTGTGTGTGTGCGAAAAGTGTACATTGTCCAGTCTGTGCACGGTCCGTGGAAGAGACCAGTGACCCTGGAACGACCTTTTGCCGGAGCCGTGAATCACAGAGCTGCTGATGCCCCTCGGAGGGACAACTCTAATATAGCAGCTCACAGCTTCTCCCATACCAGAGCTCTGCTTTAATATTATAAAATTCATCATTGTTGATTTTATATTAGGCTGTAATAAACTCCTCTCTACGGGCAAGTATGATATGTATGTAGTCGTGTATGTCCCAAAACAAAACTAGAGGAAATCATAGGTCAGAAAAGATAGAAACAGGAAAAATCATATTGGAACAACAAATATGCAACTGGAAGGGTTTCATATTGATTGTCAACATTTATTAAATTCCAATACTCTTAAACTATTCATATTCAACCATCATGTTAACCGGAAGAGTACAGATGCAAATCAAGGAGGCACAATGTAACAAAACTGTTGAAGTGCCAAATATCAAACTTCTCTATACTGCCCCTCTGACAAATAAAATACAAAACGCGACTTCATCTTATCAGCACAAAGTAAGTACACTGGCTCTTGAAGTATCAAAGCATCAAGATTTTCAAAGGTCACATCTGAAACAAAAGACACTGGATCCGTACCACCGTGCTTCCATCCGTAACACAAAGTACACACAATTGCAGATTGAATGTGTTAAACAAGGCTAAAAGCGAAGCAAACGTGCAGTAACGTGCAAAGACAATTTTATAATGAAACTGTCTGCAGCCCTTTTTGAAGACACGGGTGAAGAAGCTGACAGAGTTGCAGCGGCATACACGGTCACAGCGCTTCTGCGACACAATGTAGAGGGAAGTGATACAGGAAGGTCAGCTGATTTCTGTAAATATAGAGATTGTGGAGACTGAATGGGCTAAAAATAAACGAGGAGGAAATATCATCACTAGCAGCTTTGGCCCTGTGTCCTGGTATTATTTCACCCTTCCCGCGCTGCATGACACCAGCAGCGGACAGCCACAGCAGCTGCGCAGAGGTGAGGTGAGGTGTTTGGGGACACGGGTCTATAAGACCCCCTAGCTGGCACTTCCTGTGTTTGTGCACTCCCCCCCAAAACCACACACACACACTTCTAATGAAGCGAAAGCAGCGAAGGCTTCCTGCGAGTCATCGCGGTAGGCGGAGGAGCAGAACAATGAAGAGGAAGAGGGCGCTGCGGAGCACTCCGGCAAGGGAGGCGATAACGAGCGGAGCAGCTAGACCAGGGGTGGGCAAACTATGGTCCGGGGGCCATATGCGGCCTGTTAAGCTTTTAAATCCGGCCCGTCTGACTTGAAGAAGTGATATTAACAGTAAGTGAGTCATGAAATAGCTGCAATTCATCCATTTTTCAGTGTTTAAATAGTCATTTCAATAAAGAACTAAATACTATGGGGCTTTAAAGACATTTTGTGGTAACGCTTTGTTCATTTTCACTTGACATTAAAGCACATGTTTCCTACATATCGCATGATGTATTTTTTCCTCTTATGAGGTAGGTCACCAAAACCCTGAGCTAGACGCAGGTGAGCCGGCACGCCACGCCACACCGCACCACACTACACCGCACAAAGCCTGTGATAGTAAGACGAGGTCTGTTGTGGCACAAGGAGGGCTGACGGCATCATCCAGGAAGTGTCGCCCTGCACTAAGGCTCACTTTACAACGAGCAGGACCGAACATTTGTCGACGCACGAGGAGGGATAAGACATCCGTGTTTCTGCTGCCCCTCCTCCTCCGTCTCTCAGGCCCCAAGCGACACACAAACTCTGTGCAGCGGATGACAACCCCTGACCTACTGTTCCTGAATGAGAGGAAACGGATGCAGAGGAGAGGGGAGGGGAGGCGTGGGTAGGGGGCGTCTCTCGCTCCTCGTTCAGGCTCTTCAAACCGACGGCAGCAAACAGACGTGCAGTCCGACTCGTCACCTGACAAACTGCTTATGGAGCAGCCCGCACTGAGCACGCACTCTGCCCGCTGCTGCGCTCACCTAGACGTGCGTGCACGATGAGTCCTGGAGTGGAAACCTCCTGTATTTGCGTCTGATCACGAGCTCACGTTCGCGGCCCGAGTCTGGAAAGGTCACAGTGACTTGCTGCAGGGTTTGCAGGGC
This sequence comes from Thamnaconus septentrionalis, assembly GCA_009823395.1. Lineage (NCBI taxonomy): Eukaryota > Metazoa > Chordata > Actinopteri > Tetraodontiformes > Monacanthidae > Thamnaconus > Thamnaconus septentrionalis. The sequence continues at coordinate 13,958,758 of CM020513.1, forward strand.
AGCATTTCTCATAAGGGTGTGTTTGACAAATGTGCGAGTAGGCGATTGCATCAAAGACTCATTCATGCTCATGACTGTAAATACGCACTACAATATTTTTATGAATCGAAGCTTGGCAAGGCTTGAAAATAAGGTCAACGAAAGCAGGGTTAACTGCTGGGCTCAAAGCCATCATATGAAAAAAAGAAAAAGACTACATGAGCTCAAAGACCGATAGTTAAACTTGCAAGCGATAATCCATCGAAGGCCCAAATCCCGAGGAAAACTTGTTCACCACAAACCCGCACTTCAATTCCCACTGGGAGCTTCCCGAGACAGTGGATTCAAATTCCACTGAGCGACCTGAAAACAAGCAGCACCCCTCCACCCCGCCACCTTCCCTCGGGCTGCTGCAGACATGGAACCGTAACAATAGATATGTATTATGTATTCACATGTGGTGAGTTAGTTATGTAAACACCAGGCCGGGCCAAGCGCAGGGCCTCAGCAGCCAGCGACAATCACTTGTTGTGTAACAATTAAAACACGCTTCAACCTGCGCTGCCGCGCAGAGACGCAGGCCAGTCGGGAGGAGTGGCAGAGTGAAGGCTTTTACAGAGGAACGACGTGTGAGAGGTCAGGATCTCCCGCCTGCATCGCTCTTCCTACAGGCTAATCTGCTCCATCTCGCCACCACGAGATGGCCGGCCGACTTGGCCTCGTTTAACCGACTAACGGCCGGCCATAAATCAGCGGCACACTCCTCTCGTCTCTAATCTGTAGTAGCCCGTTCCGCTCGGCACACTCCCGCCTGATGTATGACTCAGTCCAGTCTGGCTTCCAGGGAGGAGTAGCGGCGAAGGCAGAGTCTGCAGTGAGAAAACCTGCACTCAGATCCGCCAGACCAGGTCGGATGGTTTGGATTAGTTTATTACAAACTCCTTTTAAAATGCAATAGCATTAAACATCCAAACCCAAGCCCCTAACCTGCTAAATAAATAGTATTTGCTATTTCAAATGTTGCTCACATCTCGAATACTGAAAGAAATCCAGAGTTTAAAAATCGTCATCATCAGGTGTAGCTTGTTTCAGCAGATGTCAGAACTGCCACTGCAGTCAGCCACCGGCTGAACCACGTTCATGTGAACACATTTCACGCACACGTGACCTGTGTTGCTGGATTTCGCTGCCTTTCACCAGCTCACCATCGGACTCAGAGCAGACTGAACCGTGTGGTCTGAATAGGAACTGAAACAGCTGAAGAGTGCAACAGTGTATATCTGTTTTTGGTTCAGACTAAATGCAGTGTGACACAGATGAGGAAAGCACCCTGTGTTGTAGAGAGAGACGACGAGAAGACCGAAGTTTATCATCCTAGGAAATTTGGTCAGAATTTTTGTTAGCTAGATCAAGAACTAGTTATAATAGGATTAACAGGATTCACTGCCAGTCTAAAAAGATTGATGAGGCAAGTCCTGCTAGTGACCTTTTTTTTTTTTTACATAAAACTCAGTTATGTGACACAAATACCAAACTGCTCTGTATGGTCATGGGGTCAAGGAGAGACTGAGTGCCCTTCACATTCTGACTGGCTGGATGGTATTTCCCCTGGCGGACAGTCGGGCCTTGACGTTAAGACCATCCTCCTTCCGACTGACATCCTGGATTTAATGGCCCCGGCGCAAACTGCCACTGGACCAAGGTCTCGGAATACCGTGTGTTCACAACTAACTTGAGGCGCAGCAAGCTTTGGAGTCAGAGCTGCTAAAGCTACCGAGCTTTTAGCTTGGTCCACGGCAGACCACCGGTGATTAAAAAGGGCTTTCAGAAAGGTCACGTTCAGCAGTACTGCACGGGCGGCAGCGCACAACAGAGAAGAAAAGGCCGGCACTGTGACATCAGGCCGGGCACCCAGTGACTTACAATGAAGTACAACAATGTGCTGTGTGTGGGAGAGAACGGGAGGTCACCCACAGACCCTCTGGTGGCCCTCAGTTGGTCAGATGTGTCCGTGTTTAAACACATTCACAGCCTTTCCTTGTAGGGAAACTGGAAATGAAATCACCATCACTCCCATTGGTTCCCTTATTGTATTTTGTACTTTGGTAATCTTTGACTTGTTGACTGGCGTGAACCCAACCGCGGAAATCAGGCCACCATAAACACTGACGCCCCCTCTGTCAACTGTGGTAATGTTTTGTACTTTGTGTGTTATTTGGCCTGCCAGTAATGCAAAAAGACAAGTCAAAGAGCATAAGAGCAAAGCATTCCATAATAGGACTCCTTTAAGAAATGAGGTAAAAATCCAAGGCACCTCTCTTGAAAACTGTTGCAGTAAAAGTGAAGTGTGCAGGTCCAAACTGGTGCAGTCTTCCATCAAGTCTGATCCAACAACACTGTGACATCGTCTGGGTGTGGACTCCATGCCTTAAATCAACTGGGGTAGACCAGGACAGAGCGAACTTTGCCCTTTTCCTTTTCCTCACACTTCCATCGGCAAGACAGCTCTTGCTCAAATCTTGTGAACAAGCACATCACGAGCAGGTCATGTGTTTCATCGTCCGGTAACACCTTTTAGTGCAGAGTGTCCTCTTTAGCAGGTCCAGTCACTGTCACACTGTCCACTGTATGCTGTCCTGATTTCCAGCTCTTGCCCTTTGCAAACATTTATTTAATGACACTGCATCACAGATAATAAAACAGACTGTGGGATAAGCCGGTAATGAGGTTAGGGTTCAGAATGAGTGTCTTCAATGGCGGCTAAGATGAATGCAGTGTGTAACATGCTTATGGAATTCTTAATAGTGTCTGAATGAGCCACGTTCAGATTGAAATACTTGATAATTTATGATTTACGTTTTGCGCGGGTTTTCCTGTTTCGATATGGCTGGATTTGTGTTGTGTTATTTTGAGATGGAATGAAGAGTAGTTGCCCATTGGCGGTTTTGAAGACTAACACCAACAGTTACAAGCTATCATTGTCGTAATGTGTTCTCATCTTAGTTACTGCATGGCAGGTTACCTTTGCCCTCAGCATTCTTAAATGTGTCCTGTTTAAATGCTGTATTGGAAAACTAGGATGCAAGTCTCAGCAATAACAACAAGAATTATGCTATTTGAAACAGTCTGCGATTTGGCAACATCACTTCCCCTGACTGCTTTACAACCGACATTTTATCAGTTAAGGCTTTTTTCTCATCTGGGTAAAAGAAAAAAAAAACCTACCAGTCTTTGAAATGGCTGACCCATTAAGACAAAGACCAAACATATCAGACCCGGAAGGACAATTAGCAAACCCTAAACCCAGATTTAGAAACGAAAAACAAAGAAAGATCAATGCTTCTTCCTTGTGAGTAACAAAGGAAAAACGTCACAGATCCCTCACAGGTGAGAGAAGAGAATGAGACAATCGAGCCAAGCAGCACCAGTGACATCACCCTCTACTTCCTGTCTAAAGAGGAGCAGTCTGACAGGAGAATACTCACTGTGAATGAAAAAGGTCAAAGTTACCTCCTGCATTCCGTGTCTAGGAGGGACAGCCAAACGTGTCTTTAGGAACATGAGAATGAAAGACCTGACTGTTCCCATTTCCTGCAGTATTGTTTTTTAATTAATTCTTTGCCTTTTATTTCCCAGTCTGCACAGAGCGTGAGCTCCTCTTCTACTCCTGCAATCCAATTGCATGTGCATGCACGCCAACAGCCACATGCTGGTGCACTAAAAGTGGCATGGAGTGAGCGTGCACATGCACAAACACACAGCCCAGCCCAAGCCGGGGGAAAGGGGTGGGAAGTTGATTAAGGGAAGGTAAAAAACTAATAACTAGGGCGGCGTGAAGAGACAAGGACTTGAGAGGAAAACGCGAGTGGGCGTGGCCTCGAGTGCAGCCGGAGGTGTGGGGAATTTAAAATGTGTGTGCAGCCGACATGCCCGGCCTGATGCAACGCAGATCTCTAATCCAATTACAGCTCAGACCTCAGCTGCCGAGGGCGAACCTCGCAGGCTCCCACACACTTTGGGCCCCAGCCGAGGGTGCTGAAGGTCTAGCTCTCGTTCTAGGTCTAGGTCTGCGTCTAGGGGAGTCTGTACTGTACAGATTTAGAACCCCTTTCAAGATGTCAAAACCCCAGTTAGCTCGCTAACACACCTCATGAAGTGGCTGCTATGGACACGGGCATTAGCAGATTGCACTCCTCCCGACCGCATACGTCAGGTTGAAATCCATTTTTTATAGCATTGTTTTGTGAGCTTTTTACACTTCTTACCTTTGTGAACGACAACCTTTGGAGCTCTAAAAAAATGTTTATTTTTCTCAGTTAGAGAAATTGGAACAACCGTAAACTACGCAAAACATCAGCATTTTTCCATGCGACAGATCCTCGGCAACCTGCCCTCCATCTGACCTGTGTGACCTCATGTGAAAACAACCTATTCAGGCTCCAAGGCAACACTACTTTGATTCGCCAAGTAGTAAAGACTTATTCTTTTCTATTTCTTTCCATTATTCTATTAAGACAAATTAGGTCTCCTATCTTGCCCACTGCAAAACACCTGCAGGTAATAAAAAAAAGTAACGGCAGATAAAGACCAAAGCGAAGGACTAGAAGCAGGAAGCCAACAGCTCTTATTATCTGCCTCTCACATAATGGCCGTTAGCTTCACTCCCATCCTGACCCTGACTCTGCCTCTAAAGTCCATTTCTCCCTCCGTTGCCGGCAGCACGAGCCCCCCGCTGTTAAATCTCCCTCTCTGTCCTCTATTTCAGGCCTCTGCTGTTTCTAATCTGGCTCTCTGAGCCACACTGCCACTGCCCATTTATCTCTATATCTCACTTATCGCCCCCCTAACCCCCATCTCTGGCCCTTTGCTCGCACTCCGTCCGCCCTCTCTGTATTCTCGGTGCTTATCAGCTTCCCCCTACACCCTCTGCGTGTCCTCCTCCTTTCTCTGGGTGCTGCTCCACCACCTCGTACTACCTGCTCTGGCCATTTTGCTTAACCCTGGTAGTTGTAAGTTGGTTACTCCAACTATAGGAAGCAAAGGAAATGTGGGGGCTGCCATCTTCTAATAGGACTATATTGCCCACAGAGATGGATTTTAGTTAACATGCATGGGTATTGCAGTAATTTGAACACAATTATTCCACGTATCTCACAGACTATGGCCGGCAAAAAGCCCCGAAAACACAGACAACATAATGTTCTGAAGGGTGTCCCTGGTGAGTCAACAGAGCAACAACAAGCCTATTTCCTGCCGCAGAGGGTTCATCTTATTTTAGCCGATCTCAAGACGGCTCTGGCTGCCAGCGCTGCGTGAATATGATAGTGTGTGACAGAACAGCGGCCGCTCGCAGGCCTGCCGAGGTCCAGTCCTGTGACTGGATGAACCAATTAAGTCCAGGATCTGAGCAGCAGATTTCACTTCGACTCAACAACGCTCCTCTTTTGACCAATAACAAGGAGTGTGGGGGGGGGGGGGTGGAGGGGTTGTCAGCTGATCGGTTGTGACTGTTCCTGCCCTGTCTTTTCTCTGTCCCGCCCCCTTGCCTCTGATGGCGGTGCCAGTTGTGTGAGCCAGGCAGGGCTGCCCAGAGCGTTGCGACAGAGTAAACACAGTCACGGCATGGTGCCACTCTCCTGCCAAGTGAAATAGAGGCAAGCTAAGCCGCAGACATCCAAGCCCGAGCCAGCGGTCCGCAGCAGTGAGGCCTGAGAGAGCAGGACGCCTTCTTAGGGGACGCAAACGGGTCTGGATTAGACGTTGGGTAATTCGTACCTCACAGAACCAGCCTCACAGAAACACGGCATCAAAGTGAACCCACAATGAAAGAGGTGGTTGGTGTGTTACATGCAGGTGAGGAGGGAATAAAGACAAGTGGGGTAAGCTCGTCAACTCCCCAGCACTCGATCAGTCCACCTCTGGTTAGCCTCAGCATCACCAAGAGAATGTTACATGTCTGAAAATAAACTAGCTCCTTCGGGTAAGTAGATCGGTAGTTAGTGTGACCTTTGTCTTACAAACACAGTTGGCCTTATGCTGAGTCAAGAGAGGAAAGAAAGGAACAAAGTCTCCAGTCAGTGTATAACCTGAGAAGACGCTTTCCAGATCACATGACACAGTTCTCTCTATCTCTCTCTCTTCTCTCTCACACACACACACACACACACACACACACACACACACACACACACACACACACACACACACACACACACACACACACACACACACTATAAAAGAAGGCCCAAAAAACAAGAACAAAAAGGGTTTGATTTGTCATTTCTCTTTCAGTTCTTATAAGAGCTGTGAGAGCCACACAGTTCTCTAAAGGAGCATAAGAAAGTTTCCAAAAATGTTCTAATGCTCCATTGCTCATCACAACCTAATTCACCAACGATGCAGCACACTAGCAGACATAAACAATACCTTCATCCTTAACATAATGAATAAAACCTCAAAACTAGCATTCACAAACCCACTTTAGGCCTTGTCTGAATCTTTCCAGATATCCAGGCAGGTTATGTAAAGCTACACTTTGAAGTGATTACTTCACCACAGGCATCAGCGGATGCAGGTTAAATGTCAGTAAACGGTGCAGTTGACGGTGTGAAATTTTAGCCTGCTCAAGCCTTTGAACAGGTCAGAACCTCTCTCAGTGGGCGAAGAAGCTTCCCGAGCGCAGCCTCCTCAGCCTTCAGCTGTATATGGATGCGCTGCTCAGAAAAAGCCCAATTCTGTCCTCTGGCTTGTGACAAATCAGCTAAGGGGTAGAAAGAATAAAATGAATGAAAAGAAAAAAATAACACACTCACAGTAAGCAAGGGTTTTGCATCCCAAATGCATTAGGACTCTCCAATTATTCACTTGCGCACTTTCAGCAAAAGGCAAACTGCAGAGTCATTCAGGTATCGTGTTAGCTTCTGGGCCGCTCAGTGGCCCTGCAGCCTCAGAGGGAGAGGGAGGCAAGACGGCAGCAGAGACGTGTCTCAAGAGACACAATAGAGTGCAACGGCGTTCACTCCGGAGTGCATCTGCGTATTTGCCCTCTTAAGAGGCATTAAATAGAGGCTCGATGATGCACACTGATGTCCTGAAAGACAGCAACACAGTATTGCATCTTCAAATCCCGAGGGTCTGATGTTTAGATGACTTTCTCTGGTTACCAGGTATTTCCAGGTGCACCTCGAGCACTTTGTCTTGAACTCTTTGATTGTTCTGGGCAAGAGAGACACATCTTCCTGTGCAGACAGAAAGCAGAAACCGCCAGCGAGCTGCGGTGGCACTTGGGTGTCAGTCACTAGACGTTAGTACCGGCTCTGGGTTTCAGCTTCCTGTCAAACTTGAAGTCATGACAAGAACCTCGGAACTGTGGCCGCTCAACTGGCCCACTTCTCGCTTTTCGCTTCCTGAGAGCGAGGTAGAAAATGCAGGGCCTGCTTTTAGATGTTGTGATAAAAGAGATGCGTCTTAAATGCTCAGCGGACATCAACTGAAACCAAAAAATAAATAAAATAAAATAAAAAGAAATGGAGGCCATGGCTAGAAATTGTGGCTGGGGGCTTGTTTTTTTGTGGTCCCACCTTCTGCTTTACCATTCCTCCATCTCTTGCACAGAGAAAGAAGTGGACGGCCACAGAAAAAGCAACGTGATAAGCCTTTCAGAACATTACTCTTCCTCAAGGTCAAACACAGTCAAGCCTCTTTGCCAGCTTTGTTGTTAACATTTCCCTGGGAGTAGTCCGCCCTGAGCCTGTTCAATGCTGCCATGCTCTCCACAGCCCGACAGTCAAACTCAGGCGGCAGTCAAGCACGCAAATGTCTCTGCACATCATTATCCCAAGAGGGAGGGTGGGAGGCGGGGGAGGCAGACAGTCAGGGAGGAAGACGGGGAAACGGGGAGGGTGAGCGAGTGAGCTGGAGGGATGAGAAGAGACTAAAACGCCCTGTTTTAGGGAGCAAACAGACTCGGGGGGGCCGATCCATCCGTGCAGCGGCACAGGCAGGTGCACGCCCCGGGGAACCAGTCGCCCGAGCTGCTGACTACCAACACAGCAGTGTTTTTTGCAGGAGACTGTGAACAGAGGGCTAAATACACTGTTTTCTGGAGATCCATTCAGTTTGTTAGGCTAAATATCTGAGTGAAGGTGCACCACGAGATGAAAAATCCTAATTTGATAAAGTATGGGGCATTTAAAATTGGGACTACAAGACGGCAAAGTGACACTACTGTGTGTATGAGGAAAGGAAGAAAAAAATTAAATAAAAACATAGGACATATCTTTCATCACAGACTAACACAACCATGACCGAAAGCGACGTCAGGCTGTCTCGTGCAAGAGTTGAGGGCAGCGATCAGTTCACATGATAACAGAGAGAGTTTACCAAGGGTGTCTGAGCGCATTTCGTTCAAAAAGGTCTGTCAGCATCTGCTTCAATAAGATACTGAAACCCATCAGCTGCAAAGGGTGACACTGAGAGTTATAGAAGGGCAATATATATATATTGACATGAGATGTAGAAAAGGTCAATCTGTACCGTTGAGATGAAAATGGCGGTAACGTTCAGCTAATTTGGGCTACCTCGTCTATTAACAACTCCTCCCTGCTGTTTTATTTGTCCACACGTTGGAGGACAGGACGCTCGGCAGGGGAAGTGCTCAATGTCACTGGATGCGACAATTCCTCCCTGAGCCAGACCAGCTGCTGTTGAAGGAGACAGTCAGACTCCTTGCGTCCGTTCACCATCGCTGCACTCAATCCCACGGCAGAAGCATTATGGCAGACATCACAACCGCCAGTCTTTTCAGTGATCGCTGATTAGGTTTTGAATTTTGAGATTTTGAATTGAATGAAATAATGTACGTCTCTAAAGTAGAAACACCACAATCTCCAAACCAAAGACGGCTTGGCAAGCCAATCAACCTTTAATCAACAGCAATCATCAGTCAGAGCTCTAACTGGGTGTTATAACACACACAACCCATGCATTAATTGTTTAATTTTATAGATAATTTCCAGTATGTGCTGGAGGGCAGAAGAGAAGCTACGTTGTGTGGTGATCATTTCACCTCCTCTGCCTTGTTTTTAGGATTGTTTGAAGCCCAAATAATAAGAAATTAAAGAAAAAAATCATAGATGGCTTAAAATACAATAAATTCCTTGCCCGACTTACAAAGAACTATGACACAAACACCATCGTATCTAGATGGAGGAGCAGCCAAGCACATCTGAAACCACCCAAAATGGAAAAGCAGAGTGCGACAGTGAAGGCAGAGTGCCACCTGCCCAACCTCCGCACCGTGCTCAAACAGGAAATGATCTCTGACAAGTGTTTGGTTTGTAACCAAGATACAGTCGCTATGATCTGTGCTGAGCCTGTAAGTGTCAGCTTCATTAAAAAAAAGAAAAAGAGAAAAAAAAATCCAGTTGACGACATGACAGCTGTCAACTTCTGGAGTCACGAGTCCTCGACACAAGCGGTGACAGCAAAAAAGCACCGCGAGAGCTCGGCGCCTGTCGATAGGCTCAGCGGGAGCCCCGACCTCGCTCCTTTTTAGGACGTGAGACAGAACGCTGCACACGGACACATGTTTTCCACTCCGACCGAAGATCAGCTTATGAGTGGTTGATGTAAATACCGCGTGCCTATTTGCCAAGACAGTCTCGAGCTGACCAGTGCACCCATCTCATAACCAGACACTTTGTTAGCCACGCAGGGCCAGAACCGTGTGCGCATGTTCTCTGTCTGACCATTCTGAACTCTGACATCAACAAAGCATATTTCATTTAAATTCCCTGAAGGCCGGTCAACCAGTCACCTTCAAAGTCACACAAATTCCAATTTCTTCCCTCTTTCGCCACTTGTACACCTACAAATGCACCGAGTTGCAACCATGTGATTGGCTGACGAGTTATTTGTGTTAACAAGACATTGAATGTTTTGCCCAAGAAAACTGAGCATTTAGCAGGAAGTGTGTGAACACGGGGCTAAATATGCTGTTTCCCACTGATGTACGGAGTGTTTTTGGTAAGACATCACAATGAAGCTGCTCCACTGGAGTTCAGGATTAAAAATAAAGATCTGAAAATAGATTTAATATGGGACCTTTAGAGGAGTCTGCTGGAAAAGGAAAAAACAACTACAAACAATAACTGATAAATGAGTCAAAACACAAGTCTATCTATCTATCTATGCTTTGTCATATGAGAGAATAGTAAAAAAAAAGTATCGTAATGTGTGACCCAGATAGAGACACATCGGAAAACAACACCTTAAATACTGGAGTCAGCTGAGAGACAAACCACTGGCATTTGCGGCAGGTGACGCTTTGTAAGCTAAACGCCCGCTCGACCCGTCACTCAGCTCGGCTCAGCCCGGCTCAGCCCGGCTCAGCTCGGGTCGGGTCGACCGTCTAAGGCGTCACTCCACTCAGCCGCCGCCGCCGTCTCCATTCTCCCGCTCTTCATTCGGCATTGCGGATCCATCACTCAAAAGCAAAAGGGGATTAAACATCTGTCGGAGCCGGCCTACTTCACCCAGCAGGGAAAGGGGCACATTTGGGCAGTGGGCATCTCAGCTGGCGACTTAACGTCCTGTCTGCCTCTGTATCCTGATAGATGAGGTCATCCCCAATCTGAAGAAATGCACTCTTTCTGGACAATAACGCGGAACAACACAGCGCTAACCATCTGGGTGAGAGGCACAGACACAAGTGGGAATTGACTGGCCTCCTGCTAAAAAAAACAAACAGAAGCATCAACCATCCACTCCTGCCTCGTCACTAACAAGTCACCTGCCACCTGCCCTTCCTTTCAGGTCACCCCGTCTTCCTCCAAATCGGTCCCCGCTCCTTCATTCATCAGGCTTCTCTTTTTCCCCTTCACATCTCATTTCTTCACTAAATCAGCCCCCTTCTTCTCATTCCCTCACATCATGTGCGAGTTTGCTCATTCCTCCTCGCTGCCTCCATCACTTCTGGCTGCTGTGTCCTTCAACCCGGGCTCTCTCTCTCTCTCTCTCTTTCTCTATTCAGACTGATTACATGCTTGGTTAACGCGCTCATAGACTCTGCCATTGGTGACGCACGCACGCCCGCCCGCCTCCAATGCCGTCGGCGCTCAGCCGCACACCTGACATGCGTGCGAAAACAATAGGCAGCGTGCCGGCCGACACCAACTCTGAATCGGGGTGAGGCTTCGACCTGTTTAATCAGAGCGGAAGGGGCGACGCTTCTTTTTCAAAAAAAACGCCAGTGTGCCGATTGTGGTCATAAACTGCTGGAGTTCACAGTATGAATAAGCATGAGTGGGCTTGCGGTGATAGCCGAATGTGACACGGATTATTTCAAGGGTGTCAAATAACTATAAAGACTAAACAACCTCTAGAAAGATGAAGGTGTGAATTCACACCATACACGTCTGGAAATGGTGATAACTTCTGCATCTGTATTTCTCTGCTTTATCCTCACCTACACCGACTGTTGGTGCCGCTCTCTGGGTGTTGCTGATTCCTGAGAGACCACTAAGCAAACCAGTTTAAGTCTGGCGGCAACTGTGCAGCATAAATGTTGTAATTATTGCATGTATGGAACGAAAACAGAGGGGGGCCAAGACTCATAAATCGTGTTTACAGCCGAAAAACACAGACAAGTCAATGCAAGAGCCAGTTGACTAAACCAGGAAAACAAGATTCAAACTGAGGGCAGAGAGAAAACTTGCTGCTGTGCTCAAACAAACTGCACGACAGGCCAAAAACCAGCATGGCTTTTCTCAGAACCCTCTAAATTTAGTAATTTCCTGAGTTCTGAACGTGACAGCTAACCGCTGTTCGCTGTTACCTTCCATGGCCGGAAACTCACAAGCTCTTCGTTTTGCAAAAAAAGCTTGAGAAGATAGAGGCCATAATTAAAACACTACTGTTCTTCCAGGGCTGTGGATGGATGGACCACAAACCTTATCTCTGGGGCCAAAACGTCACTAAAAGGCAGAAACACCCCTGAAAAGACGCCTCCACCCTTCCCCTGGCAGCGCTGCCGCCGGTGAGCCCGGCCCTGTTGCCATCAGACAAAAACAAGTCGTGACACACCTTACTGTGCAAGTTAAAACCTTTGCGGGGTGTGAGAACACCTGATGCACTCCTGCTTGGTGATCACAAAGGATACGACTGTATTTCTGACGTTAAAGAGTCCCACTGGCTAAAATCCAATCTGATAGTTTGGTGCGGAAAAGGTTCAACATATAGGTAGACCTAACCGACACCTCTGACATTTCATCAAGTCCCTCTTTTGCTTGCAGGCAGGCAAATATGACTTCCAATGCTCCAACACGGCAATCAAATGTCTTACAGTTTGCATGGCAAATACATGGGTCCACACGGGACAAATCTGAGCTTTGTGCAGGCATATCAGGCAGGCGAGTTACTTAATAACCCAAAGTAATGCTTTAGGTTAATCCCAAACACACAATGATCGCGACCGAGTGGTAGGTGTCATGGCTGACACCGATAGCTCTGAGTGAGCTTTACAAAACCACCAGCTGTCACTCTACCCAAAAAACCTTGCCATACGTCCGTGACGAAAAGCAAAGTTATGGCCGTTTGCAAGTGTGGCGTCACCTTTAGCTGATTAGGTATGCCTCTGGCTCACTTTTAGAGGTAAACCGAGTGTTCAAGAAAAATGTTTATTCTGTCAAAATTAAGCACGTGTCTGACAACTATCCCCTAAGCTGGTCATGGAACAACACAGAGAAGGATCTGAGGCTACCTGAACTGATCACTTTGGGGGAATTTCAGTCCATTTTAAATGACCAAGTAACCAGTGGGCAATATATTTGTTTTTAAATTGAATTAGCACTGAAATGTTATAAATTATTTTGACCTGTCATGTGTCTTTGAGTCTATCATGTAAGTAATTTGTGTTCCTGGCTTTGGTGTATGATTGCGGTTGTTTTGTTGTATTTATTGCTGTAACATTGTTTATGCTGCCCTGTTCGCCAGGTCGCTCTTGGAAAAGAGATTTTAATCTCAACGAGTTTGTTACCTGGTTAAATAAAGGATATTGAATTGGAATTAAATTGGTCCGTTCCAGTACTGCCACATTAGGTAACGTTACGTTAGCACGACGGCTAACATTGGTTCCCGTCAAGCGAGGAGCAGCAGCGCACCTTGCAGAGGGAATAAACTGAACCGGGGGGGCACTCACAGGCGCGCTAGCGACTCTGACAGGCTGAGAACGTTAGCCCCTTTCCTATAAATAACCGTCGTGTATAACGCGCCGGCTACCGGGTAAATTTATTTAAGACCTGCGCTGGCCCGCTGCAGACCGTTAACATGCCTTAAAATAATGTCTGGTCCTGGGCAACATTAAGGTTTAGTTCACCGCAGCCAGCGAGTTAGCTCCGCTGGGCTAGGCTAAGCAAGGTTCTGCCCGCTGGGTAGCTGGACTGTGTGTTCCACTGACAACATGCCATGATTCAACACGGCAACGCTGCCGTCTGTCGCCAACGGAGCTGGCGTCACCTAATATGTATTTGACTGGGCGCCAGCACCCAGAATGTCTGTGCGGTTGTCCTGACACGGGAAGAGTAAGCTGGGCTAGCAGAGTTAGCTGTCGCTACTCACCCCATTAACCAATCCATGGCGCTGTTGGCGGCTAGCTCGGGCTAGCGTTAGCTGGCAGCGGATAAATCCGCCAGGAGCTGGAGGCGACCCCCTGCTTTATCCAGCCACCACCCGCGTTGTCCCCGGTTGCCTGGCGCCCTGACTTCCCGACGGTCTCCCTCGCTGGAGAAACGTGCCTCTCCCCGGCTGCCGGCGGCGGATCCCGACCCGGTCCGAGAACGAACGCCACTGAAAGTTAGAGCGGTTGCCCTTGTTTTGATCCTCAGTTAGCTCAGATCATGAAGTGGCAGCAGGAGCTCAGTCAGGTCAGTCTGTTAGCTGGTGACGGGAGCGCACCATCGGGCGACTGTGAACACGATCGGGACAGCGGCGGCGGATGCACACGGAGTCGTGGTGGTGGCGGCGCCGAAGTGAGGCTCGTCTGCAGTGATGATGCCACTGATCAACCCGGTAACCTCCGTCATGAAGCCTTGTATGGCCACCGTGCTAGCAGAGCGCCTGAACCTCCGGTGGAGCTGCTGCTTCTGCTGCTCCTGCTGTATGAGCGAAGTCTAAATCGGAGTCCGGAAGTAAACACAGACCCGACCCACTCTGTCCTGTGCGTAAAACGCGTTAGCACGCAGGGCTGTAGCACAAACATGAATAAAGCGGGATATGCGGTGGATTCATTGCCTTTGTTCATTAGTGGAAAGGCGATGACGTGCGCCCAGTGTGCGATTTTTTTGTATTTTTTTTTTTTACGTTTTATCCCGCCTTAAATTAACCACAATTCCTGTCATTAATCCTCTGTGGTACAACGAGAAATGGCGTGAGCTGCACATGTGTCTTCATTAATTTAGTTTGTCCCCCAGGTTTATGTTGCTGTCCTAAATCCATTGGCAATAACGCGGCACAATAAAGTGACTCAGTGGAACTCTGGGCAATAAATGAAGCTGCTGTGCACATCATCACTTTGACGGAAATCCAAGGTGACAGTGCGCAGATTTTCCCAGGTCTAAGGTCATGGGGGCCACCAGGGCCCACCAGCCCTCAGTGAGCCGGCTGTAGTTTTTTATCATTAAAATAGATAATGTAACAGAAAGAGCCCTTCGGAGCTAAGCCTTAAAAATGTCACGGGAGGCATAAATCTAAGAAGGGGGACATTCATGTGCACTGACCCATCAATGAACCTGAGCAGGGACGGCAGTTAAAGTAATGACCAATGTATCACAGACGCACTCCAGCGCGCTGATCACCCGGCGGAGCAGTGGCACTGGAAAGCGTGATTTATTATGTCCTGACTGGCATGAAAGTCTTCAGCATGGTCTCTGCCTCGCCTGTAGTCTAGTGCCAAATCAGTAAGCTAGTGGAGATTTCACTGTTCACACTGGACATTTAATGATATCAGTCAATTAAAATGTAAATTTAATGATCCCCTTAAGCCAAACAAATATGTGGAAAGAAAATTATTTATTTTTTAATTGCTTTATTGCATTTAAATAGGGCATTACAAGAAATTAAGTCAGGCAAAAATAAATAAATAATAATGTTATTTTGGTTATATTGCAATCAATCAATCAACCAATCAATCTGTTAATATTTATTATATTGCAAACTTAAATTTCCTGCAAAGTTTCAGTATAATCAAAACCACTGTGGCCACCACTATTTATTGGTCCCACCACTGTTTATTATGATGGCTGGATGTGTATCCTATCCTATCCTTCATCGTGATCTAACCCTAAACCTTTTGGCATCCACTCCACTCATCTCACGAGCTCTTTCCTTTTGATTTTATTTTCCTTCCAATTTCTCTTTTGAGATCAGGCATCGGACAGACAAATGCAGTTTCCAGAGGTGGGATCAATAAGTACTCTGTCCTACAAAAAAAATATTTGTCTCCTCTCCTGTCTGGCTCTCTCTGTCTGAGAGACCATTAGCGCGACTCCTCAGTCCCTCCTCTTCCTCCTCTTCCTCGTGCTTCTATTAATAATATATTTGCGTGGCGGCAGGTGATGGAGAGGGGCATTCAGCGTAGGAGCCCTGTGAACAGGAGGCAGAGCGGCACGATTGGCTCGCTGTCACTGTAGCGCCTTCCTCACGTCCAATCAGCTCGCTGCAGGGCGGAGTTTCAGGGATGCACGACAAGGGGACCGCAGGGCCGATTTAGAGCGATGCAACACCGCTAATAGACACACGGGGGCGATATAGGATGCATGTTTCAACATTACCGTGAAGATGTTGAAGCTTTTACTCAACTTTTTCAGCTTAATTAGATTGTCTGTTGTCAGTGAAGGAAGCTATTTGGCCAGTGACCCTGTTGGCTTACAGATAAATTGAAGTATTGTCTGTTTGATTTGGCTCTGCCGTTGAAAACTGACCTGATATTTCGCCGTTCAAGTATTATATCTACTCATTAGTATCTACACTATCCAGGCCAATTCAATCATTTAAGACATTAGGCAACTGTTAACATCAAACTTGAGAGTAATGTTTTGATAATATTTTATTTATTTTTACTTTGGCTCATATTTTGACCAGATTTTAATTTCAAGTGTTTCCCTTGAAATTCTGCTTCACTCCTTTACTTGTTTATCCTGGTTGTTAACGTGTTTAAAACCCACTTAATCTTCTCAGCAGCGCCTCCAGACCAACTCACTTAACCCACTCTATTCATGACAACCTCCTGGCCAAATCCTCAACACCGTTTCAGTGCGGCTGCGGTGGCCTGCGCCCTGCCTCTAATCAGCTCAGATCAGCCTGATGAACTATGTTTACCTCTCCCGAGGATGATAGGCGCAGACTGCAGCGTGGTGGTTGGTGCCAGAGATGAGCTCTGTGGAAAAAGGAGCCGGCTCCCGTTCAGGTGCTGGGCTGAGCTGGCCAAGGTCACTTCCTGAAATCCACCCACATGTCAATATTCAGCCACTCGGGAGTCCATACTTTCCCATTCCACATCACCCCAGCCAGCGCAGAGCAGAGGAAAAGTGACATTTATCTTGTGTTTCCATCTCACGCAGTGCAATCTAACATTGGCTACATGTTAAATACAAAAAACGTACACCTTAAGTTAGAAGCTAAAGATTTTGCACCACGTTTACTAAACTCTGCAGGATAAAGGGGAATGGAGAGCCAATCCTGCACCTGCGCGTTCCATTAGGCTTTTACATGAGAAGAGATAATTAACTTTAACTATGACATTAATGTCATTCAGCAGTCTAAGTAATTATGCACATGACAATGGCTGACTGTTCTCTGAACTTCAACATCAAATGTCACTGTCACAACTGGGCACTACCACATTTTAATGGCCAAATAAAACCTGTAAAATAACAGTCTGTACTTTTGAATAAATAAATGAATGGAGTTTTAGACCAGAGTACATATTTAACAAATTGGAGCAGATAAGCCATGTGCAAATATATTGGCAGTTAATTTCAAGGCCACATAGAAAAAGACAAACAACCATTCGAACTTGCACCTATGGCCAATGTTGACTTCCCAGTTTGCCTCACAAGAACACACACGCAAGCTCCACACCTCATGCCCAAAGACTGAATGTTCCTGCTGTGAGGCGACTTCTGTTTCTTTGGTAAAACTAAGAACCTTCTCTTTAAAACAAACAAAGGCTCTCCCACTGCATACCTTCAGATCAGCTGAGTGCCAGAATGACTGAGCTGTTGGCTGCACCTCAGACAATATGATTTATTCATTGTTGGCAGCGGTAACTCAAAAAGCCATTAGGAGGCAATAAAAACAGAGACACCTCTCATTACCCCTCCCCTCCATGATAAATATTTAATTGATGCAACAAGGAGCCTGTATATATACTGTATGAGAGTGTGTTTTTACACACGTTTCAATTGTGTGCAAAAGTTTTAGATTATATTTTAATAGAGAGAGTTGGATTGACTCACCAACAATCTCATAAGAAGTTTATTTCAGATTCTTTGTGACCTGGCAATCAAAATATGATGTTTCCCAGATCAGTTTTTTTTTTTTCCAAGGAAAGAAATATAAAACATCATGTTAGGAAATGGAAGAAAGCACAAATTTGAAAAGTCAGTCTGGAGCAAAGCTGGTGTCCACTTAAAAAGTTTTGAGTCTTGAGCCTTTAAGTCTTCATTTAATGTGAAATGATAGCTAATGTTGACAAAACTGCTCCTAGATTGATAAATAAAGATATTTTATTCATCCCCTGGGAGAATTTCACACGCTAATCTCAGTAGCAGCAGCTGTTGTTTACAATTTGGTGTTGCTTTTTCTTCATGGTCTCTTGTGTGGTTTTTGGAACAGCTTGGATCAGTTGCATCTCATTTTTGTACCTCCCACCTCTTTAAGCATGAAGGAAGCTGACCGTTTATGGAACGAACGATGCATCGGAATTTTAAGTCTATGGGATGCTGACGAGACAGATGTGACTTCAGACTTCAGAGGTGACACTTTTGATTCTTCCAAGTGGTGGATCGACTTGTGAATGTATAACGAGAACTCAAAGAGCAAAGAAACATTTGTCTGACTGTGACCAAACAGGCGCGTAAACCAAAAAGCAAAACTCGCACTGTGCCGTCACGTGATGGCACTTCCAGTGCACAACATGTTCACATTAAAATGCAGGGGGATTTCTTAGAAACTAGTTTGTCACTGATGTTTACTGTTAGCAGGCTGATCTCAGCGCTGTCACATTAATGATCTTTTTCTCTTCCATGATCAGCAATATGAGGCGATGGTAATGGACACACTTCATAAGCTTCACCTTGACGGCACCACTGAGTCTGTCGGCCAGTGGCGCGTTCAATAGATGCTATAATGTGTCTGTGCGTGTGTGTGTGTGTGTGTGTGTGTCACTGCTGGCTCCACACTGACGGCTGATGTCTCGCTGCATGACTCAGTGTCAGCCGCATTACTCATGTCTGCAGACCTACCTGTCTCCAGCTCGGCCTTTCTGCCTAGAGATGGAGGCGGAGGGGACGACGCAGGAGACTACAGAAGCTACAGATGGAGAGAAAATTTAGCACCACGGCGAGACGGCCGAGATGCTCGCAGGTCGAGAGGACCCGACCAGAGGGAGGTTTTGCATAACAGGCGAGCGATCCTGTTTTCTGCTGTATATTTCCCATGCACAAATTGATACAGTAAACTTCCCCTACCCTCTTCACCCTCATCCCTCTCTTACTGTTTCAAGCAAATCAGACATGAAGTCATTTTTAGCCGGGGGCAACTCAACAGAAATAGCTTGCATGTGGTGCTGAGGTCATAGGCAGAGAGCGAGGAAATGATAACAGAGCAGCGACCACAGACGCAGTGTGTCAGCAGAGGCCGTCCACTGTGTGTGTGTGTGTGTGTGTGTGTGAGAGAGAGAGAGAGAGAGAGAGAGAGAGAGAAAGACAAGGTCGGCCTTGTTTTAGTCAAGTTAAAGTCGAGTGTTGTTAAACCAGTTCCAGCCGCAGGATGTAAATGTTTCTGCACTTTTTCAAATATTCACAAATAACAAAGCACATATGTGCATATTAGCGCTGCTTCCTGCCTGCCACACTGCTGATCTTCCAAGGACCCTCACTGTTTTTTTTTTTTTTTTTAAAGTGCTGAAAGGAAAAACATCTCTCAAAAAATCTGCTCTAGTTTAGTTACATTATGTTAATATTGAATCAGAGAAGGGGAAATAGTTTTTCTTTTAACTTTAGAGAATTAAGTCCAGTTACCTGGTTTAAGAAGAAGAGGAAGAAAAGAGAAGCACTTTTTAAATGAATGTCTGCCTGTCACTCTTCCACAACAAAACCAATGTTTTTGATGCAGGTTTGTATTTAACTCTCTTAAATTCTCTTAATGAGAAACAAAAAGGCTGAGCGAGAGCAGACTGCTGAAACAAGAAAAGGCTACAGTTCAAGTTTTCCTCCTGACGGACTCATCGTGTTTGTCTTGAGATTTAAGAGCTCCTTCCAACAACTATTCGCAGCCTGGCGGGGATGAACTCCTGACACACAAGGTGGGGGACGTCACAACAAACAAACCCGTCATTACTGTCGTCTCGTTGTCACACTGGATGAGGCAGCGTCTGACCTTGTGTGACCTTGTGTGACTGCCACGCCTACCTGCAGCGCCGTCCTGTCCTCCTGCGGGACACGGTTCCCGAGGTGCAGACGCAGAGATATGGGATACGGGACGGCGTGAGAGGAGAGTGCTGATGGGACGGATGTTGGGAGTCGCTCCACCTTCACAAAGACAGAGACGGATGTCAGCACCTCCAGCTGCTTTCGTCAGCACTCTCTCTCTCACACACACACACACACACATTATAGCGCCTATTGAACGAGCCGCTGGCTGGTCACACACACACACACACTAACACGCACACATTTTGTGTAACATACAGCAATGAAAGCAGAAAACTCACATTTTCCCCGCACTGTCTATTCATTTAGATTTGTGAATAGAAGCAGAGGTGCAACCTGAAGCCTGGCAGGTTGAGGTGTCTCTCTTTCACTCTGCTGCCTCCACTTGCAGGACAAAAGTATCGATCCATAATGTGGCAGTATTCACCTTCTGTACTTAAGTAAAAGTACAGATACTTGTGTGAAAGAGTACTCTGGTAAAAGTAAAAGTGCTCATTAAACTCCATTACTCAAGTAAACATAAGAAAGTACAGGTCCTGAAATGCAAAAGTAAAATTCTGAAAAGTAAAATTGATTTTCTTTATTGCATACATGTTTAGACGATAATGTTTAAACGATAGAAAATGTTGTTTTCTGCATGTTTATTTTTCTCTGTACTGAAAACGTACTGACCAGTCAACCCAAAGCCGAGGTCTCAAAAATAACATCCCTCCACTTTGAGCAGCAACAACTAAGTGGATTACTTTTAACAGAATTTGTATATTTCAAACACTTTTAAACACAAAAGTAATGAGCGTGTTTTTCCAACGTAAGGAGTAGAAAACACAGATATTTGTGTACAAATGTAGGAAGTAAAGGTAAAAAGTCGTCATAAGAAGAAAAGTAAAGATATCTGAAAAAACTAAAGTACAGTAACAAAGTATTTCTACTTGGTTTCTTCCCTCCTCCGATCGCCTCTGACCTTCCTGCGGCCGCAGACCGGGACTGGGAGCCAGCAGTAGGTGGCAGCAGTCAGTTACGCAACACCTGTCTGACTAATTTGAGTTGTGCTTCCGCTGTCTGGCATCGCTCAGGCCACAAGCTACTAATCTCAGGGGAGTCGTCTCTGCCTGCTCACTGAGCCACCAGCTCCATGGTTACCTGTCCTAGTGTGCATTCAGATTTTTCCAGGTTTTCCATGAAAAGTAAAGTCAACATGCAACATGCACCTTCCATTAACTGGAATAGCCAAATTGACCAAGGAGCCTCACAGTCAACTGTGCCACACTCAAGTCCAACTCCAATTACTGGGACGCAATGGGTAGCATTTTAATAGTCTTTGGTATGTGTTGGGGGATTGAACCTGCAACCTCCCTGAGGGCAGACACTCCACCACTAGACCACTGAGCTGGTGCAAAGGTCTGGTAAAGGCCTGGTGGACACCAGCACCAGTCCCGCTTTGTCCCCTGGAACTTTTCGCCGGCTCGCATGAGAGATGAACGGCGAGGACGGCGGAGAAGTTGGAGAAAGTCGGGAAAATAGCAGGACGAGCGGGCTGCCAGAGCAAAGGGTTATATAAGGATGAGAGTTTTCCATGGAAAAAAAAAAGAAGGGCAAGAAACGCTGTTTGGAGTCATCCACGGTGACGCACGGAAAGGAGCGGAATGCTACTGACGCAACGCTGGAGCAGTAAAGGGGTAATGAGAGAGCGGTCGCAGATTAAAGTGTGAGAAAAAGGGGCAAAGCGGATCGAAGGAGAAGAAGAAGAAGAAGAAGAAGAAGAAGAAGAAGAAGAAGAAGAAGAAGAAGAAGAAAACGGGCTCGCGCGTGCGCACGATGCAAACGCATGCAAGTGGAAAAGCGAGGGAAAGAGAGATGATAGAGGGAGAAAGAGAGAGAGAGAGAGAGAGAGAGAGAGAGAGGAGAGAGAGAGAGAGCGCTGCAGCCTGCTGACGTAACAGAGACTAAGTGTTTCCATGTAGACGGCCTACGAGCTGCAGGCGCCAGGGAGCCGCTGCAGCGTCTGGTAGCCATCAGAAGAGGAAGAGGAAGAGGAGGGATTCACGCCCTCGCACTCACCTGCACGCACAGCAATCACACACAATCACACACACAAAAGTCTACTGCGTCGGCATCCGACACGGCCGCTCTGTTCCTCGCTCATCATTTACGACGCTTCTTTAATTTCTGACCGAGGTCGCACAAACTGCTTGGCAAAAAAATACCCAACAACACACTGCTACTTTCACCCACATTCCACTGACTGTTAGGAACCATCTGGTGAAGAGCTCAAAGAAGATGTTTGTAACGGGAAGGTAACAGTTGCAGAGTGTCTGGAGGAACCTTCGACTACCGACCAGGCCGACCAAGCAGGTTTCTCACTGCTGGTTCTTTCAGCTGCAACTCCTCCATTGTTGCGAAGTGGTGACACTGGCTGTGCACCTGCACCCTGCGGCTAACAGCGCTATGCCGTCTAGCAGGAGCCAGTGGGTAACACAGCAGGACCTTTGGTGGAAACTAGTTCCTCTTTTGATGCATCCAAGATTGTCTCCATAGCAGCGGCCACTTCCTGTTTTCCTTCTTTCTCTCCTTCTGTTTTTTTTTTAAAGGCGACTGCAGCAGAAGCAGTTGCTTCCTGCGCTCGCCATCGCTAAGGGGAAGCTAATTGGTTCCTCAATATCGAGGTTGTTTAAGAATGCACTCTGCAGAGGCTGGGAAGGCAGAGGAGTGAGGTTTCAGAAATGACCTGAAAGTATTGTATTAGTATGAATCCAGCTGTGATCCAATTGTAAATCCATCCAGTTCCCCGAACTGACCTGTGTGATTCACACTCTCAGTCACAAGCTCTACCCTTCAGAATAAATCTGTCAGCCATCATAAAGACATTCAGAGACATTTTTGCTGGTCATTATTGACAGACAGGACAAGCAGACAGTCGCTGCGTTGTCATTACCCCTAGAATTGCGCAAAACCCAAATATGGCAATAAAAATCTGGTCATGGAAACACCTAAACTTGGAAAAACCTCTCAAATATGACTCAAAGGTTTTGACGCTCTCATGAGGCGTTTTTTTTTTAGACGTATTGATACAGAGGGAGATCACAAGTGCAGGACGTCGGCAACGGGAAACCGGCAGAACTGCAGACTTGGCGGCTGCAGGGAAGAGACTGCGGACGGGCAGGACACCTGAGACGCACATCCGTATTGCAGAGACGGAGGGCACCTTGAGCAGAGCGCAGTCACACGCGTCAACACACTCTCACTGAGGAGGAGCTGCAGACGGATTAGCTCTCACCATCCGGCCGGGGACTCAGCGCGGTGACACTGGGCGGCAGGGAGAACATTTGCATTTAGTATCTGGTTCCCTGGTGGCCTTGTCGAAGGGAATTCCCAAAATGGTCATAAAACAAGCACAAACACGAACGCACGCACGCACACACACACACACACACACACACACACACACTTGTAAAGGCAGCGGGACTCAGCTGGGGATGCTGGTAATGCCATTACCTCTGCTTGTCTCCTATTGGACTCACTGAAACGCTCATTAGGACAGTATTGTGCCCAGTGAAAAGGCCAAGGGCCATCTGCTTTTGCTTGTGCTGTGTGTGTGTGTGTGTGTGTGTGTGTGTGTGCGTGCACTTCCCACAGTTATGGTGTGTCAGAACAACACAGTGTGTTCTCTGGCAACGCTGAACAACATGCATGGGAGCTCTGGGGTGTGGGATGCTCTGTTTGCACAGAGAGACGCTGTTCAGTTATTCCACTGTGACATCATGAAACCAGGAGCACCTTTTGTGCTGCAGCCCCCACTGAGCTCATCCACTGGATCAGCCCCCCCCCCCCACACTCACTCACTCACTGGATCCTGGGCTTTCTGTCTGTGTCACCTGCTGTCTGAACTCTCGTCTTTGTCTTTCGGCCGCCACGGCGCTACGTCACCGCTCTCACTCCCTCCGGAGGTTAAACACACTGTGAACTGCACTGCGCCCCTCGTCCTCAGACCTGCAGCTGCCAAAAATCAACTCATGCATAATACAAAGTATAACTGTCTCATATGATGCAGTTCACTCTTCCTCTTTTAGTAAAAATGAAAAGTCCATCCTACGTTTTTGCTGCTGTATTCATCCATTCATCCATTTTCATATTTTTATTATTCCATTATTTTTCTAGAAATAACTTATAATGGGAGGATGCTCAACTGGATTTGAAAAATAAAGATCTAAAAAAAAACAAACAGGCCTTTTAAGTATTTCCTCTGTTGATGACTGATGTTCTGCATGTCTGCATGGACATAAACGACTTCATGTCAGTAAATTGACCGGCCAAAACTGCAGACTCAGCAACTGTGTCACTTTAAAATTGCCGGTGTTGTGTAATAGAAACAAATATCTTAATATTTTCACTTTTTGCACAATCAGCGAAAGTACGGTGTGATCTTCAGCCATAAGGCGGCTGAATCCTTCCAGAGACAAAAATTAAACACATCCGGCTTTAATAATTTAACATCACCATTAGTGTGTATTGCGTCACGTGCAACGCTCAAAAATCAATGAAGGCATGTTTTTTGTGGTCGCAGTGGAGTTGGTTCAGCACAAAATCAATAGTGCAACTCCAGGACTCCTGATGCATTAAAGGGACAGTTCACCACAATATGGAATCTCAGATACTTGCTACTCAATACAATGTCAGTGGAAGGCCCTATATGGAACGCTTGCAATCACGTAGTCCTTCTATGGGAACTCAAGAGAAAAACAACTTGCACACAAGGGACAAATATGCCTGCCAATTCTTACATGGTCTCATTCAAATGTGCAGTGACGCAGCAGTCAGCAGCACTTTAACAGCAGATTTTTAGCTCTCATTGAGGTGCAACACACTTGTTTATCCACGGGCATTTTTTTCAGGTGGGAGCAGCGTGAAGTCAAACACTGGAGCACTTCAGCACCAGAACGACGTCAAAGCATTTGAAAGAGGAGGGAGAGCGCTGGCTGTGGCTCGCTGTGCCTCGCTGCTCTCATGAGTGCAGCTCCAGTGAAGGAGGCTGCAGCGGATATTTCAGCACTGACGTCGCTGCTGAGGACACTCGATGACGCAGTACGGAGACGAGTTATGTTTTTCTTCCACTGCGTGGAAATCGTTCCGTCCGTGAAGCTCCAGAAGCCGTGACGCGAATCGGAAAATTGCCACTAAAGGCCGAATCAGCGAAGTGGTAAAAATGAGAGAATGATGATTTTTGAGTGAACAAGAACTTAAGTGTGTTGTCTTGTGCCGTCTGTTTGGCAAAATCCCGGCAACCTCCACTCACCCACACCCACCCACTGTCTCCCACACGCCCACATACACACGGAGAGGAAGGGAAGAAAGAGAGGAAGCGGAGAGGAGTTTGTATTTTGTCATGTCTGTATTTTTGTCTCATTTTCACAAAACATGTACAGGGGAAGGAAAAGTCTTTCAATAGAACCTGAGGTATTTTTGCGTCAAGCAGCCTAAGGTATCGGGATCTTCTTTTAAAAACTCATCTAAATTCATCAGTGTTCTTAGATGCGTTGCTATTTACACATAATAATAATAATAATAATAATAATAATAATAATAATAATAATAATAATAATAATAATAATAACAATAATGATAATAATCTATACACATTTCTTAGCAAATGGGACAGCCTGCATCATCTTTATTACATGTCATAAATAATTCTAACAATGTGGGGTTTTTCTTAAAAAATAAAATACAGGACAGGAGGGATGATGAGGACAGGATAGGACGTCACAGGAGTCGGTGACTTTACTGTAGTTGCATCATCCCAACACCAAGGTTAGAGTTCACCAGGTGAAAAAAGGCTAATCAAGGGCCAAAAAAAATAATCCAAAAGACATTTGACATAATAAATAAATAATCCTCTCGCACCAGGAGAGCAACTTTTAATATCTTTAAGCAACGATTCATGCCCCCCACCCTTCACCCCCCCCACCCCCCACCCCTCCCTTACCCAAATCTTACGTGTTGTTTTGAAAAGCCAAACTTTGGAGACAAGAAACAAGAGTACAAAAACAAAAGAGAGAAAAAAGAGAGAAAGAAAAAATAAAAGCGAGGGAGCTTTACAGACATGCATTGTGCTGATGTACCAGCAGCTGTGTACCCTCTGTCGGGCTTGGCTCACTGAAAGATCCCCTGAGAATGAACATAAGGGTGTGTGTGTGTGTGTGTGTGTGTGTGTGTGTGTGTTTGTTGGGCCTAAGCGCTCATGTGTATGAAAAATAGATTTAAGTGCATACAATATGTGTGTTTTAGCTTTGGTGGGACAAGCTCTGTATGATGACATGAAGAAGAAGTGTTGCTGGCTCGGAGAAGATAGTCTGTCTGTCTGTCTGTCTGTCTGTCTGTCTGTCTGTCAACTTTTTGGGGGGACTTTTTCACAGCGCTCTGCATGCAGTTTTAGTCTTGTGCAAGCCCAGATTCAACTGGCAGGAAATGTTTTGTTGTGCGACCAGCCACCATTTGCTTGTGTAGCGACTCGTCCGTCGCACAGAAACAGGCTTTTTCTGTGTCTGGGACGCTCGGCTGTTCAGCGCGATGAATCCGTGAATACAGAGAGAGCGCAGACGACCCAAACAGAGATCTCTCTGGGCGCCTGTGCTTAATAACAGAGGCTCTATATGTTTGCACTGACTACACTGCAGATTTGATGTCCGCGCTACGTGGGTGGGATGGTTTTTGGGGAGGGGTGGGGATGTGGGGGGGGGGTCATCAGAAAGCATAAAAGTGCATTTCAAAGTCATACATCACGCTTCTCAAAGAAGAAACAGCACATATTGCTCGTTTGTTTTTCTCCAATGTGTGTATTTGTTTGTGTGTGTTCATAAATACCATACAGCAAAAAATAATAATTATAATAATAATAACAAATAATTCAACGAAAGAAAAAAAGAGGAAAAAGAAAATCCACAGAACATTATATTATTTCTCATTACCAGAATGAACCAAGTACAATAAATTAAAATTCTAAGTGCCAAACAAAACAAAACAGAAAGAGTCCATTAGAAATCCATTAAAATTGCTATATATTCATATTGTATATATAGTATTTGTTTGTCTGTAGCCAGCCTTTCAGGTGCATGCTCAGGTGGTGGGAGGGGATTTCTATGAAATAAACCCTTACACTGCCTTCTCCCCCCTGCAAAAAAAATAAAAAAAATAAAAATAAAAAAAGCTCTTTCCCATCACACTGTCAACACTGGGAACCAGGGAGGCAAAAAGTCAGCAAAGACACACTGTGCTTCAGGAGGAGGAGGAACCGCAGCGATGAACTCAGAAAAAGTCTTTCCGCCCTGCAGGAGTCTCTGGTTGCTGCGGGAGGAAGGAGCCGCTGGGAGAGCGGGGGAGGGGTAGAGGGAAGGCAGGTGTAGCTGTGCGAAGGTCTGGGGGGATGTTTTTTTTTTTATCTTCTTCATCTTCTTCTTCTTTTGACACCGGGTGCGAAGCGTCGGGGAGGAAAAGCAAAGCTGCGACACCCCCGGAAGCAGCAGTGCGCCATGTCTGACCACAGGCAAGTCAAAATAGAGATATTCTATATAGTGAGGATGCAACATGACACTCGGGGTGTTTCTTTACGTATCTGGGGCAGATGCTTTTCTTTTCTTTTTCTCTCTGTTTCTCGGTAGCCACAGTCTCCTGCCTTTACTACACTGTGTTTCCCCCCCGCCTGGATTCCCGGTGAGATTTCTTGGTCCAGGCATCGTCCATGGTGGTGGTGGTGGGGGGGGGCGCCAGAGCTCTCTGCTAGTGCATCGACGTGTCCTTCCTTCCGGTTGCAGTCTATAACACTGTCCATCGGGGGGAGTAGAGGGGAGGAGGAAAAAAACCCAACAAAACAACAGGTTTGGCTCCCACTATGTGTCTCTCTGTGCTCTGTCCTCGGCCCGGGTGTGTCTGCGGCCCCGCAGGGCGGCTCCGATGGCGCCCACTAGCTGTCAGGACACCTCGATGATCTCCATGCTGCCCGAGAAGCTCGACTGCTTTCCGATTTTGCCCAGTTCCTCCCGCGATCGGCTCTCGGAGATGCCCTCCTCGAACTCCATCTGACAGCTGCGCCGCTTGTACTGCTTGTCGGCCGCCGTGGTGGCGCCGCCGGTGCCGGCGTTGCCGCCGCCGGACGACGGCTTTGAGTCCCGGTGGTCTCGCTGCGTGGGGGGCTTCTCCCTCTGAGCTTTCTCCTGCAGCCTGACGCTCTCGCTGCACCCGAACGCCACGTACGCCGAGCTGCTCCCGAACCTCACGGGCGGCTCCTCGCCGTCCCTGAGCCCGCCCCCGCCCAGCTCCATGCCCCCCTCGCCCACCTCCTCCAGCCCGAAGTGCCAGGGGGCGTCGGCGGTGGGCGTGACGGGGGTGACGGGGGTGGTGGCCTGGACGGTGTCCCGGTGTTTGGTCCACATGGCCCCCGAGCCCACGGTGGGCAGCGAGGGCAGCGACAGCAGCAGCGAGCCCTTCGGGCCGTCGTCCAGCGAGGGGCTCTTGCTGTCCAGCGACAGGCTGAGGGTCTGGGGTGGGTGGGGGTGCGGCTGGGCGTGAATGGGGGAGCTGCCGGCGGCGCCGTGTTTGGGTTTCCTCCTCGGCCTGGAGGCGGAGGAGGCGGCGGCGAGGCGCAGGCTCCCCCCGCTGCTGGGCGAGGGAAAGGGCGACTCGGAGGAGGAGGCGGGGCTGTCCAGGAGGGGCGACGGCGAGCACACCCCGTTGGAGGCGGTGCCCGTCCCTGGGCTGTCCAGCTTGAAGAGCTTGGGGACGTCCTCCGAGTGCGTGGGCGCCAGGGCGGGGCAGTGGGGGGCGCCGTTGGGGGCGTAGACCGACTTGATGTCCAGGGAGAAGGAGCGCTTGAGCCGGTTGGTGTCCAGGATCCTCTCGGCCGAGAGGTGCAGGCCGTTGAAGCCCTGCTGGAGGGACGATGGCGACGGCAGCTTGGGCTCCGGCGGGAGGTGCAGCTCGGTGTGGCGGCCGTTGACCTCGGCGCTAACGCCGTTCATGCCGTTGATGCCGTTCATCTCCGGGCCGCTCTGCTTGGCGCTGCCGTCGGGGGTCTTGTCGTCGTCGGAGGTCAACACCTGCAGCAGCTGCAGGCCCTTCTCGAACTCCAGCAGCTGGCCGAGAAAGTTGAAGTTGGGGGATATGGAGGGTCGTCTGTCTTTCACAAATCTGGTGGGAAGAGGGGAGAAAAATGGGATGTGTCACTCGGAGAGAAACAGGTTCCCATCTGTGGTCTAAACCAGGGCAAACTTTTTGACTGGGGGGGCCACAGTGGTTTCTAAAATTTGACAGGGGGGCCGGAGCAGGAACAGGTGGATGGAGTGTTTTGGTGACCCACCTCATAGGTGTAAAAAACACGTTGTGGGATATGTAACACAGCCATTGTTATTACTTCCTTACTATTAAATATAATTTCTTTAATTTCGGAGGGCTACATTAAAAAGCTTAATGGGCCACATATGGCCCTCGGGCCATAGTTTGCCCACACCTGGTCTTGCCGTAGGGCGCTAGCAGTTTGGCTGATTTACACTCTGAATCCATTCGACATTCTGTCACCGGGCATCGGCCAATTAATTTCTCACGACTGGGGGAGGACGAGGAACCTTGTCATCTAGCGTTACCGGCAGCACCGGCTGGGCCTTTCACTGCGGCTGACACCTTAACTCGGCAGGTGGCCGGTGGGAGGAGCCAGCGTACCTGTAGGCATCGTCCGATGACAGGCCCATTGTCTTCATGATGTACGCGATGGCGATGGTCGCAGAACGCGAGATTCCAGCCAGGCAGTGCACAATGACTCTGCAGTTTGACACCTTGGCTTTGTCTAATGGTGGGAGGTGGTGGGGGGGCAGAGGAGAGGAGAAGAGAAGAGAGGGAGAACAATCAGCATCTGTTGAAAGCAAACTGACGTTTCCTAGCGGAACACAAGAGGTCACCTGAACGGATGTTACACCTGATGCTATTGTTGCCTGCACTGCACGGCGGCATTTATAAACCACCACAATGACAGCGCGTGGGATTAAATATCACTGCGTTTTTTTCTTTTACCCAATCCATGGGATTATTCAGTTTCCTTGTAAGGACATTTAATACTGTTCCTTGTTTACCATTATATTAAAAATGTGGATGCCAACTTTGGTTCACTATAGTTCTGCTTCGTCTCACCGATGAATTCATTGGTTTTGTCCAGCCAGGGAAGCAACTTCTCGCAGTAGTTGTCGTTCACTGGGATGCGCATGAAGTGGCTCTCGCTGATGAAGTCCGGCTTGGGGCAGGTGTTGCTGGCATTCAGCACGTAGGTGATGCCGTTCTGAGCCATCAAGTCCTACAGAGACACACGATGTTTAGTCTGAGGCTGCTTTGCTGCGAAGACAGCGCGCCGAGCTGCGCGGTGAGTCGCACCTTGTTGAGGACGTCCTTCTGCGAGCCCAGGTAGAGGTGCGGCAGGATTCGCGTCGGCCCCACGTTGGCCACAGGCAAGCAGGGCTGCGACAAGCTCATAGGTAGGTTGGTGGCAGGTTTCCCTTCACACAGGCCGGGGAAACAGGAGGAGAAGGCAGCGAAGCCTCCTGCATGGGGAAGAGGGAAGGAAGGAAGGAGCACAAACTGGTTAGGGCAGCCTAATGCTTTTCCACAGCGCAGCGACACAACACACTGGAAACTCTGCAAAGTTCCCGTCTTGAACATTGCAACACTGCTTGGCAGCGCAGGCAGACGCTCCAGTGGCCTCTGAGAGGTGAAAGTGGGCTACGGTGTCGGAGTGACGGAGTCCTGCTCCCTCCATCGTAGGAAAGAAAGACGCTCTGTGTCCCAGTGTATACATTAGCTTCAACCCTGGCCAGTCTGGAATGTGTGCGTCTGGCCCTTTAAGAGGCAGGCGGCTCCGCTTTTAGTGCGTATGTGTGTGTGTGTGTGTGCGCGCGTGTGTGTGTGTGTGTGTCTCTGTTTCCTGCATGAGCTCATGTCCTGTAGCAGTGCATTGCGTCAGGCTGGGGGAATGAGAGAGGCCACAGGTGCAGGGCCAGGACAGAGGCCCAGAAACATCCCCCTGCCTGACAGCACACCCCCACACACACACACACACACATATGCTCAATGATCACTCTCACTGTCTGTGAGCCTGTTTACACACACACACACACACACACGGACGCGCACACAAAGGCCGTGCTGCACACAAACACACACTCGCACACACACTTTATCCCAACCTCCTTCTGTTGGCCTCCACCCTGTAGTTATACAACTGCGGTACTGCAGAGTAATGATGACCGCGTGTGTGTGTGTGTGTGTGTGTGTTGAAGAGTGGGTAATGACCTTGTTGAGGAGCGTGCAGAAAGGGAGGGGAGGACTTCAAGGAAGCCCTGAGCTCAGGCAGGGAGATTAGAGCCTAATCTAGCTTCAGCCACGCCAAACCCAATCTGGAATGCGGAGAAATTACACACACACGTATACACACACACACACACACGCACGCACGCACACTCGCATGTGTGCACACACGGTCACAGAGTGAGAGTGAGTGAGACATGACATCATTGTGCTAAAGTAGCACACACAGCACGGCGCAGGCAGGACATTGCCTGCCGTTGTAACACACACACACACACACACACACACACACACACACACACACACACACACACACACACACACACACACACACACACACAGCTGACCCACAGTCAACAACATAAAGTGTGCGCACCCAGATTTGCAGACATGCTTAAGAGAAAAGCGCCACTTGTTGTTTGACTTGCCAGCGCGGCGGCCTCGGGGGAAGCGAGTGCATCCTCATGACCCAGACGCTATTCTGGGCACACTGTCCCTTTAAGAGCACAGCGAAGAAGGGTTGTCTGTTTTCAGCTATTAATGGCAACTGGCGGAGCAATGACATCAGCGCTCTCCCTGGGGTGGGGGGTGCAGCGGAGGGAGCGAGGGTGGGGGGTGATAGACGGAGGTGGAGAGCGAGCTGATAGCGGAGGAGTCAAAATGCAGAAGGAGGTGAAGCTGCTGAGAGATCTGCTGCAACTGCTGCTGCTGCTGCTGCTGCTGCTGCTGCTGCTGACCGAGCGGCCATTTGTAGGTCACAGTTTTGCTCCGGGCCGGGCCGGGCCGGCCTGGCGCTGCGCAATTTCCAAACCGGAGGCAGCCCTCAAAGATATGGGGCGGCGTTAGCACGGCGGTTAATTGATAAGACAGAGGGAGGAAGGGGAGTTCCTTGAAGGCTCTCTTCCTGGTTCCCAAGCTGCTCGGTGCGCATAGAGCAGGCGCTACTTATAGACCCCCCCCAACCTCACCCCCCTCACACTGTATGCATCTTGGGCGAGGAAGCGGCACTTTCCTGCCGACGGTCGGATCAACAGGAAAAAGAGCCCGATGTTCCTTTCTCCTCCAGGACATTGTTGGAGAGTTGTTAGAAGGCCAGAGCAGCGGACGTTCCACAGTGGAGACGCATGAATGAGAAGAATCCTCCAAATATACCCCAAACTACGCACGTTAACAATTCAATTACAACAATTCAACTAGAAGGCGAATGGTAGGTGGCACTGCAATCAGAAGCATTGGAACAGTGTCAAACCATGGTCGTGGAGGGAAACAGAAAAAGGACGGCGCTCGTGCAACAAAAACATCATCATCAAACATAAAGCCCAGGCTTTTTGGTAAAAAATTGGTCAGGTGTATTCAAAATTGTAATCATGAATAATTCCAAAAGTAACTGTGACTTAATTATGCGCTTTTCTCCAGTAATGTAACTGATTAATTTTATTTTGTTATTAAATTACGTAACGATGTTACATGTAACTTGTTACTCCCCAACACTGCCGATACCTTACACCTACAGACACCCGACACTGTGGACCAGGCATGGGCAAACTACGGCCCGGGGGCCATATGAGGCCCGTTGAACTTTTTAATCCGGGCCGCCGAACTTGATTAACTTATATTAATAGTAAGTAATAAAATAGCTGTGTTTCATCCTTTTATTCAGTGTTTTAACAGTCATTTCAATAAAGAGCTAAATACTGCGGGGCTTCAAAGACACTGATTTGTTGGAACTTTGCTTTTGTTCATTTTCAATATTCAGACATTAAAGCACATGTTTTCTACATATCCCATGATATATTTTTCCCACCCACTAGGCAGGTCACCAAAACACTGAATCCATCTGCTGCTGCCCCTGTGTTTGCCCACCCTCACCTGGACCTTCCATTGGCTGCACGATAGCGACCAAGATAACAGGAGCCGACGTCACGTTTGTGTTGGCCCATCAGCGCAGTGGCTGAAGGCTGAGACCCGGGTCCAGAGATAAGATGTGGGGACGGAGTGTCTCTGAGGTGATCACACACATCACACACAGGGACACCACGGTGACGTTATACGCACACGTCGGCAAACACCTTAGTCGCAGTCAGCGCTGATAACATGTGAGTCACTCAGGAGATAGAGGGTCCCCGCCACACCACACACACACACACACACACACACACACACACACACACACACAGAGGGCAAATAAGCCGAAGAGACGTGGCCTCACATTCTCCAAAAGACAAACGGTGACACATCTGTCCATTCCAATCTAAGCACACGAGGCGCGCACATAAACACACTGTACCATCAGACTGAGGTCACTGAAAATACCCCATGACACACACACACACACACACACTCACACAGAGGCCAGCTGTCTGAGGAGATGACATCAGAAAGTCAACAGGGAGAGATGAGTTCACCTCAGCCTGATAGTTTACGGAGGGCTGATTTCTCCTGCTTTCACCGTGTCGCTCTGGTTTTAACATGGAAGAAGCAGGGGAACTCTCGTCACGCCTCACAAGAGGCCGATTCAATCCTCTTATTATTACTACCATTGTCGCTGAGTCATGCATCTGTAACCTCTGGAAAATGTAAATGGGCAGGATGTGACTAACCCAGTTCTGAACACGCTGCTCCAAATAAAGGAAAAAAAAAATTCCCCAAAAAAAGAAGAAGAAAGATACGCACAAGCGGGAAAACGGGGCGCTGTGTGGCCGCGGGCAAAAAAAAAATAAAATCTTGGCAGCGCAGACTTCCTTTTTCCGCCTCCCTCAGCCACTTCATCACTTATGCAACTGCTTATGTTTTTCCCTCCTCTCGGCCTCGTTGGCGCTCCCGCCTATTCAAGGTGCGCTTGGATCGTTATTCGCCATCATTTATTTTGAAACGGGCCACAATGTCGGCCAATGTGTACGGACGCATGTGTGTTCTGTGACGCTGTGAGGATGGACAGAGGAGGAAGATGAGTGGAAGAGGAACCCTGGAGATCCTGAGCAGACACACAACACCTGCCCCCGCCTGCTGCGCTGCGGCGGTGGAGCAGGAGGCTCCGCTGTTACATCACTGCCCCGGGTACAATCGACTGGCTGGTCAATACCAGAGCCCCCCCCCCATCTTTATGCCCTGTGTGTGTGTGTTCAGTTGCCCTCTTTAACGCTGCCTTGTTAATGGAGCGGCGCACACACAAAGCAGACATGTACATACTCGAGAGAACACACACACACACACACACACACACACACACACACACACACACACACACACACACACACAATGCAGCCTGGGGGCCATTGATCTGGCTGAATGAGCGCTCCCTGCGCACCCCTCCGTCGCTCCCTTCTTCTGTGGTTCATATCAGGGGAGACATGACGCCATCCTCTGTGCCCCTCCAGCTGTCCCACCTCTCCCCTCCTCCCCCTCCTCCCTCTGCTGGGAGTGGGGGACATTAGCATCTCAATGGCATCCCCGCCTTTTCCCTCCTCCCCCCCGCACACTCCCACCATCCTCCAGCCTTCCAAACATGACATCATTACACACTCAGCACCACAAAGGCAAGAGCTGCAGGCCCGGAGAAGCAATGGGCAATTTGTGTGTGTGTGTGTGTGTGTGTGTGTGTGTGTGTGTGCGCGCGCGCGCGTCTGTCAGATGTGTGCAGATTGACAGAGCATGTATGAGCGAATGGGATGAGGTCATCGCTTTTCATGCAGGATGATGATGGGAGGAGGAGGAGGTGGAGGAGGAGGGGGAGGGGGGGTTGCCCAGAATGGCTGTATAATAATGATAATAGCAGCTGGGCTGATAGTGAAACTCATCTTTGTTCTGCTACCTTTGTGTGCAGATAATGATGATGGACCAGGTGCCCTGAATCCAGGCTGTTTCAGCGCTGCACGAGCTTCACCAACCCCGCTCGTTTTCCCCCCTGCAGCTGACTGCAGGATGGATGGATGGATGGATGGATGGATGGATGGATGGATGGATGGACGGACGGATGGATGGATGGATGGATGGATGGATGGATGGATGCCTCTGAATTAACATTAGTGTGCGGCTGGATTCTATTTTCACTTGCACTGACGACGCACGTGTGACTTTCCTTTTCTTTGCACCGGCTGATGACCTCATCGCGTTCGGCCAGCCAATCGTACGCGTGCACACATGCGCTCGCAAACACAAAGGAGCGCGCCCGCTGCGAGAGCGTCGAGGCGGCAGGTGTGGAAGCTTTGCTGTGTAAAAAAAAAAAAAACTACTTCGGACCGGCTCTCTGCCTTTCAACGTGGATTTAAGGTTTGCGCACATGCACCTTGCACAGTCGCACTCTCACCAAGTCCGACGTATCAAATGCGCCGCCGCCGCTGACGTTTCCTGCAGCATGCGTGTTGCCATGCGGAAGGGCTCTCTTTTTCTGCCGTTTGCACGAGCACTGTGCATTGCCTCATTGCTCTGTGTGAAAGGTGTCGAGTTCGACACCTGCAGTGTGCGGCTGCACACACACTGATAACATGCTCAGCGATGAGACCCTGCACACATGGAGCCTTTGTGGTTCGTTCGCAGCCAAATGACTGAATGAAAGCAATGACATATTAATCCCAGAACCCTCCAAAAAAACAAAACAGTTTTCTTCCAGCCTTTATTTCCCGTTTCATCTTTCGGATCATCCTTTCTTTCCGCCTCGGAAGAAGGCGATCCAGTGTTATTCCTCCCTGCAGAATCCCTGTGCAATTGCACACAACCTTGATCAACTACTTATATTTCACTAAAGTGCAATAAACACTTATTTATCATCACTTATTTTTTTACTTTAACTTTTTCTTGTGTATATACATTTTCTTTATTTCTTTTTACTTCTCTCATGGCACTGTACCTGCTGTTGTACCATGCAAATCTCCCCATTGTGGGATAAATAAAGACCTTCTTCTTCTTCTTCTTCTTCTTCTTCTTCTTCTTCTTCTTTGTTGTTTTCATTGCGGTGCTACAGCATTAACCTTCACTATCAGACCTCTGGCCATCCTTAAGATTCACTTCGCAGTTTGCCCGCAGTTTGAATACTTGAACCCGACCCACCATGCCGGTGAGCTCGTCTGTATTGCTCAAAATATCATCAGGGGCTCCCCCCCCCCACACATCTGACATGCTGAGAGCAGCGGTGATGTAATTCATGACCGAATCTTCAACAGCTTTAGCATTTCTCCGCTAAACAAAAAGAAAAGAAAAATCCCCAGCTTCGTTTTCTTTTCCTGCACAGACATTCTGACACTTGTAGTCAACTCTGTACAAAAAGTCAGCGCGTTTCTCACCGGAGAAAAAGAAAAAGAGGAAGAGTCTCCACACTCTCATGAATAATCGACACGCATGCACGGCAACACATTGCATTACGTCAGCGACTCGGCGTTCCGGGTGGATACAGACCTCGCAGCTCTCTGCCCTCCTTCATCCGGCGGACCCTGATCTTCAGCCTCATGTCGGTGTCGCGCAGGTCCGGCCAAAAACAGTCCTCCGCTGGGGCAATCACCACATCCAGAGGCATCCCCCAGATCACACAGTCACAGGCCGAGGGGAAGCGCTCCTTCAGGTGCCCTCACCAAACGCAAAACAAACGAAACCAAGAAAAAAGCGTCCACAATCCTGCTGGGCTGGGACTCCCGCTGCACACAGTCAAGTGTTCCAAGAGAAAAGAGCCGCTACGACAATAGACGCTCCAGAATATCTGCAGACACCCTCATCAAGTCCACCACCGCAAACGGCAACGAAAAAATCCCAATGCAGTGACCACAAAAATTCCTGAAATGCTCCGGCCTGAATATTAGGTAATGCTGTGGTTGAGCGAGGGAAGGTCGCCCACGCCAGTGGTTGCTGGATGACGGGATGTGAACCAGATGTAATCTGCCTGCAGCTGCTCCGCCGGCCGTCCGCTGGTCTCTGAGAGCGCTCGGCTCTGTCGCTCAGCTCAGCTCTGTCGCTCTGTCTGCTGTGAGCCGTCGTCCCAGAGAGCAGCCCACTATTGTTGTGCCGCTGCGATCTCCCCGTCTCTCATTCGCTCCGTGGCCAGCTCACACTCCTCCCTCTCTGTCCCCCCTCCCTCTCTTTCTCTCTCTCTCTCGTTCTCTCGCTCGCCCCTGCACAGCGCCACTCTCTCGACGAGCTCACTGGGTGAATGAGCTCACTTGCCGTGAGCTCAGGCTCTGCCCTCCCTCTCCCCCTCCTCTCGTCCCTCCCTTCCGTCCCTCCTCCCATTTCTTGTGGAGCCAGAGCTCCGTCATAGCTAACGTCTCAGGCATGTAACCACATTCCTTACTCATCCAGCAAATATGCAGCCACCTCAGGGGCCTAGCAGGCCCTCCGTCCGGGGAGGATCAGGCAGGGCCCAACCTCTTCTCAGGCTTTAATGCTGAACCAGCCTGGACAGCTGTCCATCACAGCTACAACTGCAGCGGGCCACCGTTTAGTCCATCACATCATGCTGGCAAAGAAGTAGTGTGAGATATTCCTCTGCTCTCAAATTGGCTGGGAGTTATATTTGCATTTTTCAGCATTTGGGCAGCTGATTAATACACACTACCAGTCAAAAGGTTGGACACAACCTGATGAATTTAATGTCGTTGCTTTCATTCTCCTGACTATTGACATTGCAGTCTCTCACTGAAGGCATCAAAACTACGTATGAACACACATGGAATTTTGTCGGACAAAATGAAAGTGTAAAATAACTCAAACAAGTTTCATATTTAAATTCTTCAAAATAGCCACCGTTCATAAAAAGCATATTTCGAGTTATTAAACGTGTTTTTCTTTGCTGCAAAATTACATATATCTTGCTCATATATTTGATGTCTTCAGTGTCTATCTGCAGTGTTGAAAGTTGTAAAGATAAAAAAAAAAAATTGCATGAGAAGGTGTGTCCAAACTTTTGACTGGTAATCTACTATGAAATTGACACTGCTGGCTTATTGTGTTTCAATTCCTTAACTTCTCAAGAGGAACGATGACACCTGTGTGTTTTCCGTGAGGGCGCGCCGCCAAAGTTGATTTTCAAACAGGTTTTTGCACCTCTAACACGGCAGAAGCGTCTCATTGTGGTTATGGCTCTAAGTGCACTAGAGCCTGGAGGAGGGGAGACCGTGCCAGACTGCTGAGAGCCGATTTTGTCAGTGAAGGTGCGGGAATGTATGACCTCACTGCATTTCTTGCACCGGGTCATAATCTGACAACGCCCATGGTGTTTGGACGCTGCTGCTTCCTGCTGCCAGAGGATGAAACGGCCTCGATGGGAGAGAAAACGACAAGGGAGGAGGAAATAGTCGAGAGGAATTTCGGAAGAAGAAAACAGACAAAGGGGCAGAGAGGACTCCTCGGGGTGATGCATAGACCAAACGGGCGTGTGGTTTGCAG
Organism: Thamnaconus septentrionalis; assembly: GCA_009823395.1. Lineage (NCBI taxonomy): Eukaryota > Metazoa > Chordata > Actinopteri > Tetraodontiformes > Monacanthidae > Thamnaconus > Thamnaconus septentrionalis. Next base: position 13,997,154 of record CM020513.1, read on the forward strand.
ACATCATCCATCTAACAGGCCACAGACTCCTACTTTACTATGGAATGAAAAACATGTGGGCCACAAGGCTCGCAGCACTGGACTGAACACCCCCCCGCCGCCCCCCCCCGCCCCACACACACACACACACCTCTCTCCCCCTGCTGGAAGAAGGGAGGAAGGTTAGGGACAGGGCAAACTACAAAGCAGGATGAACGTGTTGGAAAAAAAAATGCTGTTTTTTTTTTTTTAAACTTACAGTGATGACATCAGTGTCAGTTGAAGGCCTTCACTGATTGTGTATTGCCATTGTGCTGTATTGTAATATGACGTCTTCTTACAGTTGCAGTTGCTCTTCACTGTTGTTGTTGACCTCCTTTTACAGGTACTGTGCCTAATATAACAACTGGCAGGGGCAGCACCAATGTAAACCAGCCCATGGCTGAAATTGGGTGCCATCACGTGCCTGCAAAGCGGCGTGCTGTACACTGTACACTGTCCTATTGAATAATAATTAAATTAATAAATTGAAATTGATTATGCCCTGCGATGAACTGGCGACTTGTCCAGGGTGGACCCTGCCTTCGCCCTAAGACAGCTGGGATAGGCTCCAGCAGACCCCCGTGACCCTGAATAGGAATAAGCGGGTAAAGAAGATGAATGAATGAATGAATGAAATTGATTATTTTGCACTTTACAGACAAACAGCACACATTTCTGAAAGTAGCAGCTGTCACGAGTCAACCAATCAGAATTTGTGTCTGTTCAGCTTCATGCAGAAACGCCGTAACGCACGTGATCACATTTGAAGCTTGTCAGATTCGCTTCGAGCACATGAAGTCATCGCGGCCCCCTCCCCTACCCTCCATCCCCCGCCTCCCAGCTCCAAAATAAGGCAAATAAGCCTGCACAGGCTGTCTTGTTAAGGGGCCAGCTGCGTGTCGACTGACTGACCTCATCCCATCTCTGAAGACCCCCGAACGGTCGCGCTGGGCTGAGAACAGCCTGACGTCACCCTCTGTTCAAGCGCGGGTCAGTGGCGGCGCAGGAAATAGGTCACTCGCGATGATGAGTGCAGTGAAAAATGCAGACACTGGCCATGGTGGTGGGTGGGTGGGGGGGGGTCACACACACACACATAATCACACACACACAGACACACACAATCATCATGAGGTGCCATGTAATCACACCTGCACACACACACACACACACACACACACACACACACACACACACACAGTGTCTGCAGGTGTGGCACTCCATAGTGGTCACAGCGGGAACTGCACTTCAAACACACTGATTGCTGCCGCCGTGGTGGCCACACACACACACACACACACACACACACACACACACACACACACACACACACACACACACACACACACACACACACAGGCTGGCTGTTGTGTACTGTCTGTGTGGTCCCAAAGCCATAAAAACCAGCAGGAACCGACGCACAAAGTGTCGACAAACAGCAACTAAACAAAAGAAAGCGCCTGTGGTCCGACGCTCAAACACAAGCTGAGTTCCTGAAGCAAACATCTCACCCCCCTCTCACCCCGCCCCTGGTGGGCCCGGGACCACAGGCTCCGCCCACCGATAGCCTGAGTGGAAACTGTGATTTCTTACATTGATAAAGCCATTATTTGGATTTGAAATGCAGACTTGAAACAAAAAAACTGCTCAAACTGGAGGCAATGTTCTGAGCGAGAGCATCAGGTCCACTGGTCAGGGGCCTGGTTAACCCCCCCCACCCCTCCCACCCCCACCTCTCGTTCCAGTCCTTAGCAGGGTAACACAGCTCAGAATAGAAGGTGTGTTAATTAGAAAATAACAGCCAAGGCCCTGTAAATGATGGCCGGGCCCCGTTTTATTGCCTGCACATGTGCGGCCTGAAATAGGTATGACAGTCACTTGAGGTGCATCCCCCACCTCCTCCGGCGCTGACATCTCTTAGATTTAGGCCTCGCTTATATGGCTTGTTGCTGGGACAACACGCGGTTTACACGTACACACACACAAACACACACGCACACAACTGTTGAGCGGCCAAAACAGCGAGGGAGAGGAGACCAGATCGCTGAGGGAGACAGAAAAAGTGTGCAAAGGCCAACAGGTCCACGCGGTCCTGACCAGCAGGGCAGCTCTGCTTCCCTCTCCTTTCTACATTAATAAAATTATTATCTTTGGAAATTTCCTGAGGGGTTTTTTAAGAGCAATTTGAGCACAGTGCTTTTATAAGAGGCAAGGCTTGTACAAGCAGCTTCGGTTATGAAAAAACACAATTGACATCTTATAAATGCAATTATAATCTTGAGATTATATGGCCAAAATAATCGTGCCTTTCAAGAGAACCACAGCAGTGGCACAGAAAAGAGATCAAATCAGACACATTCATTTTGCTTTACTTTATGTTTTGTCCCTAATATTTGCTGTTTTTTTTAATATTGAAATGAATAAATGAAATAAAAAAAAAAAAAAAATATTAAAAAATATAAAGTCAGGGAACCTGTTTGGATTTTTTTTTTTTTTGTTTTTTTTTTTAGAAAACTTAGTTTAATTTTCCTAAAAGTAATCATGCTATAATGAATAACAATGTGTAATAGTTCAATTGTGTTTATTATATCTTCAGTTTTCATATTCCTCGAAGTGTGACACTTCTGAGGAAGGCGGAAGCTCCACCAAAACATGTCAAGGTAGCACAAACAGAACCCTTGTGCGAAAAAAAGACAGTGTGTCTTTAAAAATATAACATCAACCAAATTGTATTCTAAAAAAAAAAAAATCTGCCATTAATGCACCATCATTATCATGATTAAAAAACAAACCATTTGACACAGGCTGTCAGAGCTGCCTGGCCAGCGAGACAGGCAGTGACAGGAGCGTCATCCTACACCGCAGATCATCTGTCAGCATATCGCAGGAAAAAGAGACGTCACCCTCCGGATAGAGCTGGTGGGGGCGATGAACACTGCCAGTTAATGTGTGCATGTGCGTGCGTGTGTGTGTGTCTCTCTCTCCTGAGTGTGTCCACACGTGTGTGGCATCGCAGCCTGGCGTTGAGTTAGACGACAAATTTGCAGTGACCAAAAAAAACCAATTATTCGCTGCAACATGCTGTTGATCACACGTCGCGTCCTCCTGCTCGCTCCCAGCGCTTGGGAGATTTGTGCCGATGTTCGTCCGGCAAGGTTTGCGTGTCCGTGCGTCGTGTGCAGATAGTGCCGCTTGTGAGGGGATCAGTAACAGGGCTGCTCTCGCAGTGATGTAATGCCTACAGGAGAGCACAGCTGCCATGCCTGGGGGGTGAGGTAGTCAGCGGGGGAGGGGCAGGCGGTGGGGGGGGGGGGGGGGCAGATGGAGGGATGGAGTAATTGATGATCGGGTGGTGCAAGAGGAAAGGAAGCGCAAATTTGGATTGTGTGTGTGTGTGTGTGTGTGTGTGGGGGGCAAGGCATTGAGTGGGGTAGGGGAGGCAGGGGGGGGGGCTGAGTCCATAGGGAGGCCGTAACTGAATTGATGTCGTCATATCTCAAAGAGACCTGAAGAAAAAGGCGCATATGTTATTCTGCGGGTGTGTGTGTGTGTGTGTGTGTGTGTGTGTGTGTGTGTGTGTGCTAAGTAATAAATATTGAGGTCCTAATCTTGGCTCTCTTGAATGCAGCAAACAAATACACAAATATTTTTTGGTACTTTTGACATTTATAGGAAAGGTGTAAAACCACACATTTAATTTGAAATGGCTCAGCATCTTTGTCTGCTGACAGTCTCACCTGTTAAAGGTCCTGTATCATGCAAATATTATACTGTATATATATATATACTCACTTCACCACTGCTTCAAGTCTGAAAAGAAAAAGAAAAGCAAAGCCCACCCTCTACTTTGCTTGCTCCCCCCCAGTCTGTACAGTCAGCTAACTGTGGTGTGAAAATTATTTGTGCTATGCAGTTTGTTAAAAGAAGAAAGATTTGGTAGGCAGCCCAAAATTGTGAAACTGATGGAATTACAACCTCCATAGAGAACTACAGAGGCACTTGAAGAACACCGAGCAGCAATATAGAACAGCAAGGACTGAGCTTGCGCCACTAAATTTGTTCTCCGGCAGATAAGGCGCATGTGACCGGCGCTACTTGGATGTAAAGGGTGTGTGAGATGAACAGAGCACCGGGACACGAGCTGCGTGTGCGCTCGCACATGACGTAGTTTCATCTTTATCTGTGCAGCCCCGCAGGGAGGCCTGCTGCACATCAGTCATGCGGCAGACCCCCTGCCCTCCAAACAACTTAACCGGTGCAGAAGGAACTCAGCAGGGGGGGAGGGGAGGCTAGCGCACCAGTAAATGTATCCCACTGGCAAGAAAGCCATTTAACGCACAGATACAGTTTATACACACGGCCGAGCAAGCATGAGTACAACACACACACACACACACACACACACACACACACACACACAAGAGGAGCACAAGCTATCAAATGCACCGAGGGGGGCCCTTCAAGACCAGATGAGCAGGTTCTAAATCCCAGCTGGAGATGTGTGTGTGTGTTTTGTGTGTCTGTGCATGCGAGCAAGGATTGCTGAGCTGCAATATGAAACAACACTTGAGACATGTGTGCACAGTATGCACGGAAAAAAAATAAAATAAAGTCAGTGCATTCTTCTTCTGTCAGAATGAGTGAGGTGAGGAGAGTTCATCTTCAGGAGGTTTGCATTTTCAAAAAATAATAATTTGCATATAACATAGAATCAGGCTCGGTGCCGTATGTGTGCAGGTTAAATGTCACCCACATCGATCTTAAGTAATCCGAAGATGAAGAATTAGTGTGTGTGTGTGTGTGTGTGTGTGTGTGTGTGTGTGTGTGTGCCTATATGTGCGTGCTGCTCTGTTTGATTTCCCCAGAGGTGAATTTATCTGCACAGCTTCACCGGAGCGGAACCGATTGTTATTTTATTCTAAATGCTAATAGCTTCCGTTGCAGTGCGCAGAGTTTTCCTTGCGGCGCTTTAAAGGAGAACACATCGCACCTCCCCGTGCCCATTTCTGTCATGCCGGATACTGTAACACACCCGCAGACAGACACACGCGGGCGCGCACGTCGACCGGTCGGCGCTGAGCGGAGCAGACGTTGGCTCGGTTTGCCTCTAACGAGCTTGTTCCGCCTCTATATGCAGACTGACAGGCAGGTCTCAGATCAGCTCAACACTAATTATCCTCTACTGGTGCAAGTGGCAGGCCGGCTCTATGCAGACACCAGCGCTGGAAGCTGAGCCATCTGGACCTCTGCTGAACGAGCAGCGACAAGATGCGGGCCGACTCGCGCACGGACATTAGTCGGCTTGCGTTAGGTCTCGAGGCCTCTTGCTCGGCAGCAGATCTCCAACCAGGTTGAGTGTCTGTTTGGCCTTTCCAGTGTCTGTCTGCGCTTTCCACCGGGGATTATGATGAGACTCCGCAAATATTCCTTCACGTAACAAAAACACTGTTACCTCATCGCAGGCGCTGCTCATGGCACAAAGACAAGCGCATACGCTACCAGTCAGACGTTTGGACACACCTTCTCATGCCATTTCTGTCTAATCTTTACAACTTTCAACACTGCAGATAGATACTGAAGACATCAAATATATGCAACAAAGAAAAACACGTGAAATAACTAAATAAGCTTTTTATGAGAGGTGGCTATTTCAAAGAATTTAAATAAAAAACTTATTTGAGTTATTTTACAATTGTTTCCTACATAATTCAATGTGTGTTCATGCATAGTTTTGATGCCTTCAGTGAGAAACTGTAATGTCCATAGTCATGAGAATGAAAGAAAAGACATTAAATTCATCAGGTGTGTCCAAACTTTTCACACACCCGTGTAAATGTAGGAATGCGTATTAGTATCTTTCCATCTTGAGAGCTAAATAATTGAAACAAATGTGGCTGTTCAAAAAAACAAACAAACAAACAAAAAGATTTTACATTCAGGAACACATACAGGATTGGGAGTGGTAGTGGGGGTGGGTTTGAGTGGCCGGGGACATGGTGTGTTCAGGGCCCTGGAGACACTGCGTGGTTCATGGTGACATCACTCCGCTGGCTGCACCAGAACAATAGAGAAGAAGTGATGTAATGCTGCGAGAGGAATTGGAAAAGCTGTTTGTGTGTGCACCCCCTGCCAACGCCTACATCATGCCTTTTCGCTAATGACATTTTCTAATTGGCTAATGGGACGACTGAACTTTTCCCCGCTCTCGTCAAAGGGCAGCGATGTAAAATAGTCAAACGGCCCCCGACATCAACTTTTGCGTGGCGGCGTAGTGCGTTTCCTCTTAGGCGTCTCCTTCCCTCACCCCGGGGAGCTCTGTTGTCACTGCACCAGAAACAGGAAACAGTTACACAACAGAAGGGGAAGTTGCCTCTCGACGGACTGCCTTCATCTACGCGTTGTGTGTTTGTGTTTGTGTGGAGCGAACGCGAGCGCGTCACATCGCGCCGTCCGATCACAAACTGCCGCATTCCTGAAAATCTAGGATCTCTGCAGCGAGTCGCTATCGGCCTCAGGGACTCGCATGTGGTCGGGATGTCTTTGTGGCGATAAACCGGCCGACATACCGGGGAAAGTGTCAAACCACCGAGGCTTTGAAAGTCACTGGTCGCTCCCGCAGGCAGCAGGTCAAACCCCTGAGAGACAAAATCCCTCGACTGACTTCTGGAAAATCGTTAAACCCGAGCGAAAATACATTTTTCCCATACTGTATCACCGGACAAGTAGTGTTGTAGTCAAGACCGCACCAACCGAGACCAAAGACGTTATCAAGAGTAGAGAGTATTGAGATCGAGACCAGACCAAGACTTTATATATCAAAGAAAAACAACAATAAAACAGAAAAGAATGACCAGTATCATTTTTAAATTCAAGTTGACTTCTAAATAGAACAGCAACATTTCTTCAGCAAGGTATCTTTTAATAATTTTCTTCAACATTTTGCTGCTTTGCCATTTTCAAAAAAAAATTAACTAACTAGAAATAAGGGGTTGTGTCACTCTGGGTGTCACAAACAGCGTGTAAAACAGCAGCAGCTGGATTCTTTTCAGTTATTATCTGTCATTGTAGAGTTGGCTGAGCCTTGACTGGTCTTGATGAGAAATCCCGAGTCCGTCCTGTCCGAGGCCGAGACAAGACCGAGTAAAAATGCCTCAGAGTCCGAGACGAGACCGAGACCTTTAAAAAATGGTCTGGACCGATCCCGAGTACTACAACACAACAGACCAGAAATCCAGCAGCCTAAATGTCATCAATCATGTCAATTTGGTGAAGCGAGAAGGCGACGCAGCGGCATGCCGGAGATAAGAGCATCAAAGACGATAAACAGGAATGGGCCATTGTTCCGAGGGAATGACGCAGCAGCGGGGCAGTGCGAGCATGAATGGAATCTGGTGGACGGAGGCCAGCTCCTGCTCGGATAAACCCGCATCATTCGGAGCTGCGCTCCTCTCCCTTCCCCGTCCGCCTTTGGAAATTTCCACTCCAAGCATGTGTGTCAAGAGTCCTCTGGATTAAATCCTGTGGGTAGCGAGCGGATGGCGCAAGCGGCCCGGCTGCCGAGCGCTTGGCCCGGATTCAGGGTGAGGCTTGAGCTATGAGGCGCTGATGGCGGGGGGGCCGGGGGGGGGGGGAGTGGGGGGCGGGAGGAGGCAGTAGCACGGAAGAAGTTAGCGAGCTGTGCAGCCTCAGCTCCTGTTGACCCCATGTGTTGACACCGCCTAGGTAACGAGTTTAAACAAACTATTTTTACCGCCGTGCCGGATGAGTGCTTGACAGAGTCGGTTTGGGATGATCGGGGGCCTCCGGATAGATTTTCAAATGCGGCGGGATGCCAGGAGGTATGCGCTGCGAGCGGACTGTATACACAGCAGCTTAAAAGACTGGGATGGCCGGAACGCCGCGCTGGAGCGCCGCTCCGTGGGATTGGTTTGTGGGCAAAGGGGCGACGTGCTGATATTCCCAGTATGTTCAAGAAACACACAAGTCACGTCTTCTGACGACGACATGCCGGCCTCGCCTGATGGTGAACTTCCCAGAAACCAGACGAGGGAGTCGATCGTTTACTTATTTGCTCCTCTGCTCCACTCTTCAGAAAATGTTGAAAACCCTCAGTTCTGCAACTCAGCCCTCTATTTTTGATGATGTTGCAAAAAGGCAGTGGTGCGACTCTCAGGTTAGCGACTCCACCCCCCCGCCCCCCTCCTCAGCCATGTCTTGTCATGGATCGACCTGCGAGACCATCTCACTATTGCCCTGGTTTTGCTCAGTTCAAAGCATGTGCACGGCACAGCAGTGCATCAAGTAATTTCAAGTGCACTGTGGGAAACAAGAGTTTGTTTTTTTTTAAGATAATTAATCATGCAAGCATGCATCTCCAGCCAGCAAAGAAAATAAATAACTGAGAACAGCTACAATACGTGACCTTTGAAAAAAAATAATTGCGAAATACTTTGAAAGGGAACTATTTTATGTAACAGAGACCCAAATCTAATTTCACAATAATACAAGACTGAGTTTCTGAGTTTTTTTTCGTGTATTTCTGTGAAACACGTCCAGCCTCTAAATTCAACTAAACTAAACTCCAACTGGCACGGCCTCTCTCTCTCTTTCTCTCTCTCTCTCTCTCTCTTTTTCTCCCTTCTGTTTTTCGCATGCTGCAAGAATTTGTTTACAAACGTCCGCGCCTCTTGCATACGCCTGCTTGGCCTCTTCAGACGGGACAATGTGAACGACAGCAGAGACGAAGAGGAGAGGAAGAGGAGCAGGAGGCGGAGCAGCGGGAGCAGCGGGATCACGTCACTGCAGAAACATGTTGGCCGTGGCTCGCATTAGCACACATATGCATTACAGCATGCCTGCAGACACGCACGCACACGCACACACATGCGTACACACACACCCACACACACACACACGCTGGCCTGTTTTTTTTTTAAGGAGGAAAAAGGGAAAATGACATCAAGCTCATCATGTGAGGCCAATGAGGGAGTGGAGGAAGGGGGGGGGAGGGAGGTAGGTGGGGGAGAGGGGGGCACTGGCAGCCTCACAGCTTTGTTACATAAAACTGAGCGCAGGCCTCATCCAGGCCCTTGTTACGCCCCCCGTGTGAATGTGCTGCAGGATTTTGGCACACCTGCGCTCAGCATTTTTAGCCGTGACCTCATCCAGGTGTGAGCCTACATTAAAAGGTGGTGTTAACATACCTGCAGAGTGAGCGAGCGAGCGAGGGAGCGAGCGAGAGCAGGGGGAACAGCAGCGTTATGTCACGGAGCGACGAGGCTGTAACACTTCTCAGGGTGAGGAGGTGATGTCATGGATATTTCTGAGGGGGCCATTTGGGTTGGTTGACCTTTGTGCTGCTGGGGCGGGGCCGCTGTGTGTGTGTGTGTCCTTGTGCATGTGTGTGTTTGTTTATCTGCAGGCCGGGGGTGAGAGCACCAAGGCCACTGGCGCCAGATGTGACGACCGCAGGAGTCTGGGGCCTAAAAATAGCGCTCTGTTCTCAGCACCGTGAAAGAGAGGAGGGACGGGGGAGGGGAGGGGGACCAAGGGGAAGCGGCGAGGCGAGGTCATTGAGAAGAACGTGTCTGGGGTCCCAGGGGAAGGTGAGCTCACCTCCTAATGGCACCGCTGGCTCCTTCTCAATGAAATCATTGATCGGCCGGAGCTCCCCGCGGCGTAATGGAGACGGCTCGGACGGAAGAAGGACGGAGGGGGTGGGGGTGGTGGGGTGGTGGGATGGGAAGGGGGGTCAGGTCTGGGGTTTTGGGGGGGAAGGTGGGGCGGTGACCTCGGGGAACGGGGGTGGGACTGAAGTTCAACCTCTACGACCTGCGACATGGTCAATCACAACACACCTGAGGGCCCAGCGGACACACACACACACACACACACACACACACACACACACACACACACACACATCACACACATCGATTCATCACTGCTAATTGCTGCTATTACAGACATAATTATACATTTATTTGTCTGGCTGGGGAGACAAACTCCAGATGGTCCTCTTGGCAGGCAACACTTTATGCAGATGTGAAAAACACTTTCGGACACTTTTAAAATTTTACTCCGTCCAAATTACAGTCATTAAATATTTGCCAATTTTGAGAATTGTTTTTGTTTGTGTGGTTTAAAAGGTTTGGCTGCATCAGACACACCCAAACAAATGGCAATTAGTTTAGTTCTAGTACTAAGGACATGCTGAGACATCCGGTTCTGAGCTGGGTGGAACAGTGCAGCATGTCGGGTTATTCATGGCGATTTCAGCAAAAATGAACTGCACTCGGAGACTCAAGACTGATTCTTTTGCGCAATGCGGCGCAACACAAAAGTACGAGGTGTCCAAAAACCTTTTTCCACCTGGTGGCCTGCCACTGAGTTCTAAATGGAATCACCGCGTTGAGGCCTGACATGTGGCGCGTCGACAGAAGCCCCCTGTCACTCGACACTAACGCAGTAGAGCACGTTGACTTTGTTTTTCCAGTGTTTTGTGACACCAGTACCAGTATGTGAGGTCAGCCAGGGAACTCTCAAGAAATTAGCGCCGTCCTTTACTTCCTTCGATTGCTTCACTTTTAAAGAAAGCGTTGGCTAAAACAGGAACTTCTGGAAATCTACACCAGGAAGCAGAGGGTCGTGACCTCCCTGATAGCTCTCCTCAGGTTAGTGACCCTCTGGCCTGCTGTTCACACTGACCATGCTCGCCTTGCAGTGTATGCCTCCAAAAGCGTGGACGGCTTAAGAAAAACGTCCAATGCGTGTTTTGTCTCAGTGTTGAACTCAGCCATCTCCTCTCTCAACAACAGTATTGGGTGGACCCAAAGACTTCAATTCTTTTTCTTTTTTAATTCAACCATCACCAGGACATCATCACTTGAGGAACTGCTTTTGACTCGTGCGCGCTCCGCTTCTTATGCACATATTTATGCAAACGTGCGCAGAGCCACAAAAACCACATACGCGCCGACACAAACGGAGCTCCTCATGCGGCTCGCTGGAATGTCTCCGTGAACGGCCGCATTGTGAGGTTCGGCCTCCCACCATTACCTCACTTCTTCAGCCTCTCTCAGATGCACGCGCGCGCAAGCACGGGCACGCACGCACGGGCGCGCACACACTCAAACACGCAGACAGACCGCCGCCCCATTGTACAACGCCTCTGAGGAGACACACACAGAGCTGAGCCGACCTTTATACCTGCGTCTGCGCCGTCACGCCCTCTACCTGAGCTCATGGAAGCCCCGGGCGACGCGGGAACCTCCCGGGGGGGCTTTGAGTGTGAGAACAAGAAAGGGGAAAACGGGCGGCGGCGTCCGTCCGCTGACACCTTTCGTCAAGTGTGTCACCGCCGTGCCTCGTCTTGTCAACGCCGCCGTGAGCTGACGGATTGACGATGTCTGAGCAAGCACACAAACATGAAAGGAACCAAAACTATGTCTGCCAATTAGGCGGTGCACAAAAAAACCCAAAAAACAATTACAGAAAATGCATTTGATATAAAAGTTCCTCTTCAAGGTCTGAACTGAAGCTTACACGCCGGGCCTACAGTTCTGTGTCATTTTTCTTTTCATCTTTATTTGTGTGTTTAAATTTGGGAAGAAAAAAAACTGAACTTTAGTTCAAATAGAACTGAGCCAACACTGTATTTTGTAAATGCACAATGACATTAAGCAAAAGACAGAATAACAATCTAATTTTAGAGACTGGAATGAGAACAAATGTTGGACTGATCCCCATAGTATTTATTCTTTTAATGCTGTCTCTTAGTGCCTTTAATAACCCAAAGTGTTACTGAATGTAAAAAATGAATGAAAGGTGCTGTATTAACACGATTGATTGATCGATGGCCGTGCTGGGATGAATAAACACATTGTAGGCATGTGCTGGCACCATCACTCTCGTTTGTGTCATTTCCCTTTTGCCACATTTTCAACACTTTCAGTCCTTTGACCGGGTGCTGTGATGTTTTATGGATCAGAACAAAAACTGACAGATGGGTCTGGCAGAGATTAAGGGTAGTCCTGCCTACCTTGTAAATCTCTTTCCCAGTCTCCGCACCTTCAATTCCCATTTCATGATGTAATTCTGTGCCTTCTGTCAGCTTCTACTTAAACACCTTTTTTTCATTTCTCCTTTTTCTTGATTTTATTAGATTTCCATGGAACACTAACAAAAACCTGCGCTATGAATAACTAGTTTCTAAAGCCACCTCTAAAATTCCATAAACCCACATGAAATCATAATCCAGCCGATCCTTCCTTCCTCAGCAGAGCCCGAGTGCACATTCCACACTTTCTTTTCTCTGACTTGATCATATTTTTTTCTTTTGCCTCTGCTACTTTTCGCTGCTAAATCTAGAACATGAGGTTTCGGGGCCAACATCAAAACGTTTCATCCTGGCAAGCCAACGTCGTACATCACAACCAATTTGACACATAGGCAGACTGCGTAGCTGGCTTAAACACCAGCTACACGCCAGCATGCAGTGTTGCCTGTGGCTTGGCTGTGGGTTGCAGATTGGTGGGAAACACGCAAACTTCAGACCCAGTAGGGTCGCAGCTGGCTCCGACCGGCTGTGTTCCTCTGCTCAACAGAAAAAAACACACACACGCACACACGCACGCACGCACAACACACAGAAACACACATATGCAAACACACAGAGTCAAAGCCGCTGAAAGAGGCAAATACACATCAGCCTGAACTCCAACCGGGTGAGATCATCCCTGCGGTTGAAAAATATGGCTCGTCCTCAGTTACAAACATGTCTCTCACAAACGCTTTCATGCACCCAGTGAGGCAACAACATAAAAATGTCACAGACATGTGCGTGACTAAGCACATCGACGATGTGCACGCACGCAATAACATGTTCCAGCCACGCCGGCAGGCACTGCGTTACTATCTGCATCTGACCGCAACTTATTTGATGCGCTGATTGCTTCTCTCCAGAACAAAAACACTGCCTCCAGCCAGACATCATGACATCATCGGCATCCAGAGTCATTTGAGTTATTGACTACACTTACATGGGCTCAAGTGTCCTGGTTGCGATCAGGCTGTTTTTATTCTCTTCTTTCATCATCCACTGCATGTAAATATCATATTCTGAGCCCTTAACCCAATTTTGAGAAACCCTGATTTTGTTACCCAACTCGAGAACTCCACATTATATATACATTGCATTCACTCCTAGTCATAAATACCATCAGCTAATGGCGCCCTGCAGAGGCATGGCCAGTAGTGAATGAGCTAAACAAGCGCAACGAGAGCATTTTACTTCTGGGGCAACTTAATTTTGTCCTTCAATAATGAGGAATTAAACATTATTGGATATTTAGAAAGGAGAAGCGTCTGGTTGCAGGCTGCGAGTTTGAAGTCTACAATAACCCACGGTGCCTTTATTATTCTGAGATCTGAAAATTGCGGCTATTTGTGCTGTGACATCTAAAGGTCGCAGGATATCCTGGTTTCTCTGAGTGCACGTCAACACAAGACCCTTAATCTGATTAAAACCCGGATCCAGTTCATAACCGTGACTGGAGAGTCCATGTAAAGTCAGAGTTTATCTCGACAAGCTTCTATATAAGTAACACCTCAGCTCACTAATCATTCTTTCATTTGCTCGCTCCATCTCATTTAGGTAATATTTGCTTCTCATCTCCATCTGACCCTTCCTCCCAACCTCCCGCCTCACACTTGTGCTATTATTTGCTTGATTAATATCAAAGGCAAATGCAAACGCCTGGCTCAAAATAAGACATCAGTGAGATATGAAGTCATCGCAGGAATTATTAGCCTCGTAAATCAAAGGTTCAGTGGGAGGGCAGGGGGAGAAGAGGGTTGGAGGGGCGGGGGGGTCGGGTGGAGTCTAAGATGGAGAAGGAGAGAAACAAATATTCAAGAAAAAAAAACATTTGAGGATGATCTGGCGTGAAGGAACTTTTTCATTTTCATTTTTCTACAATGAGCAAATTCAAGAAAAATGTTATTTCCTGAATTTGCTCATTACAGACAAACATTCCTGTCATGTCACAGCCTGGGGCGTGACAGCACAACCTCTCACCTCCAGACTTATCTGGCTGTCATCTGTCTGTCTGGCTGCTGTTGTGCCTAAGTCATCCACACACAGAAAACAAACAGGTTATAAATCAAATCTCACACATCCAACACACATACACATACACAAAGCCTCAGGACCAGCTGCTTCCTTGTTTCTGTTCTTAGACAGATCGTGTTTAGAGCTGACATCAACAGATAAAAATAATCCCCCCCACCATCTATCTCCTGTTTAGAAGTCTGTCTCTTTAATTATAAACGAGAAGCAAGAGCTTTTAGAACTGCCAGGCAACCTTTTCCCCTTCTTGTCTCACACGCTATCCCTCTCATGGAAACTCTGCACCTTCTCCTGACCCACAAACACACCACGCAGTGCTTTGTCGCCGCCTTCTCCTGCACACCTGCATTCAGGCACGAATGCGAAGGTGCATGCAGGGTCTGCACATGCGACCCTGCACCCATCCCACCTCCCAGCCCCGCCTCATAGATCTGAAGCGGTCGCAGGCTGCCAGCTCCACTGACCCTGATAATACAAGCACCCAAACAACGGCTTACGCCATTGGCTGAGTCCTACTGGGTAATATTTTCTTCCACTGTTGTCGTGGAAACAGCAGAAAAAAATAGTGAGAAGTGTGATTCAGAGGGCGCGACTGAAGCAGAGAGAACACAGAGAATGAGGAGAGAACCGCTGACGGGGAGTCTTTGATTACAAGCAGAATAATGTTGGTCACAGAATGCTGAGGAAGAAATATCTGCCTTTTTGAGGCAGTCAGCCGAAGTGTGTGAGTGATACTGAACATAGATGTGTGTGTGTGTGTGTGTGTGTGTGTACATACAGTGTGCTCAGTGCATCTTAGTCGCCGTGACTAATTTCAGAGCCTGGGAGCTTTTAGACAATCCAAGGCATCTATGAATGACTCATGAAAAAGCGCTAATCTCCCAGTGGAGGGACAGAACTGAGAGGAGGAGGAAGAGGAGGAGGAGAACGAGGATGTGGGATGCTGAGGGGAGGAGATTTGCCCGACCAGCATGCCTCCACCACCTCATTCCCAATCCTGACTGAGGCAGATTATGGTCTCCAGCCTGCACTGACACATTTGGGACAGATTCATAAGCCTCTGCTTATGGACGGGTGTGCAATGTCGGCCCTTAAAAACCCATCACAGCCGAGATGTTGTTAACTCAATGAGGGCTATTAGCAGCCTTGCCGGGGCTCAATTATAAGTCTTGTGCTAAGTGTGCTTAGTGGACACTATGACGGGATCATAACTGTGGTAAATAAGGCCAGCGGACTGAAGTTAAGCTTCAGTGATGCTGCTTACGAGAGAAACTTCAGGGAAGCTTAAACATCAAAGCGTCATGAGAGAGGTTCTGTATCCTGGAAGCAAGACTTCACACCTCCTCCTCTTCTTTCTGCACCTATTCAAATATATATGTATGTGTGTGTGTGTGTGTGTGTGTGTGTGTGTGTGTGTGTGTACACACTACACCTCTACCAGTTAGATCAGGAATAACTTGTTTAACACCTTTGGGAAATTGCTGCACTTGTGCTAATCACTGACATCTGCTGACCAAAGTGTGGAATGACAGTGCAACATTTAGATACAAGATGGGGAACAAGGAAGGAAGCACACACCTGACCACTGAGCACATATTAGTAGAAAGCAAAAAAAAAAAGATGATTGATTACCGGTGAGCAGGGAGACTTTGTGGAAGGTGCTCTCAAGTTTTCCCATGAGGATGTGCACGAAGCCGTCTTTGGACAGATGCCCCGCCTCTTTGGAGTTCTGGTCATAAACCACCACTTCCTGCTTCCTGCCCAGCTCCACCTGCACAAGGGACAAATGGCAAAAAATTAGGTGTGGATCCTCGGCTGTGGCACCTTCGACAGAACCAGGAAGCATGCAGCAAGAAATGGAATAGTGAGCGTGCCTCGCGTGAGCTACTGTGGGGAAAATCCCACTGATTGCTCATGTCCGTCAATTACGATGCACTGGGAGGCTTCAATAAAGAGAATAAAACTTCCAGACTCATGGCAGGAAGAGATGACAACCTAGAGGAAGTGAGCACTGTGAACTAGCTGGTGTTTACACACATATAATGATAATAATTATGGAGAAAAGACTGATTCATTGTGAGTGATGGTGAAAATCATGGATGCATCAGCGCGCCGTGTTAAGACTGTGAAAAAGAGGAGGGTGGTGTCTGAGCATGCGTCAGTGTCTGCCTTGCAGCCCGTGGAGTGAGTGTGCATTTGTGCGCGCGCACATAGACAAAACAGCCAAGGCTGTGTTGTTCCCCATGTTGTCAGGCAGGCTTCGGTCACATGACCAATAGGCAGAGCCCGCCGCAGCTATGAATCACTGCATCATTGAACCGCCACTGGACAGGAGAGGAGAGGGGGAGGAGGAAGCAGGGCGAGCTCAGGGATGGATGGGGGATGGAGGGAGGGAGGGGTGGCGAGAGGTGGGAGCGGGAGATGAGAGGCAAAGAGAAAGAGATGGAGAAGGATGCAGGAGGAAAACAAAGCAGTGGGGAAGCCAAGGCGAGAGAAGATGGACGTGGACACCGAAGAGAGAGTGCGTCGCTTTTTGTTTGCTCTGCTCAGCAAATGTGACAGCAAATCTTCAAAACATGTCGATTAAAATCATTTGCCCCCTGGACAAAAACTGCACAGAGCACCTCCATCTATTTTTCTTTTTTTTTTTGCACTTGGTTATGAAATGGCTGTAGCAGAGCGTTGTATCATCTCTGCAGGTGAGTGAGTCACATTGCCGGGCACTAAAGTTCAGCCGAATTACTGATATTGCGCCCAGAGGGAGCGTGCACAGCTGGAAAAGCATAAAAATGGGAGAGCAGAGCATTTAATTCTTGCATGCCTCCTGCCAGACTTCAAAAAAGCTATAAACTTCCAGAAGGGGGTTTCCACTAATGTCTTCAAAGTCTCTTTTGTCTTTAAGCTATAAGCGATGATAAGCCTGAGCCTGAATTGTAGACTTTCATCTCGCCTTCTTTCAGCTCTTTCATGCTATGCTACCTCAATTCTTACAAAATAAAGGTCTGTGGTATCCGTAGTAGCAGCTCAAGCTCTCAGCAGCTCTGAAAACACCCATGTTGTGTTTGGGAGACTTCTTCGGGTTCCTTTCTTTGTCCTCCTCTTTGTGTCTCTCTGCCTTTGTTTTAAATCCCCCACAACTCCCATCTTCACAAGCCTGGGATAATTTTAGCAACTAATCCTAATGAGATCAGATCTAATTCAGGTGCCAAGTCTCAGTAGCTGGGGATTACAGGCCCCTTAACTGTACATACCTGTGCACACAGGAAAATGTGCTCACGCACAATACAACCAGTCTCATTTGATAATAGTGCAAAATGTTTGAGCACTGAAGTGGAATAGCCACTGGCCAGATCATAACCAGAATAGAAGACAAGTAGGCAGGCAGTCATTACTGGCCCACACTTTCTGTGCTTGAACATGTCCTATTTATCTTCATTTTGTAAGCACACAGACATACCCTCAAACATTCTAGATATCTATACTACAAAAAATAAGAATACACATTATAAAACCAAAGATAAATGTTGTGTTTGCTTGTTTAAATGATACACAGTTTATTCAGTTTTAGCAAAACAGACAAACCAAAAGCCCTGCCGCTTTATTGAGAAAAATGCATTAATACTTGGAAAAAACACAGGCAAGACTCACATCAAGCCAAGGCTACATTTCATCATTTGATGTGCATGGAGTTTGCTGCAGTTCCAGAGGTCAACGACCCGGGGGAGCAAGAGTGCTGCCTGTCAGACCGCATTACAGATCTTTCATCCCTCTGCAGTGCTACAGCATCCCTCCTGCCACAATGGGCCGGGCTCTCTGTGACGCATACACACTGCAGGTAAACAAGGAACACCGGCGGCATCCAGAGAGGAAGACGTGAGGGGCGACCGTTCAGAGGAGGTGGTGAGAAGCGAGAGGAATTCACAAAAGAATCAAGGGGAAAGGCGGGAGAACGTGAAGAGCAGCCCAAAAGCAGGACGAGAGGACAAACTGGGGAAAGAAGACAGAGGGGCAGGCGGCCGATGGAAAACTGAAAGCTACAGTGCTGCAGCATAAGGCTGCCTTGCATGGCGGCAGGAAACAACATTTTAACTATTAGTTAAAGAGGATACGTGCACGTGAGCACGCACGGAGGACGACTTGAACAACAAGATGCCTTGCTGCTTCTCGGTGTCTTCCCACTTGGTGACGTTGGATAAAATCTTCAGTGGAGGATTAAAAGGACTTCAATAAACAGGGCGCGTGTCCTGCACGGTGACTGGCTGCCACCTTTGATCGTTGGTCAGAACGCTTGCGAGCGTCTCTTCGCTCAGTGAGGCGGTGCGAGGTGGAAAACCGAACGCCCCCCGACGAGCGGCCGTGCAGAAATGTCACTCTGAGGTTGTGCGATGACGCTGCGATACAGGCAGGCAGCTCCACTCGCGACGGACGAGGCTTTTAGCTGCAGCTTGTGTTTTCAATGCGTGCGTGTGAGCTGGTCTTCTCTGTGCTGCATCGCCACGTTCCGCCACGTTCTTCACTGACCGAGTTTGAAATGTGAGAGTGAACTGGTGGGACTGACGCAGAGCTGCAAGTCGCAGCCTTAGCAACCAAATATATCAGTCGGGGGGTAGCAGCCCTGGTCATATACGGAAAGAAAATAAAAATAAATCACTAAAAATCACAGTTTCCCCTGACCTCAGCTGGGTTCCTGAACGGCGACAAGGTCATGCATGTTGTTTGTGTGTGAACTGGCCTGTGACGCAGCATCAGCACTAAACAGTCTAAAAATGGCTCAAGTGCAGTTTGGGTCCTCTTGACGCCAGCGTCCCCTGTGGGGTGTCCCACTGAGAGTACTTCTACTTCTTCATGACGACCCCATCCCATTTCCCCCCACTCCCACATACAAATAAAGTTTTCAGCTCCACGAGAGCATGAAGTGAAGAGCCGGGAAAGAAACTTTTTAAACAAGTGTGTTCAACGTACGGGTGAGAACCCGCTGCAGCAGGCGGCGGGTGACCTCTGCTTTCAGTCTGTCTGTTTCAGACTCTGGGTGTGACATACACCTATCGCCGCTCTCCCTTCGGGGGGGCGGATGATGTCATTGATTGGCACCGGCAGCTGCCACTTCCCTTCACTGCCACGATCATAACAGGGGACTAAAATAAAAGCAAGTTTCCACCTCTGGGTTCAGGTAACAAGTTCAAGCGCGCGCGTGGAGAATCGGTATTATTTTTGAGAGTTTGAGGAAGTTGGAGTCTGCAGTGGAAAGTCCTCAAAAGTACACCGGTGGAAGCGTGCGTGCGTGTGTGTGTGTGTGTGTGTGTGTGTGTGCACGTGTTGGAACTGGCAGAGATTTTTGACGGGTGGTGAAAAGCCCCTGAACGCCGGCAGACGTGTGCACGGCGAGAGGCCGTTAATGTTTCCCTAACAGTCCAGGAAGCGTCGCGCATACGTGCTCAACGACACGGGTGAACTCCAGGTACCTGCACAGGAGGTGGCAGTCAAGGACCAAAAGAAAAGGGAGGAAGAAAAATAACTTTTACTAACCGCGTTTAGACAATAAAGAATGACACACGCGCTTTATTGGGTTTTTCTTCCTGAAACTGAATCCTGCCAGAGCTCTGGTGGACCTGCAAGGCTGCGTCTCACAATTGAGGGAGGGGGTCCTTTAAAAAAAACAAAAAAAAACCCTGACTGCTGTAGGTCTAGTAATACGTCATCTTCCTCACCGGTTGGTACATTATTAAAGGCCTCATTTCATATCAGCAAAACATCTCCAGTCGTTCCCTCTAAAAAGCTTTTCTTTTTACTACCCTAAAAGCAACTGCCGCTGCACTAATATTCCAGTGTGTGCCCCTGTCAAACATAAGGATCTTTTAAACACACAATGATTCATACTCTGACCTAATCAAAGCAAACACATGACATATCCGCTCTGTAGGAAAAGTGCTGCCAGCGACGGCGTCTTTGTTTGAACCCGGGCAGAAGAGAAAATATGAATGAAACAGTAGAGAAAATTCCCGGACTTTGCCCTCAGGACGAATTGGAAACAATCCACCCAGTGAGTCATGAACAAAAGTTCTCAGTTCTGCCGCGACGGTCGCGCCAGATGAGACGTGACGAACGTATGTGGTTTCCCCTCAGTTTGAAACGCTTCTGCTGTAAGAAAAAAAAAAAAAGAAAAGAAAAGAAAAAGAAAGAAAAAGGCTGTTGAGAACCAATTTGCTAATTCCAAAGAATCCCGTCTGTGTCAGTGACCTTTGTCTGACTTTCGTTAGAGGGAGAAATAATGTTGTCCTCGCCATTTAGGCAGCAACGCTGGTGAGGTTAGTGTGACACACAGCATCAATCTCCTTCGCTAAAACAAAGCGTCATGTGTGTTCCTGCTCTGTTCTCGGCAGCAGGCCACTCATCCTTGCCTCAGAATTAAGATCAAAAGACGATACCACACAGTCACCTGGCCCTCTCTGCTGCTACATGGCCATTTTTATCAGATAAGAATGACTGAGTGGCTGTTCGTTATTGTGTCTAGTAGAGTCGAGACAGGAGTCCTAGTGGTTTGTAAATGAAGAAGTTGGAACGTTGATGAAAATATTTTGCTCAAACTTGTTCACGCTAAAGATTGATTCAGTTAATCTTTGAGCTGATTTGGTCAAAGTAATGGATGTAGTTTTTTGTACACTGTTCATCGCTGTGGTCCCAGAGTATTGGTGCCGTTGAATTGGCCCTTCACTTAAGTGGACAAAAAATGGATCAAGTATTCAAAAAATACTTGAAATTGTTTCGGGCTATCGCTGAAGTTAATTTAATTTAATTTAAGTATGCACTGAAGTCAACATAGTTACCAATTACTGATATTGCAGCCACAAATCCCATAATTTAGTTGATTGTTTTTTTTTTCAATAATAATACTGAATGTTTGAATATTAGCTGCTGACTTTGCAGCAAAAATGTACAATTAGAAAAAAAAATCATAAAATAATTGCAAGCTGCCGTCTTCTCTTCTTCCCTCATTGTCATTCATCAAGAAGTCTGGCCTTCATGGCGGCATGGAGGAAGTGGGTACTTCCCCAGGCAAGCGGCTGGTTGTGAAAAACCTCTGGTCCATCTGTCGGGTCTGTCTGGCCGGCTGTCCCAGCCACAGCAGCGGGGATTAAACGTGCTTAAGCCAAGAAACTAGCTGCCTGCCCTGCTGCCTGTCGGAAAAGGCACGAGGAAGCCCCGTTCCCGGCTGAGCCTGGTCCGTCTCTCTCCCTCTCCCAGCAGTGTCACATCCACACGTAACCCACAGCCACTGATGCTTTTTGACCCACATTG
Source organism: Thamnaconus septentrionalis (assembly GCA_009823395.1). Classification (NCBI taxonomy): domain Eukaryota; kingdom Metazoa; phylum Chordata; class Actinopteri; order Tetraodontiformes; family Monacanthidae; genus Thamnaconus; species Thamnaconus septentrionalis. The sequence goes on from CM020513.1 coordinate 14,018,599, forward strand.
GCACGGGGAGGCATCAGCACGCAGGGATGCAGGGCTGTGAAATAGGGAGACGAAAGACGACACCATTTTGATTGGTGCTGCGCTGGTCAGGGATGTTCATTCAGCTCAGTCAAACCGAGGCGATGAGCGCATCCATGAAAGGGGGTGAGTGCAGCGCCGTGGGGGACGCCGCTATTAGTGCTGAATGGGATGTGAGGCGGGCGAAGGGGAAGGCGGAGGCAGCAGCAGCCGCTCGGTGAATACCCTCGGTGCTGCTCCGCCGCTTCCTGCATTCACTTCCCCGACAAAGAGCCACAATGGTGTCCTTTGCTTTCTTGGCTGGTTGAGGCGGCTCCCGGTGATGCTCAGAGCCATGTGGGGGGTAGAGAGGATGAAGTGTCTGTGTGTGTGCGTGTGTGTGTGTGAGCGGGGGTTTAGCGAGGAGCCTGCTCCAACGCCACACGGCCAGGCTGCACGTGCCCAGCCCGCAGCCTGCCAGTGGCCACACAAAAGGGATGATGTCATGCTTAGCCAATAACAAAAGCGCCTGGGCTCGGTTGGGCCCTCCCCCTCTCGCACTGCTACACCGGCTTTATCCAGCCTAGCATTAATCGCAAGCCTTATCCTCTTTACCAAGGGTGGGGAGTGGATAATAATAAACCAAGCCACGGGGAAATATCTGATAAGGAAAGGAGAAAGAGAGGTAAAAGGAATACGAAATGAAAGAGGTCACGAGCCTGGGCGGGTTTGAGGCAGACGGGTAGACGGAGGTGTCATGAGGTGGGAGGCTCGGCCCCTGCAGGGGGCCACAGCGGGCGAGATGCTCACCACAGAGAGATTGATCCAGTAGAGCCAGTTCACAAACAAACATTTGAGTTTGCAGCTCTGACCAGAGCTATAAAACTCCATAAGTGGTTTAGAATTTGCTTTCCCAAGCTGCCTCTGTTTCTGTGTTGCAAAAAAAATCATCTGCAGCTCAAATTAATTTGGAAAACAAAAGTTACAAGTAGCAGGATTGCTTGTGTGGTCCGCAACATCTTCTAAAGTGGCCAGGTTTGTGAAAATGGAAAATGTGAACATAGGAGGAATTACACAAGATCTTTGTTCAGGTAATAGTGGTAATTTTCAAGCGAGAAGAGAGACGTGGAGCTCCCGCTGCCAGAAGCCCACCGCAATAAAGGTCAATTAAAGCAAATTGTGGAGTCGCGGCCAACGCGGCCGTTGTAAAGACGCAGTAAACTGAAGCAAAGAACATTTGGCTTGAGAGAGGAACGAAAATCCACAGTCCTCCTCTATTTTACCGGCTGACCATTACAAAGGTGTCAGCCACCTACAAATGCTAAGTGTTGTCCAGCAGGAGCGGCAGAGCAATAATCTACTGCTGCAATTTAACAGTGATTTGCCCATTTGGTGGGCTGTGCACGCTAAAGCTGATTTAAGTTCTTTGGCTGGACGCTGAGAGGAATAAAGAGTCAGTCTGTTCTCCTCCACCCTGGGACCCATACGGAGGTTATGGGGCATAAATGAATCAACTGAAGAGTGTTGCAGGTAAGAATCTTCAAGCAGCTGCCAGCAAGGAAGTAAAAGAGCAGTAAAGGAAGTCAAGAGTATTTCATGAAGTGCAAGAGTCACACCTAAGAAAACTATGCTAACGACCTGCCGTCTGTCATCGCCCTCTGTGAATCACGTGCGATAGGTAATAAACAGGTAAAATACTTTTCCTAAAATACTAAGTGGAATCTTCGTGGACACATCACCGCAGCTGCATAAATCACACCGACACATAAAACATGCAAACACGGGCCGCCGCCCCCCACTTTAGGTGTCCCCTCTCGGAGTTCCTTCAATTTCACGCGGCAACTAAAAATACGAGAGGCGGCATGCTGCGGGCAGAGGGGCCATGGAAAAAAAAAAAAAAAGCTGTCATATTCGCAGGAGAAGTCATGGAAAACGCGAGGATCCAATTTCAGGGCCGCTGATAAGCAACAAACATACAGTATGCCAGCCCGCCTTCCAAATATAGCGCCTGTGGATGCGGTGTACGCTGAGGCCACAGCTGTACACGAGTCAGGCTGAGGGTAATGTTCAGGAAGACCCACAGAGACGCTGAGGAGTCCTTATCTTGCCAGAAAGAGCTTGAACGGGGTGTACCATTAACTACAAGGCAAACTTTACTCTTTCTTTGCACTTTTTTTTGGTTGTTGATTTTTCTCTACAAGCGCACGTTGCACACACAGTGAAGATCCCCAATCGTATTTTAAAGGTTAAAAATACGATTTTTAACTTTGTTAGAGAGTCAAGTGGGAAATTTACTGATATAAAAATATAAATAAAGATCATGATACTGGTGTCAGAATGAAACAGGAATGAAAAAGAAAGACGTAACAAATTCACCTAGACAGACTGTAATGACGACCTAATTGTCGGATATGAAATGATTACTTAGTGACGTATGTCTTTATTAAGGCCACTCTCTTTTCATGAACAAAGTGCAGACTTCACACAGGCCCTTCCTGTGTAACCAGTTCGACACTTTTAAGGGACCGACCGCTTACTCACAATGAAAATTCCACTGGTCTTCTGCTCTGTGACTTTCTAATTTTACAACAACTATAATGACTGTGGGTAATGTCTCAAAGGCTTTGGTATTTGACTAAAATACCACAGTTATGCAAATACAGCAAGTCCTTCAGACACTTGCGTGACACCACACCTGCAGTGCGTAGGCACGGTATGTTTTACTCCTGTTCTACAGTATATTCATGTCCATCCGGATCCACCAGAGTGGCCAAAATGATTTCTCAAAAAGAAGAAAGTGTGTGAAAATTGAATTCTGTGCAAATTGACCAGAACACCGTCAACCATCAGCTCGCCTCACCTTCACCTTGCCGTTGGGTTGCAGCAGCTCAGTGACAGACACCTTGTCCTGCTGCAGCCGCCTCTTCACCAGCTTGGAGCAGCAGACGTTGACGGCGCCTTGCACGTGCGACGCGTTGTATTCAGAGAACGTCCTGCTGTCGATCACCAGCAGGCGGCTCGTCCCTCTCTGGATGAGGCTTGCCAGGCGCTTGATGTCCATGGCGCTTCGCTTGGTCGGGCCTTTCTCTCCTGCCATGTTTTTCGACGGTGGGTCGAGCGGTCGGCCTTCGGGAGGGAGTGAGGTGCGAGTTGCCGGGGGAGGGTTCGGGAGGCAGATTAAACCGCTGGAAAAGGGTGAGGGTGAGACTGAGGTGGGGAGGAGGTGATTTTAGTGGATGAGGGCTTCCACTGGAGTGGACGCTGAGAGATCCATGGTGCCTGGAACGGAGGGAGAGCAGAAGAAACAGAAAGGGGGAAGGTGACGGTTAGAAGTCAATCACATGATTTGTGCGAGAAATTTTATGCGACACCAAATGGCCTTTATGAGTTCTGCCACATGTCAGCAACGGATACGGTCATCTTGAAGCCCCTGCCGATGAGCGAAGCCATCAGGAGGCATCAGGAGCGTCGATGACAGCGGCGAATAAAACAAACACAGACTTCCTAATCCCACCTGTCACAAAGCAACCGCGGCGTCCATTCATCAGCCGCCTTCAATCGCACGCTGTATTTTGGTGCCTCTGTCTGATCTTTTATTGGAAGACTTTGAGGACCTTGAGCATTAAAAATAGAAAACAATACTAAACATGACTATAAAGTTATTTAAAGGCTTAAAAGCCGGTTCTCCGCCAGGATTTGGTGACCCTCTGATCTGACAGGGTGTCACACATCCAAAGCCGCAGCCCCAAGTTAGACACGCACGTCGAGTGAACGCAGGTGTGCGCGCTCGCCTGTGTTTTGTGTGTGAAGGTTGGCTGTTGTTGATCGAGGGTCTCCTGTGCAGCAGCTCATGAAACAGGAAACTGGGGGCATGAGATAAATTAAGCCAGGGGAATTCAGAGAGCAGGTCTGGACACAGGCAACAGCCTGCGTGACATCCTGTGCATGTTGTGCATGCGAGTGTGTGTGTGTGTGTGAGTGTGTGTGCTTGTCCGTGCGTGTGTTATGGGGAGCCATCCATAAGCCCGACATGCTGCCTCCTATCTATCACCACCAATTACTCTGATCTCCTTATTCCTTCGCATTTGCCACGGCGTTCGTATGTTCGCCATAAGGTGCAAACACACACAGATGCGCACACACACACACACACCTACACACACAGTCACTGATCGGGGCGAGAACATCAATGGCTTTGATGCGTGTGTGTCTGCTGACTTGGGTGGAGGACCACTCCCTTCGTCAACCAGGTGTCACACGACAAGTGAGAAGGTCAGAACGTGAATGCGGCCGTGTTGTTTTATTCATCCACGGGCACGCGGTGTCATGAAAAATGAATGGGCCACTACTCTCAATTACCCCGATAGCTAAATGGGGCTTTAAACCTCGGCTGGAAAGGGAGAGTACAATGTGAGGAGGTGATTAAAATGAATGGCGAGAGGTGGAGCTGTATAAAATAACACAGTCTCACGCCACCATCTGAAGTGCCAGTAAGATCCATTAATAACAGGAATGTCAGAGCAGGTGAGGTGGTGGTGGTGGTGGTGGTGGCTCTTCAGATGACCAGTCCCCTTGGAAGACATCCATTGATACCCTTCACCTCTGCTTTGAGACAGCCATGACGGAAGGAGAGGAGGAGGAGACCAGGGATGTTTTCACTTAGGATCTCTCCTGCCTAGCAACTCGGCCAGCTCCAGGTGTGGAGGGCAAAAAAAAAAAAAGAGAAAAAATTGGCCAACAGCGAACAAAGAAGGATAGAGATGATTAGAAAGAAAGCCGACCATCAAAGAAGGAGCTGGGAGACAGTAGGATGGGGACGGGGGACGGGGGACGGGGGGGGACCGGCTCATATTCCCATAAACTAACTTTCAAACGGCCGTGCCAAAACCTAAGATGTACCAGATAATCATATGTCTCCCGCATGCTGCGGGCCAGCACATGCTGCCGCTGCCTGGCAACATATCTGATATATGCACGGCAGCAACCGGGAACATGGAGGAAATATAGACCAACACTGGCAACTGGCTGCACTGTAAACACAGCCTCGGCAAGCAGCTGCTGTGTCGGAGAGCCGGGGGCATGTGCACACACAAACAAGGCAACCCTGGCAAAATCAAATAAAAGATAGCCGCGTGAGCTGGTGAAAAAAAAAAAACAAATAACGGAAGCAGCACACAAAGACTCTGTCCGCAATCTGAGTGTGGGAGGTTTGTCTCAACACGGGCAGACACCTAATCTCGTCCAGTTGGCCCCGTAATCTCTCGGCGTGCTGCTGACGTCTGAACGTGGATCTTTGCTCTCGATCGCATGTTCGTGACCTGCAGCAATGCAGCAGCAGCAGCAGCAGCAGCAGCAGCAGCAGTGACCCCAGCGACCACTCTGCAGAACAGCCTCGCCGCCTCGCCACATTCTGCGCCCCCTCCTTACCTGTCAGACTATACCTCGTACCGAACGCAGCCTCCCTTCAGCAAATCAGCCAACAGTTCAGCGTCTCTTGTTCCTCCGTGTCAGTCTCCCCGCTGCTGAGCATATGACGCTGCAAACGTCTGACGACGGCGATTTCTCCCAGCCGCCCAGCCTCGCACACTTTCTCCTCTCAGGATCCCTCCTTCCCTCTCCATCGCTCTCTTACTCACTCTTGCGCGGCGGACGGCGACGGGGAGGGGAGGGCTGTGCAGGTTTACATGCGTGATTGTGATGTGGAGGGAAGGAGATGCTGCTGCTCTGGACATAAAGCATCCGCCCTATTAGACAGTCCTCTCTGCTCCCAATGGGTCCTGTTTCTAAGGACGAGAGAGGGACTGTGAAGCGGCGCTAGGCGAAACAAAATCAAAATAAAAAAGGCAGGAGGAGCCTTGAATGATTGCAAACACAAAAGAGTCAGCAAAAAAAAAAACTCGAGGTCTTGGCCAATGTACTTGTTTTTAAATTGAATTATGAATGAAATGTTTAAAATTATTTTGACCCGTCATGTGTTCTTGAGTTTATGCCGGAAGTAATTTGTGTTCCTGGCTATAGTGTTTGACTGCGGTTGTTTTGTTGTTGTTGTATTTATTGCTGTCACATTGTTTATGCTGCCCTCTTGACCACCACAACAACTACAGTGACTCTTATGCATAAGCATCTTCCCTCCCTTCCTCCCCCTCTACCCCCCACATCACTCTACGTCTATGTAGAATGAAACAAGAAGGAGAAAAAAAAGCCAAACAAGCTCCTCAAAGCTATAATTGGCAGCAGCCAGAAGCCCCGCTGCGAGGGTCTGACTGAACAGAAGAAAAACAAGCCGAGGAGAGAAACTGAGGAGACTGAGACGGCGCTTACAGGCCCGGAGCGGATTCTGCTGTTGCCATGGGAACAGCCTGGCTGGGGTGAGCGAGGGGCACAGGGAGGGTGACGGTGATGGGATGCTACAGGATGCCGGATCAGAAGACGAGGGGGCATGGAGCTAACGGTGACGGTGCTGTACGTAAGATTTGCATAACTTCTGTCCTGCATCCATCCTGACGGCAGATACGCATCCTGGTGGCCATCTGCAATAAACTGGTGGAAAAAACAACATCCCTCTTGTCCTCCCAGATATGATTTGGAAGGACAAGATGGCGCTCTTTCACTTTGGATCAATGTAATTCCTGTTTCCATGGCCCTCCTTTTCTTTTCCAGCTGAGGAATTTCAACAAGCATATTTGCATGAGGTGACACAGAGGTATGTTAGCTTTAACCTGTTAATTAACCCTGTGGCGTAAGAGCAAAGCTGCATATGCGATAATAAAACCCATCAAGCAATAAAATAAACTCAAGACGTCACAGAGGAGAAACACAATTGGCTCAACGGTGGCTGATTAGGAGTCGAAACCATCATAAAATTCCAGACTCATGTATCCCCAACTGCCTTGCGAGTATATGGTTATCTTCATCCAATGGATCAACGTGCAAACAGGCCCTTCATAATTACCCCATGAGTGGAGCACGATTGGCCCAGATCAATAATATCCTGTGCAACATTAGGGGGAAGACGAACACAAAGGGAGCAACTGGAGGGCAACCAGCGCTGATGTAATACCATCCAGGTTATTCATTAACCCTGTCCATAACGTCATCATGGCCAGAGCTGCCACACGAGTCGACACAAAGTCGCTTCCTTGTCTCATGACAGGGGACATGACTTGATGTGTTTAGACCACAAACAATGACACCCGAGAGTATCACGGTTTTTCCTCTTTGCCACGGGCTCTCTCTCATGGACCTAGGATTGGTTGTGCACATCTTCACACGCTCTTCGGCAATTTCAACGAGAGTAGCCACTGAAAGTCACAAAGGCGACCACAACAAGGGGAACGTGCAGGTATTGGTTCATCCACACAGGAGACTGGAGATTAGAGGGTCGCCACTGGATTGAGGCAGAGGAAAATTTATAAACAAGATTTATAGATCATCTCAGAAGTGCTTAGATCGTTCAAAAACTGATGGGGTTAGTCACTGGATTAATGCTAGTTCCATCAGTGCTCATCACACTGGTTTTCTTGATTTCTTACTAACCAAAGCATTTTTTTTTAGCTCCAGCTTTAGGCTATTTAGCTTGATGTGCCTGAAAGCAACTGCGGGACTAATTTTTTTTTTTTTTTTTTTTTAAAAAGGCAGTTATGGAAATGTCTATGTTTGCCAGGTTGGCTTCTTCAGAGAATAAAAAACAAGAAAAATCTTAAAAAAAGAAATACAGAATGTGAAAATAAAAGAAATGCATCATTATCATTCATTACTATTATAAGTTTTCAAATAGAAATATGGAATAATAATAAAATGTATTATAAAAATAGCAATGTTACATTGCTGCTGAGATGAATGTATTTCTAAAGTCTACCTGATTGTTGTGGATCCCAAATAAAACATGCCGGCTGCTGATGTAGCTAGGTCTGTCATAAGAATTTGTACAAAAAAACTAAAAAACAAACAAAAAATAAATATATATATATATACTGTATATAAAATTTATTTATTCTTAATCAATATGCTCTCCATTCTTTTCTACTGTATTGTTGCTGTAATTATGCAAATTTCCCCCATGTGGGATTAATAAAGGCTTATTCTTCATAAATATATATGTATATAAATTTGAATCAAGGCAAAAAGTAAACAAATACAGCTTAATACAGTATCAACTGTATTTGACAACGTATAAATAATTTGGAATTTTTTTGATTGGAAAATAGCAGATGAGACACAAAGACGCTGGGACGCCGGCCTGTTCGATCACCCAATAACAATGACGGAGGATGAGCGCTCGCAACAGCAATATAACACACCGACCTAGATAGGCAAAATGAAGAGAACGCAATGCGGCCATGGGCTCTCTACTCCCATGCGCAGCGCTACTGTACAGGCATCACGAAGACACGCTGTATATTAAAGGACACTTTGATGAAATGGTTCCGCGCATGCAGCTCGAGAGGGAAACCTAAGCTGTGTTGTTATGACGCGTGGATGGAAATGTCCGCATGCAACACACCAAATAATAGTCGCTCCATTGATCGGACGGACTGCGACGATGACGAGGCGCAGCGCGCAAAAAGCAGCGCTAGAGAAAATAAATATCAAATATTTTACTCACCCAGTGATGGTCGGAGCGAGTCACAAAAAATAATAATAAAAAGAAATTAGATGTTGATCGACGCAATAGCGCGGATAAGTTCAACCCGGACGGCTTTTAATTCCCAGTACGCGGCGCGGGCGCGCACGAACGACGAGGGGGATCGCGCGCTGACTGACGAGAGTCGCCCGCGCGACAGCCAGGGGCACGAGCGCAGATCGCGAGCCGCTCGCTCGCTCGCTCGCCAGCAGCTGCTAGCGCGCGGCTAGTTACTACTAGCGCGCATGCTAATCGTTAGCATGTTGTCATTTGCATTTTAACACGCGGCTCGTTGCGAAAAAACACTCACCGACTTTTTTTATTTAGGGGTGTCATTCAGCCTCAGCGGGGCTCCATGAGTCCATGTGGGGGCGGCGGTAGTAGCGGAGGGTCGGTGTTTACCTGCTGCTGCTGGCCGTGCTGGTGGTGGTGGTGGTGGTGGTGAGGGGACTGTCTGTCCAGCTGACCGGAGCTGACAGCGCCGAGCAGGGAGTCACTCAGCCAGACATCAAACACCGGTGTTCGGCTACAAAACAACCAGCTTACAGCCTCTTAAACCTACCGGGTTGTTAGCGTTGCTAGGCTAGGTGGCGGTTACAATGGTTAGAATGTGTGTGTAAGTGTGTGTGTATGTGTGTTAGGAGGGAGTAGGGGGGCGTGGGGGGGTGGGAAGGGGGTTGAGGAAGGTGTACTTTAGCACTTTCTTGAACTAAAGCGATGAGGTCATGGTTTAGTAGGGAGTGTGGGGGGAGGAGGGAGGTGGAGGACAACTGAAGTTGACGTCACCTTCAGCCAATCAGCGCGGACTGCTCAGGGGTTGGCTGACGTCAGCGTGCTGAAGTTCCGGTTAAAGGGCCAGCCTGTGTTTTCAAAAGAGGCGCACTCGGAGTACGGAGAGCTCTCGCTTTGGCCGCCGCTGCAAATAAAGAGCAATAAAAATCTGGCTTCCCGGTGGGAAAAAGTCACGAAGAACGAGCATAAATTATGCTGATGTTCGGAGAAGGAATTTGTGACAAAACAATAAGGAAGAGAAGGGCGTTCTCTTTTATTTTTTAAAATCTGTGTGAAAGGTGCAGCACATTGCTCTTTGATCCCGCGATCTAAATATATAAATTGTGGATAATTTCAATTTGATGTCCATCGAACAGCACCAGTGAGTTGTCCATATCTGCAGCATACAGTTTTAGCATTATGCTTTTTTTTTTTTTTTTAGATAAAATAAATACGAATGAATAAGTCTAGACGAATGAGTTGAAAGATACCGTCCACAAAAATGTCACTCTCTCTAGCACCAAATAAAACGTTGAATAGCGCAATATTTCTTTTGTTTGCTCGAAAACCTTTGTTTGTCTGGGTTTGACACCGAGCAGACAGATGAGTAGACCGCAGACCTTACGCTATAACGCTATATCTAGTGACATCAGGTGGCGCTGATGTGTAACTGCACTCTTTGTCCCTGACTATTTATTCTAAAGCGCCCAGTAAAAGCTATTGAGGAGATAAGTTGAACACAAAGGCGGAACTAATTTTGCCTCCGTGCAACCTGATTAAAAGTGGATTTTGAGGGTGAGCTTACTAGAGACAGAAAGAGAGAGTGACAGCAAGTCATGAAAATCTACCTTTATTTGGATGCAAAAACTCACAACTTAAAGCGATACGCTAGCAGAGAAGAGGAATACTGATTGCTGGTTGGTTGTCTGTCTCACTTTTTGGTCATTTCGTCATTTCCATTTTGACCACAAGAGGAGGACCAGTAAGCAATGGAAACAAGCACTCAAAATAAAGCTGTTCATTCAAGTGCACTGCACATTATCAGGGGATCTACGGTCCAATAGGAGATTGCAGCCTTTCTTATCAAAGTCCTATTTTTTTTAATGTAAAAGGTCATTTTGGCAGTTTAATTTGGCGTCTACAAATTGGTCCAAGCCCACACTATAAATGTAATCCGCTGATAATGTTCAGTTTTTGAGCTGATGCATTAAGACAATTTATTTTTGAGTGTGTTGTTCCTTAAACAACACTAACAACAACGACGACTGTTGTCTTCACTAGTTTAGCTGCCGTACACAGAGCAATTGTTTCTTGGGAGTGGCCGAGCGTCACAGATGGAGTTGAGAGGGGACTGCGTAGAAACTCAGTCTGAGGTAAAATTTTCCAAGAAAACAATAAAAACACATACAAAGCAAAGCATATTAAAGCAATGCCAAAAGGCAAAAAAGTAATAATACTGAGGACTGAACAAAATCTATTCTGTCTTCTGTACTCTAAGATAACTTAGGCAGTTGTCACATTTTGTTCTGTCAAACGCTGCAATATAAACCGATGGTCGGATCCACGAGTATGGGCTACATTCCATCATGGTGTAAACGGAAATATACACAAGGCATCTACTCGAAAGGATTGTATCAAAATGTTCTAAAAATATCTCTGGTTGGTTTCACAAAAGCAAACTGTATCAAAAGCATTGGCCGAGAGCAAGCAATATCGTAGGCTTATAACCCCTTTTTCAAAACAAAAAAAGCCGGACAACCAATCACGTCGCCTTGATTGTGGACCTATGGAGTCCCATACAGCACATGCAATCCATTAACTCAACACTATCAAAACACAATACGGGAAATAAAAGAGCTTTTACAGCTGAACATTGGAGACAGCCTCAGTTGGTCTAGTTGTGCTTCGTACAGATTAGGCCTGGCCTGGCTATACAACAATCATGGGCTTCTTACTTCACGGATGTGTTCAAGCTACTGCTGGACTCGGAGGCATCACAGAGCGTGCAAGTGAGTGATGACAAAAGAAATGAAGTAAAATACAAGACCACTGTGAAACATTTTGCCTTGTTTGTGTCCAATCCTCAACATTACTAACCCCCCCCCCCCCCCCACCACCACCACCACCAAGTCTTTTGTCTGGCGCCTTGGTGTCTTCAGCTCTGTGACGCCTCTGAATGTACATCTATGTGGAATCTATTACTGTAAACATCATCGAGGACTGCACAGGCAGCATGGTAATACTGGTAATACTGTAGATTGCACAAATAAAACCCTAATTGGTTAATTCATAACCTAATTGTAATACATTCCTATGTTCCATAACATTGCACATGCCTTTAATGAACACTTAGCACCATGCAACCTGAAGATGAGGTGGCTCCTGAATACACCAAACATTGAAACAGGCCTTCAGAAATGATATATATTTTTTTCAACAATAAAAAGTAAGAGTCCATAATTAGCGGTTTTCTTAATTAGAAGTTGAAGTTCACACGCAATAATATTTCTCGTGAACTCTAACATCTGTACAGTGTTAAATATTAAGCTGGCGTTTGATCACTTCATACCTTTAAAATCACGCTGGCATTTACACAGTTCTGGACCCTCATTGTTGGCATTTACTCTCAATTTCCTCCATAAAGGGAATTGTGTCTTTCTTTGTTGTGATTATTTCTGTCAAAGCTCCAATTTAACCTTTTGACTACAGCACAGGCGATACGGGAATGTGCTATTTCAGAACTAGTACTAGATGGGGGTTTGATGACGAAGACTAAAGTACAGTAATGCGACAGGAACCTCAGCAGTGTAAATGATACCATGTCTGAAGTGCAAGCTTGGATAATACGGGCGAGTCCTCCTGAACGGATGACACGAGAGTGACTGATTTCCTGGTTGGGCAGCTTTCTTAAATCCCTCTCCTCTATCATTTTTTATCGTCACAGACAGAGAAAGCATGGCATCAGAGTCAGCAGGACTTGGGTGAGGATATTAATGTGGTTTTAAGTGATTAAAGGGTGATAGTGAGATGGTGCTAGGTTAATTGGTGTGTGCCACCGGAGGCGGCACAGTGTACAGTGGTGTGTCTCGGTCTGGGTGTGGCTGTGAGCGCCCATCTACTCCTCAGCAGTGTGAGACAGCTGTTTCTCGTACAGGCTGAGGACGTGATGCACGAACTGGTACTGTTCACAGGTCTGGATCATCCCACCTCTGAGAAACACACAGGAAGCACAAAAAAATAGTTGTGATAAGAAACAGAATGAATTCCATTTTGCAGTGTTAACTGTTGTTAACAGCTGTTAAATTTGCTTTCAGCATCTTGAGAATCTGTGTCCAACAGGAGCTCTTTGAGTTGCCCTGCCTAATAGCTGTGGCCATTCGGCTGAAGCCTTACCACTGCTTTACCACATGAGGGCACTGTGGGGAGGAAAGTGATCTCTTTCAATTTCATAATAGAAGTGAATTTTGTCATTTTTGGACAAAAAAGAGGTGACTTAAAAGAAAGTGATTGCAGGCTTACCAATTAATTATGTGATCTTGAACAAAATGAGATAATTGTTATTAGTAAAGTCTGTGCTTTAATTAAAAATAAATTTGAAATATCAGATAACAAATAATGGCTGGATATATGCATCTTCTTCACATAGTTCTAAATGCATGTTTATCTGTGTGAAAGTCCAGGAAGGTGGACTCAGTCATCTCGATATTCTACAGGGAGGATGTGCTTGTTGTAGCCATTTTCAGATCTTCACTTGAAAAGGAAAGAGGAAAGAAACTGACTACTTTTGGCCAACTCTTCTCCTGCCTGGGGCAGTGCGTTGGCAGACCACAGTCACATCCGGTTAGACAACACTGCTAAAGTGAATTTCACACAACAAACATCCTTTAGGCTGTCATTTCCAGTCGACTATACAAACTCCAGTTGAATCCATTTGTGTCTTTTGACAGGAATGGAGGGATGAGGGTTCAGCTTATGTCACCTGTCCAGACGGAGCTGGCTGGTTGTTCTCAGGATGTCGACCACACCCTCAGTCCTCAGCTGCTTGCACAGGATGGAGGTGGCGATGAAGCAGCCAGTTCGCCCGATTCCAGCACTGCAGGAAAATATTGGAGGGGCAAAAATGTATGGATTTGTCGGCTGATATGAACCCACCCCACTTAGGTGGTTGATTCTGAAATTATCCTTGGAGATGTCGGATAATCTCTCTCTCTCTCTCTCTCTCTCTCTCTCTCTCTCTCTCTCTCTCTCTCTCTGTCTCTCTCTCTCTCTCTCTCTCTCTCTTTCTCTCTCTCTCTCTCTCTCTCTCGCCTCTCTCTCTTTTGCTCTGTGTGTGTGTGAGAGAGAGATAGACAAAGAGAGAGAGAGAGAGAGAGAGAGAGAGAGAGAAATGGATTGTATTTTTAAACTGAAGAAATGATGATTCTCTTTACCTGCAGTGCACAATGATCGGGCCTGAGGAGGGCGGTGCTTCCTCTCTGGCCCTCTCCACTTCCTGCACCAATTCCAGAAGAGGTGGAGCCTTGTCTGGAGTCTTCTGGTCCGGCCATGAAGTGTACCAGTACTGCCGCAGACTGCGCTCCTCCTCACCACACTGATGCACACACAAACACACAAACAAGGGGCATAAAATCAAGGCCTTGTTCGGAGTAATTGCGCTCAAGCCTGGGCTGTAGCCTAATGCAGCTCATCAGCAAGCCTCTGTTCCCCCAGTGTCGGTGTGACAATTATCATCAATTCACCAGATAAACACCATAAAACAGGGCAGACGAATAAACAACATGCTTTCAACTCGGTAACATAATGGTCCCCCCGGGGCCCCGCATCAGAGCCAGGCTGCTTTTACTGAATTTCCGTGTTTGCTTTCCTAAGTACCTCTGTCATGATCACCCCAAATTATACATAGGGAAGCTGTCAGGAACACATAAATGGAGCTGACAATGTTGTCAACATCAGTGGCTGTGACTAATGACTTTGGCTGAAACTTGTTTGCTGAAATGAGAGCTCTGGATCGCACTGTCTGAGGTTCATCTTGAGATGAAATAAGTGAGCACAGGAACGCATCGAAAAAAATGGATACTCTCGACCAATCACCGGAAATCAAGAATGATGAATAATATTTACATTAGTCATAATGGTCTGCCACTCTGGTCCATGGTTAGAAATATATCTTAAACGCATCTCTTGGATTTGTCTTATTGAATGTTTTATTCATTAGAAGAACACCAGTTAAATATTCTCATCCATCTAATCCGCTCATTTCTTTGCTCATTAGCATTATAGTAATCACAGTTAATATTTGCACATTGTCATCTTTACTGTGAGCAACTGAGATGTCGGAAGCAGTCTCTCTCTCTGTCTCTCACCCACTCTCACTCTCACTCTGTGTGTGTGTGTGTGTGTGTGTGTGTGTGTGTGTGTGTGTGTGTGTGTGTGTATGTGCCTTACCTTCAAAGTAAACACCCTCAGACTGTAGTCATCCTCCTGGGTTACCGTAACAACAGTGATCTCAATACCCTCGTGGGTCACAGTGTCCTCAGGCCAGTACTCGGCACATTTCTGCACAGCACAAGAGACTCTGCTAGGGATGGCGACACCAGCCACTTACTCCTCATCTTAACTTTCTATACCCACATTAAAGGCCCCACATTATCCCCATTTTCTGATCTTTTTCTTTCATCCAGAACTCAAGTGGGACAGCCTTGCACAGTTAATTATAAGGAGAAAAGTAAAACTCAAAAGCCTGGAAAGCAGCACGTCCAGTCATTTGCATGTATCCACACAAATGTTTGTCATGGGATAAATGCAAAGACTGTGAGGTAAAATTTGCATAATATATGACCTTTAAAGCAGCCCTGCCCTCATTTTGCCACACTGACCTCATTTTTCTCCTCCAGATTAGTGATCATCACTATGATGGGGGTTCTCTCCTGCCACACCATCCTCCAGAAGTCCCCCACTGTGTTCACAGTGGGGCCTTGTGTCGCAATGTAGGCTCGCTCTTCATCGGCGTAACCCTGAAAACAAACAGAAACACTTAACATCTTGACATTCTCCAGTATGAGTCTCTCAAACGGAAGCAGGAACACTGAGAAGACAATGGATGAAGCACCAGTGGGACTTATCAAAAAATGATAAAAAGAAAACAATTACCTTGAGATAGTTAGCATTGATGTAGGTAGTGAGGAAGTCTTCTTCGTCGTCTGACTTCAAGATCACTCTGCTGTGTGTGTCTGGAGGAGGGCAGCATGAGATTATCACAAGAGAAAGACATACAGGAGGACTGTAATTCAAAGAGAGGTGTGCAGAGAATGATGGGAGATTTTAGTGGCTGGTATTAGCACTTGGTTTGCTGTAGCCATGCACAAGGAATCCACCTTGGCA
The DNA here is from genome assembly GCA_009823395.1 of Thamnaconus septentrionalis. Lineage (NCBI taxonomy): Eukaryota > Metazoa > Chordata > Actinopteri > Tetraodontiformes > Monacanthidae > Thamnaconus > Thamnaconus septentrionalis. The sequence goes on from CM020513.1 coordinate 14,034,371, forward strand.
GTGACTAATGTGAACAAACAGTTGCACGTACACAACGTGTGCATTGCCTTGTGGTGTTGTTACTCACTGGGTAAGATGGTTTTGTAGCGGTTTTTCCTCACCAACCCTGGGTAGTTGTACTCCTTGGGGTCCACAAAGTTCATGGGGGTTTCCTGACAAACGGAGAGGGGACAAGGAACACAGCGGCAATCAGACGGCAAACAGCGGCTGAATGGTGAAAGAATAGCCAGTGTTGACGCTCCCACTGTCTGCCAAGTGTTGCCGTATGCCTGTCTGACTGAGCGAGGTGAAGAGCAGTGGAAGGATGATTTGACTGCACATCTTTCTGCCTAGCAGACATGAAGTCCGCTGTGGGTTTATGTTTATGCAAATATCCCTGCATCTAGCCTTTCTTCGCCCACTGGCAGACAGTGAAAAGGCTCACATGCATGTGCAGGGCTCTAGTGTGTGCGTGTAAATGTGGGTCTTTTCCGATGACTCTGTTCATCCCTGTTAATCTAAAGTGTGTGGGTGGGTGAGCTGTTGCTGCCTCCGCTTACATAAAACTCAGCCTGCAGGCTCTGGTCATCCATGGCCCGTGAATGTAGCATGGCGGGGGTCAAGACATGCGCGGCCTGCCGGAGGTATTCC